>OW971935.1:8750000-10000000 GCA_943193695.1 Acrobasis suavella
ACAGCTTTTCGTGCCTTCCGAAGCTCGAAATTGTCTTTTTTTGGAATAATCAGATGATTTAAGCCTGCAAACCCTTTTTTTTTTACGGAGGAAAGATCCCTGTTACGGATACCCGTCAGCCTGCGGGGGAGGCTGTCGGGTTATGTGGGACTCCACGCCCGAGTGACGTGCCTACCCACTAAAAAACCTCCGGAGTTTCATCACAACCGCTTTTGCCGGGGACACGGGAACGGAAATACAACCGCGAACCCCGGCGCGGCTGGCCGCCAAAGCGGCCCCTCCGCGGGGACGTCACAGCGCCCCCCACTCACCAAGTCGGCGCGTCCGGAACTCACGGACGCGCCGTACCTCCTCGGGCCAATTGAGAGGCGGCAGACTCCCACGCAGTCCACCGCCTGTGGACCCATGGGAGCCAGATAAACTGGCTCCCAGCGGCGGAGAAGATAAAGGCTCCGCCGCTTGAATCTCGCCGCAAACACGGTGCGGCACTGCTCGGTCGCGGAGAAGCCTGCAAACCCTAACCAGACTGGAAACAACCTTTAAAGAAGTATGCTTCCCAGCTGGATTTGAACCCAGGACCTCTGGATCACAAGGACCTTGCCGACTGGACCACAGAGGCAGGAAATGGAACCGGTATTACACCAGCATCTACCATTTATATGATAATATGTGGGAATTACCCGGTACACAAAATAAGTACTAGTACTCACGTACAGAAGTTTAACTCAAAAAATAAACTCAAATAAATATCTACTTAATGTGGTTTGCGCTTTGGTTTAATTTAGCTCGCGTCAGAACTCCTCACCTCTTCGTTTCGATACCTAGACATCCGTTGCAAGCCAATTTCATTCTCATTACTCTGGGCAAACTATTAATGTAACTGAATTTTCTCCTTGGAAGTGGTCGCCGCGCGCGTAGTTATAATGTAGGTATATTTTCGATACCTAAAAGAGGAGTGACACAGGCCTACCCAGACCCCAAGTACAACACAGTTAAAAAGATGCAACCGTGAACATGCTTAGATGTGAAGAAGATGTTAACGTACCAAAAAGGCGTATTGGCAACATTTTCAATAAGTGCTCTCCCAAAATTGTGGAACGAGTTATTCACAAAATCACTTAGTACAAATTGAATGTCTTCACGGCACATTTCTACGTAATTTGTGAGGCGTAACCCTCCAATATACAGTCTCGAACCTGGAGGATTTATAGCTGAGCATATAAATCCATTTTGTCAAATTTCGGCGGGTTCGCATATCACAGCTTTATTTCATTTGCTAACGAATGGACTTTTACGACGCGCGACGCATAAACTCTGTACAGACCATAACATCGTCTGGTGATAACAAGGTCGTTTCTTCGAAGCCAATAAAGATGACCTGTTTCTCCCCTCCTGTAGTGTAAATAATAATGTAACGGAAGGGCAATTTGTAGAGAAATCGCAGCTCTGTTTTTGCTGGTTATTGCTTTAGCCCCGGACTCCACTAACGCGAAGACAAGAGGAAATATAGCTTGCCCTCCACGTTTTATCACTGCTCATATAGTTAGTGTATGTGTACAGTATGTGTAGTGAATGGATAAGAATCTATGTAAAATTTATTTGTAGAAAATATAAGAGTGAAGTTTCTATTATGGTATCACTGTTTCGCAAGAAAAGTAGTAGCTATCTTGATTGTAATTTACTAAGGGTTTTGATTTCAAAAATGTAATATAACTGTGAAATCTTGAACTGGTATATGCTATATTTTTTTCAATAACAATCAAAAAAAGATGTGAGAGTGCCTTACAAAAGAATATGAGCGTTAAATTATCAAAAAAGATAGAACTATGACATCTTGAACTGACATGTTTTCATCAGCTGAAATAATGCGACAGAAATGTTTACGTTTTCATTCAAGTCATGCAGGCAAGTAAGCTTTATTTTAACAGGTTCAAGTTGTAGAGATGAGAATATAAGTCTAAGGATAGTAGCAAAATCTACGTTCATCTCCGTACATATCCCCGCATTGCTGGAATCTGTTCCTAAGTGAGATACAACCAACAAGAGGAGCTTTGTCTTGGAAACTCGAGCAGTAACAAATCTTTTACTTCCATTCTGATTTAATGATGTGCACCGCGAACCCGTCACTGGTATAAAAGCGTGAGGTATTAGTGTCATTCTTATCGTAACCACTTCATTTTTAACAAAGAATGTACGGCAACGCTAAGGCGCTTACTGTAGAAAAGGAAATTTGCATTGTTGAAAATACATCGGGAGCTTTCAGTTTAAATGATAGACCTTTTAATACTTTGACTGCAGTGAGAGAGAAAGTTTGACTTTTGTCATTCAAGTTTTAGGAACATTTTATTTGAGATGTTTCATGAATGTCAGGATATCATCCAGACGGATTTTACAACCAATTTTTTTTGACACATATATAACACACTGCGACCTTGAGGACTAGACAGAGCTAAGGACTCAAAGATGGGTGAGTGTAATATCAGGGTTGCTAGCAGTCGCGGCGCCTCCTTAGCCGATTCCCTATATTAATATAATTACGCACTTATTACTTACAACAATTATCATTCCTAAAAAGGATTGAAGACAGGCTTGCGGCTGGCGTAAAACTATAGCCAAATCATTCAAACTGTTTTTTTTATTAAACTTCTTCTCCATTTCGCAGGGTCTTGATCCATCCTGACCATTGACATTTATAAACAGCAGGTTGGTTTTACGAACGTTTAGTGACCAGTTTTCAGACGTTCTGGGAAAGGAAAGGTTGGAAGTACCCGTTACCGGAGGGGATGTATGAAGAGAATCATGATGAGTGTAAATAAAGCAAATGAGGTTTGTCAGGATCGTTGCTAATGCAGGTCCATACTATCTGCCTACATATACATATATATCGTAATATATAAGGCTTTCTATGTATTATAAATAATATGTATGTATGTTTTTTAAGAATACTTGCTTATGTATACTTAAAATGGATTCGTCCATTTAAGAGCTAGAACACGAAAGATTAACTCATATACACTCGTAAAAATTATAACAGTCCTCTGTTTATGCGTCTGATAATAAAATGAGAAACTTGCAGATTTGGTAGTAAAATTCATTCCCCATGAGCATAATAATGAAAGTGCGTTTGATATGAATAGAAAAATAATACTGATTCGTCGACAGAGCCATAGAATTCAGCCATATTCATCTGAGACTTATTTTTCCATTTCCACTCGACATAAAAGAACTAATAAGCGAGCTCGTGTCACTGACGTCATAATGAAAGACCAAAGATGTAAATGTTTTCATCAGATATTGCATCACGTACACATTCTCCCTAATTGTTTAACGCTATATACTGATACTTGTGTCAATATTAGTTTTTAGTATTGATTACTATAGTAAGCAATAAAACCGCAACATTTTTTATGTACTCAATGCCAAGGTTTAAAATTACGGGGCCAAACTATCATTTGAGGATCGCAGGTCCTATAAATTATACTGTTTACATGATAGTAGGCCTGAAAAATTGTAATAGTTACAGGTTGTTGTTCAATTGTCAATTTTGAATAGATTTAGATAGGTATACACACAACATATTCCGTTTCCCCTTTTTGATTTTACTCAGTTACGCGGATGGGAAAGCAGCTCATACATCTGACTTTTTAGCCCCGGACTGGTATGCAAATATATTTAAAATTTGAGTTAATTAATAAACGAATATATCATAAATTCAACTAACGCGCTTCAGTTAATCACGTGCTTGCTCATGGTATATATAATTTTATGTCAATATGCACTCGTTGTAACGTTAGTGCCACATCTACAGTTTTCTTCATCAGAGTAAGAGACATTTATTTGCGCATTGCGACCGCATGCCGCGATCCCACCCTGTATATGTATAGAAACTTATGTATGACTGGGCTGAGTATGACATATTATTATGTCTTGTCAAATAATATATTTATATATCTATAAAGTCTACAGACGTGAATGTCGTACTGACAACATGCACCTGATGTGAGATGTAAGTTCAAATACAGTATTAATTAAAGTATCATGGGAATATTTGGGCCGGGTACGATAAGGGGCGGTCTCTTAAATTAATAAATTTGACGAAGCATGTTGCGGATTACCAACTGTAAATAATTATAATAAATAATAAAAATATTAAATAATAATAATAAATTTCAAGTAATGTTTTAGTCACAATAAGTTTTGATCTGGCTATCAGGCACATTTATAAGTCTGCGATTTTAAAAATCTAATATTGATTATATTCAATATTATACGATTGTATGGGTATAGCTGTAGAAACATTTTTCAATAGTTAAACACGTTGGCAGTCGTAGATTTTAAAACAATGGAATTTCTTTGATTCTTCGAACTTTGATACAGCATTTTCATTTGTCTTGATTTAAAAGTAAATAACAATACAAACAAGATATCAGTCGATAAATACGTGAATGTGCTAGATACGTTTATTTATTTCACATTTATTGCACGTTTATCTAAAGATTATAATAAAAAAGGTAAAACTTAATGCTAAATATTGTTTACCAGTTCATTTTAAGTTGTGTGAGGAAAAAATGGTGAACCGGCGCTAGAACGCATTTCTAGCGCGTTCAATGTTTAGCTACCCCAGATATGGGTCTAAAGTACCCATTTATAGCCTCGTGTCAGATTCCCAGTTGTGTTTAATGTTGATTTTCATGGAAATAGAGGTACCAATATCTTGGACAGTCAAGGTCGTGTACAATACAGGATATTATTTCAAAGAAGAAACATTGTAAAAGTTTAAACAAAAATAAGACCAAATCATTTCAAGACATTGTAACTTTAAAAATTTACAGGCACTTGTGTAAAGAAAATAATTAAAACAGTTTTTTTTACTTATGTCACAATACATTTTTGCATACTGTTTTTAAACTGAGAACATAAGTAGGTAGGCAAACTTAATTGTTTTCGATCTAAAAAAAGTTTTACAAAATTTAATGTTGATTTATTTTGATCCAAAAAATTATCTCGGTTAGTTAATATGATTAATATAGTTAATATGATATAGTGATTTTCTTAATAACTTTAATGCCTTATCTAATTCGTCGACTACGTTGCAATGAAAAAAAAAACAACAAAACATTCTTATAGAGATGTCTGGATGAAATAAACATAAAGATGTCATTGGAGATATTCAATGATACTCATAAACAAAATATTTACAACACAGTCTGGTTGTTATATTACCAATATTGCGAGTACGTGCGAACATTTTGTAAGCATTCATAGGAGCTAGTGAAAAAACACAGGCAACCAGAGGACATTTTTTCAACTTATTTGTAACTAGTGCTTCGCCCTAAAGTGTGAACTCGCGAACCCCGGCAAGCCCTTGACCAATTAGGCTCATGTTTTGACTTAAATTCTAAACTACACGAGTATTCGTCAACAAACATACATACATAGAAACAAACGCTGGACTGTTCAAGTAGATATGGAAAACTTAGCTCGCTTCGCCCACTCGTTCAAAAAAAAAAAAGAATCCCAAACTAAATTTTACATCGTCGAAAAGATATAAGAGGAAATGACATGACGTTAGAGTTTAATGAAATAAGTTCGTTGTCCTTTACTTTAAAATTATACCATAAAACTTCAGTTTTATGGTATAATTTTAAAGTAAAGGACTTCCTTCTTCATGATTATCAGTATCGTCTGCTTACTCTAGGACTGATACTAACTCCCATTTTCATACAAAATCAACTTTGCTTCGCAAAGCACAGGACTGGTTCGATTGAAAACTTATACGGTATCATGTTAAATTGTCATTGCAAATGGTCTGGTTGTATAAAAATTTTTGATATGTACTCGAGAAAAAAAATATCCATTAAAAAAAATAGAAAAGTATTTGTGTCCGCTGCCTATTATAATTATTATAGATTAGTATCTGGGTGGTCGATGCTAAGCATCGGTCGCTGAAAAACACTGAGAAAACGAGGTTCTCTAAACAAAAACAAATCCTATTTAGGCCGATTTTTCGGCCCTATAGACCCCAAATACTGAGTTTCATCGAAATAGTTAGAGCCGTTCCTGAGATTCCATTATACAATATGTAACAAAAACCATCGTCAAAAAAATATCGTCATTTTCATACAAATTTTCGGACCGGCCGAACACTTTTGTATAAAAATGACGATTATTTCTTCGAGTTTCAAGCATTAGTCAGGAAAAGTTGTTCATATTGACAGTCTGAGTTTCTCCTACAAGGATCGGACAGGGTTTTTGTTACATATTGTATGTAACAAGATGTAGGCATCTAAACTCGTAATTCCATTTCTCTAGCAGACTGTATTATATCATGTGTACAAAGCCAATTCTGACACAAAAAATTCTCTTTGTGACCTTTAATATAGACGCTTATTTCTATTGAAACATTGCTTGTTATCGCTCGAGCGCACTGTAATCGTTATTGTTTCTTTTATACCCATTCGAGTGAAAAATCTCAATTCATTTCGAATGAGGTTTAGACTTTTGAAGTAAATTTATTTTGTCCGATTCTATTTTTGTTAATTTATCAACGCGAAATTATTTATAACTTGATTTCGAAAAGAGATTGGAATAAACGTAAACAAGTTGATTTTAAGTCCTTAATTATAATTGTTCATATACTTTTTGAGCAAATATTTTTCGAACCCTGAAGTACTTTTCTTATTAGATATGTTTAATAAATATTGGCATCCTATACAAAATATATCACAAATTTTGATGTGATTGCTTAATTCGTATAGAAAACATAATTTCACGTCGATCATGTTTTGAGAGACAGAGATTTGGGACAGGGACATTATGAAACTGACTTTTTGGTAACTAACATTTTGTGTAATGAATGTAGTGTAAGCGTGTAACTTACAAAAGTAATATTTTAACATTAACACATACTAATGTTGGCAAATTTAAAATAATAGCTTTAGACTCGACAATCCCGAAGTAAATCATTCATAGACAGACAAATCACATTTATAACATCCCTCTCTTTGCGTTGGTGTCTAAAAAATGTTGCATGACAATATTAAATCTCAACTATTTGCCAGAAGTTCACGCCTCAAATCCTTCATTGTATGGCAGACTTATTCTCTGATCTCGGCCATCCCTTTTTACAGCTCAATGACACCGCTATATCGGATTTAGGTATCTGCGAAATTTTATCTCAGAATATAATACTCATTTGTTACTGTCTATTATAGTGCAAACTGAAAGTATAAATAATGCTATCATTCAACTCGCAGACGTGTATTTTAAAGATAATAGATTTAAACTTTTGCACTAATGAATAATATTCTTATCTTTATTAGATTTTAGTAGGAGCTCGGTGGCTCGGTGGGATTGCCCATTACTAGCGCCTTTACAAGCGACACCGGGTGTGGTCCGCACTTGGATGGGTGACCACAAGTGACACAAAAATTTCTCGAGCTCCTTCGTGACTCGGAATGCACGTATAAGCCGTTGGTCCTGGCTGTTATCATCGTATGGTAGTCGTTAAGCTATGTCAGATGCCTTTAGGCAGCTTGAAAAATCTGACATCAGTGTTGGCAACTTACACACACGAAAAACAAACAATATTATTTGATGATTATAGTGTTTTTTTTTAAATTATATTAGCATAACAACTACTACTTTAGTTAGAATATACTTGGAGCGAGACGAGCCAAGTTCAAACCAAGAAAAGGCAACGCAGCAGTTAGCAAAATATTGCCACTTTTGACCGCTTCATAGTTAAAATCTATTTAACATAAACACACTTGATTATAGTAACCTAATATTTGAGATGTTTAATTTTTCTATACAAAGGTATAGGTCGTAGTCGTCTTATATTGAGCCAATAAACTTACCATTTTTCGCAAGTTATTGTATACAATTGTATATATATATATATATGATGTTTTATCTGACAAGTCTTTACATATCATCCCTCTGTAAAAATGTACATGACAAGATAAACTTCATGAATGGACACGTAGTAAAATGAGTCGTCACACGCAGGCAGTTTTTAAACAGTGTTTCTAATGTTTTTTTAAACAGTGTTTCTAATGTCTTCTAAGTAAATATAATAATTTTAAATTTAAACATGCGTTTTGTAAATCAATCACGTTAGATAAAAGAATTGTATGAGTACGTAATAATTCTTAGAAATAATATTGCAAACAACGAGTATTAAAAATTATTAAAATGAAATGTCATTAAAGTAAATGTGCAACGGAACGTTTCAACTCATGTCGTACAGCCAACATAAAGAATAAAACAGCCGCCGAGACTCACCGGTCACCGCCGCCAAAGTGGTTGTTGGATTCATAAAAAGATGGCGCCATGATTTCGTAATTACATGTAATATTAATTCCATAGAATAACTGATTAAAATACGATTGAAAATGGTTTGATTGGGTCTTATGTGGGTCTAACAAATCGACGACAAATTTACACGATTTCACGTTGCCAACCGTCGAAATGTCTACTTTGACCTGTCAAAATTATGCTCGCACGGGAGTTAGGCATGAGGTAAAATACGTTTTATGAATGAAAGTTATTTTGTCGCTCAATTTTGTCTATGTTTGTTGCGGTAAAGTACGCGAAATGCGACAAATCGCAAGGATAAAATTTGTCGCCCTAACCATGCTTGCCACGCAGGATATTTAAGGTTTTATTCGTCTAAATATTTGATTGGCTGGCAATAAAACTATCCAGGTCAAATGTTGAGGATATCTCCGTTTCCTTTCAAATGATTTATTTCAAATGGGGTCAGCACTGGTCCCCGGAAAATTCATGTAGCCCCTTAAACAAAATTACAAAATTATCTACTCTCAGTAGATCTATTGTCCAGATCCATTATAGATCTAGTGAGATTTTTATTTCTCAGTAGATAAGTCGACAACAACACCTTATTATAATTATATTGAACTAGGCTCCTATTTTTACATTTATGTTTTTGGTTCGATTTGATTTACCACCAACACCACTATTTCAGACATTGTTAATAAGCATCAATAATATTTATACTTACTTTATGTCTACAAAAGTTTTAGTAGTCAATTGTGTGGTAGTTAGCGTCTTTGGCGTATTTGTTATGTCATCCATTCTTTGCCATATTTTCATTGATAGAATTAAAAAAAAAATAAGCAAAATTAAGCTTAAGAAAAGAAAAAATAAAAAATACACATCAACGTCACGGGAGGCCAAACGAATCCGTCATAAACTTATCAAAGATTTAGCTCAACTAAAGTCAAAAGTAATTGAGGAGCCACAAAAAGTTAAATTGCTCAAGTTTTAATTTAGAAAACTCCGTAACTCCATTCCTCGGTTTTCTTGTTATGATATTCATAAAAAATGAATCGTCGTTTTTGTCTTTAAACTCAGTTTTTTTTATTTGTAGGCTAAATGAGTTTGATTGCGAAGTTCTATGGTGTATTATAAATGGTGTTAGAAAGGGTGATTAAAGATCGCTCCTATTATCAGTTGTTTCTGCATTAATAAATCTAAAATCACGTTGAAAATGGATAAGATCAACGTCAAGTGACATAAATTTGTGACGTTTAATCTCTTAAGATAACAAAATTAGTTCTTTTGAACCCTCAATACTAACCTATTAGACCTATGAAGTGAACAGTTTAAAAATATGATTGAACGGTACCATTATATACTAAATCGACAGACAAAAATTTAAATGAACTGAAAAACTAATTTCTCAGTTATCGCGCACGTTATTTAACTTTAGATCTTAGACGACTCCAGATTAAAGTCTTCGTTTGAACTCAAAGAAATATTATTAACTTATAATAGTGTCGCGTAAGGAGATGAATGACACTGTCAACGTCGTTCTAGGTCGTTCCTAGAGCAAAGATAAGCGAGATTTTGAAAACTTCTCAGACTAGAAGCAGAGGAGCTATGAGGTTTTGTATAATGTTGGAGCTCCTTGGGAACTGGTAGCTCTTGATATAGCCGGATCATTTCCAATTACGAACGCTGGCAACCGATTTTGTTCGAATTCGGGGGTATATTAACGGAACAAGGCGCCGCCCAAGGCAGTTAAGTTGGAAAGTGAAATCTGAAGAAAGAAAAGAGAAAAGAAGAAGAAAAGAATAGTATGAGTAAAGTGAAGTTTTCAGTGCAGTAAATTCCGTGTGAGTGACATTGCAGTGACGTTTCTGCGTTCGTAACAATGCAGTGACGTTTCCGCGCGCGTGACAGTGCAGTGACGTTTCCACGCGCCTTACAGTGAAGTGACAGTTGGAGTGCAAAGAGGACTAATGCTGTCAGTTGTAAGTACGCTTGTGTTGTAAATAAAGGCACTATTTCATAGGATAGTTTTTTTCCTTTTGTATTCCCGACCCACTCTCGTGACAATAGCTAGAAAAGTGTAGTATTGATCCAAGCAATCCGCTACTTTCCAACAACTTAAATCAAATACTTTTTTCTAAACGGCAAAACAAACATAATCTACGGGATTGGTATGATATACAGGCTAATGACGTCATAGTTTCTTGAAGTACCTATTGTACTCTTAATATCAGATTTTTTATAATAATAAATCTTAAATCACTTTGAGAATGGATATGATCATGACAAGTGACTATATTTAGTGACGTTTTATTTTTTTAGCAGTACCAAATAATTTAATTTTGACACAAAATACCCAATTAATCATTTATTACGTAGCTATTAGACACCTATAGTCCATTTGGTTAGGTACTTAAATAAAGGTACACTGAGAAAAATACTGTTGAATTAACAATAAAACTTTAATCCCTGCGTCCATAGTGAATTGTTACCATATAAAAGTTTTTATTGCCAAATGAAATTGATAATTGGGTTGATTCGGTAACAATAATACATCGCTAAAGAAGCAAGGTGTAATCTTGTCATATCAAATACTCCTATTAGTTTCCCTAACAATTTAACTTTGTTCCCATACATATTTCCGTTTGCTATGCTAACAACTTGTTTTTCCAAACCTGTTTCGGTTTTGCTTCCCTGGCAATCGGACTTTGTTCCCAGATGCATTCCCGATTGTCCCCTACCTATTCCCGTTTGTTCCAATACCTATTTAATTTCTTCCCATACCCACTCCGGCTTTGTTACAGTAACTATTCCCCATTTGCCTCCCTAAAAATGTAACTTTGTGCCTGTAGCTATCTTCTTTTTGCTGCCTCAGCAATTTAACCAACCCCTTTCATGACCGTTCTTAAATCTGCCACTGTTGTAAATTATCTTTTCTTTCTTTTAAATTCGATGACATAAGCAATACAAAAGTAAGTTGTGTTTTCTACCGTGATCAATATCATGGGTATGGGTTGTCATCCTTTGAGCATTTTTAAGAAATGTAAAAGGCACCAATTTACCTTTAATATTAATTGCGGTAGTATTACACGGCATATTTTTGTAGTACTTATTTATGTCAATGAATATAAAAGCAAGAAAAGATAATTTACAAGTAGTGACTAGATTTAAGAACGGACATGAAAACGGTTGGGTAAATCACATTAACGAAATAGCAAAAGAAAAATAGGAAGAGCTTCAAATTGAAATAGGCTAATATTATGTATATCTCTGCCTAATTATGGATGGCGAAACAGGTAAAGTTAAAATCTCAAAACTAACATTTTGTAGCAAAAAATGGGTGTTATGTACAATAAGGGTCGCAAGACAATTTATAACTATATAAAACATTTTAACTTGCATTTAATTTACCTTTATCGCCGTCCTTGTATAGACACGGTAAATAGTCTTCTCGTAAACCTTATATAGGTAGGAAACAAACATCTAGTTTCAAATAAATTTGACTAATGACGTACTTATTTAAATTAATTGATTTAGGGCAACTTATTACCAAACAACGTTAGGACAACTGCTGACTGAAACAAAATTATTTTGACACTATATTTTTATTTGTACTGCAGTATCAAAGTATTAGGTACAATAATAATTATGAAAAATATTTATTTCTCCCCACTAGAAATAGCAAATTCCATCGAGAAAATTGGTGAGGCTGATGGGGAGTACGACACAAAGTAATAAAATATTCAAATAATCTCACACTTTGACAATATAGAACATAAAAACCTAATAAACCAAAAAATATATGATGTGTTTTCTTTAATTAGTACACGACCCGTCAAGGTATGAAGGATGAAATTTAGATACCACGACTGCAGTAAACGCAGCCACGCGGTCGAACACTCGCAAACAAACTGATCGAGCGTCTGGCGCCTGAGTCAAAACCAAGTCAAAACGGCACTAGTATTTTGTCACGATACACTAGTTTACTTGCTAAACGAACAACCTAATATTTTGTTACTTTTGAGTATTGTTGACCCATCGATGCGCTAATTAAACATGACAACAACTTTAGTTTTGTTAGAAGTGATTTTGTTATACTATAAACACATAAGTTAATATTCGAACAACAGTAGCGGTTGTTACCTTAACAACGTTATTCAACATTGTTACACGGTCAAAATTTCCGAAGCCGCAGGTACAATAAATATTTGACCATAAAAAGATTGCCTTGGCATAATTTGCCCTTTGTCAGTGTATGTCAAGTGTATAGTTGCAGTAACTATAACTATTTAACAACGCTTTTATTGACGCTTTGCCAGCCTATTTTTTTCTCAGTGTAAACAATCTTGACGCGTCTTTTTATTAAAATATACACTATATAAATCAATACCCTTGCAAATTACAAATCAATGAATGTATAAATTATGAATTACACTCTTAATATGTAATGTGTAAAGATATCAATTTTTAAAGTGTATATTTGAATAAATAGATACGTCAAGATTGTTTACATTTATTTAAATATTTGGTATTTAAATAAATGTAAACATTTATTTAATTATTATTTAATTATTTTATTTTTAACCAAATGGACTATAATAGATATCAATACCATATTCGAAAGAATAAATGACTTTTCTATTCTATTCAACGTTTAATAGTTTCAGTTTTTATTGTTTCAAATGTCATTTTATTAGCAGTTTGCAGATTTTGTTTATTGCCTCTTTATGCCTTGTGAATCAGATATGCACTGTATAATTCACGATATAACCTTACATATAAAATCTAATTGCCATGTTCATCCCGCTCATCAAAACGACCACTGGAATCGCGCAAACTCATTTTTGCTTAAAATTTTTAAAGTTTAAAAATGCAAACATTGTGCAGAATTCAATAAAACTTTACCCGAAGTGATTAAAGATGATTCGTAGATTTCATAATAATATGATCACAGGAAGGACGGATGAGACTGTCATTATTTATGATCACGGCATGATTCAGGGAAAACTAGAAAATTGGCATAAGTACGTCTAAAACGGGCATGAATTGTTCCAAACCTTATTACGTGTGCAATTGAGGTTATGTATAAAATGCATTTGTTTTAGACGTGGCCCTAAAAGAAGGAAGTTATTAGAGGTAGCGATCAATCTTATACAATTGATGTTTCCGATTTGCCACGTGTTGATTCTTTTGTACCGAAAGTTTGTTTGGTAGTGCAACATATGTTCTGTCCCTTGGGCCTTTCGGAATTGTTATTATACTGAGATTTTTCCTTATTTCCCATCATTGTGAGCTGATTTTATTTAGTAATAAGTACCTAGCCAACCGAGTTTTGATCAAAAACACCGACAAAACAAGGTTCCTATAAGTATAAGTATGGTAGATTGATTTGATTATGCGATATATGGTAGGGTAAATATTTTTTAACCGACTACAAAAAAGCAGGAGGTTATCAATGCGAATATATATATATATATATATATATATATATATCGGGTTGAAATTTGGCATGCAGGTAGATGTTATGACGTAGGCATCCGCTAAGAAAGGATTTTGATCAATTCTACCCCCAAGGGGATAAAATAGGGGATGAAAGTTTGTATGAAACTTTGCCAATTTTAAATCGATCAGGCTGAGACTTTGCATGCATAAAGCTACTATGACGTAGGCATTCCCTAAGAAAGGATTTTGATAAATTACACCCCTACGCGAGTTACAACTTCCAAGGTGCAGACAAACCTGCTTTGCTGCAGCTTCTAAACCAAATATGAAATGTTAGCTTTCGTGGCTAAACCATGGAGATTTGTATTTATTGCGCGATACATTTCTAGAATTACCAACATGAAATACAAACAATACCAAATTTGTATAACATTTGGTTAATGTAGTTAGACAACAAATTACATAAACTTGTAAATCAAATATCAGCATCAGGAAGTCCACTAATGTGGCTAACCCATGGGGATTTGTATTTATTGCGCAATTATAACATTTGGTAAATATAGTTGGGGTACAAATGAAATAAACTTGTCATAATCAAATATCGGCGTCAGGAAGTCCACTAATGAATATAGGCCTCTTCCAAGGATTTCCAAACCATATCATATTTGAACTTCCTACCTATAGAATTATAACGCATAGGGCTACCTGATGTACAGGGTAAGACAGCTAAAAATGTAATTCGTTACTTTACAACAACTGAAATCAGATTTTTTTTTCTAAACGTCAAAACAAAACTTTTTCAATGGGATTTGTATGAAATATAGACTTACAACGTCATTGTTTCTTGGAGTCAAATAGCGCTCTTTATACGTGGTTTTAGATTTATCATTAGCATAAAAACATTAGTTTTTCTGCAATAATAAATCTAAAATTACAAGTGACATTATTTTGTTACGTTTTATTTTCTTAATAGTCCCAAATAGTTTATTTTGACCCAAGAAAGTACCCATTTGTGTGAAACAAAACTTATTCTGACTATATTTATTATAACCAGAGATCGGAATCAGGGGTGCTGTTGCTATCAAAAGTATTGATATGACTAAAAGTTCCAGAATTTATCGAAAATCTAATTGGGGACTAAGTACATAAAACAATCATAATTATGTGATTTCAGGATAAGTCTATTCTTTTCGATAAAAATATATCCTGAAAAATCATAATTATGATTGTTTTATTTATAGATTATATAATCATATCCATACTTTTGATAGCAATAGCACACGTGATTCCGATCTCTGATCATAACATTTATTTACTATAATATTATTACGTCTTTATCGTTCATGTGCCAGATAGACCCTTCTGGATCATCTGCCTAAGTTAACGAACAGAACAGATGTGAAAAATTTAAGACATCAAACTGAAAGAAAATAGAAATTTATGCACTTTCGATATCCTTCTGAAGAAATGCAATCCACTTTACTATTCAGTTCGAAGTGAATCGGGCTCGCAAGTTATTCCACATAATATTTCAAGTAAGCGCCTCTTTCTACAAAGTATTCCAGCATTCCCGAGATCCAAAGACGATATTAGCTTTTATGGAAATTGATCGGACATTGGCTTTACGTAAAATACCGTTTTGTAATATCTTCACCCTGTATCAAATGGAAATCTTTTTTATAGAATTCAAAAACTCGTGTGGTAAGACATAGCAAAAGTACAGAGTTCGTTTATAATTTTTCAAAATTAAAATTCGTTTTCAACCCAAACTACACAACCGATTTAAATAATATTTGTATGGAAACACCTGACAAGTTTTTCCATACGTGATCGAATCAGAAATGAGAAAATTCGTTAGAGAACAAAAGCCACTGACATAGCCCAGCGGATTAGTTCGTTGAAGTGACATAGCGCGACGAAACGATGGCCGATGGGGCAAAAAGGTTCTCGAATGGCGGCCACGTACTGGCAAGCGAAGCGTAGGACAGCCACCCACAATTTAATTCGATGACAGTATTTGTAAAATATACTATGACATTTATTCCTTATCTTATGTGTACTTGTGTGATATATGTTTCTAAGTTTTATAATATTGACCTGTAACAAAATGTTATCAATATGTAATAAACAATAAACAAGATGGTCTGACGACCTGACAAAGGTCGCTGAAAAGCGCTGGGTGCAGGTCACTCTAGATCGGTCATTTTGTAAATCCTTGAGAGAGGCCTATGTTCAGCAGTGAACGTTATGCGGCTGAAATGATGAATGATGGTGACCTGACAAGTATGCCAATTTAAACAAATTTTCCAAATAGTTCAGGCATTTTCGTGTAATCGTTGAACATACATAAAAAAGCACAAGTGAAGGCAGAAGAGAGCGAGAACCTCCTTCTTTTTTTAAGTCAGTTAAAAATAATAATAAACGGAATCATAAAGTCATTACTAGACAAAGCCTTTTTTGTGAACTAGACGACACCTGTAAAACTTTCCATATTTTCGTGTAGTATTTAAGAGATGTGCCGATTATGACTTTAACCGACTAGCTGATTAGTCGGTTGTGAATTGTGGAGAGGCCGAATAGATGGCCGACTATTTCGCCAAGCCGATCACGGTTACGGAGATTTCCGTAACGCTTTGTTTACAGCTGATTCCCTCGAAAGTTTCTTGATTTTTGGGAAAATTTGCAAATACTATAAGCATGAACAACCATATTAAATATCGACATCCAAGCATGATGCCTCAGTTCGGTTTGTTTCATAAAAGTCATCGATATGTTTTTTTACAAGCAGGTAATTTTAGAAACTAATTACCAAAGGAAGGTTCTTTGATTTACATTTGAATATGTGTAAAACGAATTACCATAAAAATATATATATACAATCAAGGCTTTTTAATGTACTTCCTCCTAT
The DNA here is from genome assembly GCA_943193695.1 of Acrobasis suavella. NCBI lineage: Eukaryota > Metazoa > Arthropoda > Insecta > Lepidoptera > Pyralidae > Acrobasis > Acrobasis suavella. The sequence goes on from OW971935.1 coordinate 8,766,649, forward strand.
ATATGTACGCATTATTGATAAATAGATACAAATAAAATAAGAAGCCAGATAGTCGGCGCTCTTTACCGAATATTCGTCGACTAAGATATTGGCCGGATAGTCGGCTTTACCGACTAATTGAAATTTTCACATGGTGTAAATCTGTTGCCGCTACCAAAAACAGAATAAAAAAAATATTTACGTGGGACTCCTATACAACTAACGTGATTTTTTATAGATATACGGTTCATGACATACAGACACACGTCTGTGTCACTCACTCCCCGTATACGTATATATATATTGAAAATGTACCTACGCGCGGTGACCGCTCCGGAGTGGGAAATTCAGTACTATTTAAATCCGCAGCTCACTGAATATGTGTAGGTACCTACCTACTATGAATCGTTTGCCTAAATTAATAAGAATGAAACTGGTTTGTGTACCTATCTAAACGAATAGTTGCTGAGTTCAGACGCGAGCTAAATAACTCATATTGCTAACCTCATTGAGTAGATATTTCTTTGAATTACTTTGCTGAGTAAGATTTCTGTACGTAGGTACTAGCAGGTACTTACTCTGTGGTAAATGGGTCCCGTTTTTACTCTTTAGGTACGAAACCGTCAAACTTTTTCATTACAGAGATAAAATTAAACCTTAACATAAACTATAACTAATTCTCCATCAGACGCTAATTCTGAGCGGATAAAGTTGGAACGAGGCAATTAAAAAGCCGCTTAATTTATTCCTCGTCATTTCCAGTATCGCAAGGCTTATTGTTTTCCCATGCTTAGTAATTAAGACAAGCATGTAATATTAATAACCGAAGTCATGAGAAGTTTATCAAGATAATTATATTCCGTCGAGATTCCGTCGTAATTTTAGACAGGATATGAGCGAAATTTATAATTAGGTTTGCTTTCTGACTTCAAGTATTTTTGCTCTAAATGAAATTTCTTTGGAGTCTTAGATGTATTAATGAAGTTTTGATATTGTCAATAAATATAATTTGACTAGCTTTAACCCGAGACTATGTCCGCGTAGGAGTCGAAAATGGTTCTTTTAAATTGTTTTCTTATGTTATTAATTTTGTTATAATACTATATTTTATAAAAATATAACAATCTTTATCCTCTCCCTGTTCCTTGTTCCCTATACCCTGTTCCCCGTTCCCCGTTCCCCGTTCCCTGTTTTTTATTTGCTAGACCGAAAGAGAGCGACGGATTTCTTCAAAGGTTCAAACTAATCTTGTTTCTTCATATAATATTTGGACCCCCGTTTCATCGCCTTAAGGGTTGAATTTCGAAAAATCTTGAAATACGTACTTTCTCATTTATCGCCAAGAGTGGAGTACTCTCGGCGAAATTTCAAATAGTGAGTTGATATTATATATATATTTATATATATAAATATATATATATATGTCGGAGAGTTTAATGTAAAATTCCCGTTTTATGATTTTACACGCGCAGAGAGAAAGTTGTTTACTACAAAATGCAACGGTTGGATTTGAAATGGCAACATTCGTTAGCAACAAGTTATAAGACCGGTCGACCTAGCGACAGGGACAGTCTTGTTCAGGCGGCCGTATCGTGCACAACTCGTTTGTGTAGTTTGATGTAGCTTGGCCATGACTCATTTAATTGTGATTATTGTAATAGATGTGGATTGGTGAACCGATTTATTACAATGACAGTTTGTTTAAGCAAGACGGAAAGCCCAGGTGTATACACAGTATTCAATTCTGTGGGGCCAGGGAATCCAGACATGGTGGTTGCGATTCATGATTCAGTGCGGAGGCGGAGCACTGGATTTCCGTCACATTTTTATAAGGCTCACGTAAGATCTCTCATGTGGCGGCATCAGTAAGGTGACGTGACTGTAAGAAAGTTTTCATCCTGACATCAGTTGGATCTCGTACTGTAAGTAACTAAGTGGGTAGTTTACGTCACTTGAGATATCAGATGCCGATCACGCCACGCTCTGCCTGCCCCCTTTTATTCATCCGTCTGCGACATCAGAAGTGAGATCTGGACTTGTAGCTCACATTTGAGGTAAGATTTGTATCTGGAGCTCACATCGGAAGAAGATCCTGTTGAATGCTACTTGTGGTTTGCCCGTTGTTCAGAGCGTTAGTTCTCGAGGTAAGGTTATAAAGTGTTAACAAGTGATTACAATGTTACGGCCGGATAGGAGCTAGCAGCGGTACGCAGCAGGTGCTGGAAATTTCTGGTGAAGTAAAGAAAAAAATGTGAGCGGATCTCGTGTATGTATGTCTGTGCTCGCGGCACATGGCTTGTCTGCTGGATCGCCAATAAAATTTGGTGAGTTTTTATTTTATTTTCGACTTTAAAGCAGAGTGCAATTAATTTTAAATCCTTTAGTTTTTAAGTGTAAAGTTTTATGAAATCTAGTCTTTTGACCACTATTCAAGCAGTAAATTGGTTTTGAGAACGCTAGTTTTACGAAGAGTGTGTAACATTTGCTAAACTTAGTAAGCTAACGATCGGTTGGAGCCGGAATATTGGTTGTTGTGTAGAAGCAACATGAGGTTATCGTCACTGGAGGTGGCATGAGTCGCTGTCGGTTGACGCCCGAAGTTATTGTCAATGAGGTGGCATAAGTCGGTATCGGACGGAGCCGACCGTGGCGCCAGATTGAAAATTGAGTCATTTTTGAGTATTGAGAATTATGAACTTGCAATACAGTACTGTGGCGCGTGAATACTGGTCAAAGATGATATTAGGTACTCATTCTTTGTATAGTAGGAGAGATAACCTCTCCCAGCATTTTCTCAATATTGGACTTACGGTGGCTGATGATGATGATGATGACGACGATGATGAAGAGTTGGTGATGATGATGGTTTTATCATCAATAATGACAAGCTGATGATGATGAAAATGTTGACGCTGTTGATGATGAAAAGGCGGTGATGATGATGACGATATCATCATTGATAGCGGGTAATGATGATGCTAAGGTGGTAACGGCTACGTCGGCAAGTCTACAATGGTCATGATCATGGTGTTGACATGATTTAAAGAGGGCTTTTCACTGTTTACTATGTGCGTAATATTATTTTAAAACTACACTTTCATTGCTGTGTTGTTTGAAGTAAGATCCCGTTATTTGAGTCAATTTTAATCTAGACAGTTCAAGACGAGTAATCATTCTGATAATTTACTTTTCGAAAAGATTTTACAAACACGTTACAATAATCCGATAAGCAATACCACTTTTATTTTTAGGAAGTCTATACCAAATAGGTTAGATTGCAAATGCGTTAACAATATTCTTATTGCGATAGCCTTAGTGCAAAACCAATGTAAATGGCTCTGTACAGGTTTATTTTTGTTGACTACTAGTTACCCAGTTAAGATGTATTTTGTCGTATTTCCCCTTCAGCCATTTGCCGATTGGTGAGCGACGTGATGAGTGCTTCCCATTTATGACGATTTTGCACCTGTTCAAGTACTTTAGAGATCAGTATACTTTCTGGGCATTAAATTAAAAGCGAATGAGTAAGTGTGAGCCCATTGACCACTATTTAGTCGAGTTACTAAATTGTAGTTGTTTGCTCTGGGGAGGCAACATGGTGAGCGTCACTCGATAGAGGTGGCAAGGTAATCGTCACTCGGGGAGTGGCATGAGTCGCTATCGCTCGATTTAGGTGGTAGCGGCGATAGAGTTTGAGATATCGTCGCCTGATGCAGGTGGCATGAGTCGCTATCGCTCGATTTAGGTGGTAGCGACGGCCGTTTTGAGATATCGTCACTTAATACAAGTGGCATGAGTTGCTACCGCTCGATTTAGGTGGTAGTAACGCCGGTTAGTAAGAGATATCGTCACTTTACGCAAGTGGCATGAGTTCTACCGCTCGAATTAGGCGATAGGACGACCGCTTCGGAGATTACGTCACTTTGCGAAAGTGGCATGAGTCTTATCGCTCGAATTAGGCGATAGGACGACCGCTTCTGAGATTACGTCACCTTGCGAAGGTGGCATGAGTCCTTTTGCTCGAATTAGGCGATAGGACGACCGCTTCTGAGATTACGTCACCTTGCGAAGGTGGCATGAGTCCTTTTGCTCGAATTAGGCGATAGGACGACCGCTTCTGAGATTACGTCACCTTGCGAAGGTGGCATGAGTTCTTTTGCTCGAATTAGGCGATAGGACGACCGCTTCTGAGATTACGTCACCTTGCGAAGGTGGCATGAGTCCTTTTGCTCGAATTAGGCGATAGGACGACCGCTTCTGAGATTACGTCACCTTGCGAAGGTGGCATGAGTCCTTTTGCTCGAATTAGGCGATAGGACGACCGCTTCTGAGATTACGTCACCTTGCGAAGGTGGCATGAGTCCTTTTGCTCGAATTAGGCGATAGGACGACCGCTTCTGAGATTACGTCACCTTGCGAAGGTGGCATGAGTCCTTTTGCTCGAATTAGGCGATAGGACGACCGCTTCTGAGATTACGTCACCTTGCGAAGGTGGCATGAGTCCTTTTGCTCGAATTAGGCGATAGGACGACCGCTTCTGAGATTACGTCACCTTGCGAAGGTGGCATGAGTCCTTTTTCTCGAATTAGGTGATAGAGATGACCATGATCGATAGAGTCGACAGGAGTAATTTAACAGAGCAAGTAGATTCTTAAGAATGGTTAATTTTTGAAGTGTGGTTGAATAGTGAGTGAATAATGGTCAGTGGTCATTTCATAGTTGGTAAAAAGTTTGTGATTATCCCTAGTAATGATGTAAGCTTAATTATTAAAGTAAAAGGTTTTGGTTTATTAAAAGAGTTTGTTTTAAGCCCTGTCTTAAATCGTTTGATCAGGATAGGCCGAGTGGAGATGATTTGATATTGCAGTTAGGTTCAATTATTTTCAAATGCGTCACACTGGGACGTGTGACTTGTCAGAATGGCCGTGTCGGAGAGTTCAATGTAAAATTCCCGTTTTATGATTTTACACGCGTAGAGAGAAAGATGTTTACTACAAAATGCAACGGTTGGATTTGAAATGGCAACATTCGTTAGCAACAAGTTATAAGACCGGTCGACCTAGCGACAGGGACAGTCTTGTTCAGGCGGCAGTATCGTGCACAACTCGTTTGTGTAGTTTGCTGTAGCTTGGCCATGACTCATTTAATTGTGATTATTGTAATAGATGTGGATTGGTGAACCGATTTATTACAATGACAGTTTGTTTAAGCAAGACGGAAAGCCCAGGTGTATACACAGTATTCAATTCTGTGGGGCCAGGGAATCCAGACATGGTGGTTGCGATTCATGATTCAGTGCGAGGCGGAGCACTGGATTTCCGTCACATTTTATAAGGCTCAAGTAAGATCTCTCATGTGGCGGCATCAGTAAGGTGACGTGACTGTAAGTAAGTTTTCATCCTGACATCAGTTGGTTCTCGTACTGTAAGTAACTAAGTGGGTAGTTTACGTCACTTGAGATATCAGATGCCCATCACGCCACGCTCTGCCCTCTTTTATTCATCCGTCTGCGACATATATATATATATATAAAATAAAAGAAGTGAAAAAACTTATAATGTATCACTTCTCTTCCCTCTTAGAATGAATAGACGATATTTGAATCATGTTAAGAGGCGATGCGGCTTGCAACTCATTACTATTTTTATTCTAGACCAAACTGGATCAGCTTCGATACGTCGACTCGGCTAGTTAAGCGATCTCTCCGCGCTTACCGCTCGCCGACCGCTCTGGGGCCGTATTTGTGAAATCACTTGTCACATTACGAATGGTTTACGCGAGCGTTTCCAAACGGGCGCATTTTTTAAATGATCGTATGCGAAGGATTTGCAACGAGTGGTCTCGACCACTCGTAATTTTGACATTGTGGCGTAGATATGTCAAAGAAATCTTTCATGGAGAATCCGTTCCGATTAATCGTGAAATTCTTTGAAAGCCATAGATAGACATATTTTCGAAGTTTTCTGCGTAAATCAATATTGTTTTTAGCTGACACGACGGTTTCAAAAATGCGGCCAAATGGTTTTTTACTCGAACGGTGAGTTGGAAAACTACACGTTTTGTGTTTCGGTGAGTCCTGAAATGAAAAATGGCACTCCTGGTCTTTCTGGAACCAGATCATTTTGAATCCAAACGTGAAATTTAGCGCACGGTTATGTGGCGGTTCACAATACGCGAGATGGCAATCATAGCCATTGCACTTGGTGAAGAAGAAAAAGAAGGTAAACCGCGGGATAGGTACGAGGTGCAAGGGTGGACGAAGAGACGTAAGCTCGGTAGATACACGTCATCGTGTATCTGGTAAAAAACTAATGTGATAACGTGATAATATGAAGTCATTTACATTATGTATTGAATATATGAAAATGATACTATTTAAGCGGGATAACTATGTTTTTCATCGAACAAAATAAACGCAGCTGCATATATTTTCTAGATGCAATCACATATTTTTAATGATTAACATTGACTGATCTAAGTGGCCCTTAGTTTATGTATGTATATTAATGTATGACATTTTAATGATTGAGAAGCCTTTAAAAATTTCAGACTTTGTAGTTCAATTTCAATTCTCCGATTTTTTTTTCCGATTCTGTGAAATGAATTATGATTACTGGTGATTTCAATTCAGTATGTCATATAACTCGCAGATGGCGATACCAAATAAAAAAAAACAGATTGGTATCTTAACTTTTTTCACGGGCACATCCGCCATTTCATTATCCGCTTTTACAGCTCTGTCCAGCTAGTTGTTTCAATCTGGCAGATTGCGGATTTCACTAGCTTAACCTTTGACTGTAATCCTCGTAGTTTTTATGCTGATAAATACATTTCATTTGTGAATATTTTTGGACTCCTGCTGGCCGGATTCCTTTTACCTTGTATTTATCAAAATTTATTGAACCTTGTTGTATGTTTTTAAGAAAGATTATTTGTATGATAACATAGTGATATCATTTCCGATTATTTTGTTTATTTGTTTTGTGTTTGTTTCACTGTTCATGCGTTCTTTTGAATATTTACAAGTTATTTGGTACCACTCACTCTTGCTCAATTCTATAATTAAATGCTGTTTCTAGCGGTGAGGACCTTTAATTGGCTCTATTATATTGCTATATTTTTTGTTTTTATTGTAATTACTTGTAGCTGTTGGTCTCTCCATTTAAATAAAATAAAAAAAAAAATATGGTATGTATCTAAGTATGTTCATCATATTGACCACCCCGCACTACCTAATTTCTTATCACTTTTTAGGGTTCCGTACAAACAATAAAAAAAATTGAACCCTTAAAGGATCACTCTTACGTCTGTATGTCCGTCCGTTTGTCATAGCGATGTGATGACAGATGGGCAAAGTAAATACATTTTTTTTTAAATGTGGGTAATTTTCGGAAAAAAATTAGGAAATCAAAAAAACTAAAAATTTTGCTAACCTTAATGTGTCATATATCAAATGAAAGGGATCGTTATGAGGATGTCAAATATATTTTTATTATTATTGTAAAATAAATAGTTTTAATTTTATTCATGAAAGAAGACGGAAATTAACCTTTTCCCCCGCCTGATCTCCGAAACTACTGAGCCTAAAATTTTGAAAAAATACAAAATATAGTTAATTGCACAAGCAATTATGAATTTAATATATTTTTTCTTATCGTGTTATGTTGAGTTTACCAATAATAGTAATCTACATAGATTACAAGAAAATTAAAACGAATTCTATCAATTGAAAATAAATTGGTAATCTCAATATAACACGTTCACTCACGGAAAAATTTTAAGATAATCATGTCCTGTATTTGATTATATTGTCCAATAAAAGTATGATATCCAGTATCTCTTCGTAGATAGTAAAAACCGATGGCGGGAATGAGCGAAAATGCGAACATGTTTTTAGTCGATGCGGCTAACAACTCAGGCTAGCAACTCATTAGTATTTTGATTCCTTTTTTTCACCTTGTCACCTATTATCTAGTTAAATATGATCTTGCGATCTTGCGGTCTTGGGTTTTTTCTATCCAAAGCCTCAAAGGCTCAAAGGATGTCTGCCGCATTTGGGATAAAGACTTGATAGTATGTTTATGAAAAGTTTAGCTTAGCTTAATCAGCCATTCTCCTTTAGCTAAAATTTTTGTCTTTGTTTTTAACTTTCTCGTCGGTGGCCCGGCGAGAGTACTCATTGCTAGCGCTTTCGCAAGTATAGCGATACCAGGCGTAGTCCGCACTTGTATGGGTGGGTGTCTCAAAAATTTTTAGATCCTCCTCCTCCATGTTGCAAAAGGCACGCAAAGCCGTTGGTCCTGGCAATAAAAATAGTGGGTGCAAGCATAGCTGTGAAAAGTTAAACTGAGTCCGAAGAAAGTAGCCCAAAAGAACATAAGTACGAGTAGATACTTGTACTTTCTATTCTATCTATAATGAGAATGTAACGACCAAATGTACTTGTATATACATGATCACATATACGTTATATAGGTACTCTCCTAAACGACACATATAATAAAACTGCATAAGTATGAGAACATTACGAGGATTCGTCCCGACGAACATTCCCGGTAGTCGAGAACAAATAATCATTAAGAACAACAAACATACGATAGCTGATGCCAAACTTCTGTATTCAGAGGCTAATATTCCTGCTGAGAAACGAATATCTAATTTCTCGAGTAAGGAATCAACGTTGGCGTAGATATGAATATTAAACATGAACATCTTGGGTTGCAGACGGAGCGAAAATCCGGATTCGAATGGAAATCGTACGGTTCACTTGCATTTTGTCACTAATTTGATTTCAAGTTTACATCGAAACTGCATATTTTAATTTGAACACATGGTGCCAGGATGACATGAGCGTTTTCAAATTTTATGGTGGTGAAAATTTTCGTATAATCATCATCATCTTCATCATCACGGCATTTAGAAAGAGTTTATTAATCCAAGTCCAAAATATCACTGAAACGATACGGTTAAGGCTGAATCTTGAGATGGAAGTGGTATACGTGTCTTCAAAAGATCAGAATATTTTAAAGCTCTCTCGATTCAAAAGACAGATCTTTATTCTGGTCGCTTAACTAAGTTTAAGGAAGATTCTTTAATTATAAGTACAGGTCGTCTTTCGGCTACTTTTTTTTAGTTAACATTGTATGTAGGTACCTTATAAAATAAAACTAAACCTTATTTATGTTTGATATACTTACAGATAAATACGAAACTCTGTTGAAGCTTGACTTAATTCTCACTAGTTTCCTTCGTTTAATACTAAGCAAATGAACGATGATAATTTAAATGTTAACTTTGTAGATCTCACAGTGCTTTCAACTTCTAGACTAAAAATAACAAAAATATAGAGATGGGACACTTCATTGAGTTTGGTAATGTTAAAAGCCACCAAACATACCTATGTTGTATAACTTTTGTTTCTCTTTATCTGGTCTTACAATCATTTAGACGAATTATAGTTTATGAAGTTTATTTTTTTTTCATTCCTTTTTGTTACATACTTATTGAACAAGCGAGCGAAGCAAGCGAAATTTTCCGAGTCTACACGAAAAATGTATATATTTTGTTGTGTATATGTTATGTATGTCTTTGTTCGACGATATATGCAGATATCTGCAGTTTCAATGTAAACTCAAGTAGTTTCAAACGGAGCGTTATGAAAATTGGTAAACAGGTAGATATGATCAAAACAGATCAGAAAAAAAATTAAGTTCAAATATGCAACAAATTGGTCAAGGAGTTGCCGAGATATGTGGTCCCGAGTTCACAGTTCGAGGCGAACTACTAGTTTAATTTAACTACAAAACTTTGCATTGAGCTTACTTATCTAGAGACTACTTACCAACAGGTGCGCGGTTTGCAAGTCACTCACTATAAACAGATACTAACCCTCATATTCATACAATTAACAACCGTTTGCTAAACCTACTTTAGTTAAAATATGTTTCGTCTCATTCTTTTAATGTCAAATATTGAAAAGAGGGAAGTGACAAAACATGTTTAACTGAAATAGGCAAACGGTTGCAAATTTTTATGAATATGAGGGTATGTCTATATGCTACTTGTACGTTATCTCGTCATTTTATGCTTAAACTGTGCTAAGTGTTAAAACAGCGTGTATTCTGCGGCTCTCCGCAAAGCCGACGATAGTCTCACAATGGGAACTAGGAAACTGTATCTAACAAAAGGAAATAAACACTTACACATTTTCAACTTTTACGAACTACATTAACTACTCACACATTTTCCACTTTTCTTTGGCACGTTTGTTCTTTAGATGATTTACTAAAAACAAAAACGAGAAAACGTAAATGATTGCTTAAATCATACATATTGATTCTAGCGGCCCGCCCCGGCTTTGCAGATTTTAATGTAAATTCCTCTAGATTTTTTTTTTTTATGAAATTCGCCTATAAATCCGTTGCGTATTAAGATCTAAATGTAAAATACATACAGAGGCACAGACGACGGGAAGTGACTTTGTTTTAATAAAACAAATATCAATACATACTTATAATATAGGTACGTGCTGTGTATAGATTTCTTAGTTTGGTTAAGATTTAAGCAGTTATTTCAAAAAATTATTTCACAGATATTGTTAGTTTACGTATATTTTATCTTTTTTAAAATTTAAACGCATTTTATACGTTATTGAGGTCTAAAATGTCTGAAAATATTTTTCAGGAACGCAACGCGTGTGTTAACGTAACAGCTATAGAAGCAGATCATCAGGTGGGCTGAATGGCATTTACGTATTTAATTGCATTAAAAATACAAGTCCGGCGCGGCGTCGGAAAAGCTGCAATAAATGTTTTTCAAGCTGAATTGATTATGGCGGCCAGCCAGCCCACGGCTGGCAAAATCGTGCTCACAAATTTAGCACGGCGTGCTTTTTCAACGAAAACAAACAGCGTAATTTTAGCAGCATACTGTGATGTAACAAGCCGTAGTTTTGCTTGTAAATAAATACGTTTAGTCAGGCATGTGTCACTCTCCGTTTAAATATTGAAAATATACCTACTCGTGGCGCTCGGGAGTGGGCAATTCAGTCCTAAAGCTGCCGCCGCTCACTGAATCGATTTTGAACCTGGTACCTATTATGAATCGTTTGCGTTTGAGTAATAAAAATAAAATTGGTTTATAATGGATTTCTAGGTATCTAAACGAGTAGATGCTGAGTTCAGACACAAGCTAAATTAAATCATATCGCTAACCACATTGAGCAGATATTTCTTTGAATTTCTTTGCTGAGTAAACTTCTGTACGTGAGTACTAGTACTTATTCTGTGGTTCAGTTTACATTTTGAACATATTTCAGGTTTCGCGTCTGTTATCAAATAAAACAAACTTAAATAAATACTATAGATACTAAAAATAGGTTCGTAAAAGAATTCAAAGAGTAAAGAAAGAGATATGAAAATCTAATAATTTTTATGGAAGTCTCAGTGACTAAACAAAGCGCAGAGTGCAAGTGAAGCCTGAGTCACGAAACATGTAGAGTAAAGAAATAAAGCTTTTGTAACAAAATTTAATTATACCAGCGAGTGAATCGAAAGAAAGAAAAGCTCTTCTGGTGACCAATGATTTTCTTTCAGTGTTTCTTCTCAGCAGTGGTCGTTTTGAACCCGCTTTATCAGAAACGTTGTTTTTTTTCTGATGATGGCTGCAAAACTGTCTACACAAGTAGCTGCAAACATCTCAGACACGTTACAAATACGAGGCAATCTCATCATTATTCTAAAATAATCGTACAGGACCGGTAGGTCATTGTAAGTACATTGCGTGTAATTGACCCACAGGCTGTAAGTATATTCATTTCTTTACCGTTCGGTATAGTGCGCGGGCCTACATATTCACGCGTAACACCATACGCTTCCTCTAAAAATTGTAAATAGAACAATTAATATATCAATTTCATTGTGATGGTAAAATAGTGAATGTAAATTAGAAGAGACGGGTTGCTAGCCACATTGCTTCACATTGATAGGTGTTTTTTCTTAGTCTCCTTGTAATTGACCATGATTATTCTTTCTGTACCACCAATGTTTTTTTGCTGGGCGTTGATGTAAAGGAACAAAGGCTGTTCTTTATTGTTAGCTCACAATGTAAAAACCGCCTTTCATGTCAAACGCCGAACAAAAAAATCTAGGAGCGCAGGCATCCGGTTTTATTGAAAGTACCACCTTTTTGAAGCAATAAAGACGCTGGTAATGTTTTTTCGGGTTAAAGTAAAGTTTATCCTGCTATTTGCGTCAAGACAATCCATACTTCCATACTTCCTTACTAATATTATGTGAAAGTAACTCTCTCTGTCCGACTTTTAACTCTTCACGCTTCAACCACTGAACCGATTTATATGAAATTTGGTATGGATTAGATATAGGTAGACAGATACTCGGCAAAGTTTTTGCCCAAAATTCATCCATTATGGGAATGTAAAGAGGAGTGGAACTTTGTAGGATACAAAGTTCCACTCCTCTTTTTGCCGTACAAAAGTAGACTTAATTACCAATACAAATTTACGCAGACGAAGTCACGGGAAAAGCTAGTAAGTATTTTACATTATACTAAACTAGGTGCGCCCCGCGGTGTTATCCGCGGAAAAAGTAGCCTATGTGTTAATACGGGGTGTCAGCGTCCTGCATACCAAATTTTATCAAAATTGGTTCAGCCGTTTGCGTGTGGAGAAGTAAAAACTTTCGCCTTTATAATATTAGTGTCATTTGAATTTGTATATATACTTACGTTATTTGTATAAACCAATCTTAGTAAATTATTTAGACCATTTATTCAGATTTATGTCGTTAAATCTGAATAAATGTTCTAAATAATTTACTTGATCAGGACAAAATAAAAAATGCAGAATAATTAAAAAAAATGTATTAATACCACAATATTTATTCTAATTACAACATAATTAAAAGGAAAGAAAATAAAAGACATTATAACATGGTGGTTAATTTTACCTTTTTAATTTGCTCTACGTCTGATCATGTTATGCTGTCTTATCTTGTTGCTGAGTAGATTTTGATAAATGTTTTTTATTTTGTAAGTATTTACTTACGTAAAAACGGCCTTTAAACAAATTCTATTTTTTATTGATTCATTAACTTTGGTTTTTAGTTGATTGAAAAAGATAATTTGAAGAGTTATAAAAACATTAAATATACATCTTTACTACTCTACTACTACTTTTGTTATAAGACTAATTCTATAAACGCAATATTTGACCCATACCCCAACAAATGTTCTCACATCACGACGTCACTCCTGTCCGGTCTTTCTAAGGCGCTCTGAGACGCTGTCCAAAGGCGGACGTGACTTTGTAATTTTAATATCTTAAAGAGATTTTGGGTTAGCAAGGTAGTTTGTTCTAGGACTTGCATATTTTTAGAAAATCTTTCCCGAGCACAACGAAAAAACAATATGCATCTTCCCTATTGCAAATCTGGCCAGTTCCGTGACTAAAAGTTCCTTTTTGCCTGGTAAGATTTACTACAGGTATGGATTCGTTTACACAAAAATGAGGTTTCCATACAATAAATATGCATCTCATACAAATAACCCCTCGGCTTGTTGACCCCGCTGGAGACAGTTAGTTTAATCTTATTATTCTTTAGTTTTCAAGCTTAAAAATAAATATATTCATACAATTAACAATTTTGTAGTAATTTCTAACGTGGGTTTCAGTTGACGGTTTTGAACTCCGTGCGCATATTCTCTCTTATCTGACCTATAACCATTTCAAACTGAGTGGAAACCCTATAGTTCGCTTGATACTTCTCACAGTGCTCCAAAAAAACAGGTTTTAAGTACTTCAGCATGCAGTGGTCAAAGGTAGGAAACATGTGGTGCAAGGTATGTTCCCCGAATAATGTCATCACGGCAAAAATGTTGCTATTTATGTCCTTCCGATCGAGAAGCGCTTCGACCTGGTGAAGTCCCCAATCTGGAGTTTCACTTCTGAAAAATAAAATAATATACGATAAATGGTTAATCAAATGAATCAATCACATTAAAAATATAATATTAATATTATACTGTCCTACACATCATACAAGTTTTTTTTCCTAACTGGGTAGTTCGGCGCCGTAAGTCCCATAAGCATTGTTTAGCATGATGGTGAAAACAAAAGTTAAGAATAGTGATATTATTTCTCTCCCATTACCTCGATCAGCTCAGATAGAACCAAAATCTTATAGGGTCGAAACACACGCCGCGCAAGGTGCGCGACGCAACTTGCTTCGTTCACACAATAGTGTATTCTTATCGGTCAAAATTAAATTAATTAAATAATGTTATTTAAATAGGAAACATGAAGACAGTGTTCATTTTATCTAAGGACTTAGGATTGATTTTTGATTTCAAAAACAAAATCGTAGTTTTATTATCAGTATGTCACGTGATCAAAAACGTCGACCGTTCGGACAGCAGAAACAAGTTGTAGGTAACAGTGATTAAGTGATATTTCTTTATATTGTAACTTTAAATTATATTTATTTTGACTTTTTAACACTAGCCGTCCGTTTGTGTATTAAAAGTGAAAATTTACATAGTGATGGTAGCAAAGTTCTATGCTTTTATTACTGACTTATTTTCTGCTGAATGCAGAAATATTTAACAGAAGTAATTACCTACCTTTATTATATTTCATTGTAAAAACAGCTTTTAATTAATACAAATATACATTCTTTATGGAAGTTTACAAACTAGCATTTGTTACTGCTGGTATGACGTCACCATAATGGCGGCTGTCGTTTCGATGCGAGTATGTTTTCCGTAATTTTAAAATTTAATTTTTAGCGTTAAGCGTCATTATTTTAACGTAATAAAAATACCCTCTGAATCAAAGTTACTTCTTTGGGGTTGCATCTTAGGCTGCATGTGGTTCAACACTTAAAACTAAGAGGCAATACCATGACATGAAGAATAGGAATATACTTACTTCGGCTGGTCTCCATCTTTGATCGCATCGGGATGATGATGAGCCGCATTCACACCGATCAAGTAAAAAAGTAGACTCCCAGTACAGTTTATATACAGCCATATATAAATGCAGCCAAGGACTGGAGATCCGCTGATCAGCCACATCCAGACTGGTAAGAGAAGACCAATGGCGTCATGCCAGCGGTAATGTTGTCTCAAGAATCCTTGGCGATAGAACACGGACAGAAATCTGGAAAGTATAAAGACTTTTATTCTCTCTTATTTTTTTATACCTTTACATATCACGTATCACGTTTCTATCCCTAATGGGGCCATGCCCCTTATAAACATAATTATTTATCTTCCTTGTCACTAGATGGCACTATAGCTATTTATTAAAACATTAAAATAAGAACGTGTAGCTTTTTATAGCATTTTTGCTAAAAGTGGCCGTTTTTCGCAAAAATGCTATAAAAAGCTACACGTTCTCACTTGAAAATATAAACACCAATTCATAAAATAGTTTGAAGAGTTATCTAGGAATATATCAAAGCCAAATTTTAAATAATATCTCCGTTTCTTTTAAAATAATTTATATCATATGGGGGCAGCACTGGACCTCAGGTAGCCCCTTAACTACTACAACCGAGTACCAAATATATATTAGATAATTTAAACAACTATTTCAACAGTAAGTAATTACATATATTAGGATTACTCTCTAAGTGAAATGCAAAATACAAAAAATAGGCGCTATTCACAAAAACCACGAATGTACAGTATATTAGGTTTTTACTTCATTTTAGTTATTTCGCTTGAGGTATTAGGTGGGCAAAGTGAAACCTTTTTTTATTAAGTGGGCAGAGGCTTGAGTGACAAGGGTAGGGAGTAAGCTTGAGCTCTTTTTTGTGATTTTCAATTATCTGTTGTCTTATATCGATCTAGTTTGTGAGCTCTGTTAGATGGCTGTTGTAATTTTATCTGTTCAAATAAATTAAGGTACTGAGCGTAAGGGATAACGACCTAAACTGTCCATATACAACGTGTAAGAAACATATGAGTTTAAAACTTACTTTGGGGGTAGCTCAATCTCATACAGATTGGACTAGCCTCAAATTAAGTTTTATCCTTGTAAATTCCCTTAAATGTGTCCTTAAAAATACACATACGTACTTACCTCTTTGTGAAACTAAGAAGAAATATAAATGGAAACAGAAACAATTCCGTTATGAATCCCAATTTGGCGTGGAGTGGTTTATCTTTCCTTGGATTAAATATTAGTAACGGTTCTAGGGAACTGATTTCTAAATCCATCAAAGTGTTTGTGTAAAGATGGTGTGATATTACGTGAGAAACGCGGAAATCTCTGGAATTAGAAGTACATAATGATAAACAATAATGAATATTAGCCTTAATCTGCTGTAATATATAGCCATATTCATGAAGAATCTGCACTCTTCAAACCAATTATAAGTATAGTATAAAGTTACCGAGTTTAGGAGCGTTGATATTTTTGTTAAATTCATTAAAAGTGTGCACTCCTTAGAATGGTCGATTACTAGTAAGTAATCGATAGACTCCTTAAATCAGACATATAGTAATATGACTCCTTAAATCAGTCATATAGTAATATGACTAATTTAAGGAGGATTTATGAATATGGCAAAATATTAATACACCCAAATTAGATGAGTTATTTAAACGAATTTCGTTGATAACACTTATTTTAAATTTTTGATATTTTTTTAGAAAACACAAGACGTACTTTCAGAAATGAATCAAAACATTTATAAAAGCAACTTAGCGAAACAATGATAAAATTGTTTCTTTTTCTTAAGTCGTTCTGACGTCCAATGGCTCAGTCCGATGAGGTGCCGAGCGATCCGCAAGGCACCTCGCAGAGTTCTATATATTTCGACTGACTCGGGAACGGAGGCGAGGAATGAAGATTTGATTGGATTTTAATTTTACGAGCTAAGCCTTTATCGGTTTTCCTTTCTTTAAAAGGGTAGAATAGAACTCTGCAAATATGTCTTTAAATATTAAGTGGCTTAAATTGAGCACTAGAATTAAATGTAAAATATCAATAGTTTAGTCATAGGGTTTGTGTAAAAGGGTTTGCTTTGGAACTTTTTTATCGAGTGAAGTTTGTTGATCATGTAACTGAATACAACTTTGACTAGACTAGATTCTAACTAAGACAAATCTTTTTTCAGATTTTAAAACACTATTTTCTATGTCTTAGATACTTTAAAACATTCAAAAACTCGGCCTAACTGGCCTTAAGCCAGAGTTTCGGTCTTTGCAGTCAAATACTTGAGTTTGATTGCAAAGACCGAAACTCTGTCCTCTTTCTATTTATAAACCACTAAGCAATTATTGTTTAGAGAAAATGATAGGCAGAAACGATAACCTCATAATAATGTGCAAAGTTCGAGTAACAGTGTAAACAATATGGAGCATCCTGTATTTATCATACATATTCACGTGATTGGTTAGTGCTTGAAGTTTTCCATTCTAATTGTACTTTCATAAACATACTGTAATGATCAGAATACTTTCAAAAACTTTTTTATTCCGTCACTAAGTATCTAAAATTCTAATCTGATGTTATTTTAAAAGACAATAATTTACAAAAAAAAAAAAACGAAATTTATTACCTTCTCAAACACCAGTTCTCTACTGAGTTGCAATGGTCAATTTTCGCATACCTTTTTTGGAGTAAATACACGGAATCTGGACGACATGATTGCAAATGAAATAAAAGGATACTAACACCATTTGTACAATTTCTGAACTACGATTGTTTCTAATTATTCAATCTTCATAATCTTGACTCTTCGCTAAAGTGATTAGCAAATCTTCAACTATTACAACCTGTATGGAGACTCACCTGTAAGACCACATACTCATATTAAACAAATACATCCTCCAATTGGTCTTCCTATGAATGAAGTTATGACATGCCACAGTCAAAAGGGCAAGACTTACAGAAGAGAAGAGATACCAGAAGTTGATAACATAATAGTTTTCTGACCAGCATGCTAACGCGGAGCTAATTAAAAGAGACAAGAAAAGCCCATCAGTTATCCTATCCGCAGTTTTGGACACATCTTTCGGTATTTTCTTTAATTCTTCATACACCGCTCTTTTTAATGTTCTGTAGAATCCGTCTTCTTTGAATGTGAATGGTGAATTCCGCGGGGTGCTCGCATCTCTAACGTAATATTTATTCAGAAGTTTCTCTGTTGCAGGATTAATGTGATGGGCCTCAAACGCCTCAGTAATATCCGTACCCTAAAATTTGAAATGCCATATTATGAGTGAAAGTATTCATTGCGTAATGGAAAATAATGAAAAAGTTTTCTGGAGATATTCAAACGAAAGTGGGAACCGCAAAATGGGGTCGTATTTTACTCTTTTACATTTTGTAAAGTTAGCATTTAAAGAGTTTTCGGTTTGGAAATTATTTGAATTTAATTTATAACATTACTTTAAACGAATTCCTCATCATATTTCCTAAGTTATATGTAAGCACTATAGAGGTATTTTATAAGTAAAAAAAATTTAATTCTTCGATTTTCAATTACTCACATGAAGATCCTAACTTCTTACTGGTAGTGTTATTCTTTTTTAAGGGAAAATTAAATTATCAACAAGTTGTTTAAGGAGACAGCAGAAATAACAATTGACTAACCTTGGTCAACTCCAGCCATTCTTCACCACCGGGATGTTTCTTCATAAAAACACTAAAATCGTACAGTTTATCATGAATTCTCCACAAGCCTTCTGCTCCATCATCCATGGCCTTTCCGTGCAGCCAGTTTATAGGATCCCTGATCATCTCGTCTCTGCGTGACGGATATTTTAACTGTGGAAAGCTTACATGAGTCTTTTTTTCTTCTATTCTTCTTTGAGCTATAGTTGTCCAATCTGATTCCTGAGGAGGCATTATCTAAAAAAGAAAAAAAGTACAGTTAAAATTTATTATGCACCTAAAATTGAATGTTCAAGTTAAAACTCATGTTCTACCTAAAATGACTAATAAAACTATTATAAGCTGAGCTTCATATTTTTTGCCTGATGGCAACACCGTCCCTTTAAATATCGTGGCTCGACCGTGAGCGGCCCATTTCGCTGCTCGACCGCCATGCGGATAACACCTTGGTGAAATCTATCTTGTATTTTCCTTGTTTTGCAAGTCAGTAATATTTCGGTTTAATTATTAGTAAATTGTTTAAAATGGCTGTTCAGTTTATTTAATTAGTGTCAAATTACATTTATGGATTATAACCTCAAATGTTCTTTAGTATTTGTGTTTTTTTTAATAAAATCCCTTAGGATTGCTAAAATCAGAATTGGGATTGAAATACATTTGCCCACTTATTTTCGCGTTTTAATTTTATTACTGGCTTGCAAAATTATTTGTGTGTCTTCATATTTTTCGTATGTGTGCTTAAAATAGTGCGTACGGGATCGCCTACCCGCAAACATAACTATAAAAGGCGTACATTGTGTAAATCACGGGATAGGAGTGTTAGTCCACTACGTGATAAGCGTGATCGGCTTTATCTTAAATCGCGGAGTGTTTCACGTACTCCGAGTGGTCACCTTTTTCGTGATTGTGCTATTCGAAGTGTTTGAAGTTTCTGGTAGTCTAGAACGCTATACAAATGACTCACGTGGCCGTGATCGAACACGTGAACGTAATGGGGCATGCCGTAGTTCTCGTGACGGAGAAGACCGCCTTTTACGCAGTGTTTCACAAATTGGGTTGCGACGTCACCGTTGTGGTCATAAGTCGAGGTCAGGTTAGACCGAGTCCTTAAAAAGTGGAAGCCCTAGAAATAATTCTCCACCAGAAAACTTTAAACAATTTCCCCATTGTCCTTACTCATAGATAGAAATAGAAGCTACTGTTCCTATTCTTTGGTACGTGATATACCCGTTGAACAGAGAAGCATTGCGTGAAGTCGATCGCGTTGATTATTGAGGAACATTCAGACCATGACAGTTTATTGGAGCCAAAAGAGATTATTAGGGAAACCGAAAGTACATGTACAGATTTAAGCTCGTTGCCAGAGGGAGTGATGAATTGCTGTGCATTGTTTGTGTTGTTGTGACCGTACTAGAGTTGGGCCGTAGGCCGCGTGGCGGTAGGCGGTCAGCTCTGGTGGAGGTCGGGTTTCTTGAGGAAACCGTAGGGTCTGGAGGACTCGGCGATCACAGGGTGGTGATGCGCGTTTTTGTGTTCAGTGACCTGCAATTCTGATCGTTGGTGACTTTGAGCTGATTTGATTAGTTTTGTTTTTAATACGGTTTGATGATCCCTTCTGACTCAATAAGCACTGTACTTTTTAGACATCGTGAAAATGAAGTCATTTTATTATTTTCGTTGATTAATCAAATGTAAAGTTTAAAAGTCCGTTCCAAATAACAAAAGATCCTGATGGGGACCGATAGTTTAAGGTCATTCATTAACAAACGTATTTAGAAGATGCCGAAAGGCCATATACCAGTTAATATAGAGCTGCATCATAAGAATGACGAGTAGTGTTTTGAAGAAATCTCGAATGAGTGCCCCAACGGCCGTACTAAGGGCGATCGTACCAAAGTCCGTGGGTGCGCGGTGTGCGTGTATGAGGCAATAGTTGTTACTTTTTGGTCGGCTGTGAGAGCAGTGGTGTTGGTGGAGTTCATTCGAGATAGCTACACTATCAGTAGTAAAGAGAAAAGAAAAGAGACATGGAGTTAGAGGCCTAGGGAACTAATTTTTGTTTTGTTTTGATAATGTTAATCGACTCTGGTACCAGTCTCTAACTTTTAATATCGACGATCGTGTGTTTTTCATAAAGTTTTCTCTCATTTGACAGGGAAACTGGACTCCGGCATGCGCGGGCCATACAAAGTGGTCAAGGTGCTGCCAAGTGGATGTCATGAGCTTCGCTTGCTGAGCGGTGGCTACGGCAAGGCGAAGCTGGCTGCGGCACAATACATGGTGCCGTGGCGAGGCGAGTGGCAGCCGCTGTGCCGGAAGGCGTGTACTCTGTACGCGTGTCGGGTGCTGACCCGGTGGGCGCAGTCCCGGCGGGCGCAGTCCCGGTGGGCGCAGTCCCGGTGGGCGCAGTCCCGGTGGGCGCAGTCCCGTTGGGCGCAGTCCCGGTGGGCGCAGTCCCGGTGGGCGCAGTCCCGGTGGGTGCTGTCCCGGTGTGCGCAAACTGCGCGTTTCGGGTGCTGTCTTGGTGTGCGCAAACTCTGCGCGTGTCGGGTGCTGTCCCGGTGTGCGCAAACTCTGCGCGTGTCGGGTGCTGTCCTGGTGTGCGCAAACTCTGCGCGTGTCGGGTGCTGTCCCGGCGGGTGCTGTCCCGGTGTGCGCAAACTCTGCGCTTTTCGGGTGCTTTCCTGGCGGGTGCTGTCCCGGTTAACGTGTTCTATGAACGCGTTTCAGACGCAGTCTTAGCAGCCGCTGTGCTGGTTCACGTTTTCAACATGGGGGGAACTAACTTGTACAAGTTCAAGTATGAGTATGAGTGAGACATTTGATGTGAAGACGTATGCATACTTTTGAAAGCGAAGTGTTTTAGTTTTGTCACGAAAGCGTTATTATGTATGAGGGCCTTGTATGTGCGATGTATGACAGATTAGGCAATGGTGTACATCGTCACAGCCAATTAACAATTTGTTTCTCACGCAGATTCTGACGATGACAACTCTGACGACGCCGGTGAATCTTTGGTGCCCCTGCTCGTCTCGCCAACCCTTTGAGTGAAGACGATGAGCAAACTCCTGCCGTACCTGCCTGTGCTTCTGCAGAGGATTCCTCCAGTGCAGCCGAGGACGGCGCACGGTCAGGAGAGGCCGTATAAGCTGAGCTTCATATTTTTTGCCTGATGGCAACACCGTCCCTTTAAATATCGTGGCTCGACCGTGAGCGGCCCATTTCGCTGCTCGACCGCCATGCGGATAACACCTTGGTGAAATCTATCTTGTATTTTCCTTGTTTTGCAAGTCAGTAATATTTCGGTTTAATTATTAGTAAATTGTTTAAAATGGCTGTTCAGTTTATTTAATTAGTGTCAAATTACATTTATGGATTATAACCTCAAATGTTCTTTAGTATTTGTGTTTTTTTTAATAAAATCCCTTAGGATTGCTAAAACTATATTATTTGTTAGAGGTAAATTATAACTTTAATTTGGAGAGTGTACTTAAAAAAATGTGTTTCGTTGTACGTTAGTGCCAGTTCAACTCGGAGCCAAGAATAGAGCCTGTTAATCCACTTACTTTGTATTCAAAGTTGTGATTTTTTCGTTAACTTCTATATAGGCAGGAATAATAAGCCACTGAGCTTGAGTCTGTATTAGATGACTATTACAAACATAATGATGATGCTATTCCTGCGCTTGTATATCTTAAGTGATATCGGAGATGTGGAAAGTTTATTTTGGAATGCATGTTGCACCATTATTAATGTTTACTGATAAGACGTGAATAATGTAAGTATGCGTTTTAGAAATGGAGAATTGAAAAATAGGTATTTGTAATATCTTTTGCCGTTGCGCTATGCCCGAACCACCTGTCGCGATGTACTATAGAGACAACTGCAGTGCGGACGGGTAATACTTAAAATATACACTAAACTAACGTTCTTATTTCTTCTCCAAATCTTAATCGACTTAATTAATTTTTTCATACAAATGTAAGAAATGCTAAGGTTGTGTTCTTATGATTTCTTTTTATTATATAATTTAATAATAAAATTATGAAAGAAACAAAAACATAGACACATGCTAATATATCTTAAGATTTTTTTGGAAAGAACCATTGCCCTACAGGCATTATCCGGCTAAGACTCAGGGAACGTTTGTATGGAAATATGGCCAAATGATTTCCTTTTTGAAAATATACTCTTTTCTTTTTTGTAACATAATTAGTATAAATTTTACGGTAAATAGATTATAACTTAAAACAAGATTTATTATATTGTGTTCATTAAAGATTACATAAAATAAAAGAAAAACTGTCTCAGATAATTAAACAGAAGTAAAATGTCACATTAGAAATGTCTGACATTTTAACCTATTATATCTAACAAATCACACCTAAATTTAAAACCAGTTTTGTTCTGCTTTTTTATGTGTCCACTATTTTTTATAGAACACAAAATTACTTAGAAAATAGATTTTTCTTATACGATTGTATCAAACAAATTATGTGAAATAAAATTCACGGTAAGCACAGGTTAGCATTTCATTTCGCTTGCAGACGTTTCAACTATTTAGGTGTCAGAGGTATCTGAGCACTAGTGATATCCATTAGTGCCGCTCCATCGGCATAACCTAATATTCAATTTGCTTTTACGTCGATGCCAGCGTAACTTCGTTATCCTTTTACTGAGATGGCTCGAAATCGATCTCATGTACCCATTCAAATGCGTATTGAAAATCAGAATTAAGACAATCAGTTATGTTATAGATTATGCAAGTCTTCGTTCAAGATAACTGTGTACGGTCAAAACTCAATATTTCCCTTAAAGTATGGCTATTAAAAGATAGCCCATCCGTGTTGCTAGCGCTTTTGCAAGTTGAGTAACCCCGGACGTAGTCCGCTAAGATGGATGACATGTTGAAAAAAAATATTAAGCTTCGAAAGACATCCCACCCGGCTGCCATTATATGGCACTCGTCAAGTTAAGATTTGAAGCTTATTCTTAAATCTCAATTTTTATTGCTTTCTTAATATATACATCACAAACATGTCTTAATAAACATTTTGACGACCTCCATGGCGTAGTGGTCACAATGCTAGTCCGCCACCCAGAGGCCACGGGTTTGATCCCCGGTCAGGGCAAGTAGAAAAATTGCCTTCTTCAAATTGTCGTGGGTCTTGGATGTTTATCTATATATGTATTTGTTATATAATATAGTATCGTTGAGTTAGTATTCCACAACACAAGTCACAAACTTACTTTGGGGCTAGCTCAGTCAGTGTTATTTGTCCCTAAATATTTATATTTTTATATATTTAGTGATATTAAGATTTATGAAGTAGACTCATTCGCAAAACAAAACAACTAGATTTTATATCTAATACCTCAATTTGCAATCAACACTAGCAAAATCAGGAGAAGTAACACAAACGATAGCTACCAAATGTTCTAGCAAGAGATTTAGCAAATGGGTGCGGCCGAGAAACAAAATGTTACGTCTAAAGCTCGCTACCGCGGATTCTAATCAATTGCAAGATTGCTATTTACCCTTTGGCTCCTTGTTTATTTGGTGAAACAGAGGATCCGGTTTTATTTACATAGTTGTTGTAAGTGTTTTGGTGTTCAGAGCAATCCACATCTTTAGGTTTTACCAAAATTTTGTGGACGAATATAATAATACAGGGTGACTTTTTAGTTTACTCAAGTTCAGATCATGACACTGAAAAACATTCGACCTCTGTGGCTTAGTGGTCATCATAACAGGCTCTCACACCGGAGGTCTCGGGATCGATCCCCGGTCAGGTCAAGTTGAAAAATGATCTTTTTTAGATTGACCTGGGTCTTGGATGTTCATCTATATACGTAATTGTTATAAAATATAGTATAGGCCCCGAGTTGGATCCCCGGTCAGGGCAACTTGAAAAATGGCTTTTTTCAAAGTCTTGGATGTTTATCTATATATGTATTTGTTATGAAATATAGTACCGTTGAGTTAGTTTAGTATCCCATAACACAAGTTTCCAACTTACTTTGGGGCTAGCTCCATCTGTGTGATTTCTCCGAGTGTAATTACATTTCCTTACTGTTAAAATTAATAAACATATATACAAAAATTTCTTCCACCTATACAAAATCCGTTTTGCTGAGCGCTGATTTGTATGGAAATCGATTATTTTTTTCGTTTCTCGTTAATTCTTTTTTATGGAAAATAGTTTAGTATAATAGACAGAACTTGCTCCGAAAATAACTGGTGGGTAAAAAGTCACCTGTATAATGAAAGTCAATCCGATGGTCTTGATTATAAGAGTTCAATAAATAATGGAGGCTTTAACGTTGTCTTGGCTGTGTCTTATAAATTGCAAAAAAAAAAGAAAAAATATTTCAAAAATGTGTAAAGAAAAAAATATAATGTAGTAAGAATTTTTAAAATGTGTCGGTTATAAAATAGTTGATAGTATTTTTAAAACTGTGTAAATATTTCTATCGCATCGTCACTTGCAGGACTTTTATTACTTTTTGCCTAATTTCACTTTTAAATACGGTATTTGTATCGTCGATATGACCGCCGTTAAACTTATCTATCTTCGTGTAATGTGGTTTAAACTGTAGCTGGGAGCTAGTGGTAACTAAATCTCGTCACTGATACCACCTAAACTTGCGGTTGGCACTCAGTTAACTCAAATGTACATGTATTCGTACATATTACACCATCAAGATTGATTGTGTAGTGTGTTAGGGGTAAATATGAAACTGAAACTTACTTTAGTACTAAGTTTTAACCATTTTCCCCATTCAAGTCCCGTCTTATTATAAAATACGGACTAATGTGATGTAAGCATTTAGTTTAATCCATTTTTCGGGCATATGAAGTGATGGATGACAAGGTGTCATATAAGTAGATCTTAACTTAGTTAGATTGTTCAATGCTAGTGATAAAGTTGGTCCACGTTTTGTAATGAAACGGATCGTTTTTTCACATCATTACCTTTTCTGGCTACTTCTTAGTGGAAGTAATTTTTCAAAAGACTCTTTCATATTTACAAAATATCACCAACTCTCGTCTAAATTCCCTATTTCAATTTAGGAGCGGCGATTTCTCAATGTTAATTATAATTATGGCCATCTTGCGTAAAATGAGGACGGTTCCGGGGCAAATGGTTCGTGGCGGAGCCAACTAAATGTGATTCAGGCGAATTTATTTACTACCCGCCGTCATTTTTAATTTGTAAGATTGCTAGGAATTTAAGTGAAAGTTAATTTTCCAGCTTAGAGTGTTTTTTGAGAGATTTTTTAAACTTAAAATTGGAGTATGTGAGGGATGTGCACAGTGGAAAAGATTCATTTTGTATCTTCTAAGGAAATCTAATTTTAGAGTCATACTAAATTATAACTATGTAAAAAAATAGAAGCTATCTGGTTGTTTAACATCCTTTGATATAAAATACCGAGAAAACGAGGTTCTCTAAACATGAAACTAAGCTAGGTTTCATAGATCGATTTATTTTTATCAAGTAGGTACTCTCGAGACACTCGAACCATGAACCTCTCGATCACATAAGACAGTCTCTCACGTTATTTGTGTTATTATGCGAAATGATGTAACAACGTTAAATGCTTCATAAAACAGAAAACTAGATTTATCAATGTTTTTATTTTATATAAAAGTACATACACACATACACGTTTTTATCTCTAATGGAGCAGACAGAACATTTGGGGTCTTGAAGCTCTGAGCAGACAGTACCCAGGTCGTCAAGACTCAAAAGCCACTTTTAGCGTGATGGTAGGCGAGAAGGTGGAAAAAGTAATCAAATAGTGATATGTTGCTAACCGCATCGCCGATTAATAAGATTCGCATTTTCGCCCAGTCGATCGGCTTCTACAATCTGAGCGGGACTAAAAGCAGCTGTTAAATTGAGTTTTTCTTATCTCCCAGACCAACATGTAAGAGATAAATGGATATAAAAATAATATTCTGAAAGTGGACAGGCGACAAAAATAATGCTGTACCGAGATAACCCGCAGTTGAGGAGGCTTGTGGAGGCCGCACTAAGCTGCTTATAGCCGCGGCTCTGCTCCCGTAAATCACTACTTTCTTGTGAAGTGGCACACGGCTGTAACTCTTTTCATATCACTTAGTAGACTTATCAATGTTACTATTTTAAAATGAAAGTAATACAAAAGTGGATGCAACAGAAAACAAAAAGTGTTGTAACAAGATAAGCTAGCCGAGCAGGCTTGTGAAGGCCACAATAAGCTGCTTATAGCCGCGGCTCCGCTCCCTTAAACTACAACTTTTTTGTGAAGTGGCACCCGGCTGTCCCACTTTTTATATCACTTGGTAGAATTATCGATGTCACTATTTTAAAATGAAAGTTATACAAAAGTGGATATAGCAGAAAACAAAAAGTGTTGTAACAAGATAAGCTAGCCAAACAAGCTTGTGGAGGCCACACTAAGCTGCTTATAGCCGCGGCTCCACTCCCGTAAATCTCTCTTTGTTTGTGAAGTGGCACACGGCAGACCCACTTTCACTTGGTAGACTTATCTATGTTAGTAGTTTATAAAAATGGATCTACCAGAAATTAAAATAAAATGGTGTCACAAGATAAGCGAGCTTGTGGAGGCCACACTTAGCAGCTTACAGCTGCGACTTTGACATTGTAAGTCTCTACTTTCTGGTACATGTTGTACCACTTTTCGTATAAATTGGTAGATTTATCAATGTTTTTATATTGAGAAAATATTGTTTTAAAAATGGATCCTGCAAAAAACAAATATAATGCTGTAACAAGATAAGCAAGCTTGTGGAGGCCATGCCGAACTGCTCATAGCCGTGGCTCCACTTCTGTAAATCTCTAGGTACTTTCTTATGAAGTGACACACGGCTGTCCCACTTTTCATGTCACTTGGTAGACTTATCAATGCTACTATTTTAAAATAAAAGTAATGCAAAAGTGGAAACAATAGAAAACAAAAATAGTGTTGTAACAAAATAAGCAAGTTTAAGCAAGCTGCTTACAGCTGTGACTTAGATGTTCTGATCCCATATTCATAAAAGGTATCAAACCTTTCCTAAACCACATTTAGTTAAAATGTGTTTTTACTCGTTCTTACTATGTCAAATATTGAAAAGAGGTAAAAGGATAAAAGATGTTTTAACTAAAATAGGTTTAGCAAACGGTTGTTAATTTTTATGAATACAAGGATAAGTCTCTAATTTCTTGTGGAACGGCCACCTGTCTTTTCATATAGTTTGGTAGATTTATCAATGATACTAATTTTAAAATGAAAAACAAAAATAACGTCGCGCCTTACAAGATAAGCCAGTCAAGCGCCCATGTACAGGTCACTTAACACTAAGCTGCTTAATACCGACACTTTGACATTATGAATCTCTACATTCTTGCGGATTGGTACACGGTTGTCCCACTTTTCATATTCCGAAATATTTAATGTTTACATTTTATATTAAAGTGTTATCTAAGAAATTAATTCAGCTAAACATAAAAATAAAAGATTTGTAACAAGATAAGCCAGTAAACAGGCAGTCTTCTTTTTTGCAGTGACGCTGGTATACACGACATTCTCAATTTTTATAACATGGTAAATTTGTGAATGTTGTTGTTTAGAGTTCCGTATCCAAAGCGTAAAACGGGAAAGACCCTTTTACTAAGACTTCGTTGTCCGTCCGTCCATCTGTCGGCCTGTCTGTCTGTCTCGGTCTGGCTGTCTAGGTCTGGCTGTCTGTCTGTCTGTGTGTATGTATGTCTGTCTGTCTATCACCAGTCTGTATATCATGAACCTTGATAGCTAGACAGTTGAAATTTTAACAATGACGTATTTCTGCTGCTGCTATAACAACAAATACTAAAATCAGAATCATATTAATATTTAAGTGGGGCTATCATACAATAAACGTGACTTTTTATAGATAATGGTACGGAACCCTTCGTCCGCGAGTCCCACTCGCACTTGGCGTGTTATTTTTTTCAAAAGCATTATAATATTTTTTAAGTGCTTGGTCTGTGAAGTTCTTTTTTTTTTACAAAATACAGCTATTTCAACAAAGGACCAACTTCTACCCGTCGTACTAAAACCGATTCCAAAAGTTAAACAAATATATTAAAAAAAAATTGAACTCTATAATTTAAAGTGAGTAGAGTAGAAAACAAACGACGTGCACAAGTTGAGACGAACGAACAAGCTCATGCAGTTGACTCTTTAAGCCGCTTACAACCGACCCGAAGGTCTAAATCTTCACGTTCTTGTGGAGCTCGCACTTTTTATTTCCCCTTCTATGAATGACTGGAAAGCAAAGCAGAATAATGTTAAAAATATATGACTACCAGTAATGTGACGTTTTGTAGTGATTGACCATATATATTGAAATCTTTGGGAGAGGCCTGCGTCCAGCAGTGGACGCTATGCGGCTGAAATAATGATGATGATGATATCCATTGTCCATGTGTTCAATTGTCTCTACATCTTTACATCTGTAGGTTAAAACATGGATTTGATCTTTCAGTTGTTTTATAAATCTGTCTCAAATCTTCCTTTGCCAATGCTTCCTTTATTTTACAGGAAATAAAGGGAAGGCGTTCCAGGGCACGAATATGGGATATATTGACGAGGACCATTAGCTAATATAATGGGAGACATTATTTTTTAAAGTTTAAGCATACATACATACATAATACCACGTCGTTATCTGTAAGGGGCAGACAGCATTTTGAGTTTTAGATCTCTAAGCAGATAGAGCCCAGGACTGTAAGACTCGAAGACCATTTTTAGCGTGATGCTGGGCGAGAAGGTGGAAGAAGGAATTAAAATAGTGATAGGTTCCTAACTTGCATTTTCGCCTATTTCCTCGATCGACTTCCACGATCTGCGCAGGAAGAGAAGCAGTTGGTCAATTCAAAGTTTTCATTTTCTCCCAGACTAGCATGGAATGATAGAAAGAAGGAAAAAGGATGAAACAAGGAATGAAATTTTTTAATTTCCATCTATGTTCAAAGCTTACTCTTCTTATTAAATAATATTACCAATCTCATCGACATAATTAGTATGATACTGTGTTGTTATTACTGCTGTATTATTATCACTTGTGATATCAAAAGGTTGAACGTGAAGGCCAAGCATAGGACAATAATATGCGTCTCCACCATGCAAATTGCCTAATTATCCTAAATTTCCATCGCAGACTAGGCTATTAGACCAACAATGGCTATAGTCGTAATGAGCCCAGCATTAAATGATTGTTTCTAAACGAATTAACTAGCAAACCGCTCTGGTTTCGCCTAGGTAGGTATGTTTTAAATATGTAAACTGTCTCCAAAATCCGTCTGCCTGTACTTTTGTAGTACAGGCAGATGGATATGCACGACAGTAGAATTAAATTCATAATAAGTATGGACCTTTCATTTTTCGGAAACAATATATTTTTTTGTTTAAAAACGATACTTGTACCGAAATAGGGATTAATTAAGAGATTACAACCGTAAATTTAAAATGCGGGTTCGCCAATTTTCCCTTCTGCGAAGTTTCCCACTGTCATAATTCTAGAGTAAACATTTTGCTTCGCCCAATGCGGGATTGTTTTCATTTGGAGTAAGTGCCAGTCCCCCAGTTATCTCGTTATCGCAGACTTTCCTCTCATCAGGATTGACTTTCATATCCAGCGAACTATTAAATACTATGGAAGAGTAACTGTCGCATCACGTAAGTATCAAAAGTCAGCAAATGCCGCTATAACGCAGAGTCGTAGAACAGCCACTGATTGGCCCAGAAATTGGCGGGAAGTAACGTCAGTAACGGCATTGTCGGACAAAAAAATTCGCGCCATCTTGAATGTTTTTCAGAAATGTTCTAGGGTCAGTCAGTTTTTGAGTTTATTTATTTATTTAATGTTTGTTTGTTTAAATAATAGGTCTTTACCTATGAAATTGCCGTTCTGCAGTACTGGCCATTTTAAATCAAAATAATTTTTGTTTGACAAAGAATTCTAATTTCAAATTAATTTTATTTTAAAAACATGGAATTTTTTTCCAAGAGCAGTCATTTGTTTATTGATTAGTGTTACATTTCCATCGCATTTCAATCTTTTTCGTCATCATGGATACGTTAAAAATTAGAGTAATTATGGAATATGAGTACCGTCGTGGCAGCAACCCGGCACAAGCGGCACGCAACATCAACGACGTTTACGGAGCTAACACTACAAACCAACGCACCAACTTTTATTGGTTTGCTCGCTTCCGTTCTGGAAATTTCGACCTGAAAAATGAACCTCGCGGTCGTCCGAAGACTTTGGTCGACACTGACGAATTAAAGGCGATTGTGGAAGCTGATGATACACAATCTACGGCTGAATTAGCAGCAGCTTTCGACGTTAGCGTCAAAACAATATTGGTCCATTTGCGTCAAATTGGCAAGGTAAAAAAGCTTGACAAATGGGTGCCCCACAAACTCAATGATCGCCAGCGCGAAGTACGCGTCGAGACGTGTCTTGCACTGATCAACAGACACACAAATGAAGGAATTTTGAACCGCATTGTTAACTGCGATGAAAAATGGATTCTCATTCTCTAACCAACTCAGCAAGTTGGTTGGATCCTGGTTCAGCACCTAAATAATGCCCTAAACGAAAACTTACCTCTAGAAAAGTGACGGTCACTGTTTGGTGGTCTAGCGACGGTGTGATTCATCACAGCGTCTTACCAAACGGGGTGAGCATTACTGCAGATGTGTACTGTGAAGAACTGAACATAATGATGGAGAAGCTGGCACATCTCCAACCAGCATTGGTCAATCGCTCCTCTCCGCTGCTCCTGCACGACAACGCGCGACCTCATACTGCACAGCAGACAGTCTCTAAGTTTCAAGAACTGGGGTTGGAAGCTCTCCGTCATCCGCCCTACTCACCAGACCTTGCGCCTACAGACTTTTTCCAGAATTTGGATAACTTCTTGGCGGGAAAAAAATTCAATACCCGAGAGGCATTACAAAATACCTTTGAAGAATTTGTTGCCTCCCGTCCAGCTGATTTCTTTAAGAAGGGCATCAATAAACTGTCACTGCGTTGGCAAAGATGCGTTGATTGCATGGGTGAATACTTCGATTAATACAAATAAAAATACATTAAAAAAAATTCGTTGAATTTTTTTCATATAAAACGGCAATTTCATAGCTAAAGACCTAAAAATGAAATATAGCAGGAACTTTGAACATTCAGATGTTAATACTGAAAGTATCTGGTATTATTTTACTTCAGAAAGCGAAACTTGTTTTAGTTAAGATAATATATACAATTATATATCGTACCTTTAGGCACGTGTGTGTATTTTATGGCTTGTACGCATTTTCTCCAAAAACCCTATAATTAATTCTATTAAGGATAAAGCCATCGTACGTGTCCAATTAAACTCACTTTTGCGTTACGGAAGCTACTGGATTTCAATCTTTGAGGTTTTGGGTGGGTAGGCTTAGGTACTGTTTTTATTGGCGTTTCGAAAATAAGGTATTGGGTAATTACTAGTAATAATCTAGGTACGTTTTGTTTATGCTAATAAACAAAAGATAATAAAGTTTTAGGTTAGGTTTGTAACATATAAGTAAAGATAAAAACGTATAGACAAGGCGGAATAAACGTGATTTTTGTATGCTTTTGAATTCTCGGCTTAGTACAAGCTTATTTTTTTTAATGAGTTCCGTTACATTTATGTGAAATTTATGCAATAAAGATATTATAGAAACAAACTAACTGAATAGAAAATTATGTAAAATGTTCAAAATTAATAACTAGTAGGTAGAGTAAAATCTCTAGCTAAAAGTACATATATTATGTTTGGGAGAAGTGAAAAAAAAATTTAAAAATAAAATGTTTTTTTTTTCCACCTCACCCAATAATATACACCCAAAAGTATTAAAAAAGGAGGTAATTAAATTTTTGTTGCAAAATTTAATACGTACGGCTAAAAGATGTTTATCTAGGAAATGGGGGTACCTTAATAACTCACGCTTATGTGAGGATGAATAGCCAATTTGTGGAGAATGAATTGCTTCGATGTGCTGATAACTTCAGTCTGCACACTGGGTTATAAAACGGAGAGTGTACAGAATTAACACTTTCTACCTTAGACTAGTAAAGGTGTGATTAAATTATTATCAACGCTCAATACAGTAGTGTGCGTGATGTACAGGAAATGAAAGTTCAAATCTAGTACCAAGTTCATGAATAACTTTTTTTTCCATAATTGTTAATAAAGTCCTTTAACCTTTAAGCAAGTGATCTCATTTTTCTGCCGTCGTAAAAAAAGGGGATCTCCTAATTTTTTTTTTCAAATTTTAATTAAGTACTTATTCGAAATCAGAAAAAAAAGGCCTATCTTAAACTTCAATATACTCGACTTTTAGAAGATATTACATGCCATTTTTTGTTACGACTGTTCTTTGTTTTCCAGTTATTAATTATCTGTATGTTGGTGTGTGAGTACATAAATCTGTAACTATACTTTATTTAGTACCACAGAATATGTAATAGTAGAGCGTGCTTTAGCACTAAGATTTTTTATGTCAAAATTACTCAACATGGTGAAATATTGTAAATTATATTTTAGCTATCCTAAAGGATTAAAAAAAAAACAAATACTAAAGAACAATTGAGATTATAATCCATAAATGTAATTTGACATTAATTAAAGAAACTTAACAGCAATTAAAAAAAATAATTAACTGATATATTACTAACTTGCAAAACTAGATTTCACCAAGGTGTTATCCGTATGGCGGTCGAGTCAAGATATTTATAGGAACGGTGTGGCCATCAGGCAAAAATATGAAGCTCAACTTATAATATTTATTTCATTTCTTAAGCTATGTATAAAACGGAGCTACCCAAAAGCTCTCTATTTTATATTAAAGAGCTAGGCTCACTTGTCTGTGGAGCAACCAATCCGTTCCATTTTCTCTACATCCAATTACAACTGATGCTGAAACATGCTGAAACATGCTTTTCTACATCCAATTACAACTGATGCTGAAACATGCTGAAACATGAATTTGCTCTTTTAGTTGTTTTATAAATCTGTCTTAAATTTTCCTTTGCCAATATTTTCTTCTATTTTCCCCTCCAGTATTACTTTAAAAACTCAAAAGTTACGTATCGCTCTGTAATCTCAATTTTTGAGACAGAAAATGAGGGGAGGGCATTCCAGGGCACGAGTATGGGATAATAAAAATAATATACTTGACTGTAATTTTTCCGTTGATTGCCTGAATATCATGATACATACGACTCATTTTGATACGATCTTCTTGTACTTATTATTTCGTGACTATCGAAATAAATTTAAAAAAAATTAAGAAAGATGTCAAAGATACAACCAATACAAAGTTATCCTTAATTTTTGAAAAGTATTTTGGTAATTTTTAAACTAAATTTAAAACTTATTGTAACTCTCTAATACTAATAGTATTAAAGAGTTAGAATAAGTTTTAAATGTTACCTAATTTTGAGGCAAAGGAATGCCGCTTAAAGGAAAGGACCGCTGGTACTGCATACAATAATGTATGAGGTATTGCCTTGACGTTTTATTTAGACCATTCAGGTCAATTATTGCTTCAATTAAGGGTTGGAACTTATTTGGCAGCACGAAACGGTACTTTTCTATGCTTTTATCCTTTTCTGTCGCTCAGAACTGTCATTTGCTAGAGCGAAAGAGAGCCACGGAATACTTCACCATCGTCGGTGCTGAAGGATTCCGCCGCTATTAGAAAAATGCGGTTCCGTGCTGACAAATGAGATCCAACCCTTAGTATATTGTTTGCAAAAGACGAGAGACTTGCACTATGTAAATGGGCCATGATATACATGGAAGTTATAATTATATCATACATTATTTGAAGGCGACCTTAAGCAACTTTACACCAACATATAGTCCTTTTCAGACAAAAGCCCAGCTCAGTACATAGTAGATCGTATCTGAGAACAAATGGCTTGGTAATTTGCACAGTATCGACAGCCGCATTTAAATTAAGGCCGGACCTTTAAAAGGGTTGGATCTTTACAACCCAGTAGCGGTTTTACTCAAAAGTAAAATACACGCAAACAAATAAACAGCGAGTACAAAATTATTAACGAAAAATTCGTAATAAAATGTTTGTTTTTGATTAAAATTATGACATTTTTGTTTTAACACCAGTTGGAATCAAATAATCAACAAAATTTGCTACAAAGTTGTTAAGAGACAAACTTCGTATTTTTTTTAAGGGAAAAATGGAATTATCAAGAGAGACAAAAGAAGTAAGTACTTACTTTTAACATACATCCTAATCATGTTTTTACTTTAAGGGTAGTAGTATCGGGCCAAAGATTTAAAGATCTAGTATATTTAGTACACAAAACGGTTTGATGGAGTGAAAAAAAAATGCATAAAAGATCATGAGTAGGAATTAAAATTGCATAACCAAGAAAGAATATTGTTTTGTTTAACCCCTGGAGAGTTCATCTTTGGGCTATTTCTTTAAAGAAAAAAGCGCGATGTAAATCTGTCTTTAAAAATTTTAAGTCTAGATTGTTGAAATTCCTAATAGTTTTCAATGAAAATTTCTTACTGTAAAGTAAATAATCCTGATAAACGTTTTACAGCAAACTTATTAATATTGCAGAAAGTACTAAGTTTATTATCATCAAGGTATAATTTCATAACAATGACTATCATATTATATTGTTTGTTTTTGTTAACCAGCGTGATAATTCTTTTATCGTTACATAAGCAAGTGTAAATACTAAAAGGTTATGAAAACATTTTACTGATAAATTCTATTTTCAGTATGGTTTTATAAGGTACCTAAGTCATATGAGTTTTTAAAAGCGGAATACTTTCTCAACGTGTATACATGAATTTTTCAGGATCCAGAGCTGCCCCCAATTTAAAACAATTTATTTGAAAGGAACCGGAAATAAGATTTAAAATTTTGTCTTGATCAAGCATTATAAACCTTTCAAATTACTGCTTACATTTTGAAGTAAGAATGTGAAGCTTTTCTTCGCACATTTGCGAAAAATGGCCAACGGCGTAGAAAAGCTTCACGTTCTCACTACAAAATGTAAACAGTAGTTAAACTATAAACAACAGTTTATAAAATAGTTTGGAGGGATATCTAGGGCTTGATTAAGACAAAATTATAAATGATATCTTCGTTCAACTAATTTATTTCAAGTGGGGGCAGCACTGCACCTCGAAAGTTCATGTATCCCCTCCAAAGTTCATGTATTACAATGCTAGTAACCTATGCTACTTACAGTTTAAAAATTAATGAATCTTATATGAATAAGAAGTTCGTGATAGATTTTGTTAAACTTTTGTTTATAACGCAATTATTTTCATCAATGTTTCCAATGGAAAAACGACATCGCTTTCATAGCAAACAAAAAAAAAACACTAAATCGTTTTGCATTTTATTGTAGGTACTAAAAAGCAAAGCCACATTATTACCTATTATCAAGACGGACACTATGTAACTGTTATCATATAAAACAGAATGTTGACAATTTTACTATTATCGCGAACATAAACGTACCGAAGACGTCAAAGTTTAATTATCGAATATTGTTTTAGTTAGGTCCAGGCGATCAACTTGTATGGACCTCAACATAAAAAAAGCATCTTAAAAATTAAGATATAAATAAAAAATGGCGCCAAAAGGGGCTGAAGACTATTTAGAGATAGCTCATCAAAGAGCTATAGAAAAGAAAACCCATGTGAGCTTCCCTCAGTTAAAGTACCCTTCTCTTAGGGATGTAGGGTTAAGGGATCCGGTCCAATGGTTGACTGGAAAAGCTATGGACGATGGAGCTGAGGGTTTATGGAGGGTTCATGACGGAATCTATGACTTGACCGAGTTTGTGCAGAAGCATCCAGGAGGTGAAGAGTGGTTGGAATTGACTAAGGTACTCGTAACATACGTTAATTTTGCTACTTTTGAGGTTCCACAGTTTAAATAAGTAACTCTAGTTTTGCCATATTCTTGCCAGCTAGCACAAGGTCGATTATTTTATTAATTGGTTAATTATTAGTACCGACATATTTTTAGCAGAAATGTTCAAAGGTTTGGTGATATGTATCGGTTTATGTAGGAAAAAGTAAGCGAGATATATATATATGTATATATTTTTTTAAATAAGTAATATTGAATCTATGCTTCGCGTGCATTTACACGGAGAATGTTTTTGGGTAATTCCGATTTGATTTCCATTGCATCACACGCTAGCATTGAAAGTTCACCTGAAGTCAGGTATTTTGTATAAATGAAAGATATGATAACTTTTAAGAAGTGCAAACTGATGTGTTATTTAGAGAGTAGGTTATAAAGACCTTAATGAAGAAAAAAAAATTTTTCCATCTTATATTGTGTATACTCTGAAAGGAATAACATTTAATTTAATAATACAATTAGTTTAAATCGAATCGTTTTACTTTTTAGGGCACGGATATAACTGAAGCATATGAATGTCACCATTTGAACCCTTCCGTGGACAAGATTCTTGAAAAATACTATGTGCGCGATGCAAAAACACCAAGAAACTCTCCATTCACATTCAATGAGGATGGGTTCTACCGTTCCTTAAAGAGATCTGTAATAGAAGAGCTCAAAAATGTTCCTAAAGGCACAGGATCAAATGCAGACAGAATCATCGATGCATTGTTTGCTACATTTTTGATTGCATCGGCTGTAAATAGTTGGGCTGAAAGCTATTGGGTTGTGATGATATCTTATTTAGTAGCATCTATATCCATGGCTTGGGTGATGGTAGCGGCCCATAACTACCTTCACAGGAGAACGAATTGGAGGATGTATCTCTTCAGCCTCGGACTGTGGTCATACAGGTATTGATTTCTGATTCTATTTATTTTAACTATTTTAATTAGTTCTTGCATACACGCACATACATACTGAAGACCCAGGATAATTTGGAAAATTCATTTTCTATCTCTCTAGCTGGGAAAATTAGGTTGTGTATGTATAATATTGAATTATTTTGTTTCAGAGATTTCAGAGTCTCACACGCGTTATCCCATCACCTTTATCCTAACACTTTAATGGATATTGAGATAAGTGGATTCGAGCCTTTAGTGTTTTGGATTCCGAGAAGACATACGCCTGTGTATGGATACTTCGCTATCGTGATTGAGCAGTTGTTCTTTCCATTCGGTTTTATTATAAACTTTCTAAAAAGGTATAGTAAATAGATTTATACATAATAGTTTTATAATGAAATCAAATGTTTATTCAATTCTTCTTTTAAACAAAAGCTACTCCTACTTATACATGAAAAGAGTTCACCTACTCGCCAGAAAGGCTTGTTTTATTAAGCCGCTACGTTTCTCGAGGAGAATTGTTCAGTATTTATGGGATGAATCAACCAGTTTCAGTACATTTTGTTATTACAACGAATTAAGTCTTTATCTGGCCAAGAAGTGGCTTTTTAATTTTCCTATCACATTATTATTTTCAGATTTGTCTCGAACTTTATTCGCAAAGGCTTTTTCAAGCGCCACTACCGCTGGCATGACGTCCTTGGATTGCTGCCAATCTTCTGGATGTATCTATTTAGTAGGCATTCCTTCTATGACACATTTATTTTGTGGTTATGGATTAACTGTACTGCAAGCTTCACTTTCTTAACGATTGGATCGAATGCTGCCCATCATCATCCGGATTTATTCCACGATGGAGATGAACTAAGGTAATTTTGATTTAAATGCTTTCACTCTTAAATCTGTAAACAGTATTTCAAAGTCGTTTCCTCTCTAGCCGCGTTCCCTGCTTGCTAAAAGTATTCTTTTTGAAGGTCGATGTCTGCTTTTCGGCTTTTTTATGATTTTTAGTATATAAACAAATAGAATGCTATGTGAAACTGAACTTCGGTGTTTCGCCTGTAATGCTAGTGTGTTACTAGCATATCTACTAGCGAACTTACGTCGCGTTTTTTATTAAGAAATAAATTAGCCATGGAACTTCGATACTGTGACTTTAGACATCTAGTATTTATATAGGTAAATTTGCAGAAAATTTTAAGTTACGTAGAAAGCAAAATACCATGGTCATGTATATGCATGCAGTGTAAAGAAGAGAAGCAGCAGAAAAGCTGGAAAGCAGACCTTAGGCTCCGACAAAGTACAGTTCAGGATTAATTCGAGAAAGTACAGATGTCAGAGATCATAATCTTATTATACCAATAAGTATGTTAAAATTACCTAACTTTTCACAGTGAACCTACTCGAGACTGGGGTATCCACGAGGTCGATGCAGTGATGGACCGGAAAGACATTAACGGGAATCTCTTTAAGGTGATGACCTTCTTTGGAGATCACACTCTTCATCATTTGTTTCCAACGCTGGATCACGAAATCCTACCTTACTTATATCCGACGTTCTTAGCCCACGTCGCTAAGTATAAAGCCAAGTTTAGGCTAACAAGCCAGCTGGATTTGTTCATCCAACAGATTAAAGTTACTTTAAAGAGAGAACCTAATACTTTGGATAAGAATCTTCGTTAATAGCACACCTTTTTAAACTAGAAAAAATAATGTAAAAGTTTGCCTAAGTTGTGAAATATTAAACAGTAGTAAAAAGGTGACTAAGAATATTTTTGGTAAAAAGAAGAATTTATTAAAAACAAGAATTATAAAGAAAATTCAGTAAAATAAGCTGCAAGTAAAATAAAAATTTTCGAAAAAATATTTACATACGTACTTATCGAACACAAGTTTGATAGACATAAAATGTTTTTTTTATTTTTATTTTATTTATTTTGACAACGATAACGTTTCATTACTTAATATTATTCTTTGATGTTTGATACTCTTCAGTTAGTTCACTAATGAAGTATTCAGGTATGGAATAATAATGTGTAAATTTTAAATTTAAGTACATTCTGAATATTATTAATGTTTCTTTTTGATTCGTTGAATACGTCACCTTTCCGTCTAAAGATTTTCAAACTTCATCATGTCTTATTATTATAGAATCGTGACTGTTTTTATAAATAAACGCATGTAACTAACTTGAGTTTTTGTTTTGAGCATCCTTACCGGATTTGATGTTTTTAAACCAATGGAAATTTCGTTAGGGACATGTCCACATTTGACATGAGAGAGTCTCCACTGCAGGAGCACGTCTCTGTACTATGGAAAGTTCGAGACTTGTGATAAACGGGATAATTACTCAACGATACTTTATTTTATAACAAATGCAAATATAGATGAACATTTAATGGTCAATCTGAAAAATATAATTTGCCATCTTGACCTGACCGGAAATCGAACCCGGGACCTCTAGTGTGACAGCCTGGCAAGATGACCATTAGGCCACAGAGATCGTCAAACATAATGTAGATTGTTAGACCGTCTTACCATAACCAGGCTCATTACCGTTGTACAGTATCTTTTAATAGCTTTCCTAGTCTTATTGTTCATTACACTAAGCTTCTGGTAGATATTTTATAACGCCTCAAACACGTGACATAATCTAAATTATCACAAGTTATTCTCTCAAGTTTGGTGAAAAATTATTTGATAAACATATAACAGGTATATTTGCATTTAAACTATTAATCCTATTAAGAGGAAGATCTCTATAGGGACGCCCAGCAGCTTAAACGGCTTGATGGACTGAAGCTTGATAGGTGTCATTTGAAACGTCTTTATTTTAAGAATGACACTAGGTATATATAAAGGTAGTCGGGGTTTTTGTTTTATTTTTTCAATAATTACAATGCGACACAAATAAGTTGAACAAAAATGGCGGACTTCAAAGCATTTTTGTATAAATTCTTGACACGTAGGCTAAACCAAAATGGCGGTTATCAGTGTAGATACAAATAATGCGCCGACGATCGCCATTTTGGCTCAATTTATATGTCGAGAATTTGTACAAAAATGCTATGAAGTCCGTCATTTTTGTTCAACTTATTTGTGTCGCATCTTGTTAGTCACTGAAATCTTTGAACGCGAACGCGAATGCGAATGTGCTACTTAGAAGAAGAAGAGGTATCGATTAGGCCTACAGTAATCTTCCTGTACAAGAGATGGCCTATTATTTAACAAATAATGTAAAATAGCAAATTATATAAATAAATACCTAATCATCAAACCCCGGAAGCGTTGGTGTGACGACTTGCGACAGTTTGAGAGGAAATGGTTGGAAGTGGCACACGATCGAGATATTTGGAAGGAGATGGGGAGATCTTAGTCCAGTAATGGGATAGTAGAGGTTAATTGAAACCATTTTTTGTTTGTTGTAATCTCTATTTTATACAGATACTTTTATCTTAAAATCATACCTATTTTGCATGACATGAATATGAAAAACAAAAATATATTGTTTCTTATTACTACACAACACACTAATTACATAACACAATAATTATCCCGAGTCCATTATCAAAACAGTAATTTGATAACGATTTATTTTCGTAACACGCTGTGTAAACAATGACTATGGAAAATTAATCACGTGTGGCGGTGGAATGTTTTTACTGGATAATTATTACTATATATTTGTATTTATGTATTCCCACATGCTTAATATCAAATGAGTTAACGCCCAATCTCAATGAGCCTTGATACCTTAAATACAGACATAACAACATATAATTTTTGATTGTTTGTCGGTCTGCAGGTCATCCTTATGTCATCTAAAAACTTAAGGATCAGCAGTTTTTGTTAATATTTATCATATTCCTTTTACACTTTAATAATAAAAAAATAACTTTTATGTTTGCTATGGAAGCCATAAAAACTTTTGATTAAAATATTAATACCTATCTTATCTACTAAATAAGTAAGAATAAACTGATTTGAGAAAGTAAGAATGAACTTAACAATCATGCATGCATATTATATTTAGCGAAGAAAAACTTAGAACGCGCTATGATAAAAAGTAATTCAGAAGAGAAGCTGCTCATACATTCTACTTCCAAAACAGTCTAAAAGTAAACTAAAGATTTAAACTTAGGAAAGACAGCAATGAGTATCAATTTTCTAGGTATAACTTCCCGGGATTTCGGTCCAGGTAATTTCTAAAGTGCAAATATCTCATTCGTAGCAAGTCCAGCGCTACTTATTTCATTTGCAGCGACGATCACTCAGCTTTAATTATTACTATCTGCACTCAGGTCTTCCGGAATTAATGGCCTGTAGTCCGTAATACTCTGACCTGGACTAAGAGCTTTGATGAATACATTTATTATGAACCTGTTTTCTAATGTTCGGTTTACTGTTGATTTTATTACTCTTTTGTACAAATTACTATTAAATTGAAAGAAACAAAAACATTCAATTGGAGTATGTATCTTTCATACTGTTTCCTTCACTCTGTATAATTTACTCTGATAGATAGATAGATAAATTCTTTATTGTACATAAAAATTTACTCTGTATACTTTTACTTTTTAATTTCTGACGACCTCCGTGGCGTAGTGGTCACCATGCTAGTCCGCCACCCAGAGGTCCCGGGTTCGATTCCTGGTCAGGGCAAGTTGGAAAATGGTCTTTTTCAAATTGTCCTGAGTCTTGGAAATTTATCTATATATGTATATGTTGTAAAATATAATATCGTTGAGTTAGTATCCCACACAAGTCTCAAACTTACTTTGGGGCTAGCTCAATCAGTGTAATTTGTCCTATATATTTATTTATTTATAATTTGTAAATGGTGATTGCTTATCTTAATAATACTTTTTGTTACTTGATTTATTCGTATAAGATCGCAAATTTTTGACTATATCATAAAATAGCTATGGGTTTAGCAATTCATATCGTCAAACGCTGATTATTTATTAATTGATCTGGGCAGGCCACATCGAATATCTTCCATATCATGAAATACAACTAGGTACTACATAAAATTTGTCGGTCATATCATGAAATTATCAATTCTATGATCTTATTAGCCATACACGACATATAAATTCTTGTACAATACATACATGCATAGATTTAATTACAAACCAATAGGTATACCAAAAATGGAAAAACTCAATTCCTGTGCCGATTCCACATAAAAAGAGGGATAAATAATAATAATTAAATCAAACAAAACAATTCTCCCTCGTGCTGGGACCACGAGAAAACAGCGAAATTGAGCTAGCCCCATAATAAGTTCGAGACTTCTTTTATGGGATACTTACTTATAAGGCAGGATAAGGCAAAAGAAAAATAAGAAGAAGAACATTTTAATCATTTTGCACTTTCGTGTATCTACGAAAGTATAGCCACATTTTAACTAAATCATTGTACTAAATATCGGGATAACTGAGCGCAAAGGGTAAGTGAGCGCAGTGCGTGTATCTCCAAAATGAAGAACGGGGAAGGTATCGTTTGTTCGGACAGAACAGAGACCTAGCTTGACAACTAGTTGCGACAAGTCACAGTGTCGTAGGATGGACGAACAAATTTTTTTTTCGTAAAACATACTTTTAGGTGTAGAACTTTGTAGCTTTTAGTTTAACAGAAAACAGCGTAGTATATACGATATTGAATTTAAAATAGTAAGTTTTTTTTCTTATTATTGAGAATATATTTCAGCTTTATTTATTTTACAACTTTGAGGTTGAAATAGCTATCAATTTACATTATGGGCATTCATTTGAAATAAAGAGCTGTAGGTAAAGTGTGCGCGGGTAAGTGTGCGCATGTTTTTGGTACTAATTGTTTACGTTGTTATTTTTGTTAAAATGAATAATGTATAGACGGTTAAAACTAATTAAATCTAGGATCATGAATCATGATTGAAACCGTACCCCGGGCTCGTAAGCACACAGCTGAGTGAGAGGACATAATGATGAGGATTATAACAAAAATATATATTTTTCAGGATCTTCCACCATGCCTCGAAAATATATACAAAAGAATCTGTTCTTACATCCATGACTGAGGAGCAAATATCGAAAGCTAAAGCTCTTATCCATATGCGTATATTTACCCCATATGGGCGTGCACCCGCAATGTGAGTCAAGTGAGGGTATTCCAATTTTGTATCATTAAAAGTATATTTATAAAACTATTGTGATTTCTGCTATTATTTTTATTTCAACTTAGAGACTATTAAATGGTTTATCTCAAAGCAATGTTTATATATTCTTATTTTTTATTTTACGCGTAGTGAGCTCTTAATTACCTATGTGCGCACACTTGAACCGAATGATTCTACATATTATCATGACCTCCAATATCTATAATTGTTTTAATAATAAGATAGAATGATTACGTTTTTTTTACAACTATCGCAAAGAAAAACGTAGTTTCTTCAGAGTTCTAAATTTCCCATTCGAGCATTGTATCAGGAGCAGTTAATCAACTTATCCGTAT
Source organism: Acrobasis suavella (assembly GCA_943193695.1). Taxonomy (NCBI): domain Eukaryota; kingdom Metazoa; phylum Arthropoda; class Insecta; order Lepidoptera; family Pyralidae; genus Acrobasis; species Acrobasis suavella. The sequence goes on from OW971935.1 coordinate 8,810,638, forward strand.
AAAAAACACCTTAACAAAACTTTAAGTAATTATATAAAATGGCGCCAAAAGGGGGCGAGGATTATTTAGAGATAGCTCATCAAAGAGCTATTGAAAAGAAAACACATGTAAGTTTTCCTCAACTAAAATACCCTTCCCTCAGGGATGGAGGGTTGAGGGACCCTGTGCAATGGTTGACTGGAAAAGCAATGGACGATGGAGCCGAAGGTCTATGGAGAGTTCATGACGGCATCTATGATTTGACTGAGTTTATGGACAAGCACCCGGGGGGTGAAGAGTGGTTGGAATTGACTAAGGTGGGATAAAGTTGCCTGAAATAAAATATTCAAAATAATTTTGCTATATTCATCGATGAAATATTGGAGGCACATAGGGTAAACTACCAGTCATTGGACGCTTTCATAGGAGAAACAATGCAGCTACAGAGTATAAAAAGTTATCCGTTGCAGTAGACATAACCCAATATAATAAAACCTTAATAAATAAGGGTTTATTGTGTTCAACAAAGACTGTTTGCGTCCAATGACTGGAAGTTTACCCTATTTTAATAGAAATGTTTAGAGGTCTTTACAGAAATGCGAAATAATCGATGATATTAATTGTCATTTGTAGGAAATTGTACTTAAGACATTTTTTATCTCAAAACTAGCTAAAGCCCACGGCTTTGCCCACGGTGTAAAATTTTTGAAAATATGAGAATTTTCAAAAATTTTTAGTTTATTATTTAGCCTTTTTAGTTGAATTTCATACAATCTGTCATTGATTATGTTATCCCCTCAGAAAATGATTTAGTTAAAATAGAGATACAGTAAACTTTTGTTTTGAATCATAAGCACATTAGTAATTTTTATACATTTCTAACTTCAAAATTGACCAAGCTTCATACAAATATCCAACTGCTTTGGGGATGAATTTATAAAATACTTTCTTGGTTTACACTTACATTAAGTAAGGAACGTTTGTACAAAATTTTACGCTTCTAGACTCATCGGTTTAATTACGCTTACATTAAAAGCTCATTTGTACCACAACAAAATATTTACCTAGTTATTAGTAAGCTTTCAATGTTAACGATGCAATGGAAATCAAATGAAATCATTGCTAGTAAACGTTCTCTAAGTAAATTGATTAATGGCCTTTTCTGGAAGAAATAGAATCAAATCATTTTACTTTTTAGGGCACGGATATAACTGAAGCTTATGAATCTCATCATTTAAACCTATCTGTGGACAAGATTCTACAAAAATACTATGTGCGCGATGCAAAAACACCAAGAAACTCTCCATTCACCTTCAAAGAGGATGGGTTTTACCGTTCCTTAAAAAGATCCGTAATCGAAGAGCTAAAAAATGCCCCTAAAGGCAAAGGATCAAATACAGACCGAATCATCGATGGATTGTTTGCTACATTTTTGATTGCATCAGCTTTATACAGTTGGGCTGAAAGCTACCGGGTTATGATGGTGGCTTATTTAGTGGCGTGTTTGTCATTGGCTTGGGTGATGGTAGCGAGTGGATGGTAGTGAATTGGAGGATGTATCTCTTCAATCTAGTTTTATGGTCATACAGGTATTTTATGTGTTTTTCTTAAATGTTATTATTATTGTTATTATTCTTAAATGTATTTATGAGTATTTGCATGTTTATTAAGAATCCCCTTACCCGAGACTTTTCCATACAAACGTAGTCTACGTTTTATTTTTAAACGACAGGTATTTATATAGGATTTCAGTAAACATTTGTAATTTTAAAGAAATTGTAATTATTTAGGGTTATAATTTCCGAGTATCACACACGTTATTCCATCACCTCTATCCTAACACCCTAATGGATTTAGAGATAAGCGGATTCGAGCCAATAGTGTTTTGGATTCCAAAGAGAAATACGCCTAAGTTTGCATACTTCGCTCCCGTACTTCAGCAGTTGTTCAATCCATTCGCTTTTATCATAATGTGTGCCAAAAGGTACGTAATGTTTCTATTCATAAGTTCAATCATTTCATGGATGAATCAATATACGGTTTGCAAAACGAGGTTGGTGAACTAAATATTGTCTGTGATTGCAGAATTAAGCCGAAACAAACATGTATTTTTTCTTATTTCACTATCTTTCATGGGGAAGTTGTTCAGTATTGTAGTGATTTTACCCTTAAAATAAATACAGTTTGTTTTGGTCTATGTTTGTAAAATTACTTATGTATGGCTTCTTCACCTCGCCAAGAAGAGGCCTTTTAATTTCTCACTATCATACCTATTACATTATTATTTTCAGGATTTTCTCCAACTTTTTTCGCAAAGGTTTCTTCAAGCGCCACGCCCGCTGGCATGACGTCATCGGATTTCTGCCAATATTTTGGATGTATTTATTCAGCAGTCATACCTTCTATGATACGTTTGTTTTGTGGTTATGGCTAATCACCTCAAGCTTCATTGTCATGACGATAGGAGCGAATGCTGCCCATCATCACCCTGATTTGTTCCACGATGGAGATGAACTGAGGTAATCATGATTTTAACTGGAAAATCCTAAATCATGTAAAATACCATTATAAATCTTTTTCTCGTAACTTAGCACGTTAACCGTTGCGGCCTTAGTTGAAATTATTGCTTTCACAAGCTTTTATTTAACTTCCAATGTTTCTTGTATATATGTATGTTTGCTTTTATTAAATCAATCGATTGAGCTGAAGATTTGCATACTTGTGTAAGTCGGATAACAATATAATACGACGATGTTTTGGGGTCTGATTACGGAGACAGAAGGTGGTCGATGGAACTGAGAAACAAAGCGAGGCAACTCTATCGAGTTTGGGCCAATTATATTTTCTTAATAAGTAATTTGGTCTCCAAATAAAAGCTACTACAAAAAAAAAAATTCTCAAAAATCTTATTAAAGGCTAGGTCTGCTTTCCAGCTTTTGTTCTATTGCAGAAATTGTCAAGTTAGTACGGTAGTAAACAAAATAAATCGCGCCATGCCTTCTCCGTCAGACCCCGGTAGTAGAAAAGCTACCTACAGACCTACACCCATAACACGCCGTTGTCTTCTTATTGTCAAGTATACACGTGTAAGGATCTCCTAACCAAGAATGCTAAAAACCATGCGACGTGTGAAAGAAAAAGCTGAAAAGTAGATTTTAGGCAGCCAGTGATTGAGGATGCAACCAGGAAAGTAGATAATAATCTATATTAAAAATATCTAACTTTTCAGTGAACCCACTAGAGACTGGGGCATCCACCAACTCGACTCAGTGTCCGACCGGAAAGACATCAACAAGAGTCTTTTCACGGTCATGACCTTCTTCGGAGACCACGCTCTTCACCATTTGTTCCCAACATTGGATCACGAAATCCTACCCTACTTATATCCCACGTTGTTAGCCCATATCGCCCAGTTTAAAGCAAAGTTTAATCTCACGACGCAGCTGGACTTGTTTATCCAACAGATTAAGGTTTCGTTAAAGAGAGAACCTAACACTTTGGATAAAAATCTTCGTTTTTAAGGGCGACAACTAAAATTTTTGCTTAACCCAGTAAGATTATTTTTCATTATTAAAGTTATACAAATATTGATATACTATTTTATGCAACAGTTGTATAAGGAGGGTTAAAAAATGCGAGTAGCACTGGTTACGATGCGAGCCTTGGCGAGCATCGTAAATTGACGCCATCGAGCATTTTTTGACTACTTATACAACGCTGCATACAATACTTTTTCTACGACTACATTTACTAAAATAAATACAAAAATATACAAAGAAAAGTACGAAAATACTACCATTTGTTTGGTAGATACTAGGTGTCTATGGAAAACTTAATTTTTTTTATTGACGTCTTCCTAGTGACTAAAAGTGCCATTTTTGAAACATGGAGTCACTTAAACGAATGTTTTTCATACAAAAAACTGTTTGTTCAGTGACTCCACGTTTGGAAAATGGCACCATATGTTAAAATAACGATTTTATTATGTTGGCAGTATGGTAGATCTAAAGAAAAAAGTTATAGGTCTATGCCTAAGAGTATCGTTTTGGCGAAATAACGACACATGTGCTATTATATTAGGTATAGACTATAGACTTTTCTGAAATCATATAATCTATGTTATTATATTAGTGTTCGGGGCCATTTAAAAGACAGATAACAGTACAGGAGTAGAAAAAAACAGTAAAAAGGGGATTTGTTCAGTCTCATTCATAAAATCCGCTTGCCGTTTCACATTTTGTTTTGCGATTGAGTTCATAGTGTACTTATTATAAGACAGAGCCTTTTATAAATAGAACTAATGTATATAATGAAATGCAATAAATAAATTGAATTGAATTTGTTTATCCAGTTTCTTTTTTTTTTAAATATTTTCGTTTATTAAGTTTGCCTTAATATTAATAAAGTAGAAAAAGGGATTTGCATATTTCGTTTTAAGACAGCATTTATTAAAAAAAATATTCAGTTAAGTAATTGCTAGCAAACCAAATTTTTTATAATAACGATATTATATAATAATATATTATAATGTAAGGCACTAAAACATTTGTTTTTATTTTGATATCCGTGACGATATAAGTAGTTACTAAAGTGTTCGGCGAATGTTATAAAAATCTACTACAACTACTACTACTACTTTACTTTTTACTTACTACTACAACTTTAGAAATGTAAGTACAGACTAAATGTATGCAAAGTTTTTTTAAGTCGTTGAATTCAACACCATCTACATATATTATTAGAATCCTGACTTTTATTTAAAGTAGACTAATGCATTAAACATTAGGATTTTTAGTATTTCCTTTAATTCAATTAAATGGCTTAGCATCCATATGAGATGATAGTCTGATTCCGGAGCTTATTTTGAGCAAAAATTGTAAAAAGGCCTGACGTAGCGTGAACTTGAAATGCGCTGTATCTTTGTAATTTTTGTAAGTCAGCGGAAATAGAAATACGTGCACAATATATTATTATATTATCTGATGAGCTACTTAAAAAAATAGGCATGATGACCGGCATCATGCCTATTATCATGTTACATGGTCGCTGACTGTCACTGCTGTTGTAAACTGTCCCGCGCAGGTCGCTCGACTGTAAGCATTAAGGGCTCTTACAGACCAGCGACATTACACCCGCGACAGTCGCCGACAGGTGTCGCGGGCGTACTGTCACTGGTCTGTAAGAGCGCTAAGTGGTGAAGAGCCCTAAGTGATGTTGATCGGATTTTTATATAGCACTGTCAATTACCGAGAGAGATAGAGCATAGTTGCACATACATTCCACTTTTAGGCTTTAGATTCAACCAAATATCTATATTCAAACTTATATCTATATAATCTTAACCCTAATTCTTGCAGCCTTAGTATTTCTAGCCATTAAACAGTATCTAATGCTGCGCTTAGCCCTACGTAGGGACCTTTTAGAAACTATTTAAGAAACTTTTATTCACTATTACTTAAACAAGCCATTGTTTTTATACACTCGTAATTCCATAAAATTTGTATGTATGGTTTTGAGGGTTAACATGATCTACCTGAATTTTCCGAAGTCCAGAGCTGCCCCCATTTGAAATCATTTGTAAGGAAACGGAGATACCATTAAAATTTTGTCTTGATCAGTCAATAGATAACCCTTTAAACTATTGTATGGACAACTGTTTGTAGTTTAGTATGAATGTGAAGCTTTTCTACGTACATTTGCAAAAAATGGCCACTTTTGGCTTATGTGTGTAGAAAAGTTTCACGTTCTTACTTTAAATTAACAGTAGTTCATAAAATAGTTTGTAGGGTTATCTAGGGTCTGATCAAGACAAAATTTTAAATGAAATATCCGTTTCCTTTCTATAGATTTATTTCAAATGGGGGCACTGGTTCCCGGAATATTCAGGTAGCCCCTTAAAGAACCCCACGAGTTTTTCTTTTTCTAGAGTTTATAAAAGTAAAACAATCCAAACTAACTTCAACTTGGTTCACTACAGGCGGTGTAATTTTTATAGAATCTCTTTTTCTCCGTGTTTTTCATAGAGCAAAGTTCGGTCGTCCAGGTGCCAAACCATTATAATTTATTAATAAAAAAATAATGGAAATCGCTAAAAATAAAACACACATTTATTTGACTTCACTTCTGTGTCAGTTCATTCGATATCAGCATTAGCGCCGTTCTTCCATATTCTTAAGCAAAGCGGGATTTCCTCTTTGCAAGGCCGCCTCTCCTCCGGGAACGGATAATGCTCGTGATCCTGCCAGAACACTGGCACCACTGTGCGGTAGTTGACGTCAAACGCAGCGAGGGTTTTCACGTCACTGTCATCAAGTTTGAAGTCGAAAATGGATGCATTTTCCACCAAACGAGATTTGGTTGTGGTCTTTGGAATGCTTACTATGTTTCGTTGGTACTGAAAACAGAAAATTAGATAAAAGTTAATTTTTGTCTTTTGCATTTCTGTCTTACTCGTGCATACTTAACACATGTAGGGACACTAGAAATATCGATAGATAGTAAATCAATCGATATTTCTATTGCTGAATGACCCTGAATTTAAGACAGGGTGCATCTAAGCTTACATATTTTATAAAAGGTGAATAAATCAGAGCCTGGATTTCTTAGTATCCAAACATACTATGCTAAAGTTGCGCGACTGAACTTCGATGAAACTACGCCTGTATACTATTTGAATTACGGAGTATTTTTTTAACAAAAATCTAACTAGCCTATACTTTTAACTTTCTAGTTTATGCTATTTATTTATTTTCAATTCGACAATTTTAGGTGTTTCAAATATACCTTTATATTATATTTCTTTTTTCCTTTATGTATCAATGTGCACTGTTTTAAACATATTTTAAATAATTATTACTCACCAAATATCTCAAAGTGATTTGCATAACAGTCTTTCCGTGCTTCTCAGCTATCGCCAGCATTGTCGGGTTATTCAACTTAGGTTCAGGGCTGTCAGGAAGCTGCCTTGATGGTATCATGGTTCCAAACGGGGAATACGCCACAATCACTATTTTTTGGGACTGGCAGAAGTCGACCAATTCCTTTTGGCCCAAGTTCAAGTTGATCTGAAATACATGTTGATTAAAATAAGGGCTTTTATTCTTTTTAAATGATGTATGTATAAAAAAAGCATATTTGAAGGATTAACTCAGACCTTCAATATTAAAAGTATTTTTCTTGTAAGATTAACGCTCAATACTCGAAACAATTACTTTGTATGGGAATGTCGAATTAAGTTGTACATATTAACTGGTTCAGTGGGAAAGAGCTCGGTGGAATTGCGAAAAACGGCCACTTTTGGCGTATGTGCGTAGAAAAGCTTCATGTTCTCACTTTAAACTGTAAACAATTGTTCATAAAATAGTTTGCAGGGTTATCTAGGGTCTGATCAAGACAAAATTTTAAATGAAATATCCCTTTCCTTTCACTGGACCCCGGAAAATTCAGGTAGCCCCTTAAAGAACCCCACGAGTTTTTCTTTTTCTAGAGTTTATAAAAGTAAAACAATCCAAACTTACTTCAACTTGGTTCACTACAGGCGGCACCTTGCAGTTAGCTAGCAATCTCTTAATCTGGTCGATATTAAAATTCGAAACGCCGATGGACTTTACCAAACCCATCTCCAAAACTTTTTCAAGGCCTCTATAAGTTTCCAAGTAGTCGATTTTTTGGTCAACACCGTCTGGCTGTAAAGAAAATACACATTTTTATCTCATGTACTTAAAAAAAGAAAACGTTATAATCCCTAAAAGCGTGACTAAAATAATTTTTCAATCATCCAGGACTAATTTTGTAAAGTGAATCTTATCCATGCGATTGTACAACCGTTTTCCGAACCCATCTCGAATAGGCTTGACTTATTCAAACATGTTTATCTATAGCAGATACAAAATAAATGTTGTTTTTAGTTACCGTGTAGATCTTTTGAGAGGCTAGAGGCTATGCCTGTTACTGCTTTATTTTATAATAAACAAATAAACATTATTCGAATGATGTCTCTGCCACTGGAAATACTATCAAGCTCTTATTATGTCAGGTTTTCGTTAAATGTGTATCTGATTGTTACTTACATCAGTGCCTGTGTCACTCCCCGTTTAGGTATCGGAAATGTACCTACATTTTTACTATGCGCGCGGCGAACACTTCAAAGAGGAAAATTCAGTAACATGAATCGTTTGTTCAGAGTAATGAGAATGAAATTGGCTTGCAGTGTATGTCTAGGTATCGAAACGAAGTGGTGAGAAGTTCTGACGCGAGTTAATTTAAACCATATTAATCTAATCACATTAAGTAGATATTTCTTTGAATTTCATTTCTGAGTTAGACTTCTGTACGTGAGTACTAGTACTTATTCTGTGCACATACATTATAGGAATGAGGCCAATGGATGAGGACTTGGTCAATATAGTCCATGTTCAGACGACGAAGGCAGTCTTTTACTGCTTGGATTGCATCCGCCTCACGATGATGGTGTTGCCAAATCTGTAAATTTTAAGTTTAAGGTTTATTGAGAAATGAATGAAAATAATAAAAAATCACAGATATCTAGATTACTGTAAATTAATATTAAGCATAAACAGTTATTTACAGAAAGTAATCTAGATTTTTAGAACATAAATAAATAAACGTATCGACGTAAATAAATAATTGAAAAGATAACCAGTGATCCTGCAAAACAACCATTCAATATAATTTTTTAATATTTCATTCTAAAAAACCTTTCAGTGTCATAATCCATGATCTACCTAATTTTAAAGTCATGATAATTTTAATCAATTAGGATTTATAAAGAATGAATGATCCAAATGGACCGTTTTATTGGTAAGAAGTAAGTCGGAATTCCCTTAAAATGAAAGTCTTGCAAAATCACAACGCAGTCTTATCGTATCGTAAAAAGTTTTGCGTAACTAAAAAAATTCAACCCGCTGATAATTTTTGAGGTGTGCATAAGACAATTTGTGACACATAAATATTAGTTCCATCTGTCTTATCAAAATTTTCAAATATTAGTATATATAGACCTATACTACCTAGCACAAAATGTGAGTCTCTGTTATTGGCTAGTCAATAAAATATTATAAAAAAAATTATTGAAGGTTTTAATCGAATATAGACCATATTGAGAAGGCAATTTGAATAAAAAAATCTAAGTGTTATCAGGATATTTTTGTATAATTTTAAACTTTACACCGGAAGTGACGACACACAGCAATCGAAGTTCACATTTTTCCTATACGTGCACAAAAAAAAAAAAAACAATGACAATAGTCATTTTTCAATGTCACCTGTTTAAATTACTTTTGTTGTATTGGTTGTAGTCGTTTGACATATATTGTTATCGGGAGATGACAGTGACAGTGACATTACAGTACTGAAAGCGAAAATTGCCAATCTTTATGGGGTCGTTCAATTATTACGTAAGCACTATGGGGGGTCTTTGTTTTGCTTATTTTGGATGACATGGGGGGTAGGGGAGTCTAGATGATGATTACGTCATCGGTAGTTATTTAATTTTTTACACGAATGGTAAGGAATCTTTAGCAGAACCCATAGGAAGTTTTTATTTTTAGGCAACGACTACCTGTAAACTGTCAGGAAGCTATGAAAAATAAGATTGCTTGACTTGGTTTTGGATGAAGGAGGGCAATATCTTGATCTTCCAGTCAATTTAGCTCTACGCTTAAGTGCTTCACTCAAAGATTTCCTGCAAATGCCCTACGATAATTTTTGTCCGACGACTTGAGGCTATCAAGTCGAAAATACAAAACGTGTGGTCATTATCATGCTTCCGTCAAGTCACTAAATCGTCACATCGAGAAGATCCATAAAAAAGTAAACACGCACACTGATAGGAAAGTTAGACCTGTAAGAGTCGCTGCTTGCCGTGCTAATAAACTGATGTGCATTTTTCAAAATTTAGAGCACCATGATGTTGAATGGCTCAATGAGAACGACGTAGACATTCCAAAATCGGATGAAAGTGAGCAGACTCACAACACTGAGCAATCATGGATTCAGGTTTCATGGACTGAAGCCTGTTAATTTGAATTTAATATGTGTACCAAAAATTTAAAAAGTTTGTTATGTTCGTAAGATTATAATATTTTTCTCCCTTACTCTATGTTGATACTGTATCAGTAAAATCTTATCTCTATCCAAAATCCTAATCTATTTTCTTATTTTTAAAATTATATTAGGTTGGGGAAAAAGTCTTTTCGCATATAGTATGTATGAACTTGTAATAAAACCACTTTGGCTATACTATTTGTACCTGGCGGGTTTTGATATCATTTAAAAGTTTAAATTTTAAAGAAGATAATTCCAAATTCAAACTAGGAAAATGCGTGATTTTCATTTGTTTTTCTTACCGTCAAGATGAGTGAATCTAATGTAGAAATTAGATACATTTTAAAATTTTACTACCAAAAAGGTAAAAATGCAACGCAAGCCGCGAAAAAAATTTGCTATGTTTATGGACCTAGTGCAGTGTCTGTGAGAGTAGCACAAATTTGGTTTAAGCGTTTTCAATGCGGAAATTGTGATGTCAAAGATGCACGCTCTGGCCGCCGTGTTACGGATGAAAAGGATGCTATTTTTGAAAAAGTGGAGCAAGATCGGCATGTCAGTAGTTACGACGTAGCTGAAGAATGGGAATTGACCACAAAACAGTTTTGGCGCATTTGAAAAAAAATGGGTACACAATAAAGCTCGATATTTGGGTACCTCACGAGCTCTCTGAAAGAAACCTAATGAACCGTGTACTCATTTGTGATTCTTTATTACGACGTAATGAGACCGAACCATTGTTGAAGAAATTGATAACTGGTGATGAAAAGTGGATCACGTACGACAAGAACGTGCGAAAAAGGCCGGTCAGGCTTTACAGACTGTGGCGAAACCCGGGTTAACTCACAACAAGGTGATGCTGTGTGTGTGGTGGGATTGGAAGGGCATTATTCATTATGAGCTGTTACCAGCAGGCAGGACCATTGATTCAGAACTCTACTGCGAACAACTGATAAGATTAAAGCAAGAAGTTGAGAGAAAGCGGCCGGAATTAATCAACAGAAGGGGTGTGGTTTTTCATCATGATAACGCTAGACCTCACACATCTTTAACAACTCAGCAAAAATTAAGAGTTTGGCTGGGAGGTGTTAATGCATCCGCCGTGTAGTCCTGACCTGGCACCTTCAGATTTCCACCTGTTTCGGTCTCTTCAGAATTCTTTAGGCAGTGTCAGGTTAACATCACGAGAAGACTGCCAAAACTACTTGACGCAGTTTTTTGATCAGAAGCCCCAAAATTTATATAGCAATAAGATCATGTCCCTACCTATAAGATGGCAAAAAGTTATCGAACAAAATGGTACCTACATACTTTAGTTAAATGTAAATAAACCATATTAAAAAATGTTTTGAATTTTCATATAAAATGCGAAAAGACTTTTTCCCCAACCTATTAATTAGAACATTTTTATTACATATAAAAAAAAACATTTATAATTGAAAAATGTTTACGGAAGAATGGAGGGAGGGGGTAAGAGCTTTGCTTACTTTTGCTGACAAGGGGGATGAGGGGGTAAATAATTGTAATAAATCTGCTTACGTAATATTTGAACGGTCCCTATCGTGAATTTACTTCCTCATATAAGCTTGACCTTGCTTGACAATTAAGGTCATTTGGATTTTTGCAAATATTTTTGAGATGTAAATTTGGAATATGGATAAAACTCAAAAGCTTTTTTCTTACCTTAGTAGTTATAAACATATCTTCCCTCGTGACGACTCCTTCCTTAATCTTCTTATTTACAACCTGTCCTAACTCAGGCTCCACCCGGTATAGGTGTGCAGTGTCCAGATACCGGTAGCCAATGTCTATGGCGTAGGACATCGCATCGACAAGCTTCGGGAGATCGTCGTAGAGGAATTGTAGCTGAAAACAAAACCAACAAGAAATTGAAGAACTAGGTTAACGACGGAGGATTATTTGAAAAAAATCTTATGCAAATCTTTATAATGTAACCAAAAAAGAATCTGGAATATGTATAAAGTGCGGATATTGAAATAAAGAAAAAAATGTTTTATGGCAAACTGTAAGCCACTATACTATAAGAACAAGACAATAATGAAGACACGGAAATCTTCACGAGAAGCTATATGATATCTAACTACTTGTATATATCTAACTATATGATATCGAGATGTAGAATGCGCCATGGTGGCGCTGACGCATACTAAAAATAGGTTGAACAAAAATGGCGGACTTCAAAGCATTCTTGTACAAATTGCCGGCACGTAGGTTGAACCGACATGGTGGTTTTCAGCGCAGGTACAAATAATGCGCCGACGACAGCCATCAATTTACGTGTTGGGAATTTGTACAAAAAAGGTTTGAAGTCCGCCATTTTTGTTCAACTTATTTCTGTTGCATTGTACGTACATCTCAATATCATAGTTCCTGCGATTGGTCCGATAATACACGGTGCGGGGGGAAGATCTTTCCTTTATTTAAGCGTACCTATTTACCTTGCTGACTATTCTCTCTCTTGAGAACAGAGCTATGCTTTTTGATGTATGCAGATTGCAGAAGCATAGAGGATTAAAAATATTAATAAGCCGAGGTTTAAAGGTCCAGCACCTTCTGGATTGATGCATGTGGAGTGGACACAATGTTCGGTTTATGAAGATGAATTATTCTAATGTTCAAAAATCTTTTCATAACCACATTTTTTTAAGAGATATGGAGTCCATTTGCAAGAAAAAAGAAAATTCAGAGAATTTTCGAAAATAATCTTCATTCGTCACAAAATAAATAAAATATAATATACATTTTGCACTATAGTATGTGCTATTTTATATTGCTTTTACGAATCGGCCACATTGAATTGTTAGTATTGGAAATGGCAATTATTCATTTAATAACACAAACGAGCATTAAAATTACGTAAGTATTCCATTACCAAACGTTATTCCAAAACTTATTTGATTACTTGTGTAATCAGGTGCAGAGTATATTTATTGACCTTGACAGTCTAACTGGTTCAGTCAACTCGACATCTGAACTGATAGAATCGGCTCAATAAAAGGATTCACAATTTTATAATGTACAGAATAGTGCGGTCTGGGACCAATTTGATAAATTGTCCTTTCTGGCCCGAACTTAGAGACTAAGGGCGGGTAGTCACTTTGCATTTGTAGCGCCTTTTTCAAAATTAAGCAAATTTTATGAACAAATTCTAACAAAGCATTCTTTTGAATCAAATTTAGATAAAAAAATTCATTTTTGAACATAAAATTCTTAACAAGCTTTGCGGCAAATAATAAAAAAACCTTTTTTTGTCTTTCAAGCATTCACCCCCCATAACGTTCTATCTCTATTCGTTCATCCTTTAAAGAGCTACGGTGCCATAGACAGACATTGGCGTCAAACTTATAACACCCTTATTTTTGTCGGAGGTTAAAATTACGTATACACATAAACAATACTTCATAAACATACCTTTTCATCAAATCCTAGCCAGGTACCAAGGCCCAGAGCTGGCATATTTAAGCCATTGTTTAGCTTTACAGTTGGTATATTAACCTGAAAAAAAAAATATTTATAACTTTTTTTAATAAATAATATATCTCACTTTCATGTAGTTAGTTTACTTCTTTATCCAACCTATATCAGTGTACCTACTATTTAACTAAAGACCTCTCCAAAAAGAGGATTTGCCCATAATAATCACGATGGGTTTAGTGATCGCAGTACATAGTAAAATGTCTCTGCTCTCTGTTACATATATGTATTTACAATTTATTTACTTATTTTTATAACAAAATACAACTGAATTAAGCTTTCAGAATAAACTTTAAAACTAAATTATGAAATATAAGTTCTGTCAACTCGCTGTGATGTTTTAAATCAGTGTTAGCTACACACTCAAAAAAACCAATAAACTACATCAAATGTGTGGGGTACGCTAGAATAAAAATTAAAAAGCTTTATCTTAGGCCTAGTATATTGGTTTGTGCTTACTTTAGCCATCTTCACGAGTGTCTGCTATCTGCGCCGGCACACTACTGGTGGCCGTGACATACAAAATTACTACTGTGTCAATTCATAGACTTCAAATGTCTAAGTCGCTAGACTTAAAATAATTACAAGTTCCTCTCAAATTGTGTTGTGACCTCACAGTATGACCAACTTAGGTCGTAATATTTTTGTTTTATTTACTTACTTAAAAAAAATAAGTTTCAGTCTAAATAGCCTTTCTTTGTATGTATGTCAGAGTTATCGTCAAACATGTATACGAACAAATAAATGGACTGACGAAGCACATTCACAAATTAGCACGATGTGATAACTTTCAATGAAAAAATTACAGTTTACGCAACATTTAGAAAAATTGTTATTAGTACTTTTTTTTGGTTTTATTTTGGTGACATTTTAATTTTTTTATTTAATCTTACACCTTATTACCTCATAGAATCTGTGAATATTCAAAGAATTATACCAAACTTTCCACTTGGTTTGTGTTTATCATAATTGCTTCTAATTTATCAACAATATAACCTTTTTACAACGACGTCCGTGGCGTAGTGGTCACCATACTAGTCCGCCACCCAGTGGTTCCGGGTTCAATCTCTGGTCAGGGAAACTTGTAAAATGGCCTTTTTCAAATTGTCCTGGGTCTTGGATGTTTATCTAATAGGTTGGGGAAAAAGTCTTTTCGCATTTTATATGAAAATTCAAAACATTTTTTTAATATAGTTTATTTACAATTAACTAAAGTATGTAGGTAACATTTTATTCGATAACTTTTTGCCATCTTATAGGTAGGGACATGATCCTATTGCTATAGAAATATTTGGGCTTCTGATCAAAAAACTGCGTCAAGTAGTATTGGCAGTCCTCTCGTGATGTTAACCTGACACTGCCTAAAGAATTCTGAAGAGACCGAAACAGGTGGAAATCTGAAGGTGCCAGGTCAGGACTATACGGCGGATCCATTAACACCTCCCAGCCAAACTCTTAATTTCTGCTGAGTTGTTAAAGATGTGTGAGGTCTAGCGTTATCATGATGAAAAACCACACCCCTTCTGTTGATTAATTCCGGCCGCTTTCTCTCAACTTCTTGCTTAAATGTTATCAGTTATTCGCAGTAGAGTTCTGAATCGATGGTCCTGCCTGGTGGTAACAGCTCATAACGAATAATGCCCTTCCAATCCCACCACACACACAGCATCACCTTGTTGCGAGTTAACCCGGGTTTCGCCACAGTCTGTGAAGCCTGACCGGCCTTTCACCATGACCGTTTTCGCACGTTCTTGTCGTATGTGATCCACTTTTCATCACCAGTTTCTTCAAAAATGGTTTGGTCTCATTACGTCGTAATAAAGAATCACAAATGAGTACACGGTTCATTAGGTTTCTTTCAGAGAGCTCGTGAGGTACCCAAATATCGAGCTTTTTTGTGTACCCATTTTTTTCAAATGCGCCTAAACTGTTTTGTAGTCAATTTCCAGTTCTTCAACTACGTCCTAACTACTGATATGCCGATCTTGCTCCACTTTTTCGAAAATAGCATCCATTTTATCCGTAACAAGGCGACCAGAGCGACGTGCATCTTTGACATCAAAATTTTCGGATTGAAAACGCTTAAACCAAATTTGTGCTACTCTCACAGACACTGCACTAAGTCCATAAACATCGCAATTTTTTTAAATGATACCAAAACCAGCCAGATACAAATAGTATAGCCAAAGTGGTTTTATCACAAGTTCATACATACTATATGCGAAAAGACTTTTTCCCCAACCTAACGGACTCGCGCAGTGAGGGTTTCGCACGTATATATGTATTTGTTATAAAATATAGTATCATTGAGTTAGTATCCCATAACAAAAGTCTGGAACTTACTTTGGGGCTAGCTCTATCAGTGTAATTTGTTCCTACATATTGATTTATTATTTATAGTTCAATCCAGCAAACTAAACTATTGCAGGTCATTGCACAAACTATAAATATAGCGAGAGCAGTTACATCACTGATACTGGTTGGATATATATTATCAATCATTTAGAACAAGAAACGTATTTGTTTGTTTCGTGGATGTGAGTGGCCAACACATCATTTAGACTTTTACACTATCACGTCTTTAACAGAGAATTTTCATTCTTGCGGTTCTAAACAGACAAAGCCCAAGGACGCAAGAACCAGAGACTGCTTTTAGCGTGATAGTGTGTTGGTTTTTGTTATTCGATTTTTTACTACATTTTTTTATTGATTTTTGCTGGTACTTAGTACTCATACTAATTAATGTGTAGGTATGTGCCTCTTGTAGGTAGAGGTATACTCAATTCTCCATTCATAATTGATGATATCTATTGATTTCCAGTTTCTATGACATAAATATTTTGTTGTCATTGATTGACGCATACTATGTTGAAATTAAACAGTCCTTTGACAGTGTTGGTTTGGTATTAATTAAACAATGGCTGTTTATCGTCTTTGTCTGTTTGGCATCTCTATTCATTGTACATTGACATCCCAATTAACTCACAATATTTTGAGAATGTGACTATGTTCACTCTACAAAATATGCAATTAGATATCTTCTATTTGTATCATAGTTGGTCGAAGTTTGCAATAGATAAAGAGAAGTGAAAAGGACAGATCTTTGATGAGCAGTGGAATGCTCTAGATTACATGAGAATGTGACAAAATATTTGTGCAGATATTTCTAGGAAAATTCTTATACTTAATATGCGGCCGCCATCTGGTTAGTTTTGTTTATTAGCAAAAGTTCATATTATGGTTCGATAAGTAGAATATAACGTTTGGTTCTTATCAATGGATACACTACTATTTTATATATTTGAATGAAGAGAACTAGAATATTTCGTTGTTCTTGATAAGCGCAAGCAGGATGGCTCCGTGGTAAGTGACAATCCTATACCTAGAGCTATTTAATATGACTTTAAATTTAATTCCTAAGCCAACTTAGACCAAAGCAATAAAACTGGAGAAATTTCCGGTTGCATACTCTAAAATAACACATTTGTTCTAGTTAAGTGAAAGCCTCTCCATATTAAAAGCGACAATCTAATACTTTTTTCATTACCTACATAGTCAGACTGAATTTATTTTATTTACCTAGGCCTAAAATATTTATATTTTAGCCATAACAACGGACATCAAAGCACACAAATTAAAGCATTCGAAATATTCAACAACCATAAATTTCTATACATTATTCCTCTATAAACCAAGCGAAGTAAACGTGAAACATCTGTTTCCCTAATTCAAGTCCGTAGTTACGTAAGCATGGACACTCGACAGTCTGAAAGGAAATTCTGTGAATTCACCAAAGCTTGGACACCGGTCGTGCTTCAACGTCCGATGGCTAATCCACTTAGGCTGCGCCCAACAGTTTGGCCAATGGCAGCTAAAATTTGGCCACCCATAAATTTTCCCACATCTGTTTCTAAATATTTTCAAAACTAAAGTTATGTAGCTAGGTTTCTCTTATTCTTATACGTTACATAGCTTGAATCTTATTTAATAAAGCCGATTTATTTGATAGCGAAAAACGACAACCATTGAACCGAAAAATTTCGTTTGCAATGGTCGTTCTATCCTATACGTAGTGTTCCTACTTATTCCGTGACCTGATACATAGGGCGCACTATAAGTCTCTTCCGGAACTGGCCACTTACATAAACAATATTTAAAAATTTATTGCAACATTTGAAAATAGAACTCTTTGGCTGTAGAATGCAGTTTGTTTCATCTGACTGTCTTTTGTTTTTACCTTGTGGCGCCATTTAAAAAATTGTGTGTCTGCATCAACATGGATTTAACTCGGGAAAATTTTCGTAGTATGATTTTCTACGATTTTAAGTGTAATTTGACAGCTCAACAGAGCATCGCTCGGCTTGAAACAGCTTTTGGCAATGAAGCACCATGCAAGACAACTGTTTATAGCTGGTTTGCAGAATTCAAGCGTGGTCGTATCAATCTCGGTGACGAATCTCGCGATGGTCGGCCGTCCACCGCTGTGACCAACAAAAACATCGATGCTGTGCGCCGTATGATTGAAACAGACAGGCATGTGACCTACCATGAAATTCGCGCATCCTTAGAAATAGGCATGAGTCAAATACAATTAATCCTACACAAACATTTGGGTGTGAGAAAGCTGTGCTCGCGGTGGATCCCACACAACTTGACCGAGGCTCAAAAAACGGACCGCGTCACTTGGTGCAGTGCCATGCTTACCAGATTCAACGAAGGTGCGTCAAATTTGGTGTGGGACATAGTAACAGGTGACGAAACATGGATTTATTGCTACGATCCCAAAACAAAGCAGCAATCGAGCGTATGGGTCTTTCAAGATGAGCCGAAACCAACCAAAGTGGCGCGCTTGAAAAGTGCATCTAAGCGGATGATTGCTTCTTTTTTTAATAAAACTGGACACGTGGCTACTGTTGCTTTAGAGAATCGTCGTACAGTGAATAGTGACTGATACACGACCATTTGTTTGCCGGAAGTTATTGACGAACTCCGTAAAAATAACCGTAAACGCCGTATCATCCTGCACCACGACAATGCTAGTTCTCACACGGCCAGACAGACAAACGACTTTTTGAAGGCGAAAAATGTAGAACTCATGAGTCATCCTGCATACAGTCCCGACCTGGCACCTTGTGACTTTTTTCTGTTCCCAAAAATTAAGAACCAATTACGCGGTCAACGATTTTCATCACCAGAAGAGGCTGTCGAGGAGTATGAAAAACACGTTTCAGAGGTCACCACAGAGGAGTGGCACAAAAGTTTTCAAAACTGGTTTCATCGAATGAAAAAGTGCATAGACGCCAAGGGAGATTATTTTGAAAAACAATAAATTAATTTTGTACCTTTAATAGTATTTTTTCATATTCATTCTGGAAACTTATAGTGCGCCCCACGTATACAGGTCCATAAGTAGCTATGACTGTGACTCGACAAGAAAAAGAGGGTATGTTAGATATTTTAGTTAAGGCGGCCCTTCCCGACCGCTTTAACGGAAACGCGAGCATAGTTTGAAAACCTTGTTATTTCATCCAGGGCTATGCTAGAAAAAGAGGCAAAGCAAAGGCAAAGAGAGAGATAGCGCCTGAATGATCGCTTTGCATTCTATTGAGCATAATAAGTTTTATTATTAACTATCAATCAAACGAATATTAACTATTCATAGGGTGCGAAAATTTCATAAAACTTGTTCCTGGTTATACGTGTTTATCAGTAAGCCTTTCTAGTGTGTGAAATAATTGTTTTTTATTTAAAAATTTCATTACATTTGCGAGGTTTGTATCAAATTATTGTTTGTACCTTTACAATTTATGAGTACTTTATGAACGGTCGAAGTTCAGATAAAATTTGGGCAAAAAAGAAGAATTTTCGGAGGCTTATACGGATTTATTTTTGATAAATTTTAATTTTTTATTTCGATAGAAACCTAGAAATAGCGCACAAGATACCTGTTAGTCCAAAAGTATTCAAGAAACATCAGTTACAACGCCATATCACCTACGGGCGTTTGAATGAAAAGTAAGACGGGAAGGCCGCTCTTAGTGTATCTATAAAAAGTTTGTGGGTTCTTGTCCCACGTTTGTTTAAATTTAATCGGTATTAATTCATTTGTCTGTATAAAATACTTGTTTATATACAATTTAATGAACTGATTTAACCTGATCTGACTGATCTACATTAATCAGTCAAACTAAACAATACTGCACGCAACAGTTCCAATAACTGAGGTTTTTATTCATAATAAAAATATTTTATCGATATACTTATATGGTAATAGTTGGATGATATTATAAGCCGAAAAGTTTGTATTTGTTGTGAAAGAGTTTGTTATTTCATCCGTTTACTTTCCAATTGAATAATTTTCGGATAATAAACACGAATAATTCATAATAAACAGTTCAAATTATGATGTAAATAGGCTTTCAAGTTTTTGGGTTAACCTTTAAGGACAACAACTCTAAATACCAACAAAAACATATTTAATAAAAGCAAAATGTGTTTTTCTCCTTAAAAAGATTTCTAACAAAGAGAACTAAAGGTATAAATCAAAGGCATGGGTGTGTAGTTTACATATGCCAAGTCAATACCATTCTCCTAGAAAAATTATAGCAAAATAAAAAAATGTTAGTTTCCTTTCTATATTGGATCAGTGTCTGACATATGAAGTGGATATATTTGCGTAATTTTTTTCATATTTGTAGGAAACTTTAGGAAAAATATTATATGTCAAAAATGAAACAAGTCTACATAAATAATTAAAGTATGCACTGAAGTAATGGTAAATATTTATTTATTTATTTACCAATTTATGTACACGAAAAATTTATTCAGATAAATATGGAAGGCGTCGAAAAAGTCGTTTTATAACAATAGATAAAATTGAAAATTTTAAGTAACCCCCGACACAACTGGAAGCTAAGAACCATCTCAATCATTACAGATTTCATACAAAAAAAAAAAAATAACATCCTGAGCAGTACATTCCTTTAGGAGTTACGAGAACTAGAAATCTTGTAGTACTCGGAGAAAGCTCAGGACATACAGATAACCACAAAAGTGGCCGTCGGTTTCCACAGTAGAATTCAATCCAACGTATTTCAATTTAAATTCAAATGAGCTTTTTCCAGGTACTATGCGAGAGTGTTTATTAATTTTTATTAAGCTTTAATTCAGTTTTAGTACGATATAGTGCAGGCAGTTATGAAGTTTACCTAAATTTTTTTTACTGAGCTATGAGCTTCATGACATGTATTCCTTAAGTAATTCAAAGCATTTCTAGTACGGGAGGTAATAAGAAATGTGCTTTTATTCGGGGTGGGCGGGGTTCAAAAATGGCCACTACCCATCATCTTTAAAAAAAAATGTTCTCCTCCTGGTAGCTACTAGGGCCACTTTTAGGTCGCACTAAATCGAAGTATGTCGAAGGATATGGGGAGACCTTTGCCCAGCAGTGGGACAGTAAAGAGAGTTACAAGAAAAACGTAAAAAGGTGAAAATTTTTGGTTGTAGACTTTTGCTTTGAGCGCTAATAACTTTTATGCAGTGACAAAAAATATTATAATAAAGCGCAATGTATGCAAATCCTAAAAATATACACTTTTAATAATGTTCTAATGGTGAAAAAAATAATAAATGACCGCAGCGCGGATCGCTGGACTCGCGTTAGGCAGCGTTTGTGTAACAAAATTATCGAGTACAAATATCTGCATAAACCAAATCAAATACTTTCTATACTTATAAATAAAACCATTTAAATTATTATATTTTTTATAAAACATTTATTTCCGATACACAGATATAATTCTGTGCACTTTTATTTTCTTTTAATGCATTTGTAATGATTTTTGCAACCTGTCTAGCATCTGGAACAAGTGAGTACCAAGCACATACTTGTGACATTTGGCAAATCTGACCAAACAGGTCCATTTACTGTCTTCTATTCTCCAGGCCCATGAAGATGGACTCGAAAGCTTTTGGAAAGGCGCTAAGGCGTATCTCCAGACAAGGACTCCTTGATATACTTATTGCCCGAAATGTGTGCTGGCGAAGAGCGGCATCCTTTGGAGGTATGTTTTCTAGCTAGAGATGTAAAGAACTCGAGTCTTTTGAGTCCTAAATTTTAGGCTCGGCTGGCAAATTGCACAGCTCGACTCGTTTCAACAAAACCCCCAGATTAGGGCACTTAAGTCTACATAAAGACTCGAGCGCAACATGGCGCTCAGGTCTTGATTCGCGCTCGAGTCGTTTTGCGCGACGAGTCGAGCTCAAGTTCTTTTCCATTTGGAGTTCCTTTATACATAAACAGGGAATAAAATATATAAGTTTTGTGAGATATAATAGTAATTTAGTTATTTTTGTAAAGTCTAGTATTCTTAGCTTTTTGAAATCCTACTAATAATAATATAAATCCTACTAAAAAAAATAAAATAAATGCGGAAGTTTGTGAGTATGGATGGATATATGAGAATATTTGTTACTCTTTCATGAAAAAACTACTGGACAGATTTGGTTAAAACTTTACAGTAATATAGGTTATACGTCAGATTTACACATAGGCTATAATTTACGAAGTCGCGGGAAACAGCATAAAATTATTAATAAAAACATTTAAATAAATCAACCTTGATACGCTCAAGACTCGATACACTTGAGCTCTTTTTAAGACTCGAGTTCTTTTTAAGATGTGAGCTTCTTTTTAAGACTCGAGCTCTTTTTGAAATACGAGTTTTATTTTGGCGCTCGAGTTTTCGAGAAAGGATTGGAGCTCGGTTCGACTCAAGGCTCTGAGTTTTGTTAGTACACCGAGTCTTGTAAAATTGAGCCGAGTCTATCGAATTAAGACTTAAAGACTCGAGTTCTTTACATCTCTATTTCTAGTTGTCTGCCCCTCTTCGTAAATAGATATTTTCTGCATTCTTTAACTGGATTTAAAGGACTTGAGTTGAAAAATAAAACCTTGGAGTCATTCTTACGTCATTCGCTTCAAAATAGATTCTAACTGTTTTATATTAAAATAACGCTTTTCTATCAAACTAGTTTATACTTACCGGTTGTACATTGTAATAATACATTTGTGAAAAAAGGTGTCCGCTTCTGCCAATTTTTCGTCCAACAATGTGTTGAATCCGCAAGTTGCTTCAGGGTAGGCATTCTAGGCATCAAAGGCACTCTTTTTACCTCTCCCGTTAACGATACCTGAATTTTCCGGGGTCCAGTGCTGCCCCCATTTAAAATAAATCAATTGATAGGAAACGGAGACATCATTTAAAATTTTCTCTTGACCAGGCACTAGATAACCCTTTAAACTATTTTACGAACTACTGTTTATAGTCTAAAGTGAGAAAATTTATGTAGCCCCTTAAAAAAAGACACCGTGTCGAAGCGAATCCTGTCAAGGCATGGAAAATGGAGTATTTCTGCTCTTTTTGGCCCTGAAATATGTAGGAATACATTTATTAGTATGCATTTACTGTGGAAATTTACACGTTTTCATTAAGGGCATAGCAAACACGATCCGAGTGCATTGGCAATAGAGTAGCATGGAACATAGATATGGTTTTTACCTGTACCTATGAGGATCCAAAACTCATCTAATTCCGGCAGCTTTTGAATACATGAGACTGCTACGACCATCACGTCTGTATCTACGAATCATAAAATTTTTATGCCCTCGGTCCACAGCGTCAGCAACATGAAGTTAGATGAGTTATGGATCCACATGGGTACAGGGAAAAGCCATATCTATATTCCATGCCACTCTATTGCCAATGCACTCGGATCGTGTAGCTAAACCCATCCACAAGGTGGTCAGCCGACCTGACCAAGGTCGCTGGAAAGCGGTGAATGCAGGCCGCTCTTGATTGGTAATTTTGGAAGTCCTCGGGAGAGGCCTATGTCTAGCAGTAGACGTTACGAAATGATGATGATGACGATAATCATTGTTATTGTTCTTATAAGTGTCGCAGTAGTTAATCCAGAAATACGTGTATAAAATACTGGCATACCATACGACAAGGTTCCAGAATAAAGCAAAATGTTTGTGTAGTCACATATACACGCAAATTCCACGCGGAGCCTATAAAATAAATTCCGGGAAAATTCCGGTAAACCACCATTACCCAACTAGGGAAGATATATGTATGTATAGAGAGGTAAAACTTCACTTCAGATAATTAAACATCACATATAACAACATTGTACGTATGTATACGCAGACAAAGTGGGCCTTAAAATGAACAAGGACAAAACGAAAGTAATGTCGAATGTCCATGTTGCGTCTCTACCTGTTTGTGTTGGGAGTTCCAATCTCGAAGTTGTAGACCAGTATATCTACTTGGATCAATTGATCCAGGCCGGAAGTTCTAGCTTCGAGGAAGAGGTCTTTCGACGAATGAATCCGACTCGGCTGGGCAGCGTTCGGGAAGGTACGTAGTGTCTTCTCGTCCAAAAGACCTCAGGGCCTCAAGACGAAAGTGTTTAATCAATGTGTGTTACCAGTGATGACTTATGGCTCTGAAACGTGGTCCCTTACTATGGGTCTCATAAGAAGGCTCAAGGTCGTTCAGCGTGCTATGGAGACGGCTATGCTCGGTTTTTCCCAACGTGATCGAATAAAAAATGAGCAAATTCGTAGGAGAACAAAAGTTACTGACATATCCCAGCGGATTAGTTCGTTGAAGTGGCAGTGGGCGAGACACATAGCGCGAAGAACCGATGGCCGATGGAGCAAAAAGGTTCTCGAATGGCGACCACGTACTGGCAAGCGCAGCGTACGACACCCACCCACAAGGTGGTCAGACGACTTGACCAAGGTCGCTGGAAAGCGCTGGATGCAGGCCGCTTTTGATCGGTCGTTTTGGAAATCTTTGGGAGAGGCCTGTCCAGCAGTGGACGTTGTGCGGCTGAAATTAATGAATGAATGAATACGCCGACAACTAACAAAATATTACCTGCCGTACTAAATTGGTCTAATCAGAAAATTTAAATTTCATTTAAATTTAAGAGCCGGTGGAGTTAGTTGAATCCCTTCCATTCCCATCCTTCCTCAGCCAGCCTTTAGACATCTTCGTACGACATCACTCCTACTTCCTCCTTTATTTACTACATAAAGCCATGTCTGGGTTTTCCTCTTCCCATTTTTCCTTCTATTTTGCCTTCTATTATCGTCTTCATGAAAAATTACCTATAAACCATATAATCCTTGCCTACATTATATTTAGATTGAAGGTTTTGTTATTTCATGGGCTACCTGAATTTTTCGGGGTCCATTACTGCCCCTATTTGTGATAAATTATTTGAAAGGACACGGAGATATCATTTAAAATTTTGTCTTGACCAAGCTCTAGATAACCCTTCAATAGTTTAATTAATACTTTTTACAATTTAAAGTAAGAACGTGAAGCTTTTATGCCTATACATTTGCAAAAAACAGCCACTTTTGGCTAATTTTCGTAGAAAAGTTTCACGTTCTCTCTTTAAAATATAAACAGTATTTCTTAAAATGGTTATCTAGGGCTTTGTTAAAGACACAATTTTAAATTATATCTCCGTTTATTTTAAAATGATTTAATTCAAATGGGGGTAGCACTGGCCTCTGAAAAATTCATGTTTCTCCCTTAACCATTTATCTCGCTTTTGACGTAAATGGTTGTGGTCCCATAGATACGACTCGAAACTACTCGTATCAAGGGTCTCTGTTTCATTCTAACGTCACACCAACTCTGGCATTCTGACACCAATGTTATCAGTTGCACAAATGAATTTACCTACGTCATTAGTTCTCCCCGTACAAGAAACTTCCGTTCCGCACCGTCCGAGACAATTGATTTAATGTTGTTTGTTCTGTATCATCGAAGTTCCCGAATTTATGGGACAAGTTGTATCTTTGTGCGTAATACATTTACAAGATCTTATCTAGCGTATGTATTAATTATATGAGAAGACTTTTTGGTTAAATGAATTGGAATACTTATTCGTAGTAGTCAGATAAAAGAATAAAAACAACTTAAAACCTACTCCAGCTGTTTCTCCCACGTAGATCGTAAAAATCGATCGTGAAAATGGGATCGCGAAAATCCGAGTACGATCGAACAAGTAATGTGACCAACAATCTGTCACTGTTTTTTTTGTTACCTTTTTCTACCTTATCGCCCACCATAACGCTAAAAGTGGCCTTTGGGTCTTACGGCCCTAGGCTATGTCTATCTCGTTTGTGATTAAGACAGTGTATCTATTATAGTATATAAATTGAATACTGAATAGTGAGTATGACATTAAAAATAAGGATTTATAAAAATACGAATAATAAATATCCTTTTACTGAACGAAAACTGTTCTTCTTATTATGTTTCCTATTAAGTCCTTAGCTGCTACTACGAAGCCCCGGTGGACTTTCCAATATTTTCTTCTTTAAAAAGATGGCAATAGTTATTGAGGAATGCCATGCGAAGTTGGGAAGAAAAAGCTAGAACTTGACTGTGGTTTTAGTTCGGCCGCTTGCCACTTTCCTTCCATCAACACTATTTGGGAATGTATTTATGCAAAAAAATTCACAACTAGCTACCGCAAGACGTGAACCATCTTAGAAATGCATTTGTAGCTAATGGCTATAAGGAAATGATATGTTCTAGATAAGTTGATCTAAACTCGTTGTAAGCGTAAACAATAAAACCCAAAGAGCTTTTTCATAAATCAAATCTGAAATTTTGATCAAAACACGTCAGTGGACACAATATCAATCATTGTACATCGCATAAACAAGTAAGCAAAAAGCGGTGGCCGTACGCAGGATGGGTCGCAATTTCCACATGCCAGCTCTCGGAAATGAAAATCCAGTGTCGATAGCCAGCCAGCCAACGCACTGTGTTTAGCTGTACAGCCATCAGATCTTTATTAAAAAATAAACTACCTAAGGTCACACTGTAAAATGTTTTAGGCTGCTTGCATATACACAATTCTTTGAATAACTATTAAAACGAAAGGTTTAATATTGATATCTTGTACCTCAATGTAGAGTTAAGACTTTAGACTAATTTTAGCTGGAAGAAACGGCTGCAGCTACTAAAAGAGTGTTTCCATTTAAAAAAATCATAAAATTTTAAAATGTGACTTGAACACAATACTGTACTTGAAAATTAGATATAAAAAATGTTACCGGAAACGCGACAAATGTAGACGAAATCACGGATTTACATTATCCGTCTTTCTTCATTAAATATTAATTCCCAGAGTTGAGACACTAACACAAGTAAACACAAATGTTGTACCAAAAATCGTGAAATGGAATAACGTGTCGAAATTCAACCCAACGTAACGAATCCCAACTCAAATATACAAAACACGAGGTAATGCATTTAGTCACATCGCAGCGAACACGGGTTCGCCACAAATTTTCCGCATAATGACAGAGGTTTTTACTCGGGATCTCGGCTATTATATTAAAAAAGTTCGCATCCTCTGTGGGCTTTCTAAAAGTTTTTGCGTGTTGGGGATGCATTTCCCCGGCGCCCTCTAATGTACACATAATGGCGGCTCTTCCGTGTTCGCCGAAACCTAAATCTAATCATGGCGACACTCAATTGTGACCTGTTCGGTGACCCAATAGGCTAGTTATCCGATGAGCGCGACCAAAATAGCGGCCACAATTTTATCCTAGGTGTTTGGGAAGTTGTCTAAAATGACACTATATATTTTAAAGTATTTTATAATGAGTGTTTTAAATATGAGTTACTAATAAAAAGGAGAAAAGGCTGATGATATAAGGGCCCTGTCTGGGAGATCTGGAGCAAAGAGCGTCTTCTCCGACTTTCCATCGACACAGTAAAATAAATAGAGATGGTATTTGTATATAAAATACAGAAAAGAGAATTCGTTTTTTTTTTTTAAGTTAACAGAGTATCTGCGCAAGTAGGTACTTAAATAGTTAACAATAGAAAATAAACATCTTTTAAAACTACTCGACGTCAATACAGCTGCAGTTTATTTCGTGAAATATTTGAATAATTCCTTCATACTAGAACGTCTCAATTCTCTCGATGCGAATAGTCTTTGTTTGGTATTCTGCATTGTTGTAGTGTTTCAATATTTTAAAGTATTATAGTTTTTAGCATTACTATCACTTCTCTGTCCCACACTATGCATTTTGGATCTTGTTACCCAGCAGACAGAGCCAAAGGCCACGTTCAGCGTGAAAGGAATAAAAATAGTGACAGATTGCTATTGCCATCCGCACCGCCCAATAACATAATTCGGATTTTCAAGCATCACCTTAATTGGCTTTTGCAATCTGCGTGGGAAGATAAGTAGCTGGGAGTGTATATTTTCATGAATGTGATCTTTGTATGAATGTGATTTGTGTAAGAGTATTACATTGTTGCGTGAAAACTTTGCTAAATAAGCTAAAACCAAAATTTTGTTTATTTTATAAAATGAGTTATAATAAAGCTGTATAGTTTTATCTCTTTTGGTAGTAAATTAAGAGGAAATCTGAAAAACAGTAAATTTTGGAAAACATCTGCTTTGCGTCGAAGTAAATCGAAAAGCAGTCTGAGAGAGATTACCTGGGTCTTGCATTTTATCTGTCTTAAGTGTCTTTTATGCGGGCTTATCCACTTGAAATCCCGGGAGATCCACTTGTTTCTCACGCTGTTATTGAGAAAGTAAAATCTTATTTGAACACAATGGTAAAGGAATTAAGAATTATCTTACTTTTTTGTAATTTAAGATCAGAGTTTTGTTCTTATTCTTTGTCGTGTTTGTAGGTTTGTTTAGGTCAAATCTTGCAACACATTTTTCAACCAGCTATTTTTCTACTTTTTGACATAGAATTTAAGATCAAAAATGCTAAATAGAAAAAACATTGAGTACAATTTTAAATATGTATAGTGACTTTAATTTAATATGTCGTATATTCTAAATAATCACATCCTATTTACATTCTATTTGTTGATACATTATCAAAATTGAAAATTATGTTTTTATCTTAATACCAGGTTTTGGCCCAACATCGTAGACGTAAAAAAAATACTTGTACTAGAAAAAAAATTGCAATTCGCGCAGGAAGTATTTTTCAGACAATATTCTTTTCTGCAAACAGTGGTTAAATTTATTACAGTTAAATTATACTTATAGACTTTTGCCTCAAGAAGAAGAAGAAGCAAAACAGTTTTAAAATCACAACCTAAAACTTATGCATGTGTTATAAAAACTAAAAAGTTTGAACTAATATATTGATCAAGCGACCAAAGCGTCTCAGTTTCGAGATTGGCCGAACATGCTTTTGTCCGTCTGTCAGTCTGTTCTCGCCTGCAAGTCAAAATTTTCAACTGATTCTTGTTAAATTTTGTAACCAGCTTCAATTATAAAGAATTTTTGTATTGATTCTATTGTCCAAAATGTTTCGAAATATGGCGGAGATTATGGGGGTTGAAAACTTTAAAAAAAGAACATATTTCAGCCATTTAGAAAAAAAAACAAAAATGCCTTAAACATTTTAGTTACCCTTATGTTTTGTCTGAACAACGTTTTTATCCGATAAATAAACATCCATACAAACTTTCGCATTTATTATTAGTAAAACGCTTATGCTTACTGCGCTATTTCATATCTTAGTTTTAAGTTAAGTAAGTTCATCAAGTTTAAGTAATGACCTTCTCTGCTTCTTAAGTAAATCCAATCTCTCTGCACTTTGGCAATTTAATTAAAGCATTTTGTTTACGATCTTAGAGCGACTTTGATAAATTGCCTCAAATAAAAAGATTTCGTCTTCCTATCTCATCTGCAATTTATAGCGCTTAATCTCTTGTTTTTAAATTAATTAACTAATCCTTTAATGCAAAAATCTGGTTCCATTTTCTGTGATTCGTTCGCAGCGCCAAGGGAGCTATAAATAATATGATTTTGTGAAAACATTTAGCATTTGAAATGCAGTTTATGCGATTTTAAGAGGTGAAAAATTCATAAAACAGAAAATGTTCACTGAAGAAAGTAACTTCTAATATTATAGGAGAATGTAGGACTTTACATACATGTAGCTTGGCTTTTCTATGTTTATCGATAACTTTCATAGATTTTTTAGAGATTTAGTTGACATATATGCAGAGTTATGTAAGTTCTAGCCGTAGATTTTTAATGATCTACTCGAGTGGAGTAAAATGATAATACGTCAATCGAGGAGCTCAGTGATCTGGCGGGAGTGCGCAACTAGAGCTTTCGTAAGTAAAGCATTTCCGGGCGTGGTCCGCACTTGGATGGGTGACTATGTCAGATACCTTTAGACAGCCTGAAAAATCTGACACCAGTGTTGGTCCACAAACAGGAAAAATAAACAAACAATACATCAAAGATGCAATGACTCTCGAAAGGTTTTGTAAACAGTATTTTTACCTTCAATTGTACTAAATAATTACCAATTCATTTACCATCACTGGTCTAATTATCTGGTAATTTATAAGATTTTCTATAAACCTCTACCTTTTAAGTTTCAATGTTGTCGTATTGTTTTCTGAGTCAATAAAGACTTTTGTTCCAGTTCCCTTTGTGCGATTTGTTCAGGTCTCCTTTGAAAGATGCTATGTTTGTTATTTTACTACGCTTGTTGTTAATCTTTTTAATTAAATCTGAAATACATATTCGGAATACTTACTACCTGACAAGGACGTATGATTTATGTAAAGAGCTATGGATACCTATACCTACACCAGTTAGTAACTACATCAAAGCATAAAAACATTTTTTTTTAAAAGGTATTGAACTGTTTTTCAATACCTCATTGTTCGTCAATACCTTAAAAAGACATATTTTTTTAATATGAAAGAGCAAGGTATATGAAAATGAATACGCATAGACAAGCCGTGAGTTGCATAACAAAAGTACATGAAGCAAGAGCCTAGATGGAAATTAGCAACCAAAAATCATGATTATCATTTCTAGTTTTATTACGAAAAGTCGCAAACCTGGAAAAGCGCACAATCTCCAGCTAATTTCCTGCGCTGAAGATGAATAAGCTAGCCCTAAAGTAAATTCGCGACTTATGTTATGGGATACTAACTCAACGATACTTTATTTTATAACAGATACTTGAATAGATAATAAACATCTAAGACCCAGGTCAATCTGAAAAAGATTATTTTCCATCTTGACCTGACCGGGGATATTATATATATATATATATATATATATATATATATATATATATATATATATATATATATATATATATATGTGTATATAGCATTTTACTAAGTAACCAAAAACACGTCATGGTAAATAGGTAAGTATTAAAATTGGCTCAGCCGGCCAGGAATTTGTTTGACGTTCCTCGACTACAACCAAAGTTTCCCTTTGAGGTGGTCGCGGCATTGTGTAGACGATGTTAGCTGCTCCTGAATTTGTGTATGGTTGCTTTTGAAACAATATGTTCATAAGTAAAATATTCATTGTAAATTTTCATAATAAATCGCCCGTCAGTTGAACAGTTTTTTATGATAAATAAAAATAATTGAGATCCCTGTACTGTTCACAGAGGAAAGTTATTGATGAAAGGTCAAACCACCCATTCAAATTTTGTCCACCGTACATTCACACCTGCTGTATTTTTACCCAACCTACCTAATATCTTCTCTGCCATCTTTCTGACTTCCATTCCAATAACTTTAAACAAACGATTCATATAACTATAACTTAATTTCAAAACTGGAGTGGTTGCCGCGCGCATATTAGTAATGTAGGTATATTTTCGATACCTAAACGGGGAGTGACACAGGCCTGATAACGGCGGAGGATTTAATATACTATTTTTAATATACTTGATTACTATTTAAGGTACTAAAATATAATATATTTGGGTAAAAGAGAAATATACTGAGAATAACAGCGAGGAAGCACGGCATAAACGGGACGTGGTTGTGACGCTCTTCACACTTACAACAGCGGAGAATTTAATTTATAAAAGTATGTATATCAAAGTTTTATTGTGAATGACAAAATTACGAAATAACACACAGCAATGTCTACCTTATAAGTGTAAGTAAATAAACTAAATAGGTGTAATATTGTCAAATGAGCTTAGCTTTGAAACATGGTAAAACCTATAGTGTGTTTTATAGTCATGCGGAGAGGAACAATTTACTTATTTATAATTATTTAACTTACGGTGCCCAGACGTGGTCACTGACTGAGGATCAGGATCAGACGTCCAAACTCAAAGTTTGCCAAAGAGCGATAGACCGAAGCGTGCTAGGCTTCAAAAGATTGGATCAAGTTACAAATACTACGCTTCGTTCTCTGACAGGCATCGCTGATGTGGGGCAAAAATCTGCAAAGCTTAAGTGGGATTGAGTGGGCCATGTTAATTAGAATGCAATCTGAGGAATGGAAGAATAAACTAACGCTATCGATACCCGAAGATGGTAGACGTCGCAGAGAAAGGCCGAGAAAGAGATGGGCTCGATGGGTCCCCCCTTTATTGTTGATTTTTTTATGATATAATATTATTGTGCATAACAGCCGTTTACAGAAACGTAATTTTGTAGAAAATGGATTGGCATCTACTCATTTATATGTAATAGATTCGAGACCAAAAATTTTCATAATCGGAATCATCTTAGAGCATATATTTTATAGCCATAATAATCTTAAATTAGAATCATTTTTTTGCATTAAGTTTGCAATCAGAATCAATCAATCAATCAATCAATGTAGAATCATGATTTGATATAATTTTCTAAAATAGAATTTTATTTTGGCATACATAGTTAGTGTGTGGCATACATAGTGGGGTGTTCGCAGTTCTAACATAACCTAACCTATATTTTTGCCCCAATCGAGTCAATCCGGAATGCAATTTTTTATGTTGACCAACAAGATTATCGCATTTAGTGACTATGGTATTTATTCATTATTATACGTTTTGATTTGCATTAGAAGGTAAAAAGAAATTATACTCAATAAAAGTAGCACTAATTAAATATTATTCTAAAACAAATTATACAAAAGTTAATGTATGTAGCCACGATCCTTTGTTATCGCTGCGGCACACATACTTAGTACGTATGTCTTTTGTGTGTCTTTTTGATATCAATAAAATAATTATCTATCTAAAAGGTAATTATACTAAATGAAATTCTGACATGTTAAAAGTATGCTATTGTACATTCGAATATATGTATAAAAATTCGGCAAAAGGAAAATTTTGACAAAATGCATTTGAAATGTTCTTTTTGATACGAATGCCAAGTTTGTTTTGCCAAATAAAATTCGGAGCATCAAGATTCTGCCAGATAGATGGTACCCGACCTCGACGCTTTCTAACGTGAGTGATCAACGAAGGCAGGAGATAGAGACACATAGAAGGAAATGGGAGAGACCTTTGCCTAGCAGTCGAACGATATAGGTTGGTTTAAAAAAGTATTATTATTTATTTACTAAAAATGATCATACTACCGTTAAAGAGAAATATACTGAAAACAACGTTACGGTGAGGAAGCGCGGCGGAAACAGGATGTGGTTGTGACGCATGTCTCTCCACACTTCACAATAGCCTAGTACAGTCTTGTGCTCGTCGCCATGAAGAATAGCGAGTATAAATGAATAGCTGCAGTTACGTCTGCAATACGTTGGTATTGCCTAAACAGAACGTATGTATTTAACTTTGTTAAATTTTGTATGTATTGTTTGATTTCTATTAGATTTTACCTTTACTTTTTACACTATATTAATAGTAAAATTTTAGTAGCTGTAACCAACGCAATTTAATGCAATTTGCAACGCTGGTTCTAATTTTAAGTTAAAGTTCGAAGAAAGAAAGAAGAAGAGAATGCAAGAAAAGAGTAATAAATGTTGTCTAAGCAAAGAGGTTTGCAAGGATCGTACCAAGTGGAGATCCATAGTCTCTGTCTACCCCTATAGGCAAGAGGCGTAAAAATATGTATGTATGTACCTTTATGTCCAATTTCATTTTAATCCATTAAGCAAGTTTTGCGTGCCACTTTGCAAACTTTTACATCTATAGGTAATATTAGAAGTGCTAGATAAAAATCAAAAAGTGCAAAATCATAACCAACATTGATCGTAAAATAAAATCTTGCAAAATAGGGATGTGGTTAGGTAAAAAATATATTAATTTTATTTAGTCAATCAATTAAATTATATAAAATTAATAGAACTAAATTATTTCGTTTCGCAAAATAGTAAAAATTGAATAAGATGCAGCGCATCGAAGTTTCGTAGTGGTGGCGATTAACGTCACCTTCTAGTAAAAAGCGTACCTAATCGAGACGTCATGCGAAATTTAAACGCGTGTATCTTCGTTATTATTTGCTTATCAGAGAAAAAGCAAATACGTTATTGATATTTTTTTTTTAAATCTACCTAATGTGACAAAAAAATAGTCCACATCCCTATTCATAAAATAAAGCTATCATTCAGAATTGCGGAGAGTGCAATCAATTTTAATTAAATTATCTCTACTCGTATTCGATTCATACGTTTCACAGGATCAGCATTTTGAAATGCAATAATTGATCTCTGTAGTCATTTTAATTTCATAATTACCATTTTTAAAACGCGGTGTCATAAAACGAATGTTGTTTTTCCTAAAAACAAATTTATTTGCCAAGCAAATAAAAAAATTCCCTGACTTTTCATATTTTCGAAATAATGATATATACTAATATTATGAATATTATGATATTATACACACCATTTAGTTGAAAAGTATTGGAATGAAAACTTAGATAGCGCCATATAGAAAACCATGGTTTAGATTGTGATATAGAGCTGATACTGTTAAATCTGCTGGATCGATTTTTACCAAACATAGCTAAAAACCACCGTAAGGAAATTAGCTTTCACGTAAAAATACCGCATCGAAATCAGTTCGTCCGTTCAAGAGCTACGATGTTACAGACAGATAGACAGACGGACGTTAGCGTCAAACTTATAACACCCCTCTTTTTATCTTCGGATGTCAAAAAACCATTAGTTTAATGACATCGCAAAAACGAACGAAAAATGAAACTTCAGGTAAATTAAAGCAGTGAGTGAAAAGATCGAAGTTCTTTGTATTTTTTGTAACCTATACTGTGTGTTAATGTTGTTACCAGTGATGAATTATGGCTCTGAAACGTGGGCCCTTATTATGGGTCTCATAAGAAGGCTCGAGGTCGCTCAGCACGCTATGAAGAAGGCTATGCTCGGTGTTTCTCTACGTGATCGAATCAGAAATGAAGAAATTCGTAGGAGAACGATAGTCACTGACATAGTCCAGCGGCGGATTAGCTCGTTGAAGTGGCACTGGGCGAGAAACATAGCGCGATGAACCGATGGCCAATGGGGCAAAAAGGTTCTCGAATACTACTACGTACTGGCAAGTGAAGCGTAGGACACCCATCCACAAGGTAGTCAGAAGACCTGACATATTATAGTACTTTATGGACCTGACCAAGGTCGCTGGAAAGCGCTGGATACAGGCCGCTCTTGATCGGTAATTTTGGAAATCCTTGGGAGAGGCCTATGTTCAGCAGTGGACGTTATACCGCTGAAATGATGATGATGAACCTATACTGTCACACTGCTGGGAATAGATCTCCCTCTTTCTAAACATCTCTATTATTTGCCAATTACAACCATTCCTTACAAAGACGTAAGTCGTCACTTTGCGACCATCTTCATAAGTTCACCAATGTAGCCGAAAAACTTTAAGAAGTATGAATAGAATAAATACAATGTTTTTGTGGCAAACATAAGTCAAAACGGTCAAAAACTTGCTATTATCATTTATTCTATAAATTCAAGATTAAAGACCAAGTTTTCGTTCTTCTTCTTATCGAGTTGAAAATGACTTAAATTACACCAGAATGTTATTAGAATATTTCTTTTACACCAGAGTTATCGTCAAATATTAAAACGCCACATCCTTATTTTACTGTTATTTCTATAAGGTAATTTTTTTGTAAGCAACCGTCACTTTGGTACAACAAAATTTCCACAAGTGTAAATCACAGCTTTACGTTTATCTTGCACAAAAGACATAGTTGACTCTGTCACCAGTGTAGTTGCAGTACCGCTCTCGATCACGTTCCGCCTCATCAGCTTACAGCTTCTGTATTTCGCACTCGAAGCCTCTCCAGAGCTGACACTGGAGCCACGCCAACCATTTATAATGCAGTGTTTCAGAATATTCTGAATAACGAGCAAGTTATTACAGCTGGCGCTATTCATTTTATTTTCCTTCATAACGAACGGTTTGATTGGGTTGGATTGAATTTAAAAAATATTTTATTATTTTATTTAACAAGTAGAAACTTCATGTAAACAAATTGTATGGTATTATGTTCGAAAATTGATATGGATATATTTGTAACGGAAGTGATAAGTATGTAACGGAAATTTTTTGCCACGAGTGAGATCGCGTTTCAAGTCTGTACCATGAGTGCACTGCCAATAAAATTATGCTACCGTGACTTCGAATCACCCTAAGGGTGCTTTCAGATGACAAACACACGCTAAGCGTACGCCTAGCCTACACCTAGCGCGCTTTGAAATTTGTTACATGATTTGAGTCGTATCACACCTCAATTCACCTCGAATTGCATTTACCGAAGTCCATTCGGGGCGCCAGTCGGAGGCAAGGCGAGCACGTGCCGTAGGTAAGGCGTGCGCACGTGATGTGTGATAGGACTCATATTAATTATATGCAATAAATTTCAAAACTTTTATAGCGTGCTAAGCGTGCGTTATGCTTGGGCTTGGCGTGCGCGTGTCGTCCGAAATCGTCCTTACGAATTTCCTCATCCAAATTACTCAAGCATTTGAATTTAATCACATTATGTAAATTTAGTTGATTTAATTATTTAAACGCTAATTTTATTTAATATGTCAGCCGCAACTTCATCGGTAAAATATAAGGCCCGTCTCTCTGAGACGCGACGTAGAGATTGCATGCCTGGCTGAGGCCAGAAATAATTGGTCTAGTGCTCTGTACCTGGCTTCGCAGAGATAATGGGATGAACCGCTCCGCCTGCAGGCTCGAAACCATTTATTATAGACCGCAATTGGTGAGGCGGAGCGTTTTCGGCTCTTAGCCAGTTGTGAGCCAGAGTCAGGGCACTGGTTGAATGCTATCCCTTCGGCCAGCGTAGGAACCCTCCTGGAGCGCACCATCGTTAGCTTGGCGGTGAGCCTCAGTCTAGGGGCCAGGACTAACGAACCCCTGGGTCACTATAGCTTGGCTTGCCACCGTAGTTTATGGACGTTTCTCGTGTCGTGCTGCCCTGAATGACTTCATCCGACGGGCTCTTGCTAGCGCCGGTGTGTCAGCTGTCTTAGAGCCAGCTGGTATCACACGGCACGATGGCAAAAGGCCCGACGGAATGACGCTCATTCCTTGCAAGAATGGGCGGTCCCTAGTATGGAATACGACGTGTGTAGACACCGTCATCCCATCACATTTGCGAGCGACTGCCCGTCGAGCGGGCGCGGCTACAGCTGCGGCGGAAGCCATCAAGAGGTGCAAATATTATCTTTCGACGTGGAGACTTTACTTTAGTAGGGTCTTGGGGTATGGATGCGCGTCAAATTTTTAAAGAAATCTCTACAACGTTTCTGGTCAATTTTTATATAATATAATGTTTTATTTTATTATACAGATATATTTTGAGTTTATTGTTTTCGTTTAATGTCGATAGGTTATTTAGAATTATTGTTTATTTTATGTATTATTCTTTATTTAATTTGAGTTAAATAAATATATTCAATATTTATTTTTTTGTAAGTTCATCTATTGCGTCATGTATCCTCTAGTGCTACACAAGTGTTAGTATTGTTGAAGCAAACCTTTTCTCGATAAAAACGGATTTAGGGACCAGTCACCATGCTGACCTTTAGCGGGTTGGCGAACTTCACGTATTTCCATAAGTACGGTATTTGTGCGTGTTTTCCTTTGAGATGTTTATGTCAATAAAGTTAGAAGTATAGTGTGAATCAAATAGGTTTAAAAATCATTATGGTTTTTATTTACACTTTCAGAATAATGTCCTAGTTGCAGATTGACATTGAAATTCTACTGATAGAATTTTTTTATTGAGACTTTTCTACAATAAATGCGTGGCATTTGTCTAAGTTGCCGAGCCATTCAAGGCAAAACATATTTTATTCAGGAACTGTACTCGTATGTTTGCGATATAATCACGCTAGTCCGCCACTCGGAGATTATAGGTTCGATCTCCGGCCTGAGCAAATTGTAAAATGGCCTTATTCAAATTGTCTTGGGTGTTTATCTACACAGGTATCACACTAATAATATAATAAATGCGAAATTTTGTGACTGTGTGTTTGTGTGTGTGTATGTTTGGTTGTTACTTCTTCATGCGCAAACAGCTAGACCCATTTTGATAAAATTTGGTCTGCAGGAAGCTTACGCATTGGATTAACACATAGGCTACTTTATCCGCGGGTAACACCGCGGGAAGCAGCTAGTTTATCAATAAAAAATACAGTTTAATTGAGTAAGCGCTCTTACAGACCAGCTACAGTACGCCTGCGACATAGGCAGACATACTCGTACTGTCGCTCGTCTGTAAGAGCCGTTAGTATCCTATTACTCAAGAGACACGCATCTAAAATTTACTTTGCGGCAAGCACAATTTGTGGGATATGTCTCTTTATAAAAAAAAAACAGTGGCTCTTCGGGAGTGCTGAAAAAAATAAAAATTGGGGTCGGTTACCGTAACAGTGTTGCAAGTTCAGCTAAAAGCGCCGAAAGAAGTTGATTGAGATTACTTACTAGATTTTTACCATCCGACCAGTCTTTAGCGTTCCGTACCCAAAGGGTAAAAACGGGATCCTCTTACTAAGTTTCCGTTGTCCTTCTGTCTGTCTGTCTGTCTGCCTGTCTGTCTGTCTGTATGTAACCAGATTGTATCTCAAGAACCGTGATAGTTAGACAGTTGAAATTTTCACAGATGATGTATTTCTGTTTCTATAACAACAAATACTAAAAACAGATAAAAATAAATATTAAAGTGGGGCTCCCATACAACAAACGTGTTTTTAAATAACGATATGGAACCCTTTGTGCGCGAGTTCAACTCGCACTTGACCGGTATTTTTATGATACGCACGTGAAGAGAACCAACTGATACATTCTACTCTTTTTACCCGATAGCCGAATGAAAGGTAAAAATACAAAAAAGTAACATGTCGCGTCCAATACCACGCAGTACATTGCGCGCTGTAATTTGAGTACATCGGTTATTTGAAGGCGCGACACGTACCCGACCGCCAGCGTTCACAGTTTTATTTCCGGACCGACAAAGTTTGCATACCCCTTTATGTGGGACGTATTGCGAATGTGCATTATTAAAGCTGCCTGTTTCGTAAGTGCTGCAGTTTAGAAATGTTTTCTACGTTTGTGAAATTTTAAGAAAAAAAAGACAAAAGAGTTGACAAACATAAATAAATATAAATATATACGAACAAATTATTTTGGCAACTATTACGAAGTAGGTACGAGAATTAGTTACGTTCGTTGAAAATAATACTGAATATAAAAAATTTTAAAAACCTATTCCTTTTTTAGGGTTCCGTAGTAAACAAGGTACCCTTATAGTTTCGCCATGTCTGTCTGTTTGTCTGTCCGTCCGCGGTTTTATTTAGCTACTATAAGTACTAGAAAGCTGTAATTTGGCATGAATATGTATATCAATAAGGCAAAAAAAGTAAAATAAAAAATTGAAAAAAAAATTTTTCAGTGTAGCTCTCTTACAAGTAAAGTGAAGAGTCATTTTTTTTTTCTCGATCAACCAATCATATTGGTTATTGTTTAATATGTCTTTTAAAAATATTGTGAGCTTGTGAACACCGTTTTTCGATTTTGGGATCCGCTTCTGAAATATTTGCTTTTAAAGTGAAAAAAAATGTTAGAGTCAAGTGTCCCCTCCCCTCTATCTACTATACGGTTATATATGGACTCGTGAAAAAATTCACAGCTATAGGATATATAACGAAATTTAAAGAAAAACTATCAGAGCTAAGTAGGGTATACAC
The DNA here is from genome assembly GCA_943193695.1 of Acrobasis suavella. Classification (NCBI taxonomy): domain Eukaryota; kingdom Metazoa; phylum Arthropoda; class Insecta; order Lepidoptera; family Pyralidae; genus Acrobasis; species Acrobasis suavella. The sequence continues at coordinate 8,850,217 of OW971935.1, forward strand.
ATTAAAAAGTTATAGGCGATTAACTTATAAAATGTACTCGGAAAAGGAAAATTTCATACAAATTCAATAGAAAATTAGTTTTTAGACGTTTTTAGTGCCATGAACTCAAAGGTGGCGTTCGTAACTACGGAACCCTACTGCGTGTGGCCCGACACGCACTTGGCCAATTATTTTTGAGATGTTTCTTCCATATCTCCAAATTTTATCATCAAATCTTCACCTATTTAACCAAGTTGGTAGTAAAGGCTTTCAAATAAAAAAAGAGTCATCAAAATCGGTCCACGGTTGACGAAGACATCGCATAACAAACATAGAAAAAAAAACAAAAACATACAGTCAAATTGATAACCTCCTTTTTTGAAGTCAGTTAAAAAGATAGCGTATCAAATATAGCTGAGTCTGTTACAAATGTCAGAGCTTTGACAAAAAATATGATTTTCTATCTTTTAAATTCTAATGCTTGTAACAATTTATTTTTAACATTCAAAATAAGTGTAAAGAATTGTTTAGCTAATGCAGATTATGCAGATGAGTACAAATATTAAATTTTACTGTTTGTCAATAGCAATTTTCCCACAATTGAAACAGGAGAATCGTAAAAATGAAAATTCATTAGCATATTGAAATATGATGTTTTGCCAATACCACGTTTTTGCATATCTGGTTCAGCCCGCATGATTTCTTGTTTCGATTTCACGTTGTATTTAGTTTTATTATTTGTTCAACGGTGTACATAGGGCGCACTATAAGTTTCCGGAACTGGCCACATACATAAACAATATTTAAAAATTTATTGCAACATTTGAAAATAGAACTCTTTGGCTGTAGAATGCAGTTTGTTTCATCTGACTGTCTTTTTTTTTTACCTTGTGGCGCCATTTAAAAAATTGTGTGTCTGCATCAACATGGATTTAACTCAGGAAAATTTTCGTAGTATGATTTTCTACGATTTTAAGTGTAATTTGACAGCTCAACAGAGCATCGCTCGGCTTGAAACAGCTTTTGGCAATGAAGCACCATGCAAGACAACTGTTTATAGCTGGTTTGCAGAATTCAAGCGTGGTCGTATCAATCTCAGTGACGAATCTCGCGATGGTCGGCCGTCCACCGCTGTGACCAACAAAAACATCGATGCTGTGCGCCGTATGATCGAAACAGACAGGCATGTGACCTACCATGAAATTCGCGCATCCTTAGAAATAGGCATGAGTCAAATACAATTAATCCTACACAAACATTTGGGTGTGAGAAACCTGTGCTCGCGGTGGATCCCACACAACTTGACCGAGGCTCAAAAAACGGACCGCGTCACTTGGTGCAGTGCCATGCTTACCAGATTCAACGAAGGTGCGTCAAATTTGGTGTGGGACATAGTAACAGGTGACGAAACATGAATTTATTGCTACGATCCCAAAACAAAGCAGCAATCGAGCGTATGGGTCTTTCAAGATGAGCCGAAACCAACCAAAGTGGCGCGCGTGAAAAGTGCATCTAAGCGGATGATTGCTTCTTTTTTTAATAAAACTGGACACGTGGCTACTGTTGCTTTAGAGAATCGTCGTACAGTGAATAGTGACTGGTACACGACCATTTGTTTGCCGGAAGTTATTGACGAACTCCGTAAAAATAACCGTAAACGCCGTATCATCCTGCACCACGACAATGCTAGTTCTCACACGGCCAGACAGACAAACGACTTTTTGAAGGCGAAAAATGTAGAACTCATGAGTCATCCTGCATACAGTCCCGACCTGGCACCTTGTGACTTTTTTCTGTTCCCAAAAATTAAGAACCAATTACGCGGTCAACGATTTTCATCACCAGAAGAGGCTGTCGAGGAGTATGAAAAACACGTTTCAGAGGTCACCACAGAGGAGTGGCACAAAAGTTTTCAAAACTGGTTTCATCGAATAAAAAAGTGCATAGACGCCAAGAGAGATTATTTTGAAAAACAATAAATTAATTTTGTACCTTTAATAGTATTTTTTCATATTCATTCCGGAAACTTATAGTGCGCCCCACGTATTTACTGAAGCGATAGCGATATTTTAACACGCAGTTTTTATTTCAAGTGAAAGATTTCATATTTTTTAATATTTTTTGTCTGGTATAGAACAGAAGTAACATTGAAAAATTTATAAGTTTGTCAAGAGAATGGGCGAGGTTCAGATTCATGTCATTAGATAATTTGGCTAGCGGGTCGCTAGCCAAATTACCTAAGTTGCTACCATTTTTTTCTTTTCATCTATTCGCCCGTCATAACGCTGAACGTGATATTGGATCTTATACCTAGTTTTGGGCTTGACCTCTTAACATTCAGTCAGAAAATAAGTAAGTATTGTAATAAGTCCGTCTTTTAGATTACCAAAAAATAATCGAACCATATAATTTTTTAGTTTACCAAAAAAAGTAAAAATTCACAATGATACGGAGCATCAAATATCTGAGAGTGGGGGCTTGTGACAGTTGCGACGTCACCGCTGAGCAAAAATCGTACATAGCCTTGACGACATGCAAACTTTCAATGGGCTGTAAGAATATTTTCTCAAATGTTCCTGAGAAAAGAAAAAATACGTGTTCAATATGTTTTTCAAAATTTAACCGATGGGCTACAAGTATTTTTCCATTCGTCATGCCTAATATTGTGTCTGGTGATTTAATTGTTAATGTGTTATTTTTTTAAATGCTTTCTTATTTTATTATTTCGTTTGCGTACTTTTTATCTGCATCTTGAATGCTTAAAAGCCCTATAATATTCTCCTAGTAGAAATCTCGACAGTAATAAATTATACTTTGTACAATTTACATAAATAAGAACCAGTAGGTCTCATATTCCCCGCAATATCTTACCTGACGCAAGGGCTACAAATTTGGCACAATAAATTTTTAAAAATTCGTCTGAGTGGAGGACTCTCCCGGGACGCATAACGTTAACAAATTGCTGCAATTTCCAATGTAACGTGTTTCGATAGCAATTTTCTACGTCGAAATGACGCTCAAGTGCCGAGCGGGTCGCGGTGCGTTCTGTCATCATTCATCAGGACTTTTCGCCTTTTACTTTAAGAGATGCTTGTAATTGCATATATCATATCATTCTTTTAAAATAAACTTGTAAATTGAATTAATTCTGATTTCTGACTCCGCAAAATACGAAAAAAGGTTGTAGAAAGATCATAACATTCAATGATTAGTGGAATTACCCAAACCAAAATGATCTGGTAAAATTTTTGATATCCGAAAGATAATTGAGGCAAATAAGCGTGCAAGTAATATCGTCGTAGCTAGATACCTACAAGCAAGCAAGCATTACTAAGGAACAAAAGAAGAAGCTTCGAGGAGATGAGTAAACGGAGGTGCGGAGAATGGTGGCGCACAAAATCGCAGCAAACACAGTGATCAAAACTTTTATAAAGTTAGGAAGGCGTAATCACGACACAAAAAGATAGTACTTAGTTATAGGAGCACTTGAGAAGCACAAACAAAAATAATTATCGTATGAATTTGAAACATTTTCTTTAGATAAAGTTGTTCTTGATTTGTTTCCAAATAGTTTGCAGAAAAATAAGATTAACAGAAGTAGCAACCCTGATACCGAGTTTTTTGGAAAATGAACCTAATTTGTTGCGGTTGCCCTTCTTAGTTCATTATCAGTATATCTTTACTACCAACCAATACAAGTGTGGAAGATAAATAGAGAAAATTAATAAAATATTTATTTCATATCTGAAACAACATGATTTCTATCTTTCCCGACATACTCCTCCCTTGATCCCCTCACTTGATCTCATAACATCATTCAACTGAGTGTACAATGTTAATGCTCGTCCAACTTTCCTGAACACACTCCGTTGTATTAATTAAGCTGTGTTTGCTAATAATGATCGATGTGTTTGCGTGTGTCAGATCCATGTGCACAGACAATTGAAGGCTTTGCACACATTTATGTTTGACATACTATATTTAGGGCCAATTATTTAATTTTCTTATAAATATGCATATGTTAGACTGTTGAAAACATATTTTGTTTTTGAAAACACCCGCCCCCCTCTCTGCATACAGTGCAACGCTACAAAATCTTTGAATTTACAAAAATAAAGTCCATTAATAATAATAATAATATTTTTTTATTCAATTTTTAAAAAATAATAATACAAACATTATAGTCACACATTATATAAAGAATTACAAAAATAAATGCCTAAGCTAGGATGAAAAACACCCTGTGTTTCAGGCGCTTAGATGCTACACTAAACATAGACAATAAACAATTAAAAAAATAAAAATGGTTTAAGAAAAGGAAAAATGTAAAATGAGATAATAATAATTAAATAAATTTAGTACAACATGTAAATTGTATTTACATTGACAATATACATTGCATTTTTCAATCTTTAAATCAAAATCTGGGGAATAAATTATCTATTTGCCACTTATATACAACATGATACTAAAACTACTTTATAATAATGATAATAATGTAGCCTTTATGCAGGTCCATATTACACTTATATGAAAAAAAATACATAGAAAACCTAAATTTAATATTAACCTGAATCTAGTCTCTTATTTGGTTTTTACCTACTTTACCGGTGAACTAAACGTGCCCTTGCAAAAGCTTGTTCGAAACAATTCACACAAGTTTTCTACTAACCGTACAAACCACAATAATTGGTGAATTATACGACAAATTTATTGCCGTCGTCGTCACAATTTAGAGGTTGGCCACCGCAGTTTCAATTCCACATAAACGACCCTGTTAAAATGGAATAAGCCAACGAATTTGTGATTTATAAGCCGGAAAAATACCGGTGATTCATAGCCAACCTTTCCTTTCAATACGAGCTATGTTTATACAGGCTCCCGAAGCCAGCACAATGTTATTGTCGTTTGCTCCAGTGTAAGTGGTTTCATCATTATTTCACTTATTTTGGGTTACTTCCTTGCTTCTTTTTTTATTTTTTATTAAATCAAAATTTACCAAATGGTCAGGCACAGCTATATGAAGTAAGTTCAAGAAAAGGTAACAGCAGTTTCTTATAAAGATGTCAAGAGTTTAGCGGAAAACAGAAAAGAATGGAAGAAACTCCACCGACACCGACTCTTAAATTATGATGATGATGACCAAATGGTACAAAAGGTAAAATTAGTGCTAATGCATTCTCTACCAGTCAATCTTAAGGAAAACAGAAAATTTGATTCCGACAGGCACACACACACACTATTCCTTTTTTTTGCTTCTGAGATGAAAAAAAGTGACATGCTTCATGTTGTTTTTTATTTGAAGATCTCGGTGGCCCGCTGGAAAGATTCAAAGATTCAAAGATTCAAATGTTTATTCAGTAATTAGACCTTTACAGGCACTTTTACACGTCAATAAGTATAATTTATGTTACGTGTAAAGTATATCAAAATTTAATTTATTTTTAAAGAAAAGCTACCGATACCAGCGCTTCGTAACGACCACTGCTGAGAAGAAACGCCGAAAGAAACTCATTTTCACAGTATTGGTCGCCTACTCGCCAGAAGGGCTTTGTCATATTATTATAATTGTCTTTTAATTAATAAATACTTATAATATAATACAATGTTGACACATTATAACATGTAATGCTTGCGAACCAGTAAACAAACATAAATTGCGTAATAAAAAATATTAAGTAGTCAAAAAAGCGAAGCCGAGCTGACCAGTCCCTCCCGGAAGTACGCATTGCTTGGATGGGTGACCACAAGTGGAGCAAAATTTTTCCAAACTCTTCCGAGGTCTTGCGAGGCACGATAAGCTATTGGTCCTGGCTATCATAGTTGTACGGCAGTCGTCAAGCAACTTCAGATGCCTTGAGGTAGCTTGAAAATCGAGTTAAGAGTGTTGGTCACGTATAGGTATACATTAAAAACTAACAATACTGCTTTTAAAAAAGAAAACGGCATACACTATGGCTGATATAAGTTGTTTAACGTGTCTTTTAAAGCCCAGGAGGAGCTCAATATAAAGTACAATTAGTATCCACACCCACAAAAATTCAGCCCTCATCAAGCTGCTATGTTGAGCAATCGAACTCCTTGTTTATTTGTCCTAAAAGGAATGTTTATAAAATATATTGTGTACTTCGCAATGGTCATTTATAAATCCCTTCATAATTACTATCGCGTTCACTCGAACACGAAACAAATTAACTATAACAGACTTTCCAAGTTGCCAGGTTCAATCCGTAACTGTCAAGGGGAGGAAATATTTTATAATACATCCCAAACTGGGGGTTTGATGTGTTAACAGGGCCGTCTCGTTAAACTCGGGGCGAGTGGGGAAAAGTGGATTCTGTAATGCTCCCAATGCTTGTATTTTACATTATACAGTTACATGTCTTTGCTGAAAACACAAAATAAAGTGGTCTGTCAAGATCGCATAAAGGTCTGTCTACCCTTGTGAGAAACTGGCTTGATAGTATGTATGTTTATACCTACGGGAAGGGTGTATTTCTTTTTTCAAAATGGGCCTAAAGCCCAGGGCCGTTAGACCTTACTTATTTCTCAGTAAAATTGGTGTGGGAATTAGTGATGTTAATTTTTACTCCTGGATAAAGCATACCGTCTAGCTTGGTCAGACTGCCAAGTAAAAACAATACTAACTTTTTATAGTCTGACAGCGGATTTTTTTATATATTAGATTAGTTATCACCAATAGAAATTTGGAGCCAATCTCTAAACAAGCGCTTACAAAGGTCAAATTAATTTATTAACTCATTGCGTCTAGTGAGATTTGAACCAACCATCATCTTGGTTTAAAATAAATGTAGGATAGTTTTCGTGAGGTCTGGTCGTTGAAGCCCGATGAGGAGCACACCAGAAGCGAGCCATAAAGTTGGGCGTTCATTAATCACGACACGAAAGTTGTACGCGTGACTAATTTTGCGACTTTATTCAGAACAGCTCCTAAGTGTTTAGTCTGCATTTGCATTTTGCTGCATCGGTAAGTCGAAAATGTTCGCAAATGAGCGTGCTATTAGTACTTAAGGATATTGTGTGCCAAACTTTAACTTACGACAGCACAATGGACGAAAGAGCGGAGTGCAATTTCTTAAAAGTTGGCACTTATGTGATTAGTTATTGGTCTTATATTATGAGAGACAGAAAATAATTCTTTCTTTTAGGCTATAAGAGATAAATAATCTCAATAAAATATTTAATTATTTTGACTTTTATTTCTTGTGACAATCAAAAATAACAACACGTTACTATGCAACAAATCCTAAAGCTTTTTACTTTTTACTGTAAACAGGTCGCAACTGGCTGTATGGGTATAGTAGTTACAATAATTGGCATAAAGACGCAGTTGAATCCAGAGTGAAATGAAGGACCCTACAGATATAGCTAAATCCCTACACATACAAATACTGTGCACAAAATTTTAACAAGGACAAAAATTGCGCTTTCACGGCGAAAAAATGAGGCCTGCAACAAAACTTTATTGTTTTCCTTTTTTGCACGACTGCCAACATTATTTTGGATTATACAACGTGTAACGGAAAAGGGTTATCAACCCGAAAGGGAGTAAACATACTAATCAATGTAAACAACTTTTACTATGGGACCATCACTGAAATCGTAAAAAAAAAATCTTTACCTCCAAACAAAATTTGCTACTTGCCTTACATACTGTGCCAAAATGTGTGGAGCTGCAGATTTTTTTTAAAGATTTCGGGTATGGTCCCATAGTAAAAGTTGTTCACATTGATTATAATGTTTACCCCCTTTCGGGTTGATACTCCCTTTCCGTTACACGTTGTATATAGATTAACTATGTATGTTCAGTTTTTAAAATTTTGTTGTTACTTTTCAATTTCGCGGATAAAAACGATTATTACAAATGTTGTAAAAGAAAAGTTGTTATTTACAAGAAAGGACTTACTTGCTTAAAATATACGGGTATATAACGCACACAGACCATGCATGCTCTAGTCACGTAGCTGAATTCCATACATTTTACATCCAGCACCAATGAACTGCTGGTTCAATGCCATTTTTGCGCTCAATATCCGTTACGTAGTGATTGTGCTGGGAGCTTTGGGATTTTGGAGTGCGCGAGCAAAGGCGGGCCAAGATACAATTTTGTGCAATTTGTGGTTGCATTTGTTAGGTCCTATTCAGTTTCATGTACGTTTCAGGTTTATTCATGTAGAAAATAAATGTTTTTATTTGCCCAGGAAACTAATTTGCATTTTTAACGTTTAGTTTTTAAAAATTTAAACAATTTGGCAGAAAATAGTCAGCCATTTTTAGGGTTCCGAAGTAAACAAGGAACCCTTATAGTTTCGCCATGTCTGTCTGTCGTTCGTTCGCGGTTTTACTCAGCGATTATAAGTTCTAGAAACCTGTAATTTGGTATAGGTATGTATATTAATTATGCGGAAAAAGTGGTAAAGTAAAACATTGAAAAAAAATTTTTTTTAGGGTAGCTCCCATACTAGTAAAGTCTAAAGTCAATTTTATTTTGTCGACTAACCAATCATGTGAGGTATTGTTGAATAGGTCTTTCAAAAATATTATGAGCTTACCAGCATCGTTTTTCAATTTAGGGACCCGTTTCTGAAATATTTGGTTTTAAAATGAAAATTTTTGTTAGAGTCAAGTGTCCCCCCCACTCTATCTGCTAAACGGTTATATATGGACACGTGAAAAAATTCATAGCTATAGCAAATATAACGAAATTTAAATGAAAACTATCAGAGCTAAGTAGGGTTTACAAATTAAAAGTTATAGGCGAAAAGATATCACCTTATAAAATGTAGTCGGAAAAGGAAAATTTCATACAAATGAATTTGTATGAAAATAGAAAATTAGTTTTTAGACGTTTTTAGTGGCATGAACTCAAAGTTGGCATTCGTAACTACGGAACCCTACACTGCGCGTGGCCCGACACGCTTTTGGCCAATTATTTTAACTCTCAAAGCAAAAAAGGGGTGTTATACTTACGTTTGACGCCAATGTCTGTCTGTGGCATCGTAGCCCTTGAACAGATGGACATAGGATGCATTTTTTTTTGTTTTAGGTTCAACTTGTTTGAAAAAATCTTGGGGTGCAAGCTTGAAAGTTGGGTGTTTTTTAATTTGCCTACCAAACAAACTTGTTTTATTGTAGAAATTTTCAACTGATCTAAAGGAGCAGATCTTTTTATATATAATATAAATTAAACTTATTATAAAACACGGGCATACTTTATGACTAGACTGAATCATTATTCATTTTAGAAATTTCCCGTTTCCCAGGGGTACGCTTCCCGGTTTTTCATCTCTTACATAATACGCATGTCAATGGTCACCCATGGAGCGTCAACCCTCTTTGGGAATGCATTGCAATGCACAGGTGTGGCACTTCATAGATTCGGAGAATCATTTATGCCTATTACTCCTACAAAACTACACATCTGTGCACACGTCAATATGTGTATTAGCTCCCCAACACACGCGACATGGCGAGAATGGGATAGAGGTGCAGAGATAAGAAACGGGGACGCATATTACGTGCGCATTCCGTTCTGTTTGACTTATTAATTCTGTGACGATACGCTCTCAAATGACATCAACTCTCCTTGATGATGCAGTTGTATTACGAGACGTCCGTGCTTTGTCCTACACAAACTATGACGATGTAAGCAATACTATGTCACAAGTACTTAGTTGGTTTACGACTAATAATCTGGCCTTAAACACACAAAAGACTAAGTGCGTTAATTTTTCACTATTGAATAAACCTAATACTCACATACCTTTGAGTCTTAATGGTCAAGTTCTAGAATGGGTACCCAACACCAAATTTTTAGGCATAACTGTAGACTGGAACTTAAAATGGGATAAACATATTGAGGCCACTGCCAAGAAACTTAGTTCGGCAGCATATGCTGTGAGGAGGGTCAGACGGTGTACTAACGTTGAAACTGCTAGGCTAGTATACTTTAGTTATTTTCACAGCATAATGTCATATGGCTTGCTCTTATGGGGTAAAGCGGCTAACATACATGCTATCTCTGTGCTACAAAAGAGAGCAATTCGGTCGATCTACGGACTAAAATCACGCGATTCCTTAAGAGAGTTATTTAAATCTATAAATATTCTTACTGTGACATCTCAATTTATTTACGAAAATCTTCTATTTGTTAAATCTAGGTTAAATAATTTCAAGAAAAATAGTGATGTTCACAGTTATAATACTCGCAACAAAAATCAGCTTCATACGCCTAAATTTCGACTTGCTAAAACTAGAAAGTCACTCTTAGGTCTAGGTATAACATTATTTAATAAACTTCCCGAAGCGATCGTTAACCTACCAATGGCAAAATTTAAAACACATGTTAAAAAAGTTTTATTGAACAATGCATACTATACTATCAATGATTATTTAAGAGATAAAAACGCGTGGATACTTCCTAAAAATTTTCCATTACACTCCACACATGAAACATAAATAGCTGCATTTTCTGTTACCATAATAAGCTTACTGTAAAAACATGTAAATGCTCTGCGATCAATAAGTGACCAACATATAATTAATATTTTCTCTTGACAAGGTCTGCGAGTTCGGGTTTTTCATGCTCACTAAAATGTCCAATCCGGTGGTGGCGTCGCTGGTCGGGTCGTTGGATTCCCTCTAATATGGTTGAGTTTAACGATGGCTGATCCGTGCGTCAACTCGTGAACGGGTGCTGCCGGGAGGGACTGGTCAGCTCGGCTTCGCTTTTTTTGACTACTTAATATTTTTTATTACGCAATTTATGTTAGTTTACTTGTTCGCAAGCATAACATGTTATAATGTGTCAACATTGTATTATATTATAAGTATTTATTAATTAAAAGACAATTATAATAATATGACAAAGCCCTTCTGGCGAGTAGGCGACCAATACTGTGAAAATGAGTTTCTTTCGGCGTTTCTTCTCAGCAGTGGTCGTTACGAAGCGCTGGTATCGGTAGCTTTTCTTTAAAAAATAAATTAAATTTTAATATACTTTACACGTAACATAAATTATACTTATTGACGTGTAAAAGTGCCTGTAAAGGTCTAATTACTGAATAAACATTTGAATCTTTGAATCTTTGAGTCCTTTACTCGCCTCTAATGACGTCCATAGCAAAAGATGTCCTATTCTCGGTCAAAAGCTACACCGCCAAACATGTTCTGTCTTAAACAATAAATAATATCAACAGTCTTGTAGAAAACATTTAGTCCCCAGCAGCAAGCGACCGCATAATTGAACTTCTCCTTAGCTCTTTCAAGTTACAAACGGATCGTAATACATTTAACACAAAGGGCGGCTCATATCCTTCCAACATGCTTGTATCATGAAAGAATTGAATTATTGATTGTTTATTTTTCGTATTTGTAAGTGGCAAAAATTAGCTATTTTCCAAAAACTAAAATCAGACACTCTTTTTTAAACGTCAAAACAAACATTTTCTTTGGAATTTATATGTATAATATTGTGATGCTGACGTCATTGTTTCTTGGAGTCAAATCAACGTCACCAAATGAATAATATCAACAGTCTTGTAGAAAACCTTTAATCCCCAGCAGCAAGCGACCGCATAATTGAACTTCACCTTAGCTCTTTCAAGTTACAAACGGATCTCAATACGTTTAACACAAAGGACGGCTTATACCTACCTTCCAACATGCTGGTATTATGAAAAAATTAAGTTACTATTTGTTTGTTTTTAGGGTTCCGTAGTACCTACAAGGAACCCTTATAGTTTCGCCATGTCTGTCTGTCTGTCCGTCCGCGGTTTTATTCAGAGACTATAAGTACTAGAAAGCTATAATTTGATATAGGTATGTATATTAATTATGCGGAAAAAGTGGTAAAATAAAATATTGAAAACAATTTTTTTTAGGGTATGCTCCCATACAAGTAAAGTCAAAAGTCAATTTTATTTTCTCGTCTAACCAATCATGTGGGGTATCGTTAAATAGGTCTTACAAAAATATTATGAGCTTGTTATCAACGTTTTTAGATTTAGGGATCCGTTTCAGAAATATTTGTTTTTAAAGTAAAAAAAATTGTTATAGTCAACCGTCCCCCCCCCTCCCCTCTATCTGCTAAACGGTTACATATGGACAGGTGAAAAAATTCACAACTATAGTAAATATAACGAAATTTAAAGAAAAACTATCAGAGCTATGTAGGGTTTACAAATTAAAAAGTTATAGGCGATCAACTTATAAAATGTACTCCGAAAAGGAAAATTTCATACAAGTTCAATAGAAATTAATTTTTAGACGTTTTTAGTGGCATGAACTCAAATTTGGCATTCGTAACTACGGAACCCTAAGGAACCCTACGCGTGGCCCGACACGAACTTGGCCAATTATTCGTATATGTAAGTGGCAAAAATTAGCTATTTTCCAATAAATCAAATCAGATACTCTTTTTTAAAGGTCAAAACAAATATTTCTATGGAATTTGTATGACATACAGACTAATAACGTCATTGTTTTTTGGAGTCAAATAGCGCTCCTTACATCAGATTTTCTGAAAAAATAAATGTACAATCACATTGAAAATGGATATGATTATGACAAATGACATGATTTTGTAACTTTTCGTTTTCTTATCAGTATCATACAATTTATTTTTTTGACCCAAGAAAGTACCTAATTATGTCAAAAGTATTATAACCAGGCCAAATCTGAAGCATGGAGAAGCTTGAGCAATTATTTTAATGCCACTTGTGGTCACCCACCCAATCAAAGACCAGGTCCCAGTGTCACTTAAACACAGAATATTTTGTGAACCAACGTAAGCTTTCCTTAGCATTTTTGCCAAAAGTGAAATAATTCACATGCTCACTTTGAACTGTTAAAAAGTAGTTCAAATTATAATTTAAAAGGTTATTTAGAGCCACATGAGACAAAATTTTAAACGATTTATCCGTTTCCCTTCAAATAATTTATTTCAAATGGGGGCAGCACTGCTCCCCGAAAAATTCATGTATCATATTTAGCAACTAGCGAAAGCGCCAGTAATGCGTACTCCACGGGGTCCATCTAGGTCATTTTTAATGGATACTTCGCAATAGTCGTATTTTATTGTAAGGCTTTGGAGCAATCAAACCTTACAGGTCGGTCTTGTATAAAAGCAGCGGACTTGCTAGTCTGCGACTGGATAGAGGTATAATATTTGTTAGATGTATAATCTAGGCCTTACATCATGGTGATGATTTATTACACTCGTACTCGTACGTTTCTTGTTACTATATCCGTTTCTACCATTAATAAACTTGATTGTAAAGGCGACAATTGCAATCTATCTACATAGGTAATTAATCAGTATGACAGATTTACTGAAGTATTTACGAGTAGCTTTAAATAAGACCCCTTTGCTAGTCCAGTGAGGGTGGTTGGCGGCAGAAGAGCCTTTTTTCTAAAGCGGATTTACTAACCGTTTCAAAAATGGCACTTTTGAGTCTCGTCCGCTCGGATCTTCAAAACCGCTTCAACAATGTCGATAAAATTTTGAATTTAGATGATTTTGGTGATTAAAAGTCGATGTTGCTAGGTTTTAATTTTTGAGACCTTTTCTTGGTGTTCCGTCCGTCCGTACGTCCGTCCGTCTTCGTACAATAATTGTATGAAGTCGTTTTTCTCCTATAAAACCCTTCCCATTCTGAAAGTCCAAATAGATATTTTGATAATAACTTAAATCCTTCTTTATAATAATAATGTACTTTTAGTTAACACAGCTAATTTTATTGTCAAATTCAGGTTATAATCAATCATCGTGTCAGTAGTTATCATCTAAGATTCGCAGACAAATTAATCTGACCTAGCCCCGCTAATGACAAAGCCATTATCTCCTAATGCGCTCTTTAAGGTTAATTCTTTAATTTGATTAAAACTTGAGTTATTTAACTGAATTTCTAGGCAATTTCTTCTTTATTAGACCTTTTTATCTGATATAAAAGTGGCAGTATTTTTTTAGAGTAACTTCCTTTTTTATAAATATTAAAAAAATACTAATGTAGTACCTAAATAGCTTTTGGTTTAATTTAATTATTCTTAAGGCACCTCGCGCACTAGACGCCCAGTGGCTGCAACGACCATTAACTTAAGAAACCATAAATAAGATAAAATAAAAATGTATTCTAAAGCACTTGGCCGTTAGTAGGTCGTCGTGGCTTAGTGGACAGAGACGAGTGAAAGAATAAGGGAAAGGCCTTGCCCGGTTATGGAACACAACATTCATAGGCTATTTATAAAATGTAGTGTATTTGATAACAATTAATAGATGTTAATCACGCAGTAATCTAATGAAACTTTGAAAAAATATATATTGAATTTAAACATTACTTTACCTAAAATTTGATATCTGACATCGTGTTGGCCTAAAAACACGTACTAAAAGTAAACAATCAACCAATTTTTAGATAGTTGTTTAGTTCTGAATTTTAGTTCGCCCAAACTGACTATTAACATGAACAAATGATTTTTCGAAACTAAAAACCTACTTCAACCCTAAACTACAGAATCGATATTAATAAAAAATTATGGGACCACCAGACAAGCCCTGTCCTTTAAACAAAAGAATAATTTTCTAAATCGGTCGATACATACATATATTAAAGAAAAAAACTGTCGATTTGATAAACTCCTCCTGTTGGAAGTCGTTAAATGAGTGGTATACAACACTTTTAGCTTTTAGTTTGCCTACAAGCGTTCTGTACAATTTGTTATTAATAGACAATAAAGGAAAAAATAAAGTAAATAAAAGGAAGTAATTATTTTATCTCGTTAATTTTTACCGAAATAAAATAAGCACATCTATGAAAGCAGATTTAAAAGACTAAAAGTAAAATATATAATGTAGAGTTGAATTCTGCAGTACTGGACATTGCGGCCAAGCTAGCCACTTCATTTAAGCTGCAGACCGATAGCTTAGCTAAGTTTAACTTAGTAATGAGCTACGGTTTAAAGTATTTAAGCAAGTTCTGTGCAAGTGTTCTATGTTCTATGTGTGACTAATGAGTAAAGCTGAGAACACACTCAAATTAGGCAAAAAATTTTTTTTTACTATTTTTTGTTACTATTGATTTTGTGAATAAATCCTCCGAGTCTACTTAAACAATTGTATGTATTGTGTGTTTGTTCAACGATAACGAAATATAATTTTAGCAAGGGGTTGCCTAGATATGGGGTTCGCGAAGTTCAGGGTAAAATACTTGTTAATTTTACTAATCGGTAAATCAGGTAGTCGGCCTTCTAAATAATTTATCCAAACTATTATTATTAATCTGAAAATTTAAATATTGTGATAGCGGACGGCTAAAAGGTTTTTTTTCTCTATACCCTTTGACATGAGTCAAAGCCTATTTTTACAAGTTTTCAATTGTTTACAAATTTTTTTTTTGTAATATAATAAAAAATATATATTTATAATTTCGTTAAAATTTTGCATTATTAAAGGCTGAAAGGTTTGAAATTAATTAATTTAATATCCGATTTTTGCCTGAACAGACATAGGTATACTCCAGAAAAATAGGTTTCTGCGATATTGTAAAGTGTGGACATGTTATTTTTCGGCTAGACAAACTATACAGCGTATCAGCAGTTGCTATTTAAAAAAAAAAAACAAACAATTTTAATGTTACTTTACATTGGAAGAAAAATAACGTCACTCGTGAGTCCACATTATAAAAGCAACGATCCTCAAGCTAATGTTTGTCTTTCACAGTGAGAAATGTTTTATTCCTCTTTCCATGTTAATTAGTGGGCATTAGTGGGTGCGCAAATTAACCAGCCGTGTAATGGATATACTTAAAATGAAACCTCTGTTAGAGCTTTATCACCCGCCGTAATTTTATGTTATTTAACAGTATTAAGGTAATTAAACACTGACATTATCGACAATGAGAACGGGCGGGACACTTGACTACAAGAGAAGACAGTTGGTAGACCAAAGCAGTAGCCGAGTGGTGGGGAACAGATCGATAGGAAAACCACCGACCCGTTGGTCAGACGATATTGTAAGGTTGACGGGTAAGCAGTGGATGAGATGTCACAGGGCCATAGGAAATGGTGCAAAAAAAAGGGAAGCCTACAGCAGTGGGTTGACGTGGGTTGAAAATGATGATGATGATGAGAAATCTTCCAAGATTATGTGATCCCTTCTTTATATTTTGAAACATCCAAAGCATTTTTGGCTTTGTACGTATCAAATACCTAATTGCATCATCTAAAAGTAATCGCAAACCTGCGAAACGCAGAATGACAAACGCTTGACTGCTTTCTGTCTGATACCTATATCCCTAAGTGACAACAGACGTAAATATTTTTAGTTAGATCCTTTTTTTTTCCTATTTAGAATTTTATTTGAAAGCGGTTAAATTATTCACTAATGATTTTAGGTGAGTATCGCTGTTATTAAAAATTAATTCATAGCATTATCATGTTTATTCAGTAACAATCATGTATTTGTTTAAATAATTCAACTCCGTGAATGTGTGAACTAGTACGGCTAAACATGAGGTTTTCTGTGGAGTCGTTATGTGCAGATAATAGCAGGATTAATTCAAGTTGTTTTGTAATTCTTTGTCACTCGCGGGAAATTCAGTTACAAGAGTAGCCTTTTGTAATTTATCTAAGTTGTTAAATTTTATCGTAGTACATTTAATAAATTATATGTGACTGTTTTACGTTATTTTAATCGAGTATAAAGATTTTACAACAAATCTGCAAAAAGACAAGTGTTCATCGCAGTACACCATAAAATTGTTAACACAGAGAGCAATGGTTACTTCAAAGAAACTCAAGTTTATTATCTTGCTAAGCATGACCATTTATGTCATGGATCTTGGACTCTGTTCATTCTGTAAGGTTATTCTTAGAATCTGATATAATGAAATATAAGGATGTTTAAAAATCTGATACCAGTTTTGACCAGGAGTAAAAATATATATTCAATTGCTTCATTTGCTGACATTTTTGCTTGCTCTCATTTTGCCACAAAAGCTTGGACGTGAACGCACGATTAACTTTACTGATAAATTCGGCTGTCGTTATCTCACTTGCGTAAGGGAGCTTATAAACTGATTTTATACCATTCATTCATTAATAAAATAAACTCTTGAGAGGGGCTCAAGAGTTTATTTTATTCACTGAAAACAGTGAACAAAATGCACGTTTACTCACTATTTTGATGTTTAAATTTAGAACAATTTACTCTTAATTTTAGTAATTGTTGCAATTTTAATGTCCATTTTAATTAATTTAACTTTCTTTTTTTCTTCGTTAAATGTCTATTCTCGCTTAAATTTTTCTTTTTAACCAACTCCCAAAAGAGGAGGTTATCAATTCGCCGGAATCTTCGAAGACATTTCGAAGACATTTGTACCGCTTTAGAATAATCTTTTTTTTTTAAGGGAACACGTCCTGTCAGGTGGACCCACAATTTTTTTTTAAACCGGTTGTGTAGTTTGGTTGTGAAGTCGGTTTTTAGTTTTGAAAAATTATTCTCATAGTCATGGTATAAAGTATAGTATGCAATTCTTGAATAAAGCGGATTTACATCGAGGGCCATGAATCACTCGCATTGCCCAGGATTCTAACACTCCCTATGGTCGTGATTCAGTCGTTAGAATCCTTCATCTGCTCGTGATCCATTTATGGCCCTCGAAGTAAATCCGTCCTTTATTCACTAATTCCATAATATACTATTAGTTTTTCATATTTTCTTATACTTCATTTTACCTTATACTTTTTTATTATACCTTTTATCTTACAATTCAACTTATCATTTATGTGTTCTCTCTTTACCTTTTTTTTTTCTTCTTTAATATATCAAAACTGCACTAATTTGACTCACATATCGTTAATACAATACAAGCTAAACAAGGCTTATAAATCAAGAAAACCTCTCCAACCATTAGGATTTAGCCTGCACTTTTCACGCTTTCCAGACTTCTGGCTGCTCTGACCAATATTGATCTGGTTACACAGAGAGGGTCGTATCGTAGTACAGACAAAAAAGGAGCTGATAATGCAACTACCAGAAAAAGTATAATTTAAAAATTTTATAAACTTATTTTAGGTTTTTCATAAATAACATTTTAGTCAAAGAACCAATAATAAATAAAAAATAAAACTTTGTACATGTTTTTACAAGGGTTCAATAAAGGGTTTTTGTTAGTATGTTGCCATCATTAAAAAAGATTCATTTCGAGCCTATTTATCTAACTAGCTTGATTCTTTTTCTTAATTATAAGTTAGAGTAATGTTAATAAGAATGTTCATAAACAGGATCAGGCTTGTGAATAATATCTCTAAGGGCTTTCATTAAACAGCATGCGCCCTGTCGCCTTATCTCTGCCAGTCAGCAGCGCCGTAAATGTTGAAGGCGAGCGACGTCTCGTAGGTGACCCTCTGAGACGTCACTTAATTAATAAGCCGATTAAACGCGTCATATATCAGCGTTTGATGTTATGATGCGGTCCTTGTATTATTTATGTGTTAATTTTCACGCCAAGCAACATTGCAGCTATAATATAAAATATTGAGTTGATAAAACTCAGTATCACTTACTGTTTTCGTTATCATCATAATCAGCATATCAGTTACAGGAAGTTCACTGCTGGGCATAGGCCTCCCCCAAAGATTTCCAAAACGACCGATCGGAAGCGGCTTTCGTTATAATTTTACTAAAATGACTGTGGGGAGAGGCGGATTTCCCGAAATTATTTTTTAGTATTATTTTAATTTTCATTCGCTTTATGCTCCAAACTACACAGTTTGCAGCATAAAACAGGAAAAGGTAGAAAAATTATTAGTTTTTTTTTTAACAGCTTCGCTTCAAAATTTCGCATCGTGTACAATTGGTAGTGCACTCACGGCGTTAACGTGAGGGATCGAATCCTACTCGACGAAATTTTTCATCACATGTTTTAATTTGTAGAAAAAATGTGTTTTTAAAAATACTTACATACTGCATAATGCATAAAATTACACGCTTATATAATGATTTGAATAAACATATGATGAAGCGGAAGCTAGCTGTGTTTCCTAACTAGACGCGACTTGTACTTTTGTATATGTTTTCTAATCAAGCCATTTTCAACTACCATCATCACGCACTCTATATGTATATTCTAACAACTACCATCATCACGCACTCTATTTGTATATTCTAACAACTACCATCATCACGCACTCTATTTGTATATTCTAAGAACTACCATCATCACGCACTCTATTTGTATATTCTAACAACTACCATCATCACGCACTCTATTTGTATATTCTAATAACTACCATCATCATGCACTCTATTTGTATATTCTAACAACTACCATCATTACGCACTCTATTTGTATATTCTAAATCTGTGCACCTGCATCGAGTGTTAAAATTGACACTATATGACAGCTTAGAAAATCTGACACCAGTGCTAGCAAATACACATCAAAGTTTTAAATATACAAGCATTGACGACCATACATCAACCAAAACCCTTACCACCCTGGACAGGGCAAACAACCATGTCAATCAGTCAGAAAGTGAGTGGTCCTACGAGTGGTATTGTAGGTTTATATATTACTAGCTGCACCCCGCGGTGTTACCCGCGGAAAAAGTAGCCTATGTGTTAATCCAGAGAGCCAGCTACATGCATACCAAATTTTTTTAAAAATTGGTCCCGTCATTTGCGCATGAAGAAGTAACAAACATACACACTAACAAACTTTCGCCTTTATAATATTATAGTGTGACAATACACACTCGATGCGAAAGAGTTAGTATCGAAAGGTCTTAAACGCAAATCGTCTATGTAAAAACTCGTCTAAAACGCAACTCAGAACTCGTTAAAGTAGCAACTCGTCTAAGTAAGACTCAATGATATTTTTTTTATAAGTTTGTTTACTTAAAGGAGAAAGGCGATTTAATTAATGTTTGTCTAAAATTACCTATAAATATAATTAACCAAGATCGTAGAGATAAACTGTTTCAAGCAAATTACAAATTCTTTGGCTGAAAGCAAAATCACTGTCTAAATAGAAATATTTTTGAATTGAAATTCGCCGACTAGACTACTGCATGAAGAATAGCAGTCTCGGAATAGCTGCCCGAGTTAAGAGGCTATTTCAATATCTCGTAAAGGTTAAAGAAACATCTTCAGGTCGTATTTGAAAAATAAACCTTAGGGAACATAGCTCGGAGAAGGAACATATAGAAACTGGTAGTGTAATACTTAGAACTAGTGCTGATTTATAAATAAAGAAAATTAAATAGATTTGATCGTCTTGGGTAGGTAGGTTGAATCTACATGAATGAAATTAAATCTATGTGGGGACCTCTCGTTCCATAACACAAACATACATATTTTATTGATAATTTAGAAATCAAAACATATCAAAGGTACCTACTGTTTAGGTTTTTAAACGCCATGACGGACGGTCACTTAGTGACCGGCAAACAAAAAAATGTATGTATCTACAATGCTGGTAGTCGAAGTGTAATAGAATACTATCACATATAAAGCTTTAAGGCTATATAGAGGTAGGGCAAAAGTAAAACAATTGATTATGATTGCAAACAAACAAAATCAACATCGCGTGCAAAGTCAACTACAGGAGGATCCCAAGTCATTTTGGAATTACGTGAACTCCAGAAAAGGTACTAGAAGTACACCAAAATTAGTCAAAAGCGGAGTATTATTGACGGATGAGCAATGTGTCAGTGAATTTGCGGATGTTTTCGAATCGGTGTATAGTCCAAAAAAAGCCACGTTAGATGTAAACACGGCAATGTTTAAGGCAGGAGGGGGAAATGGGGCTGGTCGGGTTCAAGTCGATAGGCTACAATTATGTGACGTTGAGCGTGCACTTCAGCAGGTCAAACCCAAAAAATCCGCGGGACCGGACGGCATTCCACCTAACATCTTCAAGGACTGCCGATTGGTTTTGGCGAAACCACTGCAACATATTTTTAATGCGTGTTTAGAGTCGGCAGTGTTTCCGGAAAAATGGAAAATTACTAGGGTTGTCCCCGTACCGAAGGGACAAAATTGTAGTCAGGTAGAAGGATTTAGACCCGTGGCAGTACCTTCGATTCCAGCCAAAGTATTTGAAACGGCTATTAACAACAGTATATACCCGCAAGTGAGCTCTCAACTATCTGACGCTCAACACGGCTTCCGACCGTCACGAAGTACTACTACTAATCTCACCAGCCACATGACTTTCGTAGTACCGATTATAGACAGAGGGGGACAGGCAGACACGGCTTGCTTCGATTACAAAAAAGCGTTCGATTTAGTCGATAATGACAGGCTTCTAACGGCGTTTGCACGGTTTGGCTTTACCTCTCAATTGCAAAATTTTTTTACCAGTTACTTGAGTGATCGGCGACAGTATGTAAATTATACAGGGCACTCTTCAAGGTCATATTACACAAGGTCTGGGGTAAGTCAGGGAAGTAATTTAGGTCCCTTACTATTCGTCCTAATGATTAATGACTTGCCGCAAGTAGTACAGGAAGCCAAATGCTTGTTATTTGCTGACGACCTCAAGTTAACTATGCCGATTGCAAGCCGTGAGGACTGCGAAAGGCTTCAGAGGGATATTGATAGGGTGGTAAATTGGAACCTGGAAAACTTGCTAGAGTTTAATACCTCCAAATGCGTAACAATCACGTTTTCACGAGCGCATAACTCCGTCCTAAAGCAAGTTTCTGAGGTTAGGGACCTAGGCATCACCTTTACTATAGATTTAAGTTTTACTGGACACATCACAACGATATGTAAGAGAGCCTTTAAAAATTTAGGATTTGTTTTGCGTACAGTAAAGTCTTTCACCAACATCCACGCGATAATATCGCTGTACAATGCGCTGGTTCGGAGCCAACTGGAAACGGGGTCTATGATCTGGAATCCCAGCGAGGCTAAGTATAGTCTCATGTTGGAAAAAGTTCAAAATAAATTTGTAAGGTATCTATACATGAGATTATACGGAGTCTATCCTTTCTACCCCTTAATGTATCCTACCCTATTTGTTTTAGGTATGGTTGGGTACAACGAATTAAGGGTTAGAAGGCACCTGGCTACCATATCATATGTTTTTAAGGTGATCAGGGGCAAGCAAAACCATCCGGATGTGTTGTCACAGATTGGCCTATATGTGCCAAACAAATACGTGCGGCGCCGCCACCGGCCGCCGCTGCTGGCCGTGCCCCGAGCGCGCACCAACCTGCTGCGGGAAGCACCACTGACACAAGCGCTGCGCACACTTAATATTGTAGCCAATAAAATCGACTTGTTTAATACTACTCTGAATGAATTCACACGGGTATCATTAATGATAATTTGTTATGGTAATGTACTATCGCATTAGGTGTCAACCTGTAATGATATGTACTGTTATATTGATAAATAAATACAAAATACAAAAAATGTTACGTAGCTTAATGGTGGGCGTGTAGGTGGAAATGGTGGGACACAAAATAGTGACCACACGGTGATGACATTTAATAAACCATCACATATTGACATATCTTTCAGATCACTATAAAAAAAAGGTCTCGCGATTTTAAAATTGGTCCCGTTGTGAAAATATGTTGATGTTCAATATATTTATAAATATATATATATGTCGGAGAGTTAAATGTAAAATTCCCTTTTTATTATTTTACACGTGCAAAGAGAAAGTTGTTTACTACAAAATGCAACGGTTGGATTTAAATGGCAATATTCTGTAGCAACAAGTTATAAAACCGGTCACCTTAGTGACAGTGAGGGCAGTCTTGTTCGAGCGGCCGTACTGTGCACAACTCGTTTGTGTGGTTTACTGTGCCTTGGCCATGACTCATTTAATTGTGATTATTGTAACAGATGTGGATTGGTGAACCGATTTATTATTACAATGACAGTTTGTTTCAGCAAGACGGTAAGCCCAGGTGTATACACAGTATTCAATTCTGTGGGGCCAGGAAATTCAGACATGGTGGTTGGAATTCAGTGCGACGCGGAGCACTGGATTTCCGTCACATTTTATAAGGCTCAAGTAAGATCTCTCATGTGGCGGCATCGGTAAAGTGACGTGACTGTAGGTAAGTTTTCATCCTGACATTATAGTCTGCTCTCGTACTGTAAGTAACTAAGTGGGTAGTACACGTCACTCGGGATGTCAGATGCCGATCACGTCATGCTCTGCCCACCGCTTTTACTCGGCCGTCTGCGACATATATATATATATGAACTGAACATTAAAAAAATTCAGACTTGTATGTTACCACTATATAAAAAATTACATAAACACTTGACATTTGCAAATATGACCACAATATACTGTGCTCAGCAATATATTGCAGTGACAAATAACGCTGCGACAAGTCGGACTAGATTTTAAGCCAGACATTTCACCCACTCGACAACATTTGCTGGATGTGACTTAGGCTGGCTTTTCACTAAAGCTGTACTAGAAAATGTCAGATGTGAGTTTAACGTGTCACAGCATAAGTACATACGAACAATAACCTATTATAAGATCGGGTAAAATATATTTTTTGAAACATAACTTTTGATTTAGTTTAATTTTATTACATCTTGAAATATACAATGATACACTATCACAACTTTATCGCTAACGGGTTTGACAGGCCGTAAATTCAGAAGTCACTCTTAAGCATGATGGTCAGAGTAGCTCAATATTAAGTTGATTTGGTAGAAACGGTAGAAAGTGCATTGATACTGTAAGAATATATACTTTTACTTCGCTTTGATAGAATATAAAATAAACAATCGACACGCAAAGAATAAGAAGCATGATAGTACAGACATTCTCTTGATCGGTTTTTACGATTTGTGCGGGAAGACTAGAAATATTAAAATAATATAATGGCTTTCCTTTTTACCGACAGTAAATAAAAATAATGAGATTTAATTGACCAAAATCTACGCTCAAAGCTTTTCTCAAATCAGCAGATACATAGGGCGCACTATAAGTTTCCGGAACTGGCCACTTACATAAACAATATTTAAAAATTTATTGCAACATTTGAAAATAGAACTCTTTGGCTGTAGAATGCAGTTTGTTTCATCTGACTGTCTTTTGTTTTTACCTTGTGGCGCCATTTAAAAAATTGTGTGTCTGCATCAACATGGATTTAACTCGGGAAAATTTTCGTAGTATGATTTTCTACGATTTTAAGTGTAATTTGACAGCTCAACAGAGCATCGCTCGGCTTGAAACAGCTATTGGCAATGAAGCACCATGCAAGACAACTGTTTATAGCTGGTTTGCAGAATTCAAGCGTGGTCGTATCAATCTGAGTGACGAATCTCGCGATGGTCGGCCGTCCACCGCTGTGACCAACAAAAACATCGATGCTGTGCGCCGTATGATTGAAACAGACAGGCATGTGACCTACCATGAAATTCGCGCATCCTTAGAAATAGGCATGAGTCAAATACAATTAATCCTACACAAACATTTGGGTGTGAGAAAGCTGTGCTCGCGGTGGATCCCACACAACTTGACCGAGGCTCAAAAAACGGACCGCGTCACTTGGTGCAGTGCCATGCTTACCAGATTCAACGAAGGTGCGTCAAATTTGGTGTGGGACATAGTAACAGGTGACGAAACATGGATTTATTGCTACGATCCCAAAACAAAGCAGCAATCGAGCGTATGGGTCTTTCAAGGTGAGCCGAAACCAACCAAAGTGGCGCGCGTGAAAAGTGCATCTAAGCGGATGATTGCTTCTTTTTTTAATAAAACTGGACACGTGGCTACTGTTGCTTTAGAGAATCGTCGTACAGTAAATAGTGACTGGTACACGACCATTTGTTTGCCGGAAGTTATTGAAGAACTCCGTAAAAATAACCGTAAACGCCGTATCATCCTGCACCACGACAATGCTAGTTCTCACACGGCCAGACAGACAAACGACTTTTTGAAGGCGAAAAATGTAGAACTCATGAGTCATCCTGCATACAGTCCCGACCTGGCACCTTGTGACTTTTTTCTGTTCCCAAAAATTAAGAACCAATTACGCGGTCAACGATTTTCATCACCAGAAGAGGCTGTCGAGGAGTATGAAAAACACGTTTCAGAGGTCACCACAGAGGAGTGGCACAAAAGTTTTCAAAACTGGTTTCATTGAATGAAAAAGTGCATAGACGCCAAGGGAGATTATTTTGAAAAACAATAAATTAATTTTGTACCTTTAATAGTATTTTTTCATATTCATTCCGGAAACTTATAGTGCGCCCCACGTAAATAGCAAGCCATTCGCATGTAAGTTATTAATTAAATATAAACCGGCCAAGAGCCAGTTGGAATCGGGGACGTAGGGTTCCGTACCATTATTATCTGTACAAAATCACGTGTTGTATGGGAGCTCCAGTTAAATATTTATTTCATTCATTATACATCATCTATGAAAATTAAAACTATTTAGCTATTACTGTTCCTAAGATATAGCTTAATGGCAGACAAACGGACAGTGGAGTCTTAGTTATAGGCTCTCGTTTTTATCTTTTGGGTACGGAACCCTAAAAAAGAATTTTCTATAAAGTTATTTTCATGTAGGAAACGGAAATAAACTAAAAAGTTCCTTATTGACTTTGCATCTACTTTTTATGGTCGCTGTTGTATAATTATATTTATATTGTATAACATGTGTATGGAACGAACTGCCTGAGTCTATTAGACGTGCACAATCTGTCTCTATCTTTATAAACAGACTTAAAGAATTTTATCTAGCTCAGTAATTGTACATTTTTTAAAAATTAATTGTATTATATTTATTTGTATGTATATTATATTTACATAACTTATTTATGTAGTTATATTGTATTGTATATATGTAGTTTATTTTGTATGTAAGTGTATTATAGAATATATGTGTAGTGTATTATGTAAATTAAAAGTAACCTTAGCTAGCTATTGATTTAACTTATAGTTTTCTTTGTACCACCGTTATTTCTGACGTGCCTACATTCCTCTCCATCCACTGGTTGTCTGGAAGAGATCGCTTTAAGCGATAAGACCACCCATTGTACCTATGTATTTTAAATTGTAAATCTTCTTTTTTGTTATTTTTTTTTGTATTGGTGCAATAAAGAGATTTTCATTTATCCATTCATTCATGTTATTACCGCTCAGTTCAACATCAAGTCCAAGCCTTTTGACTTCAAATTTTGCCCTTGTATGCAGTACCGGATGTAGAATTTTTTTGAGGCAGGGCAAAATATGTGAATATTTCGCCCCCTGCTTGGTTTTGCCGCCTACTTGACTACTAGTACTTGAACAGTACGAGTACACGGGGAAGTCAGTTAAGTTATAGACAGAGATACGATTGTATATTTTTGAGTAGTAAACAACTTTTATACTTCTTCAAAAGTTACCAGACGCCGACCCCGTTCCGTATCAGTTATCGGTAGCATGGGAAGGGTGGATATATTCGATTTTGCTGCCCCTCAGACTTTGCCGCCCAGGGCATGGGCCCGGCTTGTCCCCCCCCCCTAGATCCGGGACTGCTTATGCCTCAATAAATAATTCATAGAAGTAAAATAAATAAATCATGAACGACTTTCTTTTTTTTTCATTGACACCTTAAAATTGGAATTCCTTGTTTGAGTTAGGCCTTGTTATTTAATTTCGATGTTGCAATACTTGTTAATATGGGCTGATTGCTATCTAGTCGATATGTTTACTGTTGAATCATGAATGCCAACTCCCACATTTACCTTTATTAGTTCTGGTTTAATTTGATTGCATGAATATTTAAAAGGAACTTACTATTGCTATATTCCTAAAAGTTTTCAAGCGTCAAATTCATTTATTTATATACCACAGTTATAAATTAAAATCTTCAAATTTTGGAATTCACTTATTTATATTAAAATTAACAGAATGTGGATTTTAGTTTTTGTCGGTGAATTATTCTTTGTGTTTAAAGATATTCATTTCACTTTGACTTAAGCTATCAGATTTTTGTATTACTTAATATCATTAATTAAAGTGATTCATCATATAAGTCTTTATTATAATATGGTCAAGCTAAGTCATAACTAGTACCAAGAATAGACTGACTTAGCAAAACTAAATAGGATCCGTTTTTACATTATAAAAATATGTTAATTATTAAAAAATATTTATTTGATTTAAATCTACAAAATTTTTGTGAAAATGTAGATTATATATTTTAAGGATGCCCTAGTAAGTTTATTTTTGCCTTTGTCTGTTTGTTTGTCCATTAAGTACGTTTAAACCACCAAACGAATTTTGATTCGGTTGTTACCAATATAAAGAATATTGTTTGGTACAGATACAGAAGCAGGTTGATCGCTATTAAAAATTATATTAAACTTCAATATTTTATGTTCAAGATTGTCTACATTCTGGCCTGTGTCCATCCACGCAGAGCAGAGTAGAGGTAGACCGAGGCAAAAAATGAATATAAGTATTACATACTATATATATATATAGGCCGACGACCTGTTGGAGGCCCCAGGTACAGATGGGCCGACAAGGTACAAAAAGACCTGTGAAGCCTCGGAGTGGACGACTGGAAGCAACGCTCACAAGACCGCAAGAAATGGCGCCATCTAGTGTCGGAGGCCAAGATCCACTTCGGGTAAGTACTATATAGGAGGACCCGATGGCCGTTTTCCGGTGGGGTTCAGGCGTCCCCGCGGTCTCAAGAATAGTCTTGTCGTAGGTGTGGCTTATCTGTGCTCAGGTCAGATGTTTGTTGTTCTTCGCCTTGTGTAACTTCTGTTCTCCCCACCTATTCACTCTAAAATTAAACATGAAAAGCAAAATAAGGAAAAAGTTTAAACAGCGGCTGCACTTCCTCCCACTAAAAGTGCACCTCTCTAATATAAGGGGTTTGCACTCAAATCTCAACGCAGTACACCTCCAGCTAGAAACTAAAAAGCCGCAGTTGTTCTTTCTCACTGAGACACAAATCACACGCCCAGCTGACGTGTCCTATCTATTCTACCCAGGATATATCCTGGAGCACAATTTCAAAGCTCATGCTGGCGTTTGCCTATATATCAGCGATACAATCTGCTATAAGGGTCTCCGTGACCTTGAAGATCCATCCTTCTCAACTCTGTGGACAATGATCGACACCGGTGTGGAAAAAATACTCTATGTAAGTCTCTACCGGTCTCATACTAGCGATCTGGAAACAACAAAGTTATTCGAGTACCTCAGTAAGGCTGTTGACGAGGCACAATTAAGATATCCATCTGCCCATATTGTTTTCTTGGAAGACTTCAATGCCCATCATCAACAGTGGCTATTTCCCTATCAAAAGACAGATCATGCGGAGAGGGAAGCTTATAAATTCTCGCTGGCACATAACCTTACCCAGTTAATCAACGTCGCTACACGGGTGCCGGATGTCAGCGATCACACGCCCAACTGTCTGGATTTGGTACTAAGATCCGAACCGGACCGCTTCAACATATCGGTCCACTCCCCTTTGTGAACATCTGACCACAATATGATTAGAACTGTGCTCTCGTGTCTGCCGACCGTTTCGACCTCATCGGCCCAAAGGCGAGTCTGGCGATACAGAACGGCTGACTGGGATGAGATGCGGCATACATAATAAGGAAGTACTTAAGGTACTGCGTAGTCTGGACGTGCACAAAGCCAGTGGACCCGATGGTATACCAGCTATTGTACTGAAGAACTGTGCCCCAGAGTTGTCTCCTATCTTAACACGCCTATACCGATTATCATACGAAACATGTATTGTCCCCAAATCTTGGAAAATAGCCAATGTTCAACCAGTGCCCAAAAAAGGTGATCGGGCCGACCCTTCCCAACTATCATCCCATAGCAATCACTTCCATCCTCTACAAAGTTATGGAACGTGTTTGTAACTCCCGCCTCTTAGATTATCTAGAGAGCAACGACCTCCTAAGTGACCAACAGTATGGTTTCCGCCAAGGACGGTCTACTGGAGATCTCCTAGTATACGCTACTCATACTTGGGGCGAAGCTATTGAGAAAAAGGGCGAGGGTCTTGGAGTGTCACTTGACATTTCTAAGGCTTTTGATAGAGTCTGGCACGAGAGTCTTATTGGTAAGCTCCCCTACTATGGAATACCGATTTGCCTATGCAATTGGATAGCCGACTTCCTGAGAGAAAGGTCAATACGTGTTCTTGTTGATGGGAGCTCGTCCGACCTAATGGATATAGATGCCGTGGTACCTCAGGGTTCGGTCATCTCTGCAACACTGTTTATACTGCACATTAATGATCGTTTTAGACCAGACATGTTCGGATATGCAGATAACAGCACTGTTTCAGAGAGGTATATTCCCACCGCAACACCAGGTAGAGTTGAGATTGAGGCCGAAAGAGTATTGATGACTGAATGAGCGAATTTATCACTCAAGGCAGTTTCTGACTGGGGTGATGCCAACCTTGTTAAATTCAATATATCTAAGACCCAGGCCTGTCTCTTCTCTACCAAAAAAAGCCCCTTTACCTTGACTCCTACCTTCCAGGGCATATCTATCCCCTTAACCAACAAATTGGAAATCCTTGGGATGCTTATTACATCAGTCCTTAATTTCGGTCAAAATATAGAGAAACTGGTACTACTTCACACCCCAGCAGTTGCTTAACCTTTACACTGCTCAAGTGAGGTCTTGTATCGAATACTGCTCTCACCTGTGGGATGGCTCAGCCCAGTATCAGATTGATGCTTTGGACTCTATCGATAATCGTACCCGGAGAATCATAGGAGACGAGAACTAAGTCTCTGAAAGACTGCAAAGTCTTGAGCATCGTCGTGGAGTGGCCCGCCTGTCTGTCTTTTACAGGCTACACTTTGGAGAATGCTCTCAGCAGCTTTATGATTTAATTCCACGTTCGCCGTTCCACTATCAAACTACCAGAAATGGGTCAGGGCTCCATCCCTATGTAGTACAAGTTCCAACTACTCGTACAAAACGCTTTGCGTCTTCATTCCTTATACGTACGGCTAGAGACTGGAATGCTCTGCCATCCTACATATTCCCCGAAAGATACAATTTGGATGTCTTCAAGAAAAGAGTGAATAGGTATTACTTGAGTACGCGTGATCCATCTCAGACCGTTTCGTCGCCTTCCACCAAGTGAGAAGCGGTCAAACGCTACTAAGTTTTAAATAAAAAAATAAAAATAAAACATCAAGAACGGAATATTGCGCGGGACCCTATGAGATTCCGTTATGCATGTAATACTTATATTACATCTGTGACCGAATGGTATAAGATCGCTGACGAAAGGGTTGTGCAGAATAGAAAGATAAGAGGGTAAACCTTTGCTCAGCAATAGGACACTATACCATCACTCTATAGGCTAGTAAAAACAAATATTCATAAAACCTAAATATTGTGAAATAAAACTTCGTTGTCTCTCCTCAATTGTCATTCTCATGATATTTCAAGTCACGTTCTATCCAAATGATTGACAGGAAGCTAGATAAAAATAGGCTCAGTTCCCCAAACTCAAATAATACGACTCAAATGTTTCCACATGTTCAGAATATTTGGCTAAATATGTCTCCATTGGGAATAAAATATAGAGGGAGCTTTTATCGACAATTTGTAAATTGGTTACATGAGTCTATCTCTTATGTTACGTTTTCATAGCAATTAGATTCTATTGCAATTATTTAAAAAAAATCTAAATTGGATGAATATGTATAAATTATTTAAATAAGAAAGATAGATTAAATCTGATGATATGAAATATAAATTATGAAATCGAAATATTATTGTTCAAAGTTGAAGAAAATGAAAGGTAAGAAATGGAAAAATCATCAATATCGAATAAGTTCTTACTCTAGTAGATTACTAAGTACCTAAATTAAAGATTTAGATTTTTGTTATATTTAAACTTACCTATAGTAGTTATTTTATTTAGTTGGTATATCTTCGTCATCAGCTCATGTATGAGAACTGAAAAAATGTTGATCTTTTTTTGTTACTAACTGTACCTTATTTATACCTTAATTTGTTTTGTCTTTTAAATACTCATGTAAAGATAGTTTAAACCAAACGTAAAACAATATAAATAGGAAATTTAAATAATAAATCTCGAAGTCATACAATAAATTATATTTTATCAAATAATAAATCTATTAACATGATTTATCCTAGGAACAATACCTAACATGTATATACAAAAACAGAATCGTTTCACACGGTGAACATTGCATTTATTACCTACATGTCTATTCAATATGCTAATAATCGTGATTGTATGATACTTATCATAGTCATGAGACATATAAAAACTCTACTTACCTATTAATATGTATATTGTTTTATGATGGGTGTAATATACAGTGACATAGCTGTTTTAAATAATTAAGACAACATAAAAGATAGTAAAAAAAAATACCTAGTAGGTTTGATGTATTTTAACTTTGTCAACATACCTAGTAAGAATGCAAAAATTGTAACGTATGCGATAAATTTACATTTTTTGAGGATGTGATTGAAATGTTATACATACTAATTCCACATCCAACATTGTGTTTGATAATATATACAAGTGTTTTATAATGAATGTGCTATCAATACGTACGTTTTGAATAAAATATTTTCATTATAAATTATTTGCTGGGTAAAATTATGTTATATCCCGAAAACAGAAACTCTCATGGTACTCATTACATATACAGCCGCATACAGAACAAGTTCCAATACTCTTTTTTAATATACGGACAAATCACACAAATTGAGCTAGCCCCAAAGTTTGAAACTTGTGTTATGGGATGCTAACTACAAATACATATTTAGATAAACATCTAAGAAACTAGGTCAATCTGAAAAAAATCATTTTTCATCTTGACTTGACCGGGAATTGCATCCGCGTCCTCCAGTGTAACAGTGTGGCATGATGACCACTAGGCCACAGAGGTCGTCAAATATTTCTATTATTGATTCATCATTTAAGAGGATCATATTGGTTCAGCTGCATACCGTATAATTTTAAATTTTATACACTTACTGGAAACAATTTCCTTACAAGTCATTGCCATTTGACTTGATTTATCAGTTTCAGAGAATTGCCAGTTACCCATTATTCAACAGTTAATAAAGACTATATCAATTCTTACAATCTAAAGAATTTTATTGACGTGATATCTAGCAAACGGCGGTTTAATATAATTGAAGTCTATCTGTCCTGTTCGCGCAATGTTACTGTAGTTTATGGCTGATAATTTTTTTCTGCGAGTTTTCTCTGGGCTATCGAAATCCACTTCATAAAGTCCAAATTTTACTCTGGAAAAAAATAAAATTTTAAATTGTTAAACACATAATATGGACCCCAAAAAACTTACGTGATCCTCAAGAAAAATGTTAAATCATTTATCTATCTGTTTTCTCTGGAAGCTTCTAGAATGTTACTATTTAAATTTTCATATAACTAATGATCCTAGCGGGAATAATATTATTATAAGCTCCAATGAGTAATGTTGTTAAATTCGTTAACAAGGACAACGTGTAGTGTATCTGAGAGAATTATCTACTATGGTAATTAATTCATAGTGTAATCACGTTATACCTACCCGGCGATCAATTACTATTATGGAAGTATTGGAGAAACAGGAATTAACAATTTATTAGTAACCATACATTTTTGCATGCGTCAATCATTGTTAAAGATAACTTTGTCACATTTGAGTTTGCCGTTTTATAATAATATATTAATAATGTTACTCCTTGCATTACTTTACAGAAAGAAGTTCCTTAGCAAAATGTATAAAAAACGAACTTAGAATAAGCAAATCAGTAGTCTAAACATAGATTGATATTAAATTTATTTTGATCAAATGCTAATAATAATTTTAGGGCAAGTTTAGTCACTATTTCTTTATAAGAAATGCATGTTATAGATCTTTCGGGAATATATTCCATCAAACCAAATTGGCTCTACAATTTTTCGCATCTCCATAAAGTTACTTCTTATGTGTAATATTATAATGGACGAATACTCACGTGTAACCATCTGTCCATTCAAAATCATCCATCAAAGTCCAAGCAAAGTACCCTTCAATATTACAATTGTCCTCGAATATTGCCAGCCACATCTGGTACATGTATTGGTTATAGTATTCAACTCTCTCGTAGTCTTCTCGACCACCAAAGTCACAACTACCATTTTCTGTCACTATTATAGGTATTTCGTCTCCGTATTCTTTTTTGATCCAGTTGAAAAGTTTTCGGAAGCCTGGAGGATATACCTGTTGGATAAAAAATTTTGATTGTAACATTACCCTACATCATTGTCGGGTTGTCGCTTCTAATACTCGTCTCGATCATAATCGTATAATCTAATCAAAGCCTAGTTGGCCATTCCGACTTTATTAAGTGATTAAATCATTTAAGAATATTTATAAACGGATGTTCTTCAAAAATAGTGTGAAAAATTTCTTCAGGGTTGAAAACATGCGTGGGATACTTTTGGTGATGTACATATGTTTCTATATTAGGTATGTTACAAACATGAGGTTCGTGAGTTTGAATCTCACTCGTGGCGAAAGTTTTTCATCGCGTATTATTAATTTAGATGTCTATAGTATGGTTTGGGGATTCTCGGCAATTAGTACCCAAAGTCCTAAAATTACCCGGGAATTTATGAGAAAACCTCAAACCTTAGTCCATAGACTACGGTAATCATTTACAGGTATAATATAGTGGTTGAGATATTTAGCGGTAACTATTAGTTCATAAAATGTGCGCACAAACAAACTTCTCCATTTTATACATAAATAAAGAACGACTTTGCTTTTGCGACATATCTAGTAACAATGTCAGTAATAATTCGACTGCCTCCGTGGTCCAGTGGTCAAGGCGTTCGCCTTGTGACCCAGAGGTCATGGGTTCGATTCCCACTGGGAAGCATACTTTGTGAAAAGTTGTTTCCAGTCTGGATAGGATATTGCAGGCTTGAATCACCTGATTATCCGAAAAGAAAGATGATTCCGTGTTTCGGAAGGCACGTAAAACTGTGGGTCCCGAACGCCACCTAGCGTTCGATCATCAAACTATCTAAGGATTGGTTCCTGGTTTTGCCCTTTGGGTTGTGGAGGTCAGACGGCAGTCGCTCTGTGTAAAAACCAGTAACCTTGTCAAATCTCCTTGGTTAGGTAGCGGACCCCGGGCTCTGAAGCGTTACTGCTGAGGATGCAACCGGGAATACGCTCGGATGATGATGATGAATTCCAGTTGAATTTTCCACATATGAATAAGCATAAAATCGATTGACATTGTATTGTAAGTATTTCTGACTGAATTAAATCCAGTTATATCTAATAGAAAATACGCAGTTAATAATAATTGAAGCTATTAATTCTATTTGCATTTTATTTTGAATTGCTATTCCATTACGCTTGTCAAGGGCAACAACATAAAATTTTATGAATTTGACCTATGAGGTAGTGCGAAATTAAAATAATTTAAATTTTCAAAAATGTGACTTTGGATTCTCCTCACTTCCGGTTTTGTTTGGCAGAATAGTAATTTATTTCGCTAAGAGACTATGTACCTTATCTCGAAGTTTAGAGTGTAAGGGACCCTTGAACCGCGGGCTATACTAGATCACTAGATAATAGTATAATGGAATTAAAATACACTCAAAAAACAAAAAATGCAATTTTTTTTCTTGTCTTACACTTCAGAAACTGAAGGTCTTAAATGTTGTTCAGGGTCTAAAGATGAAGCCGGAAGTTACACATAAATGCAATTTTTAAATACACACTTTTGAAGAAACTAAACAACTTTAAACTCAATGAGATTTGGTTGTTTCGTATGAGTACGTTCATCCTCTGTCAAAATAGTAGATTGTGCTACGTGGGGATAAAGTAATACATAATAAGATAAAGTAATTTGACGTCGAGGGCGCTACTTTGAATCCAAAGCGAAACGAAGGAGTAGAATCACTCGCTCCGCTCATGATTCATCTGTGGAACTTGGGATTCATGTATATCGCCCGAGATACAAATATTACCGTACCCGAGTAGCACACTCTACTTTTCATCTCCATCTATGAGAAAAACTAGCACATACAAAACAGAATATAAAGAACAGTAGAACACCTACAATACCTAATCAGACTTCAACCGACAACTTAAAACTAACCTTTGTTTGGTGTCGTTTTCATACAATAAATACTAAGAAATATTTTTCGAAGACCACTAATTAATTTAATTAC
Source organism: Acrobasis suavella (assembly GCA_943193695.1). Classification (NCBI taxonomy): domain Eukaryota; kingdom Metazoa; phylum Arthropoda; class Insecta; order Lepidoptera; family Pyralidae; genus Acrobasis; species Acrobasis suavella. The sequence continues at coordinate 8,885,428 of OW971935.1, forward strand.
ATTTTCATACAAATAACCTAAAACTTCTGCTGTAATTACTTGAATTGAAGAAAAAGAATACGCTTTTTAATTATACTTATTTCTTTTTCGGAAGCAAAGAACATAAAAATGTTAACCTACATTTATCCATGTTGAAGACGATGTATTTCAAATTTAAAAATCACGAAGTCTATGTCAATTATTTTTTATTATAAATACGGGAATGGGAGCTGGAACGGGAACAGGCAGAACAAAGGTCGCCGGGTCAGCTACTTAACAAATAATAATAAGATAAACTTCTTAGACCGTACCGTAAACCAATCTGCACCAGGTTTTGGCCAGTATGGATTTTGTTCCATCTTGACTCCCGTGTCATGATCCATAGACGGAACCCTCCAGGTCTTTTCCATGCGCGAACTAGACATCAGGAATGTGGTGTAGTGATTCAGCCCGAAGAAGTCTGAACTTCCCTTTAGTTTTTGTATCTGGAAGTATAGAACAATAAATTAAATGTCATGATACATATTACTTTTACAGAATTTTGTATAATAATAGATTATAGATACGCAAATGACTTGAACAAAGCCCCATCAGGGTTATTTCTTCAGCGTTATGACTTCAAAATGTAACCGATTGAATAGATGATGCTGAATGATGCAAAACTGTTACTTTAGAGGAATAGGGTTTGTAAAAAATACAAAGTTACTTAAAAAATATCAAATTGCCAATAGATGAAGGTGACGAAAATCCAAATTAACATTATAAAGCGGTTTGAAAATGTTTTCTTTGATTAAGAACCCATGGGATATTTTTATAAAACAGATTACATACCTCTTCCTTTGAAAAGTAAGGTAGTCGTGATCGAGTGAAATTCAGGTACGCGCTCATTCCATCGATTCTTTGCCGGACAATGACTGGATAGTCTCCTTCTTTTGAATATATAGGATGAGCGTATAGTCCCAGCTGCAAAATATACATCAGAGAATGTTTTTTTATGAAATAGGATAACTAAACGTATGACGACCTCCGTGGCGTAGTGGTGACCATGCTAGTCCGTCACCCAGTGCTTCCGAGTTCGATCGAAGTTGGAAAATGGCCTTTTTTAAATTGTCCTAGGTCTTGGAAGTTTATCTATTTATGTATTTGTTAAAAAATATAGTATCGTTGAGTTAGTATTCCATAACACAAGTCTCAAACTTACTTTGGGACTAGCTCAATCAGTGTTACTTGTCCATATATTTAACAAAAAAAGTGCAGCTCTCCAACAGCCGTCCACCATAACGCTAAACATGGCCTTTGGATCTTATGGTCCTGGGCTCTGTCTATCCCGTTAGGGATAAAAACGTGATGATGTATTTAATGTATCCATATTTCCAACGAAACTATCGTAATTAATTAGGGTTTAGTTTGTAGTTTATATTTAATTACAATTGTTTTTATTTATTTTTCTACTCCCGTACAGTAATCTGTCTTTCAAATGGTCCCGAACATTAATATAACAATATTGTTAATATAATTGCAGAAAAGTCTACAACTCTATTCCTCATTATAGCACATGTGTCGTAATTTCGCCAAAAAGATACGATATAGACCTAGTTTTGTCTTTTTTTTTTAAAGATTTATGCGCCTAACTGCCTTTGTAGATTACACTTAGGTTAAGGTTTTACTTGATCAACACTAACATACCAAAAAAAAGCGCAACTACCAACTTATTTGCATTAAAAATAAAACTTGCCGAAATAAATTCTTTACTTCCAACATAAGAAAAACTTCTTTTTTTTTTAAATATAGTCCTCCTATATAGTCACTATTATAAAGGAAGTAAACGTAATAAATTTTGCCATAGATATCTCACCTAGTATCTGCAAAACATATGTCAAACATTTTCATAGTTTTATTTTTTATTTAGTAAATATAGTCGTAGAAAAAGTATTGTATGCAACGTTGTATAAGTACGTCAGAAAATGCTAGATGACGTCTCCTTACGATGCTCGCCAAAGCTGGCATTATGACCTGCGCCACTCGCATTTTTTGAACCTTCTTATACAACTGTTGCATAAAATACTATTTTTAATAAACATTTTTAAATCATGTAATATATAACAAGGTAAATGTGGTGATATGAAAGATGTTTTGTAGACAATCTGGATAAAGATTATCTGGTTAATAATCATGAGACTAACTGAATAAATAAACTACAATGGTTATTATAGGATCATAATTATGTAGTTTCTAGTACACATATAAATTGTTCTGTGCAATATTGTGCATCATTTATTACTTACATGCATCTGGGTATATCTTTCTGCAGCTTCGATGTCCTCAGGGTTTGAACTGTTTTTGGGTTCTCCCCAAAAAGCATCGAGGGTTATACCAACCCTACCTGTATGTATAACAATAAAATTAAAACTAAAAAAAAATCAATTTTATGGTATTTTAGGCTATTAAAGAAACATAGCAGTACCTTCGAAGATGTGAAAAATCTTAGAGTTCCTAAAACTAGAATCTAGTTCGACTAATCGCTCTACTAATAACTAATTAAACTGCCTTTGGCAAAATTGACAATTATAACTATTGTAACCACTTATGTTTTTTTTTGTAAGTTGATAACGTACGATTATGAAAACTAAAATAAGTTCCGCTTCTATACCTTACCTCTATTTTCACTTCTATCTAAACTTACCAGATAAGATCTGTTATAACTTCATATCTTTTGTCTTTCAAATTAGTCATTAAATAGGGATTAAGACGTGTAGATAAATACTCGTCTAAAAATACTTGTAATATAAAATAGCTGGGTAAAATAAAAATATGTACTGTACGTTATCCAGTTTATTAATTAATGGAATATAAATTAAAATGGCTCTTTAAATCCAACTGTACATACTAAAATTAATCATTATGAAGCTTATTTGGAATTAATATTAATCAATCTACGGTTTAATTTTAAGCAGATTACGAAATTAGCAGATATTAACGATCTTTATAATAGTGTGAGTTTTTTAGTCTTGCTTTTGTTACAGCAATGTGTAAGATTGCATAATAAAATGTAGCACACGTCTGTTTACGCAAAAACCCTATTTGTAGAGCAGACCATACCCTTACGGGGCCAAGTACAGTCGGTACCTAATTTGGTGTGCGATTGAAGTATTCTTATTGCCATTTTAACCTTAGTTAATTACTTCAACACAGAAAACACATACTGTTGTACGTTATTGGATGAATATTTAATCTTTTACAGAAAAAGTGTTTTTTTTTTTTAATCTGTACGTTAAGTGGGATACAATAAAATTTTGATTAAATGATTGGTAGGAATCTACTTCAATAGACAAAACCAATATAGTAAAAAAAACGTATGTAAATAACATAAATATTTGGAAAACCGAACCTTTTAAGTTCAGACAATATTTAATTATATTTTTCTGTAACTTTTAGTCAACAAAAAAATGTCGTTGAATAACAATAAGGTAAAATAAAATAATATGAGGCTCTCGTGGGATTGTGGAATTTGTTTTGACCGCGCGAGCATTTCCTTTAACAGCGGGAGACAGCTTGTATCTAATAAATTGGGAAAAAGAAGTAGATCTCCTGTAGATGAAATGATGACGTTATCTTACCGTGCTGACGTGGTTTGAATTCCCTCTCGTAGAGTCTGTAAGCCTCAGCGTGTGCCAGTAATATGTAATGAGCACATAAGTATTCCCCGACACCGTGGGATTTAAGAGCAGGCACAAAATAATTACTGCCATATCCCTGAAATAATATAGAAAAATGTAATGGCGTCTCTATAACACTTTTTCCTACCTTCTAAACGTCAAAACAAAAATTGTCTATGGGATTTGTATGAAATATAGCACGTCGTGACTTCATAGTTTCTTGGAGTCAAATAACTCTCCTTTTATCAATTTTCTGTATAAATATATCTAAAATCACGTTGAAAATTAATATCATCAATGACAAGTGACGTCTCATTACTACAAAATAATTTTTTGGCCCTGGATACTATGAGCCGACCCCACCAGTGGAGTAGGATAAGGAAAGGAAGAAGATCAATGTATTGGAGTCTCTATTGCACTTCTCCTTACCTGCTGATCGTATTTATAGAAAAAGCAAGATATGTTGTTTATCCCAAACTGGGACTGTTTCGACGTAAAAAACTGTCGTAATTCAGTATGACACTAAATTTGAACACATTTTAATAACTTCAGAAAACGAAAAAACGGGAAACGGGAAAGAAAAACTTGAATGAACCAGCTGCTTGTCATACTGCATAGATATACCTTCACATCACGTCTCTATCCTATGGAGGATAGTTAGAACCAAGGGCCGCAAAATGAAAGGCTATGGTTCAACTGAAGTATTTATTTACTAAAGACTAGCATAAAATATACATTATTTCATTTCAAAACATTGATTTGTCTTTTGTAAACCTTTTATTTAGTCGCGCTTATGCACGATTAGTAGTAATCTTATCTATTTAAGTATTTGAATATTCACATTCAACTAGTTTTTGTTTACGACTGATAAATAATTAATATCATTTCAAATTCTTACTAACTGGTTTCATAGGCTATTTCTAAGTTTAATTCCAGTTCAAAGAAATTAATTACTCGCTTATAATCAGTATTCTATAGTTTTTTTGTGACCTTGAATGTTGCAGCTCGAAGTCTACGTACAGGATTTATTTTTTACGTACCTATTCATGTCAGTGGCATGTGTTAAGTTCAATGCAAAAAGTGGTTGTGATTGGAATTAACAATTAAAATTAATATCAACTTTTCTGGCAATGTAGAAATCAGCAAAAAATATTGTTTTCCTTTGGCCAAAAAATAAACTTTCATTCAGAACTTTTGCTGTTATAACTAATTTTGCTATGCAAGAAGTGGTTGTGTTTGAATTAATACTTTTAAATTAATTTCAATTATTTTGGCAATGTTTGTTGTAGAAATCAGCAAAAATACCCTTTGGCAGTCGGAAAAAAAAATATTCAAAAATATTTCGCGTGTGGTTGTACGAGTAAAATGGCCATGGCCATATGTTTTTGCAATAAATCGTTACACGACATGGAAATTAAAGATAGTTTAATCATTAGGCAATAAACATTATATGGTTATAAAAACTAAAGAAGACAAAGAAAATTAACCGAGTATCTTAAATATCAACGTCAACATTCAATATCAACTTTGTTTATTTCGTAAAAAATAGAGACGTGATCATACGAATATGTTTATACGTATAAATAATACAAAAAATATTCCATAATAAAGAGATTCTATATGGAATAAGTCCATCGGTGTCAATTTCAGTGTTTCCGTAGTACAATAAAGTGAATACAAACAAACAAAAAAATTACATTCGGATAAGAATACACTCGTAAATATTTTTTTAAGTCAGTCGAAAATGTCCGACGATTTCAAGAACCAGAAATACTCGACGCCATCATACTTACATTATAACAGTGCTGATGCGGCTCGTTCATAGTGGTCCAGATTTTCACAATATCGCCGTAGAGATCGAACGCCACCCGGGCGTAGTCCACAAAATAGTCGACCATTTTGGGATTACTCCACCCCCCTAGGTCCATCAAGGGGGTCGGCAGGTCCCAGTGGAATAGAGTGACTACTGCGGTAATATTGGCCATTTGCAGTTCCTCTATCAACGTTCGATAGTACGCCGCCCCGGCTTTATTTATATAGTTATCCGTCCCGTGAGGCAGGATTCTGGGTGAATTATAAGAATAAGACTGTCAAGGTTTTTAGATATTACAGATTAAAGGTAATATATCGGGTGTTTTACGGTTGACCTATATTTTAACAGAGTTAATCTGAACTACTTAACTTTTGAGTTGGTCGCCCCAAGTAGACCTGGCGACGCACAGTTATGGAGGAGATGAAAACAACCGGGCCCGAAGTAAAGCGCATAGCCAAAAACCGTTTGCGATGGAGAAAGACTGTTGAAGCTTTTTGCCCCACCTAGGGGCCTTAGGACCTTAAGTCAAGTAAGTCACTTAACTTTTGGAATGAATGCCAGGATCTGTTATTTATTTTTTTGAGAAAATAGATTTTTAAAGATCTCAGCATTTATGCCATAGGAATATTTGTTCACTTGACGGGCTGAGTTACCTTCTCAAATATACTGCTGTTATTTATGCGGTATATTCAGAAAACATACAAATGAATTCGAAATATTATATATATATATATGACTTTTGAAATAAATTCAGTCTAATTCTCAGATATTTTTGTTGGTCGTAATCACTTCTTTCGACAAAAATTATGACCTATATATAAGTAAATACGTTGTACCTATCTATGGTTGTTTGAAAATTCTCCTGACAATGTATCAAATACTTAAATGAATTAAATCTAAACTAAAACCTAAAGAATATAAAAGAAATCATGTATCAAATAAATAAATATACAGGCACAAATAACACTGATTGAACTAGCCCCAAAGTAAGTTCGAGACTAGTGTTATAGGATACTAACTCAACGATACTATATTTTATAAAAAATAGATATATAGATAAACACCCAAGACCCAGGACAATTTGAAAAAGGCCATTTTCCAACTTGCCCTGACCGGGGATCGAACCCAGAACCTCTAGGTGGCGAACTAGTATGGTGACCACTACGCCACGGAGGTCGTCGAGCTAATTTTGAAGATATTTTTCTGTTTACGAAATAACTAGTTTTTCCGACTTTATTGCTGGATAATATATACTCGTATTTACCTCATATATCTACCTTGAAAATGTGCACGTGGATCAGATGCTTTGAGTTTTCCATCAACAAGATATTAATACCACTCAAATGCCACTTCATTATGTGTAAAAACCACAAGACTTAATATTTTACTTATTTTAGGTATTGCGGTCAAACAAGGGGTTTTTCCTGATACTCCTACAAATAATCATAAAGTTATCTTTATGATCATGGATCTTCAAGTTTCCTTTATAACTTTATGATAAATGATTTTTCACTAAAAACCGACTCCAACCCCATCAAAGGTATAAAAAATCGACGGCACCACCTTACAAGTATCTTCTTTTAACCAAAAAATGATTTTAAAATTGGTTTAGGCGTCTTCGTGTAATTGGTGAACATACATTAAAAAGCAACAAAAGATTCCGGCAAATTTTTTGGCCTGAAACGCACCTTAGGTTTCACTGGCCTAAAGCTAAATAAACAATAGCAATAAAGACAGAAAATATTTTTTTTATCTAAAAACAGACGGTTTTGTGTTTCATCACCAAACTACTTAACCGAATTTGATAAAATTTCACCTCACAAGTATGCCCGCCCGTTCAAACAAAAATAGAATTTTTAAAATTGGTCCATGAGGCTTTGAGTGATAGAGGAAGATACATAAAAAAATATATATTTTGGAAGTCATTTGAAAATACTAATACGTCTTATAGTAGGTAAGGTATTAGTTTAAGAAACTCATACCGTCTAAAATAAAATAAATACTAAGTTCAGTACTAGATTACAACTATCCACACGAAGCAAGTTGATGTTGACTTAAAAGAAAGTGGCATATTGAGAGTAGTCATTTTATTTTAGGTGGACTATAGTAATAACGTTAGTCTTCGTTTTTTAATAAGACAGGCAAACTCTATCTTACCTTGGCCATGACAAAGACAATCTATAATACTTCACGTTAAGCTCTTTAACCATCTTGATATCTTCCTTGTATTTGTGGTAGGAATCAGCAGCCACATCTCCGTTGGATCGGTCAGGTGTGAAATCTGGGTGCTTGTGGAGGTATGTGTCCCACATGCTTTCACCTTTACCTGTCATAAAAAAAAACGAATTAAAAACATATAAAGATTACTTAGTTGTCACGGAACTCTCTTTATGGGCATTTTATATTGTTTACTTTTTTTGTTGTATGACATATGGGAAACTGACCTTTTGCTGTAGGTCTCCTTGTTTTGGTTGGATTATACTTTAAACCTAGTAACAAAAGTTAGACCGCGTGATAGAATAAAACTGCATTTATTTACTTAGATATATTTTATTACTAAGATTATTCAATAACAGAACCTGTATGATTTATTACCATAATTAAAGCAGTCACGACCAAGAAACCGGTTACCCGTGAATAATTCGATCAAAACTATAAATATTTTTTTTTTTCCCTCAAATTATTTTTAACCAGTTCCTTTGTATTTGATTTCGATAAAAAAACTTGTTTGCAATCGAAATTGCAATTAAGGATATTTTGTTGACTTCCGTTTTTTGAGTACCTTCGCGCGGTGAGAAATAATTAAGACTGGAAAACGGGGTAAATAACATCGGCATGTGTTGCTAATTGCTTACTTGTGATTCACCAGCGAACTATAATACTATGGAAAAGTCGCTTTAAATGAAACTTAATTAAAACTAATAGAAATAAAACTAAAAAGAACAGAGAAAGTAATCTTAGTCTTCATTCTTTATATTTCTGTTATTATTCCAAATAAATGTAAAATTGTTACATTTATAATTTTAGTAATATTAATGTATTATCCTACTACTACATATATTATATGAATATATATTTTTTATTTATATTTACCAAATTTAAGGTATTTATTTTAGTAATTAGTATACCACAGGTCTACAGTAGTTCATGAATCTGAATTTTATATCCAACCATTTTCCCTTTTACCAATTATTTTATACTCACCTAAATTTCTCTAAGAACCCAAAGGTTGACTGTTAGATACTGCTTTTAGCATTAAGCCCGCCTATCGTGCTATACAAATTGCATTTTGCACAATAAATACAATAATAATAATAAAATAAAATAATAAATAAAGCAATAAAAAATAACATCAACATTGGCGGATAAGAGATGTAATGTAAGTACCGCCTTCTTGAATGTACTTTTGACGGATTTTTTATGCGCTTGATTAAGAAAAGAGTTAAAAAAGATTTTTATTATAAATTGACTGAAATTTAAAATAAAAATAAAATAAAATCTCAAAGTATAAGAACAATCTATGACATGTTGCCAAGAACACTAGTTACATTCTTGCGTTGAGTAGCTATTGTCATTCTTTGAGCGAAATAAAAAGTATAATTTATAGTACTTTAGTTTTTATGACGGTTGCATAATTTAATAATTTACACATCTATTAAAGTCAATATAGTGCTAATATGGCGTGATATCGTGTGAATACATAAAATCTGACATTGTATAAATTATAATTCAGCCTTGGTAATGATTGATCAGATTTTGTGAGAGATACCTACTTCAAAATTTCCGGTTTATGTTTATTTTGCATATTTGATTTTGTTGACTTTCCGTACTCCATAAAGGACCCTACATACTTTATATGTACTTACAAACGGAAATGCACAAATTTATGCCCTAGGGCATATTATCCCATTAGTCACATTGCGTGTTGGTGGAAAGGTAATAAATAAGGATAGTAACGGGTTGCTAGCCATAGTGACATTATGGATATTCTCGTGTATTCCCCTAATCACATGATGATTTTTTTGACTGGCTTGTACGATCTAGTTGGGAAGGAAAGCAGCTGGTACATTCCACCACGTTTTTTTCCAAACCAGTAAAGACTTGATGCAGATCGAAAACGACTAACTCATGACCTATTAAGTAGCTTGTGACAATACAATTTCATGTGAAGATGGATGATTTAATAGTAGATTGGGCATTATAGGGACTACAATACAAAACGTGAAGGTATATAATCGCCTTAAAAAGACACTTGTTAATCAACTACGTCGTTATATTTGTAAAAAGCATTTTAATACTCGTAATAGATGTTCTGTTAGAAAAGTTAAAAACTTATGTTGCCAGGCATTGTCAGGTGATTTTATTTTGTAACTGACTTGGTTTTTATATGGATTGTGTACACAAACTTTTACGGTGCAACTGCGTTGCTCGACTGGTTTTCCATCGCAAGTATAGTTTTTGAGAGGATCTCATATATTTTTGTAGGTGAACAACAATACAGTGTTACAGTACTCAAAAAATTAAAAGTCTAGTTTTCTGGCCTTTTTAACTTTCAGCCGTGTGGTGATGGCTAGAATACGATTTGTCTTCAACTGTATTCTCTCCAAAGAGTTATGTAAGAGGCGACTGAAGGAGGTTCATCAGTACTTTGCAACAAATCGTATGTACAGCCGGAATAAAGCTCCTCGAAGTATTAAGATACACTATCACGTGTTTATCTTAACGGGACAGACAGAGCCTTAAGCCAAAAAATCCAAAGACCATAATATTTAGCGCGTTTAAAATGAGTTAATAATGCAAATATTGATGGATCACTAGCCGCGTCTTCTATGAATATAAAATTCAGATTCTCGTCCATTCGGATTGTACGATCTATGCGAGACTAAATGCAGCTGGTACATTCCTTTTTTCAGAACAGCATAAAACTTCAAAGCATGTAACATAGTATAAAAGACATACCATCTGCATTCCATCCTCCTTCGATTTGAAACGCGGCCGTCGAGACGCCAAACTTGAAGTCGTCGGGGAAGGCATACTTCCCTCTGTCTTGGGTACCTCCCAGCTCCCCATGCACTAGGCACAAGAGGCTGCAAACAAAATATGATTAAAGTGGCTAGAAGCGTGTGGGAAGGAACATAAATCAAGTCGAATGTGATGCAATTTGTTTGGTAGATACGGGATAGGGCGCTTATGCACTGGTTTGGTTTAGTTTAAGAATCCATTTGATATTATGATGTCTTGTTAAATAAGTGTAACAAAGTATCTAAAAGTACGGTCAATACATACTTTATAGAACAACTTTCTTACAGCTCCAATGTTAGGATTTCAAAAAGTTTTTGAAATATCCATAAAAATATGCATAAAAAAATCTAGCCGGTGAAGAGATTTGTAAAAAAAAAAGTTAAAAATCTAAGCGATAGTTTTAGACATAATATAATGCATAACACTTTGTCAGTTTAATGCTTGATGTTGAGAGTTCTCAATATATTTCAACATATGAAGATAAAATCATTCGTAAAATGACCATTTTACCAAAACAGTGCTATACTATATACTAGCTTTAACCCGCGACTTCATCCGCTTAGAAGACGAAAACGTTTCTAATAGGATTTTTAATTGGTTTTTTACGTTATAATTTTTTTATTATATTAAAAATTTTAATTATTATGGTAAAATGTTTGAATACTTACTCAATATAACAATCTTTATAATAGTGTAGGGATTTAAAGGCCTAGCGGACCCGACGTACTTTGTTTCGCTGGTTCCCGTTCCCGTTCCCGTTCTCTATACCGACCCCGTTGCCGTTCCCATTAACGTCATTTGCTAGAGCAAAAGAGAGCGACAGAACTAATTTACCTCAACTCATGTTTTTTGTCTCGCTCTCAAAAAATTATGAAGTTTCATAATAATATAAATTTGCAACCTCTAATGCACCCCGGGGCATGCAATACTTTTAAATCCAATTAATAGATTATTATTTTTTACAAACCACTAATTCAAAAATGTTGTGTCTTGCTTAAAAAAAACTAAAATTCATACAAACTTACAACCTCTATTTCAACCCTATAGAGATGTTATTTTCAAAATCTAAAAAATGCATTATTAATTTCTACTAACTACTCAAATAAACAAAAAACCTCGTGTGTCTCACTTTAAAAATATTGAAGTTTTATACAAACTGGCAACGCCTATTTAACGCCCTTAGGGATGGAATTTTTAAAAATTCTTCCTTAGCGGATGTCTCCTAGTCCACAATCTACCTTTCTGCCAAATTTCATCTTTATTAGCTTAGTACTTTTCGAGATTTCGTGATGATTGACTTCGTTTTAAATACTTACTTTAGTTTATTAGTAAACAGTAATCAGGAAGACTATCATTCGAAATGATTTTCAAATTATGCTTTGTTGGTCATTTCAATAATGACTATTATAGTCATTATTGAAATGACAGACGGTTATTTACCTATTAATTTGTAAAGGATTCAATTAAAAAATAACCTATGTTAATACAACCTTCCGTGAATCACCGTACTAATGGGTTTTATGAAATATCAAATTAAATACTTTACTTATTTAATATTTCATAGTTGTAATATTTTTCAAAGATTTGCTTTAAAAACCAGTGTGTGAACTCCCTTAGATGGCGTTACTTCGCAAAAAACGGCACATCAGTAAAGTGTTCATGCCTGTCCTATTTGTTATAGCTATAAATACACACAGATATATTTTGTGACCAAAAAAACGAACTGTTATATCTATGTAAACATACAATTTGGCTGAGCAGGTACTGTCAATTGTTGTATCAGTTGATGAATGTTTCAACTTAATAAGTTTTTTTTAGTTACATTTAAGCTATTATTGTTAGGAAAAGTACTTTAAAGACGAATTAAATAATCCCAAACTTGATGTAGTTGCGTCGTTTTATTCCATCAACCACCTTACGTCTCCGAGATCAGATTCTAGGCATCGTCTACCATAAAGTGCTCACTAAGACAAATTAAATAAACATATCCTTGAAAAATCAGCTTTTTGTTTAAAATAGGCAATTCATAAAGTGGATTGGATAATAAAATAGTACTACGCGATCGTTTTAAATACTGAATAGTAACTATTATAAGATAACGTTAGCGCCCTGCTAACGTTATCTAATAATAGTTGGTGATACCTTTAGTCTTGGTGAAAGCTAGAGGTCATACAATACATATAACACTTATCATCAGGTGCATTCCCTAATAAAGAACATAAAACTTTAAAAAGATTTATTTACACCAGTAAACTACGATACGCTTTGATTTGTTTTGCTTGTTTGTTCTTCGAGTGTGTAAGTAGCCAACACTGGTGGCTGCTTTGCTAAAAGTTAATAAACAAAAGACATAAGTTTTTCCCAATATGATTGCGGTATTGTAGGCAGTGGGTATTATCTGCACTGTAAATATACAAAACAAAGTCCCTGCAACCTTTTTGACTATTGCATCAGCACACGATATTTTTATAGGGACTATTTTTATTCGTTCATTTTCGTATCCTATGCATAAAAAGTAATATTGAATCCTTTTGCAATGGCAAAATGTTAGTGGCCATAAGTATCAAAACCAGTTTTGTAGTGTTTGCTTAGTTTTGTCACATAAACAGAAGTCTTTAAAGATTTTCGTTTACATTTCTATATAATGTATATACTCTTTTAAGGGAGAGGGAGGGGGAAAGAAAATAACTTTTACCATAATAAAACATACTCTCCAAATATGCCAAAAAATTGCTTTTCAAATCCGAGATGGGTTTTCTGACCTTAGAATGGAATATAGTGAGTAGATTTTAGTGAGTTACTTTTATGTAATGGTCTTATTAAATTGAAGACACAAAAATTTACAAGTTTTACTATTTATAAGCATATGGATCTATTCACTAAAAATTCGATGTCTATATCCTATATATTAGAAGACTATATTTAAGTATTTTTACTCATCGATTAAGTCATGAAGTAAGTAAAAATTTAATTAATTATTGTTATTTCTAGTATTAATATTATAAGTACTTACATAATGATTAATAAAGAAATATCAAAATAAATAGCATCATATTTTTAAAAGCCGTACCTTATACATTTTAATTCTGTTATGACAACTGCATTATTTAATTGTTTTGTTTATAATATTATCATAAAATTTATTTACACTTTCTAACAGATTGATTATTGACAAAAAAATATTTTACCGTGACTTTTGTTTCACGAAAATTGGTATTTATTGTTTTGCAGTTAAAAAATACCGGCAAATTTTTCAAACTTTACAAATGTTTATTCATTCGATAAATAAAAATGACACTGTTCACAAATTGTTGAACTCTCTTTCGGTAGTTTTTCAAACACTAGCCACTTTTAAAAACTTTTGTTTATTTTTCTTTTTTATCCTCTCACCTAGCTAGGACTGTCCCTGCCTGGGCGACTCCGCTCGCGCTCCGCATGGTTCAAACTAACCACTCCACTACAGGTGACCTATTAATGTAAGACAAGCGGAATGTTGTTCGCGGAATAACCTTCTTGGATTTCCCTAGCAATAAGAGCGCTTTGCTTTTTTCTTATCAGTCAATTAACTCAAACAAGTTTTATATATTTTTTTGTGGTTTTTAGCAACTTTTAAAAAGACCCATAACGCAAGTCCCGAACTTACTTTGGGACGAGCTCAATCTTTGTGATTTATCCGTAGGTATAATATATATGTATATTTTATTGATCAAACTTAAATTTACAAAATTCTCTTGATTTTATTGTTATGGGGAACGCGGGTCTTTTCAACTTGGTCTTTTGAGAGGCTTGTTAAGACTTAGGTCCAAAACTATGCACATAATAGAAGGCTAATTGGTGTTATGTTACTGCTTATTCTTAACTGCATGGTGTATATCCTAGTACAGGATATACACCAAGCAGTAAAGAATATAAATAAATCCATAAAAAATAACACTGACTGAACTAGCCCCAAAATAAGTTTAAAACTTTTATTATGGGATACTAACTCAACGATACTATATTTTATAATTAATATAAACATAGATAAATACCCAAGATATCCAGGACAATTTGAAAAAGGTCATTTTTTAACTTGCCCTGACTGAGGATTAAAACCCAGAACCGCCGGTGTGGTAGACGTAGGTCGTCAATTGGACTTGCTGCGGTTATTAATAACTTTATTGTCCCACTGCTGGGCAAAGGTCTCCCATATATATCCTTATCTTGGCAATCAAACAATTTTTATTATTATACCATGAAATATTTGATTATCAATTTTTATGTATTAATCTTTCCTTTTAATGAAAAAAAAATCCTACCTAACAATTTACTGCGACACCTACTTATTAAATTAAACTTTAATTGAAATATTATTGAGTAAATTTAGAAGGTACTTACTCTCGTTTATTTTACTCATACACAGTCCATAAATAATTAATTTTAATATTTTTCCACCCCATTGTTTAGCATTGGGACATGCACATGCGTATGCACCCAATGCCTCACAACAGCAGTTTGGTTGACCTTCAGAATAGCGTTGGTAATACTAAGAGAGAACGCAGAAAGCCATGGAGTGTATGTGCTCTCTGCGCAAATCTTAGTTTGTGCACAGCCTCTTTCGTGAGCGTCCATGACTCACCACCATAGGTTTATAGGTCATAGTGGGTAAAACACTAGTTGTTAAAGCGGGTTTTCAAGCACTAGGGAGTAGGGAGTAGCAGCCGATTTCAAGATGTTGGTCGTCCAGTCTGAATTCTCTGATCAATTCCTTTAATTCTTTTCTCGGTCTTTTATTTAATTACCCTTTTTTACTTTCTTCTACATAATACCAGTCAATAATCAATAATATCATAAGTAATCACATATAATATAATAACTGATGATTATTTACTCGGATTATTGACCTCTACTAGTTGTTTATAGAACAGGACACGTTATTGAACAAACTGTTACTTCAATATTAGCATAAGTATAAAAAAAAAAAAGTTTTTTTACTTTCAATTTTGCAGACCTTTATGGCAGTGAACTAAACAAGTGTTCTTTTATTGTTATTTTATAGTGCGAGATAGACTCGCGCACGAAGGTTCCTTACCATTATCAGTAAAGATCACGTTTGATATATGGGATATCCCTTAAATATTTATATTATTTATTTTTAAAGTGAATATTCAACTAAATATTCTGTGAATATGTTAAGCGTCTTCCTATTGCCGTTATTAATATTCAGCAAAAAACGGCAAAAAGTCACGTTTGTTGTATGGGTTTTTGACGTCATAAAGCGAGAGAAATACATTATCTGTGAAAATTTCAACTGTCGAGCTATAACGGTTCATGAGGTACAATCTCGCGACAGACACCCAAACAGACAGACAGAACGAAAAGGCTTCTTATTTTTTTTTTTTTTCTATATTTTCATTTGACTGAGAATTCAATTGACATTTTGCAAAAATTCCGATTTCTGATATTTTTTTTTAATGCTTTATGTTTTGAATTCTAAGCTAACATTTAACTGCAGCTACTAGATGCATTTTATTTCACAAAAATCACAAAATGTTTTAATTCTAAAAAAAAAAGTTTTCCATATTTTGAAAAGAATAAGAGAAGAATAAAATTTCAATACATTGAAAATCTAACCTACACTCCACGGCAAAGTTGTTTTTGTGTGTGTGTTACTTCGCCAGTCGTTGCTCGCGTCGCTCGCTCGTGTTTTGTTTACAGGAAGCTTAACGAACCTTATCCTTTACTCCACAGCAAAGTTGATTTTATGCCTGTATTACTTTCGCCCTAAGATTGAGTCACTCGTTCGCTTCGCTCGCTCGCTCGTGTTTTGGTCTCATGAAACCTAACGAACCTAACCTACACTTCACGGCAAAGTTGTTTTTGTGTATGTGTTACTTCGCCCAAAGCTTGAGTCGCTGCTCGCGTCGCTCGCTCGCTCGTGTTTTGGTTATAGGAAACCTACCAGATGTAACCTACCCACCATGGTCGTTTTTGTGTAATACGGGAAATGTTACTTCTTATCTTTAATACTTCCAGAAAATAAAATGATTGTTAGTAAAACATCTGGTAAAACAAAATTACATGCTTTGATAATCGGACAATGGTTTTTCTATAAAACGACAAATATGTAAATTAAGTTTTTACAAACACAAAATATATAAAAGAAGCTATCTGGCATTTAAAACTTCGTCATACCGTTTTATCAAATGAAATTCGAATAGAAAAAAATCGTGAGTATTTTAAGTTACCAATATCCATATCAATAAGTGACATAATCCGAAACCAAAAACAAAGGGATTTTTTAATCTGTCCAAAAATAAGTACCTACATAAGTAAGGATACCTAAAAGACTTTGCACCATGCCTCGTAAAGTCGTTCTTTTATGCTGGTCCGAGAGAAAACGTAGAATGTATCAGCTACTTTTTCCCACGCAGATCGTAAAAGCCGATGGAGGAAATGGACGAAAATGTAAATCAATAAGCGATGTGGCAGCCCGTTAATTTTGATTCCTTTTTCAACTTCTCACCCACTGTTAGCTAAGAGAGGTTTTTTGGTCTTCCATCCCTGGGTAGACTCTGTCTGCTTAGAGTCACAAGACTCTCCCAGCTCCTATGGCACAGCAGACATACATCCCCTCCTGATTTCATTCAACCATCGGAGGAACTACCACCGGGTCATGAGCTACCATGGGCCACATGGAAAAGCATAAACCGACTCCGAACAGAGGAAGGATGATGCAAGCATAATTTGGCCCGATGGAGATACATTGATCCTACTGAAACACGATGTCAATGTGGGCATAATGACCAGACTATGACAGACCTCCTTTCCAGCCCATCGTGCCCCACCAGCTGCACTAAACGTGACCTAGATGAGACCTACATTACTAGACCTACATTACTACTATGCGCGCGGCGACCACTTCGAAGGGGAAAATTCAGTTACATGAATCGTTTGCCCAGAGTAATAAAAATGAAATTGGCTTGCAATGGATGTCTAGGTCGTACACGTGTGCGTGAGGATAGAGTGCTCCTTTTCCGAATTCATATGAACAAAACGTTAGGTTTTAGGACAAAATTGTGCCAACATCGTGACATAATTCAAAAAATTGTTTCTCCTATAGTCAAAAAATTATAGTCGAAGAATTGGAACACTCATTGGAACACTTGGATAAAATCATATCTCATAAAGTACAACAGCTGTGTAAAACGTTTATATATGGAAAATTAATACTTTATTTGTGTTATCGAATAACAGTTACATCAATAGATTTTAACGTTTTATTTAGATTTTATAAGGGTTAGTTAGGAACAATCAATCCTCGTTATTGGAGAACGGAATGTTCCTAAAATTTCCTATTCCGGCTGGATAAATTCGTAATGTTTTTTTCGGTACAGTATAATAATAATTTAGAATGAATTTGTTCCATAAAAATCTTAACCATAAAAGCGCTGGTTCAAAAGCAAATTAAAATATTATTATTTTTTCAATTTCCCTTATGAGTGTTCCATATTTTGACCATTATTTACTAAACCCAACGTCATATCGATACGAAACTTGTATCCAAAATTGTGCAAATGCAAGTACTAAACTACCTAATAACTAAACTTGGCATTTTATTTATAAATGGAAGTTGGATGCTTAATTAATTATTAATAATTTAAAATTTCCAAAGGAAGCAATTGTGTAGGGTGTCCATGCATTACAAAAGAAAAATATTCATGCGTACATAAGTAGGTATTTATTTTTAAAATTAACAAGAGCACGACACAATTTAAACAATACAAATAAAATGTAGATAATTATATAAATCAAATCTGGTAGTACTAAATTGATATTTAGTACATTGTTTACAGATAAAAAGATACGTTCTTCAGCACTTACTTACTTGTACTTGAAATAGTTGGAGTTAACTTATTACTTATTAGTGGATAAATATCACAAAACAATATTAGTACCTATCGAAATAGGTATTACTGTTAATTTTAAAAACAATGAATTATTAATAATACATTTCTGAGTATATGAAAATATTGCGGAGAAAACTTTGAACAGACCACAGACAAAAAAGAATATAATCCACATTTGGGTGCGTTCGGTAGAAAATGTCCATGGAGTTTGACTATAGACGGCACACGAGATGTATGTATTTTTTAAAAGGTTCTTTATACACTGGCTGGTAATATAGAACGTACCCAAAAAAGAAAAAGAGGCATCGAGAACATTAGTTTTCTTTTTACGAATAATTTTACGGCAAATGAATACAAATCCCTACCTTTAATTTTTCTCGACTGCGCCAAAAGGCCCTCCTTTTGGCGCAGTCGGGAAAAATTAAAGGTAGTAGGTTATATGCGCGTGTTTGTGTGTGTGTATGTATATTTATGTGTACATGTGTGATGAATATGTGTATTTAAGTATATGTATAAGTTTCAGAATATAAAAATAAGTGTATGTATAAGTATATGTACATCTTCCATGCTGGTTTGAAAGAAAAAGACTTAGAATGTACCAACTGCTTTTCTTTCCGCGCAGATCATAAAAGCCGATCGAGGGAATGGGCGAGATTTGAATCATGTTAATAGACAATACGGCTTGCAACTCATCACTATTTTAATAGAGAACATGCAATATTTTTATTTTTATTTGAATGAATGTCATGCAGAATAGACCACTAGTATATTAAAAATTAAAATACTTTCATTTATTGCCAAAACTGTGGTTTTAAACTGACAGTTTAAATATCCGCGCGAAAACAAAATTGTCAGTTTGAAACCGCAATTTTTGGCAATAAATGAAAGTATATTGATTTTTTAATAGGTACACTACTCGTGTTTATTATGTCTATTCTGCATAAAATTCATTCAAATTTAAGCAAAAATAAAAATATTACAAGTTCTCTATTCCTTTTTCTCGTCTAAATGCCCATCATCACGTTAAGCGTGACCTTTGGGCTCTGACTACCCTGTCAGGGATAAACACGTGACAATGTAAAATATTGTTATATAACCAAAAATAAATCTTGAAGCCGTTTAATTCGTACCTGGCATGGGATCTATCTAATAATCTTGGCCACTAGGTACTCGTACAAAATATAATCTGGATCAAAAAATAGCCGAAATTATCCAGTATATGACAATGTACGTTATTTGTTGTACGCTTGTATGATATTAATCGTTCTTAAAAACTAATATTAGGTACTTATTGCTATCTACATTTTATTTGTGTTTTTAAGGTTCCGTACCGCGAAAGGAAAAAACGGAACCCTTATAGGATCACTTTGTTGTCCGACCATCTGTCTGTCTGTTAAGATCCTTCATCAAGAACGCGTAGAGGTATCGAGCTGAAATTTATATCAAATACTCAAGGTCCCTTAGGGCTGTGAAAAAAACTTCTAATCCAACGCAATCAAAAGATACAGCCGTTTATGCAGCAAATTTCCGCAATTTTTTGACACTCGCAAGGGAATCAAAACCTACATTGTACTTCCCGTAAACTCAGAATCTTGAAATTTGGTACGACGTCTTATAGCACAGATAAAAGAAAAATTGCGAAAAGCGTAATTTTTTATTTAAATCATATAATAAAAAATAATTTTAATAATTTTAAACTTACTACAAATTTGTACGGAACTCCCGGTGCGGGAGTCTAACGCGCACTTGGCTGGTTTTTTTTTAACATGTGACGTGTTTTTGTTAATTTTTAAAAAATAATTACCTACTTATGTATGTATGAATATTTTACTTTTGTAATGCCAAGACACCCTACACAATTATTTCCTTTGGAATATTTAAAATATTGATAATTAATAAAGCATCCAATTTACATTTATAAATAAAATGCCAAGTTTTAGTACTTGCATTTGCACAATTTTGGTTAAAAGTTCCGTATTGATATGACGTTAGGTTTAGTAAATAAGGGTCAAAATATGGAACACTCATAAGGGACATTGAAAAAATTATTAAATTTTAATTTGCTTTTGAACCAGCCCTTTTATGGTTAAGGTTTTTATGGAACAAATTCATTCTAAATTATTATTATACGAGTACTGTACCGAAAAAATATTACGAATTTATCCAGCCGGAATAGGAAATTTCAGGAACACTCCGTTCTCGAATTACGAGGATTGAGTGTTCCTAACTAACCCTTATAAAATCTATAAAAAACGTTAAAATCTATTGATGTATCTGTTATTCGATAACACAAATAAAGTCTTAATTTTCCATATATAAACTTTCTACACAGCTGTAGTACTTTATGAGATATGTTTTTATCCAAGTGTTCCAATGAGTGTTCCAATTCTTCGACTATAACTTTTTGACTATAGGAGGAACAATTTTTTTAATTATTTCACGATGTTGGCACAATTTTGTCCTAAAACCTAACGTTTTGTTCATATTGATTCGGGAAAGGATCACTCCATCCACACGCACACATCTAAACGAAGAGGTGAGCCAAAACCATAGCGCTAACAACATTAAGTAGATATTCCTTTGAATTTCTTTTCGGATAAGACTTTTGTATGTTAGTACTAGTACTCCTCAGTGACCACGGTCACCGTAAGCTTTACCCAAAAATATAGTTAGCAAAAAATATACAATATCACATATTGAAAGTCCCAGGACCAAAAGGTTATCATTGGTATGTTAATAAAATGATAACGGAAATTGTCATTCGTGACAAGTTCCTAAATCCATAAGATTATGCCCTCGGCCCTATATTACTTACATTACAAGTTATTGATAAAGGTCAAACAAATCTTGCTTAAGGCGACGACGTCGGGCGTGGCATGTTAGCCATGGCCCATGGCACCTACTAATGCCGATTTATGTCTACTAGCACAGTTCAAATCCATACAGTTGTCTAGAATACTAGCTGTTACCCGCGACTTCGTCTGCGTAATTGTCTACTTTGTATGGCAAAATAGGATTTCCCATACAAACTCGTACTTACTTTGGGGCTAGCTCAATCTGTGTGATATATATGTATGTCCGTATATAAACTCCCACTTTTTCATTCCCTTAAAGAATGATTTTTAGGATAAAAATTATACTTTATCTTTTTCCGATTCTCCAACTATATTAATACAAATTTTCATCTAAATCGGTTAAGTGGTTGAAGCGTGAAGAGGTTACAGACAGACAGAGTTACTTTCGCTTTTATGTATAAATAAAGAAGTAAGGATTTACTTTCACTCGCATACCGGCAGCGTAAACACATATCTTCTTTTATTTTCTTTAGCGTTAGAACATTTTTATAACATTTTATTTTTGCATAGAAACAATTGTTTATAGTAGCAAATCAAAGTGAATTTGTTACTACCCATTTCCATTTCATTAATTTTAAAAATTATCTATGAATGCCTCGTCTTCTAAAAATAACACTTCTGTGGCGGTCTATTTTTAAACTCGATCTAAAAAACCACTCGCACGAAATGAACACAGTACTTGATTATTTTCCTGTTGTTACTGGACCAGTGCCGGTGGCGTTTGGTTGTTGGCCTAAAATAGGACCATCATTTTCTGTGGATGTCACAGAAACGACTAGAGAGGGCTGAGCACTAATATTTCATGCAACTAATTTATTCCTATGAAGAAATGACTTCAAGCAGGTGGTCAACCTGTATTGTATAGTAAATAATTTTTCAAAACTAAACCACTGATTTTAGTAAAATTTCTATGGGCTCACCTGACAATTATACCCTTTCAAACAAAAAGAATTTTCCAAATCGGTCTAGGAGTCTTCGAATAAACCTTGAAAATACATAAAAAAATATTTCGGCGAATTAATAACCTCCTCCTTTTAGAAATTCAGTTAATAAAAGAACTAAAAATCTAAATTACATACACACATACATACCATCACGTCCTTATCCATAACAAGGCAGACAGAGCGCTTTGATTCTTGCGACTCTAAACAAATAGAGCCTAGAGCTGCAAGACTCAAAGGCCACTTTTAGCGTGACGAAGGGCGAGAAGATGGAATAAGGAATTTTAAATAGTGATGGGTTGCTAGCCGCATCGCCTAAAAACATTATTCGTATTTCCACCCATTCCCTTGATCGGCTCCTAAGATCTACGCGGGAAGAGAAGCAGCTGATGAATTCTAAGGTCTTTCTTTTCTCCTAGTCCAGCATGGACGGTACCCAATATGAATGTCTAAATAATTAGTAAGTAAAGAACAAAATTTAGAACGAATGAGTTTTGAACTCACGCCCTTCAAGTCTGTGCCATAAGTGCACTTCCAATTTTGCTAACGATACTTCACAATTACAGGATGAACTTAACTGGGAACGTGCTAAGAAGAAAAAGAATCTGGATGTTCCTATTGTCATGATATTTAGAAATTGTCACATTATTCTGCTAATATTTAATTACGGCAATGTTGAAGTTTTTAAAAAAGTGGCTCCATGTTATAAAAAATGGGTTTCCTACGAAAATAAGTAAGAGCAAAAAAAAATTTTTAGTATGCAAGTAATCATATAAATGCAACCCATAGAAATAATCATGGTATAATAATATACTTCGTCTGGTATGTTCTTCCCGTGACAGCTGGTGACGTAATAGGAACATGCATACGTCATCAGTTGCGCAGCGGTTCTCAAACTTTTTTAGTGGAGAAAAGATGATAGATAAAAGCAATACAGATATTCTGTACAATTTTTTATTATTACAAGCTTTTATTTGATTTGCCCCGTTTATCGTTTCGGAATGACCACTGATGGGAAGATAACCTTAAAAGAAACCCAGTTCTTTCCTACCCAGCCTGATGGGCTATGTTACAAATTACAATACAGATTTAAATCCCATCCAATTTGGATGGGTCACAAGTCAAAATTAAAGACTAAAATCATTTATTTATCTTTGGATATTTGTATCACTTGATATTTGTCAATTTTTTCTTTCGATTTCTTAATAGGGCAGTGCCGGCAAGTGAAACGCCACGTCAAACTACGAAATATGTCACGTCAAACCTACTTGACGTGAACGAACTAGCTTAAAAATCAATGTTATTCCTAAATATGCAAACGCAAAAAGAATAATGAATTGTTTTGACCTCCTGTCCACTATTGGTTTAGTTCATGATGAAGCATAGTTCATCGCACCGCAAAAGTTTGTAAACCACAATAATTTTTTCATCGAACGAAATAGCGCTATAAGAGTGAGCGAGACGACGATAACGATGACAGAGCGGGCTGCCAATATGACACTTGTCGATTTGATGTGTTGCCACTGTGTGTAATTGAATTACCCGAACAAAATGCATTTTCGCAATTTTATATACCAATTGCAAATTACCAATCCATAATACCAATTTTTAAATTATTAAAAAGTTGAATCACACGAGATACTAATTAGGTAAGTTAGTTAAAATTTTATTTAATGTTCATGCACTAATCGAGAAAGTCCTTAAATTTACTAAAAGAACAATCAGTGGCAACACTTATCTTGACGTAACATGTTTTTTACCAAGGAAGAAGATACCTTCTTTTATCATACCATGGAAATAATAAACGATTGAACATGTCAGTGTCAATCGAGCATGGATGTACTGCAGTATGGATCGTGAAAATGACGCTTTAAAACTGGCGTTACAAATATTTATTAAAAATGGGTATTTATCACAATAAAATAACAAAATTTTTGGAAATAACGGACGGAAAATTTAAATTGTAGTAAAATATAATGTATTGTATTATTTGTATAGCTTATGATTTAAATCTGTATTGTAATTTGTAACATAGTCCATCAGGTCGGGTAGGAAAGGAACCAATACTGAACTGGGTTTCTTTTAACGTTATTAGTGGTCATTCCGAAACGATAAGCGGGGCAAATTAAATAAAAGCTTATAATAATAAAAAATTGTACAGAATATCTGTATTGTTTTTATCTATCATCTTTTCCCCACAAAAAACGTTTGAGAACCGCTGCGCAACTGATGACGTATGCATGTTCCTATTACGTCACCAGCTGTCACGGGAAGAACATACCAGGCGAAGTATATTATTATACCATGGTCGTAGCTAGGGGCATTTTTATTCCAGCGCTAACGTAGGACAGACGTAGTGGACTAAGCGGGGACGCGACTATAAATTCACCACATTATCAAATATTATCGGAGTATGGAATAGAGAATTTAACATCTGAGTTTATATTAACGATTTTCGTGCACAATTTGAGTTGGATCAAGATCAAAAACTAACCTTCAGATCCTGTTACAAATGTCAACGCCATTTTGTTCGAGCGGAAATATTTCCCAGTCAGGAAGTCACAAGTAGAGTAATATCATAATAATTGTATCACGGGTCAGTGAACGATATGGAGATTGAAGGGAATAATAACAGACTTTGGACTTTTTACGAGCCCAATGGCGTACTGCCAGTCTCCTTTTTCCTTATTTTTAACCGATTTCCAAAAAAGGAGGAGTTTATCAATTCGTCGCGACCTTTTTTTTTATGTATGTTCACCGATTATTCAAAGACGCCTGGACCGATTTGAAAAATCGGTTGTGTAGTTTGGGGTGAAGTCGGTTTTAAGTTTTGAAAAATTGTAATAATTGTAAGACAAAATCATTCGTGTTATTTCATCTTGTAATTTAGTGACTTTAAATAAAATGTATGTTATATTCCAAATATGCTATCTATTTAATTTAATTGTTCTTGTTTTCATGTAATTAGGCCCAAAAAAAATTTCATAAGTACAATTAATTTTATATTCAACTTTCCATATAGAGTAAATTATATCAAAGCCCGATAGAACATGCCGTTGTCCATTATTTAATCATTTTGGTCTCATAACTGTTGCTTTTAAAACCTGACACAATTATTGGCTACTAACACATTCGATAAAGAAATAGAAAGGCTTACAGTTTGATTGATTTCTACTCTATTTTCTCTTTTATTTTGTGCGTCTATATCCATAAGAGCCTGAAGATTTTAGTTATAATGATTTCCGTTCAGATAAGTAGCACAATTCAACCGAAACTATTTATCAATTTCATCCTATCTTTTGTCAAAAACTATTGTCAAGTTTTCGAAAATGTGTGAATAATGATGCCTCAAACATATATCAAAGGTGAAAAATACACCAGTGTTTTCAAAGAGCAACACTTGGCGAAGATATGAAATACTGAATTCCACCAAAACTTCTTGGAGAGATTTATCACAACTCGCTTAGAATGCCACAAGACGGCGGGCAGTTCTGACTCAAGCGATAACAAGGCCCCTGGGCGAGAATTAGTTAGCAGCCCCATCTTATTAACGATACATTATTTTTTTGGGGTCCATACGAAATAAATTATTTCAAAAGGGAACTGAGATATGATTTAAAAATTTGATCTGATCTGTTAGATTTTATAACCTACTGTGAGTTTAAAGTGTGAACGTGAAGCTTTACTAGGCAAATTTGCGAAAAACGGCCACTTTTGGCTAATGTGTGTAGAAAAGCTTCAATGAGCACTGGACTCCGAAAAATTCATACATCCCCTTAATCTTTCCCACGCCAGTGCTTGTTTACGTTACATTACCTTGTTACTTTAGTTTTCAGTGGCGTCTCTTTCACGCGGCCGTTTTGCAACTAAACTGATCAATGATACTATTATAAAAGTAACATGAGATGACATAACTAAATATACAAAAACGGTATTACTAACGGTTGATTATGGTTTGATCAGTGCGTCGAAAACAGCGAAACTACGTGAGTAAAACCGTTTTTAGGGTTCCGTAGTAAACAAGGAACCCTTATAGTTTCGCCATGTCTGTCTGTCTGTCTGTCCGTCCGCGGTTTTACTCAGCGACTATAAGTACTAGAAAGCTGTAATTTGGTATAGGTATGTTTATTAATTATGCGAAAAAAGTGGTAAAGTAAAACATTACGTTAAGGGAAAATTTCTTTTTAAGGTAGCTCCCGTACAAATAAAGTCAAAAGTCAATTTTATTTTGTCGACTAACCAATCATGTGGGGTATCGTTGAATTTTCAAAAATATTATGAGCTTTCAAACATCTTTAGGGATTATATATAGAGGAAACAGGATTTAGGGATCCATTTCCGAAATATTTGGTTTTAAAGTGAACATTTTTGTTAACCTCTATCTGCTAAACGGTTATATATGGACACGTGAAAAAATTCTCAGCTATAGCAAATATAACGAAATTTAAAGGAAAACTATCAGAGCTAAGTAGGGTTTACACATTAAAAAGTTATAGGCGATCAACTTATAAAATGTATTCGGAAAAGAAAAATTTCATACAAAATTAGTTTTTAGACGTTTTTAGTGGCATGAACTCAAAGTAAGCATTCGTAACTACGGAACCCTACACTGCGCGTGGCCCGACACGCACTTGGCCAATTATTACATATTGAGTTTATCATTCAATGATGCTGATAAGGTAAAATAGGTATTATACGTTGTTTGTGATGTGTGTATTTACACAAAGATATAGTATTCTTCTAAAATTGTGCACAATGCGCTCACAATACTCTTGATGTTTAGGTTGGTTTGAGGATTTTGTGACGGTCATACTTAACTCCAACTTTTAAAATATCGATGTACGGACCTTCGAAATTTTCTGTATGGAACTTCGAAATTTGCTATAAAGAAACTTTCATAGTTCTGTACACTGATATTTTAAATTGGAGTTCAGTATGACAATCGGTTTTTGTATATTTTTGTGTCTGATAGTAACAAAGTTGACAGTCTCGTCGGATAGACTTACTCTGTTGCTACATTAAGATCTGGTGACAATTTATTTATTACTAAGTCTGACATTGGATATTTCACAGTTTTTTTTTTATCTGGATGTTATTTTATTTCGTCATAAGAAATTATGGTGTCTTCAAATAAAAGAGAAGTTTGAACAACATTAAAAAAAATTGCCTGAATATGCAGACAAAACGAAAGTGGATAACTTAGTTAGTAATACCTTGCGCCCGTTCATTTCTTGTGCCCTGACCGGTATTCTAACCTAACCATACCATAACTCACTACTGACGGCAAGACACCGAAAACTTGCCATAAATAGTATTGGATTGCTTCCAACTTAAACGGAATAGTTGACAGAGCT
Source organism: Acrobasis suavella (assembly GCA_943193695.1). Lineage (NCBI taxonomy): Eukaryota > Metazoa > Arthropoda > Insecta > Lepidoptera > Pyralidae > Acrobasis > Acrobasis suavella. Next base: position 8,912,937 of record OW971935.1, read on the forward strand.
AGCTTTTCGAACCATTCAACGTATAAAAGCATTTTTGTGGAGCACTATTGAATTCAAGTCTTGCTTTTGCTTGGTATTATGTTACGATTATCGAATAGCGATAGGGTTTGGTAAATAGGGAATTTCTTAGACTGGCAGGTCAAGTAGGCAACTGAATTTGTAACTTTTATCAAGTTACAAATTTTAATATAAGTCACGGAATATTACAAAGCCTAAACAGCCCAAGTACTAACTATACTAAATAAAATATACTATAGTTTTGACTACACAAATTAGTTTGTCAAAAAACTGTCTTAAATTCAGTGTCTGATTTAATGCACGACACGCGTTCTAGTTTTATAATAATTGAAAAGAATTTCATCATTAATTACATTATAACTAAACCCCTTTATCTTGTCGCACAGACGTTACATTTTTGTAGGGATTGATACATTTAAATTATTGATTTAGTGATATAGACTTCTTATACCCACCAAAACATATACATCCTTTTGTTATACGGAAAATGTAGAATTCTATACAGTTTTTGTGGAAAAATATGATAAGTCATAATTAATTAACCCTATATTTGTATAAATTACCTGTAGCTTTTATTATTCCCATAATTTTTTATCAAATTTTTGTCAGTTAGTAGTGATCTAAGCGCGCTTTACCGTGCGCGCAGGCCAAGTTCCAGCAACAGGCCGCGTGCAATGGCGTGCATGTCGTGCACTATTTACACGAACCGTTTCGACCCACTGTTGACCCCACTGTAGCTCAGTGCCTATTGCAAGTACAGAGATAAATGCACCTACGTAATAATATACTAGTACTAAATCAGTATGCCAAATTTTATAGATATAGCTTCAGTAGATCTTGAAATATGACCCTGTGAAAATAGTTAATTTAGGCACTGACTGACTCACTCACTGACCGGTAATCAAAACCTCTAGGCCACTTCCAATTGTCCTAGCGTTATGAAATTTGGCACGTAGGTCGTGTTTTATATGCAGATTAACAAAAAAATAAGAAATTTAAGATATCGGTCGAGCGTCATTTGGCTGAATGAAATATCGAATTTTTAGTAAAAATATTTATGAACCAGTGATACAATAAGAATACGATGAGGATGTAAAATATGGTCATGTATACATAATGCACACTGTATAGCTTATTATTAATTACTGCATACCTATATCTATGATTTAGAACGTGTTATAACTAAATTTGAAATACTCAGTCAGGTATATGTTTATCGCGAACAATTCCCCATATGTTTGGCTGATGCCATCACATTACATAAAAGACAGGGTTTGAGCCTCGACTGTGTTGTTATAGATATTGGCTCATCTATATTTTCCTGTGGTCAGGCTTACGTGGCTCTATCTAGAGTGAAAAATCTCAACGGAGTCCATTTAGTTAATTTTGACCTAAGTCAAATCAAGGCGCAAGAAAGCGCTATTGTTAAATATAATAAGCAAAGGGATTTTTTTCGACCTGATTTACCCAAATTATCGTATAAAAACGTAGGGTCAAAAAAGTTCCCGACCGGGAGTGGGCTCTGTGGCCCAATTTAGCTCGAGCTCAAATTTTAGATGATTTGCCTACAAAAATAGTTGCTCTGAAACGCAAAATGACTTCTAAGGTTAACAATAGACGCGGACGTGGCACAAAAAAAATAGTTACGATTTTTGAAAAAAAGTATTGAAATCCCACCAAAAACATTCCTGCTAAAAAGGGGGCCAAGTTCCTATCGGCTTATTGTTCGCCTAAAAAAAATTGGTTGAAATCCAATCCAATGCCAAGTTTAGATGCACTTTAAAATGGATCATAATCTTCTTCATCAATAGCCTGATCCACCGGTAAACATTTGCCATTCCCAAGTCTCGCCACCACACCCAGTCCTCTGCCTTCCGCATCTAGCCAATACCCGCCACCTTATTCACGTCAACGGTCCATCTGGTCGAAATTCACTTTACCATACATCCAACTTAAAATATGGTATAGTTGTGAAAATACATAAGTAGTTGGTTAAAAATATCTAAAATTATAATAATTCTAAATTTGAACTTGGCAGGTTAATTTAATTATATGGTATTACTTAAATTTAATTGTACAACTAAATTTATGACTTATATAAATTTAATTGTATAATACAATTAATCAAGTGTAACGTACAGTACGAAAACCTGGCAAGTTCAAATATATATACGCCAACTCCCCCACATCTTTTATAGTTTTCTTTACCAAAGGTTGGCTGGAAGAAATTGCTTTAGTGATAAGCCTGCCTTTGTACCTACTAGATTTAAATTTTCTTTTAATTATTGTCATACTTAGTTGGTGCAGGAATCCTACCGTTATCACTTATAGCAGCACTTAAACTGAACTGCATTGTTTAATGCTACCATTACACCTTTATAGCAGCCCTTAAACAGGATTGTTTTGGTTGACGTCACAAAACCATTCATCTTTTTCTGTATGGACTATTCCTACCATCACGTCTATTTGACAGCACGAAAACGATTATTGCGCGTCACAAGTGTGAAATAAAGCGATCCTTAAAAAGTTACTTTCCAGTAACTTTTATGGAGGATTTTAGTCGGTTTTCTTGTAAATGTGAATATGTTTTTTCTTTACTTTAGATTTTTACAAAACAGTTAGTAGATAATTGAAGTAACGCTACCATGGGACCTTAATTAATCCTACTTAATACCTTTTTATTGGAAATTTGGTTTTGAAAAACAAAGTAAGATATATTACTTCATTATTTTAGTACAACTTATGTGAAAAATAGTAAGTTATTCCAACTTACGTAACATATTTTTTTGTAAGTAATAACAATGCTAATCCTTGTAAAATATTTATTCACACACGATAACAAATAACAACACATTCTTAAGTATAGGTTATTTATTAAAATTACAACTACATACATTTATACATTTTGTCTTACAGGATCCTTTTGTTACTCTCTGAGAAGTACCATGATGACATCAATTAAAAAATACAAGACAGGATTCACTGGAGCCTATTATTAAATACAAACAAGAGAGAGCCAGAGGATTACAGCCTCCTTTGGAACCTGTGATTGAACCAGTGAAATGGCAGAATGTTGAATTCCAAGCATTTTACAAGGCTAGATCTGTTGCTAGGCTGGTTCGCTTTTTCACCAGAATACCTGAAAAAAAAAATAGTTTAGATTCATGTCGCAATCTACGAATATCAAATACCTACCCATACTTTGTAATAAAATTCTTTGTGCACTACAATCACTGCGTACTTACTAAAACCTAGCCTTTATCTCGTTGAGTTAGTCTCGAACTTACTCTATCTGTATATATTTATGTTATTTATAATAGCACTTAGTGAAGAAGCTGCAAGTTCTAACACATAATAATCTAAATATAAACTTTGAATAGGTATGTAATTAAAAGTGTTACTTACGACATGGTTATTGATAAAATATAATCATATATTTATGACAAGACACTGTGCTTTTATACGATGAAGCCCACAATAAAATTAACTTCCAAACACTAGTCGTTACCATCGTATAATAACTGTTTATCACGGCAATTCGGAAAAGCACGATAATATGAAGTGATGGAAATATTTTGTCAGGTGGTTGCTCGGCTTCCAGCATTAAAAACATAAAACATTTATGTTTTCACGAATTTACTCAGACATCCGTTCAAAACATTCATTCACAATTTTTTTCGCACTCATTAAAACTTTAGCCATCTTTAATGGTCAATATCAAATTAAAATTATGTACATAATCAAATGAAAACAAAGTAAATAACACTAACTTTTAGATATTTAAATAAAAATGATAGAAATAATTTTGTTTTAACGTAAATAAAAAAACCGGTAAAAATAATATTTTTTTGTCAAGGATTTGAACGTCTTCGCAGTCTCATCACCAAAACAAGCCAGAGACAACAAACAGTTCACCATTCAGGAATAACCATTCAAAAAACGTTCAGCATTATGAACGTAATAGTAGGATTTAAAGTTGTCCTGCTTTTGACCTGCTTAAAAACTGCCTTGTTTCTGAATGGTTTTAAAGTGTTGGTGGTAGCCTTCCTGAAATTTTATCTTATATTATCTTATGTCTATACAAAAAGGACAACTTTTTAATAATATTCTGATACTTAGTTCAACCTTTTTTTGATAAAAAGTTGCCTGTAGGTAACAGGCAACTTTTTATCAAAAAAAGGTTAAGGGAAGTAAGTAAATTCCAAATACAAACCTACGCAGAAACGGCTAAAAATCATTTCCGCCAGGTACGCTTACACCAAAAAACATGCACCGTCTCAGATTTTGAGCTTAACTCTTGTATAAATATTGTTTTTAGGCGTACCGGTGAAGTCAAATAAATCATTACATCAACGCGTCCTTGATTTATTCGCATGCCGCGGGAGGGAGTGTCAGACACATCCCTCGGCGTGTCGTATTGTTATTTATAGCTTACCGAAAGTTCATGATATGCTCTCTAGGGCTGCGACTCTAAAGTGGAACTGGGCGGGACACCTGGCTCGAAGGAACGATGGTAGGTAGAGTAAGGCTGTCACCGAATGGTATTACAGAAATGGAATAATACAGAATGGAATGGAAACGTAGTGGGGGACGTCCGGCGGATAGGTGGGTTGAAGACATCAGGCAAGTTGCTGGGAAGAACTGGATTGCGATGACCAACAACAGAGCAGGATTGCGCAGACAAAAGGAGGCTTATTGGGTACCTGAGAGCTGTTGATAATGAGATCATGATGATGAGTAAAAAACAACTCTTTGGCGTTTTAAAACGAGAATTCTGTTAGCTCATCCTACTACCCTTGATTTATATCAAATTTAAAATCTAATCTTTTGTGCCAGTAATTAGCACACACAAAGGAAAATAAGCATAAAAATAGTGCCTATTAATGGATGGAATTATAATCCAAAAACACTATTTCACACGTTCATGTTGTAAATTAGCAGATTTTCTACGTGAAATAAACGGAGGGTATGCACGTTAGCCCACAAACCGCTTTGAATTCTATGTAAATCCGTGTAAACTGAGCAACGCAGTGATTTTGAAGTGAATGAATGAATGGTTGAAAGGGCCTAGCATCCACTTCCTGCGACTTTTATTAGGTCGCTTGTCCAGTCCACTTTCCAATTTCACGCTTTACGATGTTACCGCACTACCACATGATAAAAACATATTTAGGTGCCTTAATTACAAAAGATATATGTTTTTGGATTTATTAGTATAATAGAGTGTGTACGGTTGTTAGTACTCAGTCATGTCTGAACCGATAAATATTTAGATGAAATTTGGCAAATTATGAAAAATTCTTCTCTAATTAGCTAAGCTAGCAAAATACTATCTTAGCTAATCAATCACAAAGGATGACATCTTGTATCTATTTATGCAAAAACAAAATACTCGATATCTTTTACCATTAATTAGGCTTCAATGCTGAGCTGGTGGCAAAGATAAACATAGACTGTACCGCCTGTTATTCCTCTCACGCAGATTGTAAAAGCTAATTGAATGAATTGTAACATTTTAAAGTAGGCGATCGGCTTGCTGTTAATTCTTATGAACACCAGACTTATCATCTTGGTTACTTACAAGTATAAACATTTGGTTTTGCTCTAGCTCTGCCTTTCCCGCACATAATAAAAATAAACTTAGAACCTTTAAAAAATAAACAAACCAATTAATAGTATGACGAGAGAAAGAATTTAATCGAATTTCTGGAGAAAAGAGGCAGTGAATACTAATGCGGAAAGGAATAAAACTTATGAAAGAAAGGATATTTTTTTCACAAACGTTTCTGAGTGAGAATATTTTAAATTCCAATTTTGCACTTTAGTCTGATAGCAGACATGCAGATGGGCCAGGAATTCTGCACAGATTTTGGTATATTCCGCATAGTTCTAACGTTACTTTAGAAGTTGCAAAATAGGTATTTGACAGTGTTAATTAAATACAATATTATGTCCATAGCAATAAGTACTTTATTACCTTTCTATATCAAAATTTATATATATAATATATGGAATAAATGATAATTATTAACATTACGTTAAAAATCCTTACTATAATTAATTAAAATTAAAGGTTATTAATAATAATTACTTTAATTTTATTTAAAAATTAAAAACCTTTAAATAAAATTAAAGGTTATTAATAATAGTAATACCTTTTATTTTATAATTATAGTAAGGATTTTTAATTATAATTAATAGGTTTACTACGTATAAACGTAGCAAACCTATTACTTTTAGTTTTATTTATCTTTTTAGCTTAAAACTAAGGAAAAAAGTAAAAATGAGAAAAAAAGAAAAGAAAAACTTACGATATAAATAGTAGATTGTGCTACAAGGGGATAAGGTAATATGTTTAAGGCAAGGGCGCTACTTTGAATCCAGAGAGAAACGAAGGATTCCGCAGTTGAATCACGAGCGGATCGAGTGATTCTACGGTAGAATTCTGAGTGTAGCGAGGGATTCATGTATATCGCCCGAGATAAAAATATTACCGTACCCAAGTAGCACACTCTAATTTTCATCTCCATCTATGAGAAAAACTAGCACATAAAAAACAGAATACAAGGAACAGTACAACACCTGCAATACCTATAACAGACTTCCACCGACAATTTTATACTAACCTTTGTTTGCTGTCGTTTTCATACAATAAATACTAAGAAATATTTTCTCAAAGACAACCAGCTTAAGATAAAATGTTCACTCATCGTAACTTTGTTTGCGTGGTCCTTCATACCTTTTTATTTTTATAAGTAAACTTGATAACTATTCACTATTGGTTTAAACTTACGAAAAAGTATTCACATTTACTTAGATAATTACATTTCAAAACAAATAACCTAAAACTTCTGTAATTACTTAAATCAAAGGGAAAAATTGCGCTTTTTTATTATACTTATTTCTTTTTCCGAAGCAAATAACATAAAAATTTTAACCTGCGTTCATCCATGTTGAAGACGATATGTATTCCAAATTTAAAAAATCACAAAGTCCAATTATTTTTGTGCCAATTATTTTTTATTTTAAAACAAAATTATTATTTTTTTGCTGGACTGCCAAAATTATTTTTGATTGTACATAGATTACACTCGTGTTCTGTTTTCAAATTGGTTTTAATCCCTAGAGATCTTCTTTTTCACGTTTTAGTCCCGAGAGAATAACCAGTTACTTTAGCTCCAAATGTTTTGGATGAAAACAATGTTTTTTGAGTAGATGAGATGAAAAATAATTAATTGTGGTATTAAGCTGTGTTATATACTTACTATTCTATTTCTAAATGATATAACAGATTTATTAAAATAAATGTAAGTTTTTTAAAGTATTAAACTACTTTTGAGTTAAATATTTGGTCTGTATAATTCAGGGAAGTAAATATTTTTGAAACTAGTTTGCGATGGCAAGGGATTAAACAAGATGGCGCAGACAGAAGGAGGCTTATAATCAACAGTGCTCCTGAAAGCTGACGATGAAGATGATGAATATTTTTGAAAAATATGTTACAATAATTATTTTGGTGAGGGTGTCGGTTCTTAAATTTTGAAAAATATATTCTTTGATTTAAAAAAAAAAATTGTTTAACGTGTCCTTGTTTTGTTTTTGACCGAGCGAGAGAAGCGTCTAAGTTTCGATTGGCCGAAAATTCTTCAGTTCGTCTAGCTATCTATTCTCGCCTACATGTCGCATTTCTTAACCGATTCTCATGAAATTTTGTGAGCAGGTTCGGTATGTAATTATATAATTTTATTTTGACGAACCAGGTTTTTGAATTTTAAAAATGGTGGAAATATATAGGTCAGAAACTTAAAAAATATCACACCTAAGTTATTTAAAAAAATAAATAATGCAAAATGTCATTAGACTTTTTTTGTTATTCTTATTAAGTCGCAACTTTATTGTCTGAACTCCTTTTTATACGATAAACTTAAACGTGTTTATAGTCGGTCATTCGCCCAAAAATTGTCTAGAAATCGATTTTCTGTATATTTTGTATTAGTGTATTCAGTATAAATACAAATCTATGGGATGACAAGTACGAAAATGGTGGGTAGTAACTGTGACGTCAGCGATACATAGATTTTTTATATATATATAAACATAAAATGTGCAGTATCAAATGAAAGGGCTTTATTAGTAGATTACACAGTAATAAACTTCATTCCCATATTGGTCAAACCCACATATTTAGTACAAGTTAAATAGTTGTAAGGGCTCGCGAGGTCAACTGTTCCCACATAACTACTAGTTTTATTTAACCAAAAATGGATACCATTAATTATGATATTATTAGAATTAAAAGCCCTTGATTGGCTCAAACGGGAAGCAAATTATCCCACAACGGTGCCAGTGGGACTAGACCCAGATTTGCATCAGTTGCAAAACTAAGTTATGATAATCTGGCTATAAGTTACAGGCTCGCTGTAAGCTTTTCAATTTTATTGGGAGATGGGATACTTTGGCGTTAACTTCTGGAGAAATTGAATTTCCCACCATTTTCATACAGCTGTTGAATCAGTTCAGATGTGGCTAATGATTCTGTTCAAGAGTTTCAATGCCTAAGAATAATTTCTGCCTTTTAAATCTGCAAGGGAACTTTTAATCTCATTTTTTATTTAAAGTCGGTAAGACAAAGTATTTTCATACATATTTTAGTTGGACATTAGTCTGGTACGAGTGCTAGGAACTTTTACGATTGTAAATGGAACAGCTTAAAAATTGCTTCGTCTTTCTTTAAAAGTTGGAATTAATATATTACTACTTACTAGTTTTCTGAAATAAAGTGATATAGGTAGTTTAGATCCCTCGATATCATTTTTATATTGATAAGTCTAGGTAAGAAGCAGGTATACTACACATAGTTTGCAGACTTAGGTGCGCCGACAAATGCCGTGTCTTTGAAGAAGCTAGGTCTTTGTCATCGCGCTGACACGACAGTTTAATCATGTGATACAACTGAATACGTTATTTAATCTTTTTGGACCTTTAGTCTAATAGGATTTAAAGAGCTTACTATATTGAAAATTATGGTAGAGTAAAAACTTCTTGAACTTTCTTGTAATGGTCCTGAATTATCGCTTTAGGAACTAATTTGCCTTAAGAGTGTGGAGCGCGCCGTCACCGTAAGGCAAGCAATGCTGTACCGTTGCACTTTGCTGCATCGAGAAAATACGCGACTTTATTGAAACAGTTCCAATAAATATCGCGCTTAAATGCTTTGTGGTATTTCCTTGCAATTTCCTTTAGATCGACTATTAAATTAATTTAAAAGTGCTTGCCCTACTTCTCGGTTGACGTGCATAAGCAAAATAGGTGTATTTTTTCGTAGTTGTCATTCATTGACTGCTTATGTAAATACGATCCATACGAGCCTAGTGTATAAATAACAATAACGCGCAAACTGCAAAAGTTCATTTTTAGACTGGACAAAAATGATTTAGTGATTCGACTTTTTAAGGTTCATCGCAAAACTGTAGCCAAAACTTATGAAGTCGATCTGTTTAGTATAATTATATCTAAAATACTGAAGCAATCACCAATAACGGTTTTTCCGCCACTACGCGCGTCATTTCCGTAATTCCAACGTCCATCGAAGAAAATGGAGCGCTAAAACGTACATTTGCAGATTCCTATCGGTTCAGTACATCAATCGTGGCCCGGAAATAAACTTGCCACGACAACACAGATCTGTGTTCGCTAAAACGCAGAGAAGATTTATGCGAAGCCACTACAGATATTTAAAGGTCCTGATAAATGGGTTTTAGAATCGAAAATTCCAGTTAAAAATGTTTTAGATTGAAGTAATAAATCTTTTGTATCTGCTGATTGGAAAGAGTGATACTCGTAGTTATCGGTGTGTCATTATTGTTCATTTTTTATTTAAAAAAAAGAGAGAAAGATCTTATTTAGATTTATATTTTGAACATCGCAATGCGCGTGAAAAAACGATTCATTTAAATGATTTATTTGTTGAGTATAACTTTCTATGGCAGAAAATAAAACATCTAAAACAATGCTTTGTAAATCTTTTTTGACGGTTGTAATTTAACAATGCTTTCAAATGAAATTGCAAATATAATAAATAATATAATAGCTGGGCTATACACACCAATCTATCTTCTGTTAAAAATTTATGAAAATATTAAAAATCGTACCTATATTAATGGCATGGAAGCACATATATATTTTTTTTATTGCAGGACAAGCCACATACTAAAATTTAATGTGACTCCTTTCTTAGGACGTAGGATTGAGTAATGCTTACATCCGTATTTTTTTTTTAGTTCTAGATAGTCTTAATTTTAAGCATGAGCTTATAGTACTGTATTATATTAATAACTAAAGACTTAAAAAAATAAGCTAATATTTTCGGCTATTTGAAATTTTAAAACCAATCAATATTATAAATAAATAAGAACTAAATGGTATTTGATGCTGTTATCACTGTTAGGTAGAGCATACGGCGCGCCGACTACGGGCATGGTAATTTAAGACGCGCGTGTTGTTCTTTGAGTCTTTGAAATGAAATGAAATGTATTTATTTGCATTAAACACAGTATGATAGAGGTGATGACAATTTGAAGGTGCGCATGTTTAGCCAAAGTACAATGGCATGCAAAACAGTTATTAATTATGTACAAAGTCATTTAAAAATTTATAATTTCAAATTATATTTCATTACATTAATCAAATTAAAATAAAATAAAAGAGAAAGAATGTGAAAAAAAATAATTAAATATCATATACACTTACAATAATATATAGCCAATTAAAATGTTATTAAGTTATTAATTAAAGTCATATGTCTGCATCAGAAAAATAGTCTTTTATATTATAATAGCATTTATCAATGAGTATTTTAGTAATAGCATTTTTTAACTTGTGTGCATTTAGACATTTCAAAGGTTCCGGTAGTTTATAGTAAATGCTCGGAGCCATCTTTATGATACTCTTTCTCATCAACGCAGTTTTACAGATGTTGGAACAAATTGTAACATTCCTAGGGCGGAGAATAAAACCTGGTACTGTTTTTTTCTCTAAAAATAGTTCAGGATTATTTTTTACAAATATACAGACTTCTAATATGTATAAACAAGGCAAGGTTAATAATTTTAGTGATTTAAAGTACGGTTCACAACTCTCTGTGGGTGACAGTCCACATATGGCCCTGATACATTGCTTTTGTGCTCGTAGTAGTATCTCTCTGTAACTAGAGTTTCCCTAAAAAATTAATCCATAGCGCAAAGTTGATCCCACAAAACCATGATATGCTGTAAGAACAGTTTTGTTCTTACAATTGTAGTTTGTTTGCAATCTGTGCTAACTTATATAGTGCAAATGAAAATTTGTATAATTTTTTGCATACGTCAATAGAATGAGATTTCCATGACATATTTCTGTCTATACTTAATTCTAAAAATTTGGTTACGTCAGTTTTTTTCTATTTTAGATCCGTTGTAGTATATATTAATTGTAGGACTTACTTTGCGTTGACTAAATTGCATTATTTTTGTTTTTTCAACATTAATGTTTAAGTTATTCTGTTCTAACCAGTAAATAACGTCATTTATTGTATTGTTAATGTCATTTTCATAATTGTTTTTGTCAATATTTTCATTTTTTTCAATTAAGATTGTACTATCATCAGCAAAGAGTATCATTGGATGCTTACTTGATTTCACTATGTCATTAATATATATAATGAATAGCAATGGACCTAAAACACTTCCTTGAGGCACACCATATTTAATTGTCCTAGGTTTAGATAGGTATTTTTTTTCTAATCCTGTTTCAATACAGATTTGTGTTAACTCAGTGTACTGTACTCTATCTGTAAGATACGACTTTATGAGTTCAAGCGCATTGCCACGTATTCCATAACGATCAAGTTTTTCGATAAGTACCGGGTGATCAATACAATCAAATGCCTTTGTCATTTGACTGTCAACAAAAAAGCTAACGGCGACATTAAAGCCTAAAATGTGAAAAATTGTGTGTAAATAAATTATCAAATACCGGAGGGCGTCCCCTGTCACAAACAATGGGCTAGTATTTAAAAAGGCAGGCTTTAAGCCTTTTTCTCAGTGGTATTTTTGTCGAGTTTTCTCCACAATGTTTGACTTCACAACTCCCTGTTATACCTGCCTGGAGGCTAATTTGAACTTTCGACATTTACTCGTCTATATATTTTTGGGATTTTATTTTAAAACTTGCTTATTGGTCGATAAGTCTGGGTGAAAGTAAGTATAATGCTTCTACATGGATTAATATAGACTTTCTATTTCAGTATCTTGTGGTCTAATTGTTTATAAAATTAAGAAAAATTTACTGTGGTGGGAAACAAAGCTGTCAAGTTAATGATGCAACACATAGTCGCAATTCTTACTGTGCAATCGATTTATTTTTGAACAATTCGATTAAAGGAGAGCTAAGCTTAAAATTTAAAAAATTTACGATATGCATCTCAAAACTTCATATCTGTTTTTTATGTACGTTTCATACTTTATTGTTGCAAACGAAACATACCTTTACCAAATGGTAGATTTAATATTAAAATAATAAATAATCTTTGGATTTGCCGATTCATGCACCCGCTAAGCTTGATTTCGCTTCGACTAAAAAGAAGGAAACCATAATACCTACCTTTTGATCAAAAATACTTAGTTATGTAATACTTTATGTACTTATGTTTGAATTTGTTATTTGAATGTATGTAGTGGTACGATAAAACGCTGCCTAGATATTTTTATATGATTTTGGCTTAAAATAACTAAAATCAAATACGTTTCAGGTCAAATAATATTAACGTTGTTACATTATAATTATCTACATCTACTGTAATTTTCGTAAAGAGGTCACCCAAATGATATGTACGGGATATGAAATAAGTATTTCGGTTGAGGATACAAAAATTTCACAGAGGAAGGATGTAATATATTCCTGGTAACCATCAGTTTTTTACTCTTATTTTTATCAAAGGTAATCTGCGTAACTCGTTCTTATTATTATGTATAGTAAATATGTTTATTATACAACTTTGACTCTCTTATTTTATCTAATATTAGCAACAGAAAATATATAATCCGTTCATTAAGAGTTGCTTTAATCATTCGAGTTATCCACCAGACCGCATGCATTAAAAATATTTTTTCCCTTCTTAATCACCTTAGTAACAAACCAGGTCTTTAAGAGCGGCCAACCAGTCTTAGTTTTCATACAAACGCTCGTACGGGATAATGGCGTCATAACTGATCTTCCTTGAAAACTTTCAAACTAACAGGCATCTTGTTCGCTATTTCAAGGTTTTAGTCGAAATAAAACATTAAAATTTGGAAAAGCCAATTAAGTAAAAGCCTCCAAAAATTGAATTAGCCTCCAAAAATCTGCTTTTTGCATAAATTTTATTTGAACTTCGACCGTTCATAAATTACTCATAAATTGTAAAGAAAAAATATTTCGACGTAAACCACGCAAATATAATGAAAATTTAAAAAAAATATTTTTTTTTACTCACTTATAAAGTTTACTAAAAAACACGAATTACCTGGAACAAGTTTTAAGAAATTTCTGTATCCTATGAATAGATAATATTCGTTCAATAGAATCCAAACCTAGCCGTCAGATGCTTTCTCTCTCTTTTTACTAAGCTTCTTTTCTAGCATTGCCCTGAATGAAACAATAAGCTTATTAAACTATGCTCTCGTAGACGATAGAGCGGCTGAGAAGGGCCCTCTTAAATCAGATACTCCAGACGTCGACAAATTAAAATAATTTAATAAAACCTCCTTCAATAAGTCACGTCAGTATTCCGTCAGCAAAATTGCGGGCGTTTGCATCTCTTTAATCGTTTAGCAGTTGGGTTTCATTATCAAACACTCCAGCAGCTCTCATCAGGGTTAAGGGAATACACCCCGATCCGCATGCGTGGTTCCCAACCCGTCAGAGGCAGTACTAGACGAAATACCGTGAAGGGTAGACGTCCCGAAAACTCCCAACGGAGTAGTACGCGATCTATGTAACTCGATGTTTAGTTAGTGTTAAAGTGTAAGTGATAAGTGTACGTTAAGTTTGGAAACTTTAGACATAGTATTGGCTTTTTAGTCAATCAGTAAACTGGTAGAACGTGAGTTTAAAAGTTTTTATTTATATAGAGAAACCATATAAATTAAGTTTTTGATTGCAATTTCGAGAAATATTTTTGGGTATGAATTAGAATTAGTTTAAATAGATAAAATTCTAAAAAATACTAATTTTGTACCACTGTTAAACATGAAATATGTACAGGGAAAGGGGAAAAATATTACCAAGAAACAAGATTCCTTTAATTTTAAGGAAAATGGAAATTGATCTGCAATATTCGTCAGGTTCTATCTTAACTTTTCCGAGGTCTTTCTTAAATAATTTTACACTACTACCTAGAGAAGGAAGACAGTTATGTCGTCATAAGTGCTCGTGCTCTCACTCACTAAAAACCACGCGATTTTAACGCCACAGAATTGTCGTGATAGTTCATACAGAATATTAGGAAGTATACAGAGGTCTAATAGTACATTTCTGTTTATGAGATTTCGACATTTTGGCTCGCTTTAGCCACTAGGTATGCTTTTTATTTTAGCTTTTGCTACGTGTATTAATTACTGAATTTAGAAGTGACTGGTAGATATGATATCAGTTATTTGACGACCTCTGTGGCGTAATGGTCAACACGCTTGACCGCCAACAGGTTCTGGGTTTGATCCTCAGCCAGGGCAAGCTGGGAAATTGCCTTTTTGAAATTGTCCTGGGTCTTGGGTGTTTATCTATACTTACACGTATTTATCATAAAATATAGTATCGTTGGATCAGTTTCCCATAACACAAGCTTAAGCTAACTCAATCTGTGTGATTTGTCCCTATATATTTATTTATTGTAGTTATTTAAAAACGAAGACTATTTTGGAAAGAATGAAACCGTGTCGCCTTAAATAATTATCCATGTAACCGTCGACCTGGTTTAATGTATACTACGTAAGAGAGAAATTCGTAATAATATAAATATATAACGCAGACTTACAAAAAAAACAAACTTATTTAATCTGCAACAAAACAGGTAGATGTTTTTAAACCGATTATTTATAGGATCTTATTTGCTGTGCCTGAACAGGAAGATCATTTACTTAGATCAATTGTAGAATAAAATGGATGACTTAATACCGAATCAGAAATTTGCACAGTGACTTATTAGTTATTACTTTCGGCTTCTTCTTCTTCTTCTATATACGAAGGAATTAAATGATCTCTTTTCTTTTATTAAATTATGACAACAAACAATGTATACTCTGTCCACATATCAACTATATATATTAATTTCATTGTGAGTTGACGTTCTTGGAGAAAATGCTGCAGTGCAGTTTGTTACCGCTTCTTCTGCACTAGCGCTTTGGAGGCGGCAGTAAACTTAGCTCTAAGTAACTTTTTGACGTCAACAATTATTGTGCAATAAAACAAAGTGACGATTATTAAGAGATATTATAAATATCCTATGATAATAAAGATATATTTGAATTTGAATTCGTCGCTGCGTATTATGTGATCAGACACGCCCCGGATACGCCGATATTATTTGATTTGATAAGGCTAAAGGAGGTTAAGGTAACAGAGAATGTCTCTGTTACCTTAACCTCCTTTAGCCTTTCTTACTACATCCATTGGAGAGAAAAGGGATGGTAACAAAAAGTATTCTACTCAGCTGTCACCACACGGTCAATTATCAAATGGTAAACGAACTGAAGTGGTTAGAGATAAGTGCGCTTGGTGGTTCTTTTCTCGCTTGAATACATATAAATCTTTCCTAAATACTATGTGAGCTGACCAGGAAATAAATATCGGCGGCAGCGTCCTCTGCGAAAAGACCAAACTAATACCACAGGTATAGAACTTCATAGAAGCGGATTATCATTTATACCTCCTAGTTACTACTACAAACGTAACTATAAATCCGTGTACACATCAATGTACGTGTGTTCATCAGCCAACACACGTGACAACGTGAGGTGCGGGGACGAAGAACGGGGACGCATAATATAACGCGGGACTCTAGAAGTTTCCTTTCTGTATGTAACACTTATAGTAATTCTGTAAATATAGTAATTCTAATACCATCCTCTGCGATCATCAACCCGCCTGCCCAGCAAGGTAATTATGGGCAAATCCTTTCATTATTAATGACAGAGGCCTTTAACTCAGTAGTAAACTGATATAGGTTGTAAAGAAGACATATAGGCATAACGTAACACCCAAGAATCAAGGAAAATTGAGGAAGGCCATATTTTCTATCTTGCTGTAACTGGGGATTCAACCCAGAACCGCCGGAGTGGTGAACTAGCGTCATAATCAATACGCCATTTTGGCTGTCAAAGCGATTGCTTTGACAGCCAAAATGGCGAACAAAAAAAAAGAGTCGTTTCAAAGAACCCAGACGGCTGGGTGATCGTACTCAATAATTTACAAACTCACGTTAATTGTATCCCCTGCAGATTTCGCTTTCATCCTGTCTGCAGGTGTTTAATTATGCAACACAACATGAAATCCACGAATATATTTTGTGGGCATTTAATACAAAAACCCTTCCAAGCTGGTCTGGAAGAAAAGAAAGATGTACTAGCTGCTTCTTTTCAACTGCAGATTGCAGAAGTTGATCGAGAAAATGGGTGTAAATTTTTTGACGACCTCCCCAGCGTAATGATTAACACGCTAGTCCGCCACTCAGGAGGTTCTGGGTTCAATCCCCAGCTAGGATGAGTTGGAAAATGGCTTTTTCGGATTGTCCTTGGGTCTTTATCTTTACATGTATTTATCATAAAATATAGTATCGTTGAGTTAGTATCCACAATAGTATAGCACAAGTATGAAAAACTTACTTTTAGGCTAGATTTGTCAAAAACAAAGAATAATCATAATTATGTCAATAGGCGATGCGTTTAGAAAGCCATCATTAGTTTAATTTATTTTACAACCTTTCTAAAAGTGGCCTTCGGAACTTACAGCTCTAGGTACTGTCTACCCCATGAGGTATAAGCAGCGTGATGTGTATATATATCCTAGGTTATTTTATACCCTGATGCCTGCGGGCTACGCTTTCATCTTGTATGCAGGTGTTTAATTAATTATACGTAACATGAAATGCACGAACCCATTTTAGTTTGTTAAAATCTTTATTGCACCAAAACATAATACATCTGTTTTATGTTATCTATTATTATTAACAGATAACATAAAACACATGCCAAAGATGCATTGCAAATAGAAAATTATGTAAACAGATGATATCATTTCAAAGTATTGTGTTTATTTTCTTAACATGTTCATTTTGTTATCAATTCATTTATGTCATACACAGAACACACACACTTGTTATCACTTCTGTTTCCCTTGCGAGGTAGACAGAGATCAGGTTCGCAAGATCCAAAGGTCACAAGAATATAAAGTAAAATGTGAGTACCTATGTATTTTTCATATCTAATTATTTTTTGCTAACAGTTCCACCTCCCTGTATGACTCGACCTCTGTCATTTTTTGATGTTTCGTACCTCGAAAGGTAAAAACGGAATCCTTCTATGATGACTCACTTGTCAGACACAGTAATTTTCTGAGAAACTACTAGACCTATATCTTATTATTATAAAATAAAGACTAACTTTAGAACTTGGTTTAAACCATTATTCTCCTTAATAAGTCAACAGTGACACAAGAAAAGGTGACATATTGCAAGAGGTCTTCTTGTTTTGGGTGGATAATGGTTTAAACCAATTAATAAAGTTGGTCCGCATTTTAATATAAGACAGGTAGACTTGAAATTTGGTACATATATGACAGTCAGTGACCAAAAGACGGACGTATAACGTTAATAACTGAATTTCAAATATAAGGCCCACTTACGGGATAAAAGTTTTGTGAACTATATCGACTGATACATGAAATGAAAGAACTCTATATGAGAATTTGATATGAATTTTTGTACATATTTTATTTTTGGTATTTTTAAAGTAATTAAAAAAGATATGCAAAACACTACCATTCTCCCCTCCCTTATTTCTGAAACCACTGAGCATAAAAACTTTAGAAAAATTTACAGTAGTCTATGGTTGTTAAATTTATCAAATGATTAAACGACAAAATTTTACATGTTGTCAGATATAAGTTTAAACGGGCGAGCCCGACTCGAACTTTTTAATTAAATTTTTATTAATGCAAATTAGAAAATTTAAAAATAAAGTTTTGCAAACCTTACTGTGTCATATATCAAATGAAAGGGCTCGTTACGAAGATCTCATGTGTATTTTTGTTTTTGTTATACAAATATTTATATATATATATATATATATATATATATATATATATATATGTAAATTATCGATTGAAAATAATTTGGTAAACTCAATATAATACTTTCACTTACGGAAAATCTTAGGCATTGTACGGAACCCGCTCCACGCTATTTTAACTTGCACTTGACCGGTTCTTTATTTTTACAAAGAATGTAAAGATGCAGCTTTATGTTCTCTTCAAAGAAGTATCTCTCATTCCGGTCCCACGGGAAATATTTAGCATAGCGCATCTGCCACCCGATATTAGGTCTTTTTATGCATGCCTTTCTTTGCATATTCTGACTTTTTACGGTCCCTAATTTACGCTTTTTTCACATTGTTGGCCTGTTATTGTTTTGTGATTGATTTATAGAGATTTTTTAATTAAAATTCCCTATCCGAGTATAAAACGATCTCATTTATAACTTCTAATTTTAAATTCATCGTTTTCATCAATAAAAAGATTAGCTTCTTGTCTTAGAGTATTTTCCATATCTCCTAATTTTTAGTTTACTATTCTACTTCTCTGCACGACACGATTTCTGCTGTTTCTTTTACAAAGAATGTAAAGATGCAGCTTTATTTTCTCTTCAAAGAAGTATCTCTCATTCCGCTCCTACGGAAAATATTTAGCATAGCGCACCTGCCACCTGATATTAGGTCTTTATTATGCATGCCTTTCTTTGCAAGTTTGCATATTCTGTCTTTTTATGTTCCCGACTTTATAGTCCCTTTTCACATTTTTACATATTTTATTCTTTTTGGCAATGAATTTATACCGACAATTTAGATTTAAGTGCATATTTATAGCTGATAAATTTTCTTATTTTTTTTAATTCTACTAAATTAAAATAAGATTTTTTTGATAAATGTGAATTAAATAATTAAAACAAAACCTAACAAAAACCTTAAAAAGAAAATAAAAAAAAATACATTGATACGCTATTGTCTTTATTATTAATAATAATAATATTTTTTTTTATTATAATATGTATGCCGCATCGCATTAACATAATTTACATTTTCGCTCATTTGAATCCCTCGATCGGCTTATAGGACCTGCGCGGGAAGAGAAGCGGCTGATACGGCAGACTTAAGGAAACTTTTAAAACATTAAAATCAATGCCATACGCTCAGATCTTTTAAGAGTTCCGTAGTAAACAAGAACCCTTATAGTTTCGCCATGTCTGTCTGTCCGTTTGTCTTTATTCAGTGACTAAAACTACTAGGAAGCTGTATTTTGGTATAGGTATGTATATTTATCATGCCCAAAAAGTGGTAAAATAAAATATTGAAATAAAATAATTTAGGTTGTCTCACAAACAAGTAAGTAGGAGTAAATTTTTATTCTCGATTAAAAGGCTATCGTTAAATAGTTATTTTAAAAATATTTCGAGCTTGGGAACATCATTTTTCAATTCAGGGATACGTTTCTGAAATATTTCGTTTTAAATTGCAAATTTTTGTTGGAGTCAAGTTCCCCTCTCTACCTATTAAACAGTTACATATGGACATTAGAAAAAATTCACAGCAGTAGTATATATAACTAAGTCTAAAGGAAAATTATCACAGCTAAGTAGGGTTTACAAATTAAAAAGTTATAATAGGCGACTAACTTATAAAATATGCTCGGAAAAGGAAAAATTCATACAAATTCAATAGAAAATTAGTTTTTAGACGTTTTTAGTGACGTGAACTCAAAGAGGGCATTCTCAACTACGGAACCCTACACTGCGCGTGGCTCGACACGAACTTGGCTGGGTTTTCTGCGACCTATTTATTAAATACAGGTCTCAAAATAAGTAACGGCATGCGAAGCAAAGTTTATCGGTTTATTCAACCTTCATAATGTTTTCAAGGCTCTCTTCATATAGGTGAAACATATTAAGTTCGCACTACAAAAGTTAGGGGAACTTTCGGAAACAGTCAAGTCACGTATGTAAGTAGTCCGAAGTTCTCTCAAATTCACACGTTAGTGAAGATAGCAAAAACCAAACTTTGTTCATTTATCTCTAACGTTTTCCTTTCATGTGTTCAGGCAAATGATTTATCATTTTCATGTTATCGTACGATATATTTTAAATGCTTTACCGTATTTGTTTTATATACATACCTGCATTCAGACTCCATTTGTCGTCAAAATCAACACAAAAATTAAAGTGACCGACAATTTTTATTGACATTATTTCGGTGCAACATTGAAATTAACTAAATAGTTATATATTTGCAATTGGGAATACGCACGTATTTTTTTTTTGTTTAATAATATCCTTATTTATCACAGATATACAAATATGAAAGAATTTATAAAATATCTTAATCAGTGACGAACATGTGATACTTTAAAGTTTCAATTAGAAAGAGAAGTCCGATTTGGACTGGTGACGTCAAAGTCCACATCATCTATACATTTGTCATAGAAAATAGCGTTTTTTCGAGTAAGATAGACATATTTTCTTTAATTCGTTATATCTCGTTAGTTTTTTAACCAATTCTTATTTTGTTTTCACTGTTAGTAATTTACTTCTGAATATTTATGAAAAAACTGGTTAGATAACAAATATTTTTTTCATGAATATTCCTTATTCAACGTTCGAGTATACCATAATTAAACCCTGACGTACGCAAAGACAATTTTCACAAAATGTGTGTAATGTATTCTGAGAGTATGCACTCAGCACGATTTTAACCGAAAAAGAAAACCTAACCGACAGCGAAGGAATGGCACGTACAATTAATATTTCACGGCAAATTCTCACAGATCCGTTTAGGATGAGATATTTTCATTAACTGACTTTGACTGACTGGAATGAAGCCAGTTTAGAATCTTTTTGTTGCCATTTAATAATGTAAAAAAAGATCATAAAAAGAATTTGTGAATTTCATGCTAGAACATTAAGGGGATACCTGAATTTTCCGGGGTCCAGTGCTGCCCCCATTCGAAATAAGTTATTTGATAGGAAACAGAGGCATTATTTAAAAATTTGTCTTGACCAGGCTCTAGATAATAGAGAGAATAAATAAAAGAGAGAACATGAAGCTTTTCTACGCACAATTGCTAAAAACGGCCACTTTTGGCGTATGTGCGTAGAAAATCTTCACGTTCTCACTTTAAACTGTAAACAGTAAATATTTCATTAAATAGTTTGAAGGGTTATCTAGAGCCTGGTCAAGACAAAATTTTAAATGATATCTCCGTTTCCTTTTAAATGATTTATTTCAAATAGGGGCAGCACTGAACCCCGGAAAATTCAGATAGCCCCTTAAAAGGCCGTTATAATTACTGCATAAGTTTTCTTATGTGAAAATATAAGTATTGAAAGTTTTGTAAAAGACATAAAAAATCTGTTTACTTATCGGCCATAACCTGGCCATGTTATTTTTATTTATTTAAACTTTATTACACAGTTAAAAAAAATTATAAGAAGCGGACTTAATGCCATATGTCATTCTCTCCCGGTCAACCATTAGATGATTAGACCAAGCGGAAAATATGTGTAGCTGCCGTGATGAAATTCATGAATAAGTAAACAAAATATAAATATCTACAAAAATACACAATACAAGAATAAACCATTAAAATATAACATGTAATAAATATTAACGTACTTACATAAAATACAATAACACATACATATACATACATATTCATAGATATAGGTATATGTCATATAAATACAAATGAATACATATGACTGGATTGCTGTAGAAATAATTTATGTGTGTAATTTATGTTTATCAGTTTTTTTGATATATACTGAACAGGATATATTTTTGCCACATTGGTTGGGATTATCATAGTATAGCTTTTTTCCTTTAGGGTAGCCGTAAAAGAAACACTGTTATATAAAGCTAATAGTATTTTGATTAAAATCAAATAAAAATATATGTGTCCTTGAATTTAAATGAACAAAATACCTACATTTTAAATTTTACTGCAATCTAAGTACTGCTAAATATTAAATAAATAAACATACTCATGATATGAATTGAGTTATTACTTTTACCTGCCGGACTGTTACTTTTTATTTCATATTCATTACTATAAAAAACATAAACATGACACAAATACAGTTGCAAGAAGTGTTGAACACCCAGAGGTCTCTAAAAGATACTGTGGTAAAGAAGATGGCTGATTTTGAGTCCCGATTCTCTATATTAACAGGTGCAACAGAAATCACCGTGTACGAGCTTTATCAAGAATATCTTTTCTTTAAGGAGTTAGTTTTTAATAAACTTACTCAAACTCTGCCATCATCAAATTAGTGTTCTCGCTTATTCTGTAGATTTGCTGGACATGAAAAGTCACAGAAAACTCTTATGGTCCCTAGCGTTGCGGAAATTAAAAAGAAGCGCCTGGATGATATAGTTACCAAACTCCTTGGTGATAAACTACTAGTAGATGTAAGACATTAAGATCTGAAGTCGTATCTTCGACTGGGACATATGGGCGAGCGGAGCAGGCCTGTGTTGGTGTGATTCCATTCACTTCAGTTAAGGTACAAGAGGTCTATGTTCAAAGATACTCCGTATATTCTGAAGGAGTTTCTGATATGATTGCGATAAACATTGTTCTTCGACGCCAAGGCTATATTGGTAAGAACCGATGCTGGACCACAGATGGAGTCATCAATATTAAGCTTTCATCCGGTAACAGGGCTAAGGTGAGTAGTTACACTCGAATGGTCTTAAAAGCAAATAGTCAATGTAGTAACTCGTCTAAAACGCAACTTGGAAGTCGTTTAAATAGCAACTTGTCTAAGTTACAAGTAGTCTCTAATATTATTTTTAGCAGGGCACAGCTTCTTGCATTGAGAGACGAGTTTCCTACCAGCAATCAAGGTCAGTACACAAACGTGATGCGACCGGCACCTCTTCAATCGAAGGCTGCTCTTCAACGGAAGAAGATGCCTCGAGGAGTGACAAGATACCATGAACGGCCCCACTGGCATCGGCGCAGGCATTAGCGGTGCAGGCTTCAAAGGCTAGTGTTTTTTAACGTGATGTACATAAGAATGTACCTTGTAACTTCTTAATGTACCGCTGTTGACGGCGTTTATTCATCGATAGTTTAATATAAATAACTTTTTTTTTGTTTTAGGATTTAGTTTCTAATTTAAATTTTTGTATTTCTACAAATAAAATATTTCACTTTTGTTTAGAGTATACAATTGAGTAGGTACCGTTCAATGTATAAATCTTTATTTCACTTCACTTGGTCTGCTTCTGTTGTATCATTTTGTTATGTGTTCACTTTGTCTTTTCCCTTGCTTTGGTTGAAGATTTGAGAAAAAGTCACCATTTAGAATATTGGCTCAACATGTAATAAAACCCTTGGTGACGAAACAAAAATTATCTCGTTCATGTATAAATGATGAATTTCCAATCTTTTTCAGTAATTTAGAAATTAGCTTTTTTCGGTGGAGTTCAGGTAGAGATGCCTCCATTCCTTTCTTCTCTTTCATCAAAGACTGTAAAAAATATAAGTTTTTTTCTTTCTTTTTACTTTATTACCACATTGAAAACTGAAATCGTAGAAACATACCCATTATTATATGATTTTGATACAGTCTTTTATACATACTACAGAAAGTTCAGTCCATGATACTCGTTTCAAGAAATATTCGACTAATTGAAAATATATATTATTCACTTATCGCGCATTTGTGATGTCCATTATTGTTCGTATTTTTTAAATAATTTAGTAAAATTGCCTCAAAACTTTATGTTCCTGCTTTAAAAAAGTACGTGACAACAACTTAATAAAAAAAATATACAATTTTGGATATAAGCTCATCGTGTAGCAGCAATTTAGATAGTAGAGTGAAAAATGTTCCTCCCGTAATATATGACACTTACACGCCAAAAAATCTGGGACCATACATTTTTAAGAAAAGTTTTGACTTGTTTTCTCCTGTTTTATTAATATTGATAAAATAAAAGAGCAAACATAAAGGAGTCACTATAAATTTTAGTATGATACTGGTACTAAAAATGAAAAATTTTGATGTTTATGACTTTGGATATTTGTTCATTTGGTTGGTCATTGTAAAAAGTAATACTTCGTGTTAACAGGTTAACTTTTAGAATATACAGTCTACGTTCGATAATCAATATTATTACTTAACTCCGTTAACGCTCAGTTTGGGGGCAAGTGATGAGGTGATTTTGATAATCGACACAAAAGGAAGTTGATTCACTCACTGACTATCAAATGATTTGATTCGTACTTTCAGCAGAGCTCTGCTATAGTGATTTTTGTAAATAATATGAAATGAAAGAAAAACCCTTTCTATTTATTTACAATTATTGTTTTTATTGTAAATTAACAATATATTTTCCAAATTATATAAAGACAAACTTTGTCGCCTGCTTGTAAAAAACCATTTAAAAAATTAAAATGATTTTTTGACCTCTGCAGATATACTGAACTGGCAGAAACATTAATTTTTTGTAAAGCTCGATGCAGTTTTAATTTACAATAGGGTCATTAATTTGAACTTCCTTATTTTCTATCAACTGAATAATATTTTTTACAGCCTTAAAGCCTGGATTTTAATTTAATATGTTTGTTCATGTATCAATTTCCCTTTATGGTGCAGCCTAACTAAAGAAATTTTATTTTGAATATGAAAAACAACATTAAAAAACAAATTAAAAATAGAACTATTTTATTTTGACAAATAGCTCTTTATAAGTTAATTTGAATCATCCAATGATGTGAAGCAACATCTCTATTTTGACGTGCCCCCAAACTAAGCGTTAGATGACGAGGTCTAATTTATTACACAGAGCATTTTTGCATTTTGTGCATTGCACAGATGCTAGAAATAGGTACTAAAACTTATATCTATATCAATAACAAGCATATCCGAAGGGGTACCTATATACAGAGTCTAAAATATACTCAAAATGTTTAAGGTTAAATATTCAGTCCGTTGTAGTCAGTATAAGAAGTATTTTTGGCCTGCTTTTTGCTATAGAATTTTAAGTATTAGTCACAGATATTTTACACTAAATCACAAACAAAAGTATAGGATAGTGACTACCATTTCTACGGAACTATTATTTTTCACAAGCACGATATAAATCATTTCTCTGTCTAAAACTCGTGCGTTTAAAAGTGGTTTATAAATCTCAGCGAGCGTGAATTCAGAACAAATACTTACTTAATTTAAAATTTCTACTTTGTTTAACTTTTTCGGCAACAACAAATTAAAACATAGCATGTTACCTACATGCTTTATTATTAAATTTCCTCCTCATCAAAAAAAAAACGATTTAACAAAATAAAATTTACATTTAATGTTGAGTTTTAAATTGACATTTAGTAAAAAAGCCTAAATTAATAAGAAACAAAAATACAAAGCGCGAATTTCAAATTCGATGAGTTGGTAATTTAATGACGCTTAGCTACAAAGGCTTACCAAACGTCTATCTTTGCATCAGTTCCGCTCATGTGATCTATGCATGTGTTAAAGCACAAGGCGCGGCTTTAATTTAATAACTTTAATTAATCCCGGAACTAGATGTTAGTTAATTAAACCGTCTCAATTAAGTTTGTTACTCTAACATTGTTTATTTTCATGAAAACAGTAAGGAAATTGTTTGCACGGCATGCAGGTCACTGAATAATGTTATGAGAACTGAACAAGTTACAAACTAAAGGCATTACGTACTCGTATTTATTTTATTTTGTAATGTGCAGGCTGGCGAAGAAAGTAAGGTCGCCCTAGAACACGATGGTTTGACGTTCTCTCAGGATTTGATAAAAAATGACAAAGACCGTTACGGATAGGCAAATGAGAGTCTAGACGCCTTTGCCCAATGATGGGACACCAGAGGTTAATAAAAAAAATGGGCAGGCTATATTATATACATCGTACATAATGCACTAAAGAAAAGAGCTTTGACAGGGCTTATGTTTTGTGATTTATTGGTCGTGTTATAATAAAATATTGTTCTGATTCTTGATTTTCTTGAGGATTTTAAAACACCTATCGTGCATACTGTATGTATAACACACATTCACTATTTTGTGCCTTATTGCTTTAAGTATCTGTTTATAAGTAATAACTCAATGTACAAAATTTTGTTCCTTTATTTTTCAATAAAAATATGTTAACCCGAATGTTATAGCCGATACAATATCGTTGTCCGCAGTGTCCGCCATGCTTGCACTGACTGGCGTGCCCGTGTGAACAGCTTGCTTGGCCCGCCTGCAAATTTTCCGGCGCAAATTCCGCCAAATTTGAAATTTGGCGGCGGGCTATTTCCCATGCAGCTTACCAAGCTGCACGCCGAGCTACCCGCCGCGGGTGTGAACGTACCATAATAGTCCTAATTTTACTGTCAAAATTGATTTAATCAATATAACATTCCGCCATGTTGTCGCCAGTTGTAGTAATTTAGGAAATTTACATATCAATCGCTTATTTGTGATTAAGCTTGTTCAAAAGGCTTTTGGAACTGTTTATTTGGCAATTTTATAAAATTAATAGAATTTGGCAGCTTAATGTAATCCCCAGACTCCAGATCGGGTAATTTTCAATAAAACATATATACATTATACATACAATATACATATGATCACGACTGTTTCCCACAAGGGCAAGCAGAACTTCTTACTGTGTCATATATCAAATGAAAGGGCTTGTTATAAGGATTTCATTTATATTTTTGTTATTATTTTATAAAATAAATAGTTTTGATTTTACTCGTGAAAGAAGACGAAAATTGACCATTCCCCCCTCCCCTTGATCTCCGAAATAACTGAGCCAAAAATTTCGAAAAAAAAATACAAAATATAGTTCATTACTTGTAGATTACAGGAAAAATAAGTAAACAAATATATTTTTAAAATAAGGGTCATTTTCTAGGGTCAAACTAGGAAATTAAAAAAAAAAGTTTTGCAAACCTTACTGTGTCATATTTCAAATGAAAGGGCTTGTGATGAGGATTTCAAATATATTTTTGTTATAAATAGTTTTGATTTTATTCGTGAAAGAAGACGAAAATTGACCAGTAATAAAATTGACCTGTAATAAAAAATGGGGGGGGGGGCCCATTTTTTATTACAGGAAAAATAAGTAGACAAATATATTTTTAAAATAAGGGTCATTTTTGAGGGACCAATTAGGAAATTAAAAAAAAGTTTTGCAAACCTTTCTGTGTCATATATCAAATGAAAGGACTTGCGATGAGGATCTCAAATATATTTTTGTTATTATTTTAAGATAAATAGTTTTGATTTCACGAAAAAAGACGAAAATTGATCATTTCCCCTGCTCTCCGAAACTACTGAGCCTAAAATTTTGAAAAAAATACATGATATAGTTTATTACTTGTAAATTACAGGAAAAATAATATAGGAATTCTATCAATTGAAAATGAAGTAGTAAACTCAATATAATACGTTTACTTACGAAATCTTTTTGGTATTGTACGGAACTCTTTCCACGCGAGTTCAACTCGCACTTGCCCTGTTATTTTAAAACATATCTCAAAATTGAAATGAATGAAATTACCAATTTCAAAACAACTGTTCTTATGAATATGTATCAATGATTTGTTTTAATTAGCCAATCAAAATACCTAAGTACTTATATACACGAAATACCAACCTCTTTATATTCATCTCAGTATTAAATTCGTAAACGATCCAAAAAGCTCGAACGCTTAGCATCGATTCGCCCAAAGGGAATTTGAAATATGATTACTTGAATAATGTTTCCGTACGTTGAACATCGGAGCATTAATTCCAGCTCTTAGGAGAATCGGCGATCGTTCGTGACGAATTGATATTTTTCATGAGTACTCCTCCTAAGGGCTGCCATTTATATCAGGGTGGCTGCAATTTATTACCCCCATTTATCATTTCATCGAGTCCTTCCTGCTTCGTATCGTATCGGGTGAATACTTTAAATGGCTTAGTATTTTCATTATTTTAGGAATTACATTCGTATTTGAATTTTTGAAGTTTTATTTAGATTTTATTGATTAAAGTACATCTAATTGACTTGTAAAATACTCATATGTAGGTACCGATGTAAAGTTTTTTTAGTAAAACTCTACAATCAGAATTTCCTTTTTATGAAGTCCATCATAGTCGAAAAATAAATAAATAAATACAGACAAATCACTCAAATTGAGCTAGCCCCAAATTTTAGCTTATTCGAGACTTGTGTTATAGAATACTAACTCAACGATACTATTTAATTTATAAAAATACATACACCGATAAACATCCAAGACCCAGGTCAATCTGAACAAGATCTTTTCTTCCTGACTGGGAAACGAACCCGGTACCTTCGATTTGATAGCGTGGCTTAATGATCACTAGGCCACAGAGGTCGTCAAAATCAGTCGGGCCTACTAATACTACTTCTAATAAATATTGTGTTAAAGTATGTAGTAAGTGACTAAATATCTTATTGCACCAAAAAATTGTAAATAATATTTACATGAGCAGTGGTATACTTTTAATATACTTTTTACTCATTTTTTTGTAAGATATCTGTTTTTACGAAAATATCAATTCCTTACAGATAAATAATGATCACTCTAAAATATAAGTAGTGCGCAATGTCAAAATTATCAAATACTACAGACTTGTGAGACTGGCAAACAATCAATCATGTCAATTGTGAGTAAAAAGTGAAGTGATGATTGTATTAGTAGCAGTATGACCACATGGATGGCGCTGTTCGGGCTAGTATGGCTGTTGCGCGTGCGCGGCTCCCTGTGCGGTTGCGCGGCGTGCAAACGTGCGCGGCACGAACTGCACGACGCGCAAACCGAACTGCGCGACGTGCAAGCCCGCACCACGCGCACGCCTAGCCCCCAGGAACGCGCGCCATTTGACGTAATAGCGCTGCAGAATTACACCCGTGACGTCACCGTGCAAACTGACTTCGATGACGACGAAGTTGAAGATCTGGACAAGATCGAGTTGCAGATTTCAGAAGAATGTAAGTGTTTTATTTAGAGTATATTCATAGTCTTATCATCATCATATTTTTTCAAAGAAAGTATTTTGAAATAATAGCTAACATATGAAAAGTATTTTGCAACTTAAATATTAAAATCTTATATTGAATAAATGAAAACATGGGTGCATACAAGTACTAAAAAAACTACCTAATAATAAATAATGAAAATTCAAAGTAATAAACAACTTTAAAATTATAAAAAGGAAAGGATAAAATAACAAGGTATAGTTAAAAAACACCTAAAACCCGACTACGGGAAGATTCTTGCTGAAAAGTACGTTTATCCAGTGAATGTAAGCACTGCATGAAAAATCAGCTAGTAATGTTTATATTTTTGAAATGAGTTAATTGACCCCTTTTATTCTATAATTTCCCTATAGGATATAATTCAATTTATTTTATTTTTAGTTACTTAATTTTTGGCCTATAGAGCGCGCCATATTAAATTCATTGTGACTTTATATAATCTACGTACATCCAGCGCAAAGCTTAGACACTTCTAATGATACCTCGTTTGTTAAGGTACCATAGATATCATAGAAGATACGAAGGAGCAGATGAACAGAACATAGGTTGGGGAAAAAGTCTTTTCGCATATAGTTTGTATGAACTTGTAATAAAACCACTTTGGCTATACTATTTGTACTTGGCTTGTTTTGGTATCATTTAAAAGTTTAAATTTTAAAGAAGATAATTCCAAATTAGGAAAATGCGTAATTTTCATTTGTTTTTCTTTCCGTCAAGATGAGTGAATCTAATGAAGAAATTAGATACATTTTAAAATTTTACTACCAAAAAGGTAAAAATGCAACGCAAGCCGCGAAAAAAAATTGCTATGTTTATGGACCTAGTGCAGTGTCTGTGAGAGTAGCACTTTGGTTTAAGCGTTTTCAATCCGGAAATTTTGATGTCAAAGATGCACGTCGCTCTGGTCGCCCTGTTACGGATAAAATGGATGCTATTTTTGAAAAAGTGGAGCAAGATCGGCATATCAGTAGTTACGACGTAGCTGAAGAACTGGGAATTGACCACAAAACAGTTTTGGTGCATTTCAAAAAAAATGGGTACACAAAAAAGCTCGATATTTGGGTACTTCACGAGCTCTCTGAAAGAAACCCAATGAACCGTGTACTCATTTGTGATTCTTTATTACGACGTAATCAGACTGAACCATTTTTGAAGAAATTAATAACTGGTGATGAAAAGTGGATCACTTACGACAAGAACGTGCGAAAAAGGTCATGGTCAAAGGCCGGTCAGGCTTCACAGACTGTGGCGAAACCCGGGTTAACTCGCAACAAGGTGATGCTGTGTGTGTGGTGGGATTGGAAGGGCATTATTCGTTATGAGCTGTTACCACCAGGCAGGACCATCGATTCAGAAGTCTACTGCGAATAACTGATAACATTTAAGCAAGAAGTTGAGAGAAAGCGGCCGGAATTAACCAACAGAAGGGGTGTGGTTTTTCATCATGATAACGCTAGACCTCACACATCTTTAACAACTCAGCAAAAATTAAGAGTTTGGCTGGGAGGTGTTAATGCATCCGCCGTATAGTCCTGACCTGGCACCTTCAGATTTCCACCTGTTTCGGTCTCTTCAGAATTCTTTAGGCAGTGTCAGGTTAACATCACGAGAGGACTGCCAAAACTACTTGACGCAGTTTTTTGATCAGAAGCCCAAATATTTCTATAGCAATAGGATCATGTCCCTACCTATAAGATGGCAAAAAGTTATCGAACAAAATGTTACCTACATACTTTAGTTAATTGTAAATAAACTATATTAAAAATGTTTTGAATTTTCATATAAAATGCGAAAAGACTTTTTCGCCAACCTATTTTATAGCGGCGAAACACTTAACCCTCCATTTTGCTTTGCCGTAGTTGGACAAAAAGAACATAATTACAGAAAAAAATATATTAATATAAAATCAATAAGTTCAAGTCCTCACATATTTTTGTTTATAATAGGCCATTCTCGTTGGTCAGAAATAAATTATTAAATAATATAATTTAAACAGTCTTTACTTTAGAAAACACGAATAGTGTTAATGCTGTTAATTTCTGTCAAAAACTAACGATAGTTTTTTTTAATTTAAAACCAAAATCATATTTTTATTATTTGTGTGTCATGTGATCAAAAACGTCGACCGCCATTTTGTTTTCATAAGTTACGTCAGAATAGCAAATACGAGCTGTAGGTAAACAGTAATTAAGTGATATTTTTTTATTTGTGACTTCGGATTATATTCTTTGGATTTTAAAGTGCACAAGATTTATAACACTAGCCGTCCGTTTCTTAAAAGTGAAAAGTTAAAAATCGACACGGTAATGGTACTTAGTGAAGTTCTATGCTTTTATTAGTGACTTATTTTTGCTAAATACAGAAATATTTAACATAAATAAGTACTTCTAATTCATTTTAAAGATAGCTATTAAAAAATATAATTAATGCTGTGCATTATCGATGAAAAGTTTACAACCTAGCATTTGTTATTGCGAGTATGTACGTCACCATGATGGTGGCTGTTGTTTCGGTGCAAGTATGTTTTGCGTAGTCTTTAAATTATTTTTTTTAGAATATAGCGTCATTATTTTAAGGAAATGAAAAGACCAGTTGACTGAAAGTCAGTTTAAGAACATATTAAAATAGGTTTAAAAAATCATAAAATTGCCTATTTCTCTGTAAGTCAAAAAAATTGTTATTGCTATAGCATATTTACTTAGATTTCAATGTGTTCTTCAAAGTTAGCAGTCACAAAACTCAAAAACAACTAACTTGCTAGTCTTGCTACAAAGACTAACGGCCCATAATAATTAATAAGTTAGTTGACGAAGCGTGTTGCGGAGTAATTGTGAAAATTTTGACGATGCATGTTGCAATTTGTTGCTGAAATTTTAATTTTGATAATTTTATCTATGTTGAAGAAATGTTTTTAAGTATAGGTATTGATAAGTATACCTAGTTATAATTTATCCAAAGCGTATCATGTGTCCTAATAAACCGATTGAAGTTGCAATGCACTTATAGATGAGCATAATGAAAAATTGTATACACTTCTCGCTTAGGTAACGTACGTACCACCAGTAGTTTCATGATAATATTATCCGCCATAATATCGAAGCATTTCATACCTGACAAAACTATGGATAAACCGAGTAACAGTAACATACGAACAAACCTGAAACTCTTGCGTGTTGAAAACATCGATGGTTTCTAGCTCTCTGCAGCCATAGACAAAATGGAAACTTTTGCACGGGGTGGTTTGAGATTGATTTAAAAAAAATGTATTATTTGTATTATTATTACTTTCATTCTTTCATTTGTATGTCGCATCGTATTGTTATGTAAAATGGCAGTACCTAGGTATGTGTAAATATTCTTTTAATAGGTATGTCCTGTGTACGTATTTGTAACCAGACGTAGAGATACAACTACACAAATAATGAATAAAAATAACCAAATAGCCAATGCAATATCGTTAAACGGAAATTTCATTAAACATCTGCAATCTGCTAAACAGAAACCCAGTAACTTCGTTATTTTATTCGCTATAGGTTATAAAATCAAAGTATTTCAAACCAGGTGAAATTTTTAATAAACCGAATAACGTAACACGAAAACAAACCTGAAACTCCTGCAGTTAGTGAGTTACAAACATCGGTGTTTTTCAGCTCTACCAGAATAATAACATGGGGTGACAACGTTTTTGGGAACTTTTACACCGAGTGGATGTTGCAATATATTTTTGAGACACAAATTCAATGGCTTTGGTGGGGTTGGAAAAATTAGATACGATGGAACTTTAAAATATCTTTATTATTTGACGACCAAATGAGAAGTGAGGCTGAGACTCTTACTTGTTTTACTTTTGCAACTACTCTTTTCTAACGGAAGCTGGTTTACACCAAAATAGTGTTGCCCTATTTATGATTAAATTAGTTATTATAATAAATATTCAGCATTTCATTGTGTTTCCTTTAGTATTCATGACGAACTGTGCGTAGTGGCCATAATGCCACGCAGTCTTTACGGAGGTCCTGGGTTCGATCTCCGGTCGGGTCAAGATGGAAATTGATATTTTTCAGATTGACCTGATCTTCAACGTTTATTTATATATGTATCTGTTAAAAAAATACAGTATCGTTGATAATTCATAAGTAAAAAATTAGAAAAAATATACAAAGGCGAACTTATTGCATTAGTAGTAATCTTTTTCAGACAATCTTTATAAATATTATAGCAGAATTTTTTTAAAAATATTTTTGTAGAAATATGCGAATATATATTTTTTATTGTAAAATATTTCTTATTCAGAGTAAATTACTTAAATTATTTGTATCTTAAATCTAAAAACATAAAGTCAATGGTAGCGTAAACTATTTATAATAATTACAATCATTCCTTAGTTAATCCTATAACATAAACAATCGTAGGATGGAAATGATAAACTGAATTACAAACAATCCGATGAATAGGTCCTGAAAAAAGTAAGAGAGAGTAGGTGCATTCTGGACATAATAGAAATTAGACGAGAAAAGATGTTAAATCACCTGATACGACATGACGATTTCATAAAGAAAATCATTGAAGGGAAGATAGATAGGAAAGAGGATCAAGAAGACCAAGGCGTAGCTTCATAAAACAGATAAGGGATAAGGTGAACGTCGTCATGTCGTAAAGTGAAGTAAAATAGCTGGCGGATAAGAGAGACAAATGGAATAAAATTCGTACTCCACCGCTAAACTAGTTTATTTGCTGGGCAAATTAAAAGCCCTCAACTTTCAAGCATTTACCCCATATATCTTTTGAACCGCTTTTAAGTTAAAAAAACTGCATCGAAATCGGTCAATCCGTTCGAGAGCTAAAACACCACAGACCAACACAGACATACAGACAGACATTGGCGTCAAACTTACTCGTATAACACTCCCCTTTTGTCGGGGTTAAAGAATCTATGCAAGCTATTGAAACGCGGTGAAATTTAAATAAACCAAATAACTTAACACGCAAACAAAGCTGAAACTTCTGCTTAAAAATATTAAAAACATCGGTGTTTTTTTTAGCTCTCTGCCACCATAATAGGATGCGGTTACAACATTTCGATTTAATTCGCTACGAGTAACAAAATTAAAACAGTTAAAATGAGCTAAAATTATGAAAATTCCGAGCGACGTTACACGCAAACAAACCTAAAACTCTTGCTTGTCAGTATTCTTCAGCTCTATACCGCTGAAAAAAAAATGTGGTACAAAATTTTTGAAAATTTTACACCGAATGGATTGCGATATTTTTTGGAAACATATATCCAATGAGTTTATACTCCGTGTGTTCCGTTTTATATTCAGTCTAACCTGATCACGTGTCGCGTAGTGCGAATATGGTTATGGCACTTTCAGTAAATAGTTTATCTGTTTTAAAATATAGTACTCGTATATCGTGTATGGTATTTTATTTAATTAGTATAATAGGGGTGACGAGAGGGTCAGAAAAGTATGATTGTAATTAGTCCGTCTTTTAGATTACCAAAAAATAATGGATCCATATTTTTCAGTTGACCAAAAAAGTAAAAATTTACAAAAATACCGAGCATCAAAGTTCCGGAGTTTTCAACGTCAACTCTTAGTAAAAATCGTACATAGCCATCGTCATGCTGAAATTTATATCTTAGTAATTTTTTGTTTCACAGAAAAGAGAAAAAATACGTGTACAATGTTTTTTAATAAGTTTTTTCATTATTCATGCTTATAGAAGAGTGACGCTCTTGTCACTGGAGTTTCTTCCATTTGTTTCTATCTTCTAGACTTGTTTTTAAAACGTTTACGTAACGTATGTACCATGATATTATTAAAACTAACTGTTTTTGTCAACTACACTGAGTAAAACCGTGTTAAATAGTAGTAGAAGTTATAGAAAGTACCAGTTGCATCAATCCCGCAAAAAATAGTAAAACCCGAATGATCGCGATATGTTTTAGAGACACGAATTCAATGGCTTTTTTTATTTTCAGTGTATCCGTTCAGTATTCAGTCTATGCCGCTCACGTATCGCGGAGTATCGACGTGAAATATAGTTATGAAATAGTTCACCAGTTTTGAAATATTCCGTTTTTGATAAAGTTATTCAATTTATTTATTTCATTTGGTTCCAATTTTTACATGACTTCACCAAAACAAAAAAAATTGGGTTATATTTTGTGTTGTTTATTAGTGTTCATGTATTTATGCGAGTTTTCATATAATAAACTACGAAATGCACAAACATATATGGATGTTTCGGTATGGTTAGAGTATTTATATCACCCCAATAATCTAAGCACTTTTTGTTAATTCGTTTTACCGCACGTTAATTTTTTTTCAAATGAGTTTTTAGGTTTCTTAGACGGTTTGAAATGCTATCAAAGATAGTCTTCCTTGTATACTTTTTATAAGAGCCCATATGTATTGCCATGAAAAGCACTTTTCTAATAAAAAAATATCGGATATCATTAATCACTGAGGATTACCAGTATTGTTGAGAATGCGGAGGACAGCGTAAGATGGTCGCTTGACCCAATTTCTGGACAAGTTTGATGAAATAGTCATCCTTTTTATAGATAACTAGCTGGGCGACCGAGTCTGGCTCGGTTACTTTTTTTATGAAAATCATTTTTTAGGCGCTCTCTCCCTAAATACCAAGTTTCATTAAAATTGTTGGCGCCGTTTTCGTTTTCTTATATAAACAAGAATTACTCGTTTTAAGTATAGGATAAGTTTTACAACAAAAAATAAAATGAATTTATACGAAGACTTACTTAATTTAACTTACACCTTTTTTTTCTTTTTGCTCTCGAAATTCTAAAAATGTGTAACTGAATTTTACATACATACATAATATCACGTCTGTTTCCCACAGAGGTAGTCAAAGACTATGTACCCCTTTTGCTTCGATCCTGACAGACTGTTTCACTTTATGTACACTCATCAATCACTATTAAAAAATTAGATTAGGAACATCTACACCAACCGCATAGGTACCTACCAAATTACATACAATACCAAATGCCGGATTGTTAAAGTAGACTCGGAGAAATTTGCTCGCTTTGCTTGCTTGTTTAAATATGTGAACATTGCTACGGAGTTTTTACTTGAAATAAGAGAGCGGATAAAAAGAAGGAATTCAAATATTGTTAACAGCCATTCATGGTTAAAAAGCGGCCAAGTGCAATTTCAACTCGCGTTGCCAAAGTTTTTAAATTAAAACAAAATATTACATTTGAAGGGGTATTTAGTGAACTATTTTTCGTAAGTGAACGTATTATATTGAGTTTACCACTTTATCTTTTATTAATAGAATTTTTATAAGTTTCTGTAAGCTACAAGCAATTAAATAAGTTTTTTTATTCAAAATTTTATGCTCATTAATTTCGGACATTAGGTCAGTTTAGTCAATTTTCGTCTTCTTTCAAAAATATCATCAAAACTATTTATTTTACAACAATAACAAAAATATATTTAAGATCCTCATAATGAGCCCTTTCATTTGATAGATGTGTCATACAAAAATACTTATCGTGTCGTGTGTAAGGTTAGCACAACTTTTTTTTTATTTCCTTTTTCTGTCGTTAATACTAAATATCTGTCTGTTGTTAAATGTCGGACGGTAATTTGTCCGTTGAAAATGTCCTGTGTTTGGGTCATAGGATTACACCATCCTACCTGATCTGGTCCAGGAAATTCGGAGCATATTGGCTGTGACTGACGGATGGATAGACAGAGTGATCCTATAAGGGTTCTGTTTTTAATTTTTTTGTACAGAACTCAAAAATTTCAATTATTTACATAAAATTATAATATTAAATATAATTATAAATTGTAGCATCAAGGTACTTTTTAACAAACTTATAAATTACAAAACTCCCTAATTAAGTCGACCCAAGATAAAGTTAACTCCGAGTTAGATGAACCTAAATCATGATACCCTTAATCTTCTTAAGGGACATAACAGGTGTAGGGCGGGATTAAATTTGCTCTGGACACATTTCGTGTTCCGAGACACACGGTTGTCGATTTCACTTTAATTGCAGAGTTCTTTCTTTTTTTTATCCGGTCATTCTCGTTTAAGTAAAGGACAGTCTAAACTAGCAGAATTCATAAGTTGTGAGTATCAAAAAATGCGCTGCGTAATATCTGCTGCATTCAGTTACAGAAAATCGTAAATTTCCATTGAACGGAAATTGCGCAACTTACCTATGTATTTTCTGATTCTCAAAAATGCTCGTTTGCATTGACAATAGGAAATTTGAACTCAGGATATCCCAACTTCATGACATTTTTAATTATCCACATAACTACCATAGAAATTAAGGTTGGTGGTATTTAAGCGAGATTTTTTTTTCCTTAAACTATTACTTTTAGAAATAAATAAAAATAGCTTACTTTTTTTCATGCTGGAAAAAATTGTTGATTCTGAATTCAAATCAACAATAAGTGTAATCGAACCTAAAAATAACAAAATGTTCGACATCGTATGAGTATCTTCTCGTACATTTAAAATCGGTCGATATCCCCGAGTTGGCCGGAGTAGACCGCCCAAAGCATGTACCTTTTCGGGTACCTTCAGACCAAACATTTTTTAATTGCTTCATTGAACAAATATTTATACAAACAAAGTTTTCTATAAATAAATAAAAAAAAATCTGATAAATTAAAAGTAACCCTCTCCCGACTTTTCTGTTACAAAGGTCATTCAAATACCTAGAGGTTATGAGAATTTGAACATTCTCATAAATCATCTGAAACTTGATAGCCCTAACGATAAACTAAAAACAAGAGAGTGAGTTAGATGAATATTCTCCATTTAATAGGTCAAGGGTAAGATTAAGAAAATTAGTCTGACTGTCAAATACAATATTTAATAATATTAATAATAATTCAATTTTTATATACCCACGTTCTTACGTTACTACTTAAATCAAATAAATTAAGGTACATTAATAACATTGCCCAGCAGTGGGACAAGTAAGACTATATTGACTAATAAAAAAAATAAATAAAAAAAAAAACATAGCATCGTCATGAAGCGGAACAAATTTGTAAAATACCGTATTTCTTTACGTTATACACCTACGTGTCTACACGAAAACCTAATTGTAACCCTGCACACGTCCCTAATTGTTTCATATAAAAATCCTGGAAAGTTTCGCCGTGTCGAGAAAAAAGGGAATAAAATCGTTCTTTTTTGCAGCGAACGTCGGCAACTGCGAGGGTGGAAGAGAACAGCCGAGTCCAGGAAACGGCCGCCGGCTTTCAGGAAGCTGCCAGGTCCGTTACACAATATTATCACCGAGCAAACAACACTTTTACCTGCTAGCGCTTTTATACGGTGCTCTATTGTAGGAACTCACTTCATGTCGCATTTCGTTTCGTTTTATCATTATGTCTTCTCTTTTATTTATTTTCATTCTAAGGTATTATTATTTTTACAGATATTATTTTTCATTTATATCATTATAATTGCTATGAAATATATCTTGTAATGACAAGAAAAGATATAAATAAAAATGAAAGAATAATAAGATACTTTAAATTTCTGTTGATGTATGTGATGTTG
Source organism: Acrobasis suavella (assembly GCA_943193695.1). Taxonomy (NCBI): domain Eukaryota; kingdom Metazoa; phylum Arthropoda; class Insecta; order Lepidoptera; family Pyralidae; genus Acrobasis; species Acrobasis suavella. Next base: position 8,951,881 of record OW971935.1, read on the forward strand.
ATAATAAAATAAACCTGATGTAGGTTCTCGTAGTTGCATGAGTCCTACATACAGATGTGAAGCCGGTTGTTATCGTAGTCAGCCACCCGGTAACCAGCCTCTTTTTTCGTTGACTACGGAGGTCACCCATAAACAGCGTCTGTCTACGGTTGACATGATATTATGTTTTTTATTAAATCCGTTTTATGTCCTAACCTGAGTGATTAATTTTGATTATCTACCTATTTACATTATACACTAAGCTTTGCATTAATCTAATTACATTGTATTACGATTGTACAATAATAATAATAAAAGTGGCGAATCGGAGTTTCATACCTACAGATTAAATACCAATTATTTATGGCTTAAATAAATAGGTAGGTTTAGTTTACAAACATTAATTTATTATTTGTCGTGGTGAAAGACATTGCAAAATAATTAATAATATTGAATATTTTACACCATGTTACACAGAGCAGGTAATTAATTTAGTAAAATTACCTATTTGTTTCTATATCTGTTCGTGAATTTTTGGAAATTCGACTCAGAAACTGTAAACATTGTAAGACCTTTTTGGTATTGAGTCGAATAAGCAGCCGGTTGTCAGCCGCTGTTCAAACATTATATCGGCTGCTTTGGTAACTACCCGATAACTACCGCTGTTTCACAACTATAGTCCTACACAATGCGTACTGCATGTTCTTAGAGTTGCTATTCATTGTGCAGACAGCTTAGTTCATGTACCTACATAATAGTTACAGTTTGCAACTGCACCGCTACAATAGACTTACTTACTTAGTTTATAACATGAATCATTTCACTACAATTCAATTTGTTCTTACATTAGATCTGTGATCGAAATCTGAAAAATCAGATTTAGAATGTCTGTGAATAAATAATCCGATTTTTTACTGATTTTATTTATTTAGGTACGTTAAAAAAGGTAACAATAATTTACACAAAATATAAGCTTAAATTCAAATACAAAATTCAAAGACTAGACTGTAGCCCAAAACCTACACATACAGCAAGATTAAAAATATACCTATGATTGGTAAATATTTAAATCAAATAACAATAATAGATTTTTTTTAAATATTACTAAACTGTACTAAATGTTATAATAAACTGATTGATAGTTTCAGATGAAAAATTATATCAATTATAAAATTACAACTTTAGTCAGCTTTAAAAAATAATAAACGTTTAAGTCATAAACTCAACATTGATTGAAAGCGAGCTCACAACATTAGACCGAAATAATCTTGGCCGAGCAACTGTTTAACACAAAACCGTTCTTCATTGCTCTGTTCAAAAAATTACAGTTCGACGAGCATACCAATAAGTTCATTTATAAAAAAAATATTGAACATTTTCATCATATTACATTACTTGTAATAGTAAATGTACAGCATGTTAAACTTATTTTAATGAACAATGCACCATTTTAGGTACTCAAAATATGCATAATTAACACTTTTTTGAGCACAATATGTTTCTGTTCCTTTGTACGCATTAATTTACAATCCTTATTCACTCTCGTAGTACATTTTGTAGCTGTCATAGTTTCCATACGCATAAATGGATTACCTATTATTACTATTAGTAGGTTTTACGGCATTACCTACTAAGTTTTATTGCAATTTGTACCTAGGTACGACTTATTAATGCCAGGAAACGTAGCTTTGGGAAAGATAGTAGAATGACGAAGCTAGTCTTCATTTCAGTCGACTTTTAATTATGCTTTTGTTGATACTCAAATTTTTGTGTCGACAGTTATTGCAATTATCTGTGAAACGAGGTGACGGAAAAAGATATCTCATATAGCAAAGATTGTGGATGCTTTTTAATCAATTCTTTTCCATCAGAAAATATTAGGGATAGCTGGAGTTAGTTTCTTAGTTTTGAAATAGAGAACTATACTGAACATAATTCTATGAAGAAATAATTTAAACATTATCGTAGTGGTCACTCTTATGGGTGTAGAAGACTACCAGAAACGCCACCATTAAATTCATCTAAAATGACTGTGAATGGCATTAGTAACAAAAATAATAAGTATTGATCAAAAAGGATGATGTTCGATATTTCAGTTCAATCTAGAGGTATATTCAAATTATCGATGTTATGAACATTGACATTTCATATGTTATTTTAATGGCAAAGTAGAGTTTTTAAATGTTTTTTCTATACACCGATTTCAAGTTGTTATAAGACTGTCATGAATAAATAAAATTTATGTTTAATTAATGTTTAGTTTTCCCTGAATAAATATTTTAGATGTTGATCTCAAACTCATTACCATTTGATCAAACAAAGTGTATTTGTTTGTCTCATATTCCAAATAAGCCTTGTTTGTACAACAAAATTGTTCCAAGAAATTGTACTATAAGGTAATCGCGACATCAATCTAGCAAATTTTTATTAACTATTGCTGAAATTTTAATATTTTTTTATTTAATAATATCAGCAATGTTAAAGTATTAATTTGCCTAATTATACATTATTTGAACACATTTTGAATGGATAGTAGATAGGTTTTTGTTTTAAATCCACTGTAGCTTATTCATAGGCATGTGCTTTTTGCAAGCTGAGCTAAGCTATGCTGTGTTTTACCTCCAGTAAGATTTCATAATTGACGTAATGACAAAGTTTATATTTTATGGTACTTATTGTTACAGTAGATTTGTAATTATGAATTGTTAGAACTTATACTTCAGTAGCGAATGTTAAGTCTTATCTCATTTTTACAATATACCTTTATGTGAAACGATTTGTATAAAAACCACGCGATATCTCAATTCAATTGTAGAAAACTGTGCAGATAATCTGAAACAGATCATCGTTTTAATGCAAACTGAAATGCTTATTAGAATGTTTTGCCAACAGTATCCATCTGATTCGGACAGTGAGTCGGTGTGGGAGACAACGGACGTGACGTTGGAGCGGGGTGCGGGGGGGTTGGGGCTCAGTATAGCGGGGGGAGAGACCGGAGGTGATGTCAGCATCACTCGCCTAGCGGCTGGAGGAGCAGCGAAGAAGGATGGACGGTTGCAAATAGGAGATATTTTATTACAAGTAAGTTCCATAACATTGTATTCTCTTATCTTTTATAATTTGACAAAACGCTACTACGAAGACTAAGTGCAAGATTGAAAAAGAAGATAACAAAAAAATATATGTAAAATAATTTATAGTAAAAACTGAAAGCTTGAAAAACAAATTACTTAAAATGAATCATTTATTAAAGAAAGAACCTTGCGAAAAATAATTCCAAGGTAATATAAAAATTTAAATCAAGTAAGCTATTAAGTGGAAAGAAATATATGGCTTTCTTTTTCATTGTTAATGGAAAGAAATATTGCGAAAAATATATTAAATCCGATGAAACAAAGTTCCCGCTTCAATTTCACTTAAAAATTCGCTGACCGCTTTATTTCAGGTAGAAATTGAATTATATAGAAAGTTGGGTTATTTTCTTTCCCACAAAGCTAAATGAAATCTCTTGAGAGGAAATAATCCCCTTAGGCAATGAGCTTAGAAACTTGTTGGGGATTTTGAACAACACTTCATATATTCTGAAAAGATTTGAAAGAAAATAGAAGCTAGATTTTATTTTTACCCGTCTGCTCGAAAGATATCTTATCGTGAGTAGGGTTTGAGAACTCACGATAGTTTTAGGATATTGGGACATGATACAACCTACTCAGTGCCGTAATTAGGGTGGTGCCAGAACCAACCAGGACCATAAACAAAACCTTTTATTTTCTTAATATGCCGCCATAGTTTTGTTTCTGGTGGTAACGGTACCAAAACAACGGTAGAAGTTCTGGAACATCCCTAAAACTATGGACTATTCAGCATTTGTTGAACAGATGTACTATATCATGTCTTAACATTAATTGATCGTACATTGCAATCCAAATATTAATATGAGATGTCGATTTGATTCTCTTCGAAATTTGATTCTATTAACACATTTGGGGAGGTAATTGAATTAAACCGAATATTACGTACATTTCCATGCAGAGTTGGGCATTATTCGAATAATTTTTCATTCAAATAAATAATCAAAGAAAAAATCATTCGCGATAATACGAGTATAATTCGCGAATGAATCATTCGTCCACTTCTTCGAATAATAAATAAATTGATCGTTATTTCATTCTAATAATTTATCGAATTAAACTACAAATAATATTTTATACAGTGATGGGCAAAAAGTAATTAATATCTTTAGTCTATACATACATACATACATATTTTCACACCTGTTTCCCATGAGGGTAGGCAGAGACTATGGATTTCCACTTGCTACGATCCTTGCAAACCTCTTTTGCTTCGTCAACACTCATTGCTCTTTTCATACATTCTTTAGTCTATAGTTCTAAAAAACACGTTAGCTACCCTTATTTAAAAAAAATATTTAGTTCATGTCTACATTGATAACCTCGACGACCTCGACGTCCTCGACAACCACAAAGACCTCAACGACCTCGACGACCTCAACGATTTTGATGACTTCGGCGGTCTCGACGATCTCGACGATCCCTTTGACCTCGACATCGACCTCAATGAACTAGATGACCTCGACATCGACCTTGACGATTCGATGACATTGACGATATTGAGGTTGTGATGGTCACTGCAGTGCAACACCACTTAACCTTCCTACCGTACCTACACACTACCTAGACACTTATATTCGTGGAGTATTTTATATGCTATAAGAAAAATCATCCGTAAAATAAATTCGCAAATAATTAATTCGCGAATAATTCATTCGCTAAGAATTAATACGTCAAATAATTTATTCGAATAATTCATTCGCGAATAAATTTTATCGTAAATTTGTCATTCTAATAAATGTTGCCCATCTCTGTTTCCATATAAGAATACATGCGTACAAAAAAAAAACTTACTTTAGTATAAAAAAATACTAGGAACCTTGAGTCTTGACTTAAAAGAAAAGGCTCACGGGCGTGAAAAGAACGTAATAATTTACTTTTATCTTTGTTAACCCTTGTCACGCAGACAGTACAATATTCAAGCTTGGATAAACCAAAAAGGAGATCTTGAGAGACTTAATTGGATAATGCCATCTAACCTCACAATTCACACATCTTTTTATTAAAGTTCGTCGCCTCATTCAGATTTATCATACTATTGTTATGCAAGCAGTTTTGTTTTGCTTAAAACAGTGAGTTAAAGAAAAATATACTCGTGCCTGTAAATTACAATAGAAACTTTGAATAAATAAAACCAGCTTATAATAAAATTTACATCTAAATAATTGTATTTTCGTCTTACTCACACTTACATGCTTAACATCTAATGAGGGTTTTCAAAAATATGGTACGCCAGAATGCAGCAATCGACTGTTGCCATTGGATCATCATTTTCCCATTCGCACATATTTTTTTCGGAAACAAATGCTAAACGCATTCTAAATTCAAACGCATCTTTTCTTAGATGCCAGTAGCATCGTACCTCGCATCTTAAATACTATTGGTATTTGATATTAGTAAATTGTGTCTAAAAGTGTCTGAAAAAAAGATAATATTTATCGAATTTTATAGATTCTCATAAAAGTAAGTCAAAAGAAAAAGCACATTAAAGCAAGAAAATAACCTTGTCAAACTTTTTTATCACGCAGTTAAAACTCTTCACGGGACTTATTTAAACGACATTCTTTGGAAAGTTGGTCGTTTGTTTAATGAAATTTTATGTTCGGTTGACGGTTTAATTTGACAGGTCGATGCATCTCAAACAGGAAAATAGAAGTATCATCAATCTACCGTAAGAATATAAATTTCTCTTGAACTGTTTGACTTAAGTTCTTGGGATAAACGAGTTGTTTTTAAAGGACACCAATTTATTTGCGAGATGTAATGAAAGAAAGAATCACACTAATATTATAAAGGCTAAAGTTTGTGAGTGAGCGTGTGAGTACATGTTTGTTACTTCTTCACGCGCAAACTGCTGGACCAACTTTGATAAAATTTGGTATATATGAAGCTTACAACCTGGATTAACACAACAGGCTACTTTTTATATATATTTCTTAATTTGGGGATTCGCATTATTATTTACCCTTTAAAATAATATATTGATCAGAGCTCTCTTAGATTTTAACAGTAATGTAGTGTTGATATTAGAATTATAAAGAATCTGGTCTTGAAAGAAAATAAAAATCCTTGTCCAATAATAAAGACAGTAATAATGTAAATTTTAGTCATGTAGACACAGTCTGCACGTCCTGATGATTTGAAAAAATAATAATATTTACTTACGTATACACTTTTATGGTTAAAGTCCTCTTTAAGTATGCATGTAAGTAAAGATGTGATTATTCAAGAGTTTGGGGTTAATCAAAGCGTAACGGGCTGATGGGTCTAAATGGTGAAGAATTGGTCTAAATTGGAATAAGTGGAAGGATATGGCGGAGACCTTTGCCAAACAGCGGGACAATAAAGGTTAATAAAAAAATCTCCGAAATAAAGCAAAGGTCATATAGACTAACAACTTGCTAGACTAGTTCTATCACATACTACTTATAAGTTTCTACGTAAGTTCGGTCATAAATTGACTGAAAGAAAACCTATTAAGGACCCAATTACAAGAAATAGTTATTCTCGTTCAAATAGCTTTCCTAGTTTGCTTAAATTCATATCGCTTACTATTTATATCTTTGTATTAATAGGTTCAGTTCAAAGAATAAACTGCGAACTATTATAACCTTTTTGCTTTCTTTTGAACAGCAAAACAGAATAAAAATGGCAATTGACTGAGAAAAGCGCTTATTGAGTATTGATTCCACACTATCACTGAATAACAAATGAAATATTTACTAGCTAGCTTCAAAAATGGAGTAATCATTTTTCATACAATATTTACGGGTGTACTTATTCGTATTAACATAAGCATTTGAACTGTTTTGCCTAGATATTTAAATGGATTCATTTTCAACTGGTATAAGTTCCGACTTAAAAAAAAACTTTGGGTTAAAAAATATGTATTGCGAACATTTGAGTTGTAAGGGCTCTTAAAGATAAGCGACAGTGTCGGAAACACTAGTAGGTGACAATTTGAGTATCCCGTTCGGCCGCTGGCACGCTGTCGCACGTCTGTTTTAGCCCTAAGGGCTTTTACGCTTTCTAAGTGCACAATAATCAAAACTTTCTTGCCGAAAATTGTCTATGCAAATGTTGAACACAAATTTTTCACGTAGTATTTGGCTCGTGCGGATACTCCTTTGATCTGAGCACCTTTTAACCGTATAGCTCTCTAAGCAATGTATTATTATGGTAAATACCTACTGTATCTTCAATAAGGTAAATATGATAGGTATGATAAAAAAAAAATACTTTGACTACGATTACACAACCCCTAAAACATAATCTTATAATGTAAAATTCAAAGTGACCAAATTTCCACCAGAAATATGTTTGAAAGTAGCTTTTAGAGTTAGAGATAATCTAATAAGCTCAGTGACCCCAAATTAAGTACATTACCTCTCAAGAGATGTACTCTGGCAGAATTAGTATCTGTTTCTGCGATAATAAATTTAGGCCCGGCCGTCTGCGGGACAAAAAACGTTCATTAAGAAAGGTAGAATTTAAAACAAGCAATTTTAATTTAAACGGGGTCCTCGTTCCAGGTTACATGAATTTTAAATGTTACGACTTGGCGTTGTCATCTCTTGATTTTTCTACGCTAGCATTTTATAAAGTTTTTACTGGTTACGAGATGAGGTATCTTGATTATCAAATCTTTTTGATTGTGTAATTCATTTTAGTGTTTAAAAGATGTTATTTAAAAATGTAGCGAAGGATTGCTCCCATGATCCTCCTGCATGTACCTACCGACGTCTAATTAAACGCTTTTGTTATTATTCTGGTTTTGCTAGTTCTTAGTCTTTCTTACTTTTGATATCATTTAGCGTGAATCTTGAAAAATTACTTTAATAGGCACTGTTGCTAAAAACTTACCACTACCTTGTTACTAGCTTAATTTTCATGCCCATCTACACGCCCTCCATTACTTTAAATGTGAGTTTCTAGTCTTATGGTCTCAGATTTAGTCTACCACGTAGGTAGCGACAAACGCGGTAATAATATTAAAAGTTATAAATATTTAGACAAACCCTTTATTACTAGGGTATCCTTGTCTTCCCATATTTCTTGGTAATCTTCCTTTGTCTTGTTCAAACTATTAGAAATTTGTGGAAACTTGTTGGTCAGTAAACTACTCGACTATGCATTGTTGTGGCATAGAATTTTAGTTTATAGTCCAAGCTCTATATTCTGCTACCGGTTACTGTTGCAATAATGAAATATAAAGTGCAATTAACTCGATTTCATAATCATAAATAATAACGAACGTACAAAAAAAATGTTTCAAACGATGTCATCAAGTTTTTATTATCTCTTGTTTTATATAGATTTTACAATATTATTAACTAGTGTAAACTAGTTAATTGACCATACAAACCTGATAATATTTTTTTCTTTTATTGTGTTATTAACTTACTTGACATGTTTAATAAGTAATCTATTGACATCCTATCCTTAAAAATTGTGTTTTTTTTTTAAATAAAAACGTAATGTAACGGCTTTTTCTTCTCCAATTATTATATGCATAATGTTATTAACTATTTTTTTTTGACTCTTCACACTGATTGAGTTACGAGTTAACTTGCATTATGGGATGCTTACTCAACGATATTTACTTTATAATTAATAAATACATTTCAAATTTTTCTTTATTTTTATTTTATTACAACACAGCATAAATCTGTTATTAAAGTTGAAGCCAATAGAATAAGAAACAATTAATTATTGTAACACTCGCTTCGCTTTGAATTCGCTCAGAAAACAGGCAAACAGGACTATTCTTTCGGCAATCTGGTGAAGGTTGAGCAACGCGCGGGTCATCGGGGCTTTTCTTAAATTATATTGATAAACATCCAAGATCCAGGAAAATAATTAAAAAAAAGTCAATTTCCCACTTGACCAGGATGAAGGGATCGAACTAAGAACTTCCGAGTGAAGGATTAGCGTGTAAATTAATATACCACGGAGGTCGTCATCCATGAATATTACCCAATCATGAACCATGATACAAAAGAGTAAAAAGTCAGAACTTTGTAAATGATTTGAATGCCTTACTTCCTTTCTAGATCAGAAACTACACAGTAGGTACATATAACATTTTGAGACTGACGTGACTTACCTTGACTTTAGGTCCTAAGGCCCCTAGGTAAATCAGAGGGCTTCAAAAGTCTTTCTCCATCGCGAACAGTCTTTGGCTACGCGCTTTACTTCGGGCCCGATTAGCCCGATTGTTTTCATCTCCGCCGCAACTGTACGCCGCCAGGTCTGCTTGGGACGACCAAGACTTGAGACTGACGTAGGGTAAATAAATCATATAGGTATATAGAGGGTTTTACGGACCTGGGCTCTGTCTACCCCGTCAGGAATGAAGATTTGATAAAGTAATGTAATCTAATGCATGAAACATTCCGTTGTAACTTGTTGCCAGGGCTTAGACTATAGACGGTTTATGTTATTTATATTATTATGCTAGCGCCATCGCTTCCGGTGTCGGGTTTTGACACTAGCGTTATTAAAGTTAGACGAACCATTAATTTTTGGTAATTAAGTGTAAAACTTGGTCATTTGGAGTAAGGAAACGTGTAATGCGACGTAAATTTGTTTTATTATCTCGAGATCAGTGCTTCACATTAAAAATAAATAACGAAATGTTGTGTTTTAAGTACTTTATATTTAAATTTTATAGGTGTCTTATTGTTTGAAATTATTTTACGACTTCCGTGGCGTAGTGGTTACCAATCTAGTCCGCCACCCAGAGGTTCCGGGTTCGTTTCCCGGTCAGAGCAAGTTGGAAAATGGCCTTTTTCAAATTGTTCTGAGTCTTGGGCGTTTATCTATATATGCATTTGTTATAAAATATAGTATCTTTGAGTTAGTATCTCATAACAAAAGTCTCGAACTTACTTTGGGGCTAGCTCAATCAGTCTTATTTGTCCGTTTATATTTATTTATTTTCAACTAGCTGTTATACGCGGAAAACTTTGCAGTAGTCAGTACCTAATTTGTTATAGTTATTTGACAATCCCACCGATTCTCTCATTTTTAAAGATACAAGTAATAGATGTATGTATAATAATAATGAATGCTAACCCAGATTAAAAACAATTTACCTACATGACAAACTTCATCATCCAAACTTACAAACTTTCGCATTTACTAATAATTTGATTAGTAGGATTTGATAAGGATAGAGTTAGGGTCCAATATTTTATAGATTATTGACAACAGTCTAGTGAAATACTTAGAGAATAAACAATGTTTGTTTCTTTCTTTTCACTTACCTACTCTTTGAACCCAGGAAACTAATTCTTCAAATACATTCTTATTTACAAGTTTTATTCATCATCATCATCATCATTTCACCTGCATAACGTGAACTGTTGGACATAGGCCTAGATTTGATTAATTGAAGCTTTTTTTACAGGTAAATGACCTTTCAGTAGAAGGCGCGCCTCATTCAGTCGCCGTAGATGCGCTACAAAAAGCTGGAAACATTGTAAGACTAGTAAGTATATTGGTTTCCTTTTATTATTTGAAAAAAATACTTAAAGTTGACCGGCGTAGTTGTCAACACCCAGTCCGTCACTCAGGAGGTTCTGGGTTCGTTTTCCAGCCAGGGCAAGTTGGAAAACGGTTTTTTTCAATTGTCATCGATTTCGTGTAAATATCTATAAATGTATTTACTATATGTAATAGAATCAATGAATTAGTACATAGGGCGCACTATAAGTTTCCGGAACTGGCCACTTACATAAACAATATTTAAAAATTTATTGCAACATTTGAAAATAGAACTCTTTGGCTGTAGAATGCAGTTTGTTTCATCTGACTGTCTTTCGTTTTTACCTTGTGGCGCCATTTAAAAAATTGTGTGTCTGCATCAACATGGATTTAACTCGGGAAAATTTTCGTAGTATGATTTTCTACGATTTTAAGTGTAATTTGACAGCTCAACAGAGCATCGCTCGGCTTGCAAACAGCTTTTGGCAATGAAGCACCATGCAAGACAACTGTTTATAGCTGGTTTGCAGAATTCAAGCGTGGTCGTATCAATCTCAGTGACGAATCTCGCGATGGTCGGCCGTCCACCGCTGTGACCAACAAAAACATCGATGCTGTGCGCCGTATGATTGAAACAGACAGGCATGTGACCTACCATGAAATTCGCGCATCCTTAGAAATAGGCATGAGTCAAATACAATTAATCCTACACAAACATTTGGGTGTGAGAAAGCTGTGCTCGCGGTGGATCCCACACAACTTGACCGAGGCTCAAAAAACGGACCGCGTCACTTGGTGCAGTGCCATGCTTACCAGATTCAACGAAGGTGCGTCAAATTTGGTGTGGGACATAGTAACAGGTGACGAAACATGGATTTATTGCTACGATCCCAAAACAAAGCAGCAATCGAGCGTATGGGTCTTTCAAGATGAGCCGAAACCAACCAAAGTGGCGCGCGTGAAAAGTGCATCTAAGCGGATGATTGCTTCTTTTTTTAATAAAACTGGACACGTGGCTACTGTTGCTTTAGAGAATCGTCGTACAGTGAATAGTGACTGGTACACGACCATTTGTTTGCCGGAAGTTATTGACGAACTCCGTAAAAATAACCGTAAACGCCGTATCATCCTGCACCACGACAATGCTAGTTCTCACACGGCCAGACAGACAAACGACTTTTTGAAGGCGAAAAATGTAGAACTCATGAGTCATCCTGCATACAGTCCCGACCTGGCACCTTGTGACTTTTTTCTGTTCCCAAAAATTAAGAACCAATTACGCGGTCAACGATTTTCATCACCAGAAGAGGCTGTCGAGGAGTATGAAAAACACGTTTCAGAGGTCACCACAGAGGAGTGGCATAAAAGTTTTCAAAACTGGTTTCATCGAATGAAAAAGTGCATAGACGCCAAGGGAGATTATTTTGAAAAACAATAAATTAATTTTGTACCTTTAATAGTATTTTTTCATATTCATTCCGGAAATTTATAGTGCGCCCCACGTATTCCATAATACAAGTTTCACCTTAGTTTGGGGCTAGCTCAATATCTAAGTGTGGTTTATCTTTATATATTTATTTATTTCTTCGTGGTTTATTCTTATATACCTTTATTTATTTATTTCTTCATAACTCAAAGTTGCATTTTCGTCCATTTCCTCTATCAGCTTTTACGATCTACGCCGGACGAGAATAATAGCATATAAGCAATGCGGCTAGCAAATTTTACTATTTGGTTTCCTTTTCCACCTTCCCGTCCACCATTACGCTAAAAGTGGCCTTTGAGACTTGCGACCCTTGGCTCTGTCTACTTAGAGCCGCAAGACCGAAATACTATGTCTGCTCTATTAAGGATAAAAAAGTGATAGTTTGTATGTACGAGGGGTATTAAATAAATAGTGATAATGCGATACATTCTCCTTGGAAAGAAAAAATAAATACTGGCAGGCATAGCCCAAACATCAGATATAATGATAATAAAAAAAGAAATCAATACTCTTTTTTTTTTTAAATGGAAGTTATAGTTTGTTAGCAGCGTGTCGGAACGTGTTCTTAGAAATGGATAAAATTTAAGTTCGAGCCGTAATAAAATATCTCTGCATGGAAAAAAATACTACGGTGCAGGTAAATCAAGACTTGAGAAAAACATTTGGGGTTCATGCTCCTCTATATTCTACGGTTGCGCGTTAGTGCGCTGAGTTCAAGCGAGGAAGAACTTACACTAACTACGACCCACGCACGGGACGCCCTACATCGGCAGTAACTGAACAAATAATTCAATTTTTAACTGAAAAAAAAACGACCGAAATCCTTTTTTTTCAGGAGTTTCTTCCATATCTCCAAGTTCTTAATCATATCTTCACCAAATTAATAGACCAACTTGGTGGTAAAAGCTTTCAAATAAAAAAGAATCATCAAAATCGGACCACGGTTGACGAAGATATCGCGTAACATACATGCAAAAAAACTTGAGAGGTGTCAAGGGACACCTGGATGGAACAAAGTAAAATATAAATATAAATAGGTCTAAATTACATTCAAACTCTTTTCTGCGTTCTAAAATCGAGTTTTTATTATCTTCATAAATTTGAATGAACAAAAAGTGTCGTTGCAACTTTTGGTCTTAATTTTTTCTTCATAACTAGGGATGAAACATGCTTCACAATTATGACCCAGAAACGAAGAAATTATACATGACTTGGAAGAAACCGTCATCTCCAACACCGAAAAAATTAAAGGTGATTCCATCCGCCGGTTAGACATGCCTTGGCTCTCTTTTCTGGGACAGCCAAGGGGTGGTATTGATTGAATACCTTAATCATGGAGCCACTATTAAGAGGACTATGTACGCAGGACAAATAACAAAGTTACCGCGAGGAAATACGCAAGAAACGTCGTGGCAAACTTGCTAAAATTGTTTTTTTTTTCACCAAGATAACGCCCCCGCGCACAAGTCAAGAGTTGCGATGGCTGCAAAACAAGAAGGTGGCGTCGAATTGATGGAACATCCTCCATATTCACCAGACGTCGCTTGTGATTTCTATCCGTTTCCGCGGTTAAAGGAACATCTTCAGAAATATGAAAATGATGACGCAGTAGTCGCCGCCGTTAATTAGTATTTACGTTATTAATTTTGTTATAACATATAAATTATTATGTTAAAATGTACGAATACTTATAAAATATAACAATCGTTATTATAGTTTAGGGATTTAAAGGCCTTGTTGGCCAGGCGAACTTTGTGCCGTCCGTTCACGTTCCCGTTCTCATTCCCGAAATTTGCTAGAGCGAGAGGGAGCGACGGAACACTTCAGCATGGCCTAGGTAGTTATTTCATCCCTCTAGGGGATACATTTTGAAAGACAAACCTTGATTTTGAAAATAATATGTATATAAATTTAGATAGAGATATTATAAGTAAAAGTATTATTATAGTTATATTACTGGATTCAGAAAGTTTCCCGATGACTACATCCCTCATCCTGCCTCCCCCCCGCGTATCGCACTCGCCTAGGTCACCCCATTTCATCCCTCTTTCCTCATTTACCGCCAGAAGTACTCTTGCAAAATTTCGAATAAAATGGTCAAACTTATCTTGTTTTTCCATAGTATGAAGTCCATACAAACTTTAGACCACAGTTTCACCCCCATAGGAGGTGAGTATTGAAAAATTCTTTCTTAGTGCACCCTAAGATTTTATAACCTATGTGCCAAATTTGGAGTCTCTAGACCCAGCGGTTTGGGCTGTGCATTGATATGTCAGTCAGTAAGTTTCTTTTTTTATATATTTAGTTTTAAGATAGTAACCTGTTGTCTGTTCAAAATACTCATTTAATTACATTCATTTACATTTAATTTTATACACAATAGATAAGCATGTCAACCGGCTCCCGGTCGATTCACAAACAGGAGGATAAGTTAATATTATTATATTTACAAAGATTTTAAACCAATACTGGGCAGAACTGCAAATAAAAAAATATACATACATTTGGAAAAATACACTTCGGTATATTTTGGTATAGCACGTCATAGTAGTCGATTGACTACTCAATTTGGCATGCATAGCGGTGGTAGCTTTTAATAACAAGAGACTTTTATTTTGATTGAAACAACCGCAACTGAAACCACAGGCCATATGTTACCCAGCAAAACCAATTAATTGTATCGATTTGTTTACTTTGCTAATATATGCTTTGATCTTCTGCTCTCTTTGCGATTGAGGTTGGAACTGCAACGGAAGTGCAGTGGCTGGCACCACACTTTACTGTCAATCCTTATTCTCCTTTATGTCTATATTCAAAATGCATAGAATAGCTTAAAAAAGATTTGGCCGCTTGTGGACACGCGGTGCCGGTAGTTGCTGGGAGACTCTTGATTTTCATAGGCTACTACGCATTTCGTATATATAAATAAAGGTCTTCTTTTAAACTCGAAAGGCTATTCAACTACAATAAACATGATCAATGTTTGGCCACAGTGACTCCCTTCTCATTTAATTTGCTTCATTTAATGTTGCATTGTGCAAGATGGTATTTTGAGCAGGATAATCAAAAGGAGCTTGGATTTGACTGCATCATACTAGCTATTGTTTTTTTTATAAGTATAATAAAGGTGAAATGGTTTTAAATGAAATAAAGGTGAATCTGGTTTGTTTATACAAGTGCTCTGCCGGCCACTGCCATTCAAGTTTGCATGAAATCTCCACCAGTTCATGCAAACTGACGCCGGCTGGCACCTACTGAGGTACTTAATGGTAGCATCGATAGGGGAATACATCAACTATGTACTAGTTGTGTGGGCATCAAGCACCACTTCAGACTTGAATAGCAGTGGCCGCCAGAGCCACTGAAAAAAAATACATGAGAAATAAAAAACATCAACCTTCCAATTTATAAAATGCATACTGATATATATTCGGTCAAAAAAGTAGCGGGAATTGATAATTTATTTCTAATTTCAAATTCAAATCAAATAATTCTTTTCGTCGCTAAGCTGGCACAATTGTTTTCTATATTGGTGCCATTATTATTATTAAGCCCGCAGAACACATTGGGCCAGCTATTGGGCCAGTTCGTTGGGCCAACATTATGAATTCTGTTCACATTGGTGAGTCAACCATTCTGCATTGGCTCTTTAATAAAGATGGACGTGGAGTCTCTTGCAGCCGCGGCAATTTATTTGTACAGTGCGTTTAATTATTACATTATAGTACACCAAAGTAGAGTGACTAAAAGGAAATGGCGGAAAAGAAGATGGTGGATGTTGACTGTTCATCGGAATAGAACGAGGTTAACTCAGAACCGCAAATACTCACGCTGCGAGTTCTGCAACACTCATGTCTTTGCTGACGACTCACAACAAACTGAATACAACGCCAAAGTGTGAACGCTGTTTACGGAGCGCGCCAAGATCCTTTGATATGTGGACGAAAAACCGACAACATTCGCTTGGCCGGCCAGTGTTGGCGCCAACCGAATTGCGCTACCAACATACCACCAAGGAGGCCTCTACACGTTGGCCCAATGAGTTGGCCCAATACCTTGGCCCAATGTGTACTGCGGGTTTTATACCATGATTGGTGCGAAATTTGAGTGTCATCTGTCATTTAGTTTGTTTACAGTGCTAGATTTTGTTAGTTCATTTCAAGTATGTTTTATGATTTTTGTAATGAACAAAAATATCAAACAAGAGTTTGTCTCAAATTTTGCATCGCAAATAGAATTTCGTGTTCAGGGTCACTAAAAATTTTACAGATAGCTTACAGTGAATCGACTTAAGGGGCTACATGAATTTTTCGAGGTCTTGTGCTGCCCCCATTTGAAAAAAGTATTTGAAAGGAAACGGAGATATAATTTAGGATTATGTCTTGACCAGGCCCTATACCCTTCAAACTACTTTATAAACTACTGTTTACAGTTGAAAGTGAGAACGTGGAGCTTTTCTACGCACAATTGCTAAAAACGGCCACTTTTGGCGTATGTGCGTGGAAAAGCCTCATGTTCTCATATAAACAGCAGTATAACTATAAACAGCAGTTCATAAAATAGTTTGAAGAGTTATCTAGAGCCTGGTCAAGACAAAAGTATAAATGATGTCTCCGTTTTCTATAAAACGATTTATTTCAAATGGGGGCATCACTGGACCCTGGAAAATTCAGGTATCCCCTTAATCAAAAACACATGCTTACAAGACGAACAATCCATTCAAAAGCGGTCGAGACGTGGTGTAAGATTTGTCTCGCTCTGGTTGGCAATCAACGTCTTCAACTAAAGTTAACATAGCTCAAGTGCAGGAAATGGTGACTGAAAATCCTGATTCAAGGTTTAGAGATATAGCCACTGAATTTAATTGTCTCACGAATCGATTTAAATAATCGCCTGGGCAAGAAACACGTTGCCGCTCGACTAGTATCGAAAGATCTGAGATTTTTTCAACGCGTCATCTCACAAGGCCATCATTTTCACGTTGGGCGCCAATGTAGGAACTCCTAGTAGGTAGGTAACCACGGACTAGCTGGGGCAGTTGGAGCTCCTACATGAAGAGGTAGGTAAGGTAGGTAGTGGAGAGCTTGAGAGAAATAGACAGCAGAGTTATTTTATTTATTATAACTTTACAATACTGTTATCAATCAGTTCGAGAGATGGTAGTGGAATGAATAAGAATGATGAGGAAGAAATCTAAAATTTAAACTGAATTTGAAAATAAAATGAAACATGAAGGATGAGGTTTATTGTAACATCGTTACAATTTTAAACGAATTTTTCGACCAAAACCTCAATAAATATCATCTAACAACCACCGTATTCACCGGATATGGCTCCGGCCAACTACTTTCTCTTTCCAAAATTTAAACGACCACTTTGAAGAGCCCGTTTTCAGTCAATAGACGATATTTAATAGAATTCGCGGCGAGAACTGTAGTAGATTCCGGAAAATGCGTTTATAAAATGTTTTGATAATTTGATTACTCGTTGGCATATTTGTATCATTGCGTAAGGTGCTTACATTGAAGGAGATACCGAAAATTTGGATAAAAATACTTATTTTGTGTTTTATTTATCGATTCCCGGTACTTTCTTGATATAGTAGTAGATTTAGAATAAATATTAATTAAGTACATTGTAGTATAAAATGTCACATTTTTAATCATCCTAGTACCGACAGATATAGTAAAATATACTAATTTTGTTTTAACACAAAAATCGTAAATAATAAAACTAAATTAAGAACCATTTTTCAGAGAGTCCGACGCGCCCGTCGACCTAGGGTGGTGACACTGTGGAGAGGCGTTCGCGGACTTGGCCTAGGCATTGCAGGCGGAGCGGATGACGCAGCGGGTGGCGGAGGCGTTTTTGTATCACACATCGCTGTCGGTGGGGCAGCGCATCATGATGGTAGACTAAGATTAGGAGATAAAATATTGGCCGTTAGAGGTGAAGATGTGAGTACTGATTAATTTATACACTTATTACTGATAAACTTTCGAATTCAATTATTTTATATAAGATCTTAACACGAAATTATGCCTTTTCAATAGCATGGTAACAGGTCGTATCGCTATTTTGGATTCTAAAGTTATGATACGCAGTCACAAGTTGTCAGTTTTGTTATGTATATTAAGTTAATTTTTCAATTAAAGGAACGATATTTTGTTAATTTTACTTCTTTACTTTGCTTCAAGATTGAACAAAAATTCGAAAATAATTTGAAAATGCCCAAATCATAATTACAATTTTTATCAAAAAATATATTTTTAGGGTATAGAAACTTCATTAGTGGGAGCAACGCATGCACAAGCCGTGGCAGCGTTAAGGAATACAGGAGAACATGTCACTTTAGTTGTTTTACCAGCTGGATCAATATTACCTGTCGCCAGAACCGCTCCACTTTATTCAAGTAAGTTTACCAGGTAGAATAATTTACTATAATATTTATTAAAGAAGTTAAATTACATAGACACTTTATACAAAAGAATATAATATTGGGTATATAAACCAGAGCATATTCGCCTTTATTAGTAGGTCAACCTTATGCCTATCTCCTTGAATAGATGTTATGAGACATACGCTCCTCTTCCTTTAGTGAATTCACGCTCTTACTGACCACTTATTTATGCCTAAACTCCAAACTTTAGCTATCTGTCTTTCTTTTGTGTCTTAAATTAACTGCGGTGAGCTTAAAATAACCATTGTTAAAAAGTAATATTTTAAACTGTTTTAACTTTACGTTTTCTTTAGAAACCGAAGTAAAAAGAACTGACCAAGAACAAAAAAATCTACATAAAGTTTTTATTAGAGTTTCAAAACTTGTATTTATTGGTATTTAATTAGAAAATTCCTAAAACATAGAAAGACAGAATATAAACCATTGTTTTCTTAAACGCATTATTAAATTTACTATCTATCTTTATCAAAAGTAGAATGTGCATGGCGATGGATAGATATATCCTTTATTTGTACAAAGTTAAAGTAAGGGCGTGAAAATTCGTTTGGAATTAAAAAAAACTTTTCCTACTCATATTTCACAAAGCATGCACAAGGTGTCCGTTATTTGACAATTTGAGTACAGACTCCACAAAGCCTTTTCACCTGGTATGAAAAAGATTGGAAATGACGTAAAAGGACGTCATTTCCAGTTTTCCAACACTTCATTACGTTTCAGAAAACAGCGTCATTTTAATGACTAAATTGTTTCAGCACGAACACAAGCCACTTCGTGCTCGACGCTCCACGAGCTTTTGGAGGATGAACCGAGTGAAATACCGAGGTAAGTTTAACTCTGCCGTTTTCTAGGCACGTTTCATTCCCCCTTAAATTACGTTAACGTGTCGGCAGTTGGCACTAATTCAAAAACTATAAACGGTAACTTTTACCGTACGAGCCTTTTTGGCAGCGAACGATGTGAATTTCGAATTCTTTCTATTAGGGAGTTTGTTTTTGTTACTGTTTGGTTCAGAATTAAGATTTAAGATTTTGACCTACTTGTGTAAGGTATACAGCTAATTGGTTATATATTCGTTCGATAAGTTCGTTTATCGTTTGACTTGGCAAACTATTCTGCAGTTATAAAAACAGGAACAGTAAGCTTAAAATCTGTCTGACATGCCAAAAAAAAAGAACAAAGGATATACTTCAGAGATGATAACGTGATGAATTCTTTGACCACAGATGACATACCTTCTTTCTTGTGCCAGGTGCGTCCGCATGGTCCGACTAGTCCGCTCCGGATCGCGCCTCGGGATGGATATAGTTGGTGGGCTTGGGGGGGAGGCAGAAGGCACTAGCGAAGACGATGCTTGTGGGGTGTTCGTGTCAGGGGTGACGGCAGGCGGCGCCGCACACGGAATGCTGCACCGGGGCGACAGGATATTAAGCGTGGATGGGCGGGATCTGACGCGAGCAACGCATGAACAGGCGGCAGCTGCTTTGAAGGTATTAATTTTATATGAGCAGTGGTGTCATCAAGATATATAAGTAATTTATTATGCTTTTTACTCATTTTGTGATCACTATGATTTGGACGAGGTAAGTGTACTAAATGGTTTTCCCAAAGAGGGCTGACGTCAGGGAGGCGGCCGCCGGTCGTACAAATATAGCCATATTGGCTAGTACACAGGTTGCAATTTTAGAGTCGTACAGTAAAACTTTGGGATAGGTTCAGTCTGCCTCTATCATAGACTCTACGTGTGACAGTGAGAGTTGAACCGCGATGGCTTCGGCTATCACTGTCGCAAATAGTGTGTATGAAAAAACAGGCTGACTGTTAAGGATTTGTTTAGTCTATCTATACAAAATTATGAGAAAATTCTGGTTACTAGATCTACTGTCACAGGTATAGCACTTCATAGAAGCGGAGTATCATTTATGCCTACTACTACTACAAACAAAATTATACATTCATGCACACGTCCATTTTTTGTGTTCGCAACAGACTCGACAAGGCGAGAATGGGCGAGGCGTACGGGGACACATATTGCGTGGGCCTATAATCCATTTAATTAGGTATTTAATTTTTTTTTTATAATCTTAACATGTCTTTTTATTGAAATATACACTTTACAAATCAATACCTTTGCAAATTACAAATTAATTATAAAATTTATAAAATAAATAATTTGCAATTCGCAAAGGTATTGATTTAAAAAGTGTATATTATTTCAATATAAAGATATGTCAAGATTGTTTACATTTTTCTAAATACCTAACCAAATGGACTGTAGGGTTTTCCGTTCCGTATGTAATACTTATATTTAATGTAAATTACTGTGCGAAATAACGATACGAACAACTTTTACTTCAAGACCATCACTTATATCACGAAAAAATAAACTATCCCAAATAAAGAAAAATTATAAAAACCAAATAGTCTAAAAAGTATTGAACAATTTTTATTTATGTTTATTGTTGTGTAGGATTGCACTTTATAAACGAATATACAACGTGGAAGGGACATACCCGTAATAAATCAGACCACAGGCTGTACTAGATCACTATAGTACAATGAAATTAAAATAACCGCCAAGTAACCAAAAAAAATCGACATTCCCATACAAATTGCTCAGGCGGCTGCACACTTTTGTATGGAATGGGTGAAAAATTTTTTTGTGTTTCGTCTTTTATTTTAATTTCATCATACTATAGTGATCTAGTATGGCCCGTGGTTCGATTTATTACGAGTATGCCTTCGACGTTGTATATGTACTTACTTAATAATAATAAGTTTACTCCTTTTTTGTCGTTTTTAGTTAGTTTCTGTTGTACTTACCTCGAAAGATTACTTTCTCAGCATCACCTGTTGGTTGATTGGCAGAAAAGGCCCCTGGCCGTCCGTCATTTACATGTACTTGTAATGAAATTAAATAAATAAATAAAGAAGCAACTTGTCTAAAGCGTTTATGTTCTAAAATTACCGGTAGGTATCGCGGTAGGAATTATGAAAATTACATTTGATCTGACATAAGTACATGAATTAATTTGGTTGATACGAGTAGAGACAAATTAATTTTATGATCAAATACCTAGTTCCAGTGTAATTTGCACGTGCCTGTTAATTTCACTTTTGGAAATTCAAATCCACAATACAACAAACATTTGCTTAGCACAAATATTGCTTTGCCTATGTTTTCCCTTTGATGTGTTTTTACGATTGTTGATCTATTTCGATTCAAAACAAGAGTAAATCAATTAATAATAAATTTGGCAAAAATATGGTTACTACAAGTATTGTTTTATAGAATATACCCTTTTTGGGATTTACCATTTATATAATTACTAGCTGTAACCCGCGACTTCGTCCGCGTAGAAGTCGAAAATGATTCTTATAGGATCTTTAATTGGTTTTTTACGTTGTAAATTGTGTTATAATATCCCATTCCCGTTCTCGTTCCCGTTCCAGTTCCCGATACCGTCATTTGCTAGAGCCAAAGAAAAAAAGATCTATTTGTCTCATTATTTCTTCGTCTCCTAGTCACAATCTACCTTCTTGCCAAATTTCATTTTCATTGGCTAAGTAGTTTTCGAGATTTCGTGATGAGTGAGTGAGTGAGTGATTTTCGCTTTTATATATTAGGTTGGGGAAAAAGTCTTTTCGCATATAGTATGTATGAACTTGTAATAAAACCACTTTGGCTGTACTATTTGCACCTGGCTGGTTTAGGTATCAATCAAAAGTTTAAATTTTAAAGAAGATAATTCCAAATTCAAATTAGGAAAATGCGTGATTTTCATTTGTTTTTCATACCGTCAAGATGAGTGAATCTAATGAAGAAATTAGATACATTTTAAAATTTTACTGCCATAAAGGTAAAAATGCAACGCAAGCCGCGAAAAAAATTTGCGATGTTTATGAACCTGGTATGGTGTCTGTGAGAGTAGCACAAATTTGGTTTAAGCGTTTTCAATCCGGAAATTTTGATGTCAAAGATGCACGTCGCTCTGGTCGCCCTGTTACGGATAAAATGGATGCTATTTTTGAAAAAGTGGAGCAAGATCGGCATGTCAGTAGTTACGACGTAGCTGAAGAACTGGGAATTGACCACAAAACAGTTTTGGCGCATTTGAAAAAAAATGGGTACACAAAAAAGCTCGATATTTGGGTACCTCACGAGCTCTCTGAAAGAAACCTAATAAACCGTGTACTCATTTGTGATTCTTTATTACGAGTATTACGACGTAATGAGACCGAACCATTTTTGAAGAAATTGATAACTGATGATGAAAAGTGGATCACGTACGACAAGAGCGTGTGAAAAAAGTCATGGTCAAAGGCCGGTCAGGCTTCACAGACTGTGGCGAAACCCGGGTTAACTCGCAACAAGATGATGCTGTGTGTGTGGTGGGATTGGAAGGGCTTTATTCATTATGAGCTGTTACCACCAGGCAGGAACATCGATTCAGAACTCTACTGCAAACAACTGATAAGATTAAAGCAAGAAGTTGAGAGAAAGCGGCCGGAATTAATCAACAGAAGGAGTGTGGTTTTTCATCATGATAACGCTAGACCTCACACATCTTTAACCACTCAGCAAAAAATAAGATAGTTTGGCTAGGAGGTGTTAATGCATCCGCCGTATAGTCCTGACCTGGTACCTTTAGATTTCCACCTGTTTCGGTCTCTTCAGAATTCTTTAGGCAGTGTCAGGTTAACATCACGAGAGGACTGCCAAAACTAAATTGACTTGACGCAGTTTTTTGATCAGAATCCCCAAAATTTCTATAGCACTGGGATCATCTCCCTACCTATAACATGGCAAAAAGTTATCGAACAAAATGGTACCTACATACTTTAGTTAAATTTAAATAAACTATATTAAAAAATGTTTTGAATTTTCATATAAAATGCGAAAAGACTTTTCCCCAACCTATTATATAGATTGACCAAACGAACGCGAAGCGTGAAAGAGGCGTCCCCGTAGCTCCATTTGTCTGTCCGGCTATTCTCTACTACGGATCGCATTAATTTTTTTATCCGATTCTCTGGAAATTGTGTAAGCAGATAGGAATTGTCGATTCATTTTAAGACATACAGACTCGCGAGTTCTAAAGCTCACAGAGTCACTTAGAACTTTTGAAAATCAGATATCCGATTTATATATTCTCTTCAAAGGTTTTAGTTTTGCGTCTGGCAGTTTAACTCAGAAGCGAGTTTAGTACAATGTAATCATCCATGATTTTATTTATATACTTTACACAAGACTAAATTCAAATAAGTAATGAGTTCTACGTCATAGCAAAAATCAATTTCAGATTGTAAAATTGGTTGAAAGTAATATCAAACGGGAGTATTTTTTAACCCCCGACTAAAAAGAGGGTTGTTATAAGTTTGACGCTAATGTCTGTCTGCTTCTCTGTCTGCCTGTCTATGTGTCTGTCTGTGGCATCGTTGCGCTCTAACGGATGGACCGATTTCGAGGCGGTTTTTTATTGTGAAAGCAAGTTCCCTTGCGGTGGTTCTTAGCTATGTTTAATAAAAATCGGTTGAGCCGTTTCAAAGTAATTGATGTTAACGTTTAAAAGTTAGGTCTTTCTCTAAAATAAAATAATAGATGGCTACGGATATCCATCTAGTGATGAGTAGCGGAACTAACGATACGACTTCGGTAGTTCCGCTACTCAACACGAGATGGTGTTCTTGAAAATTTGCGTCTTTTTTTTTAATTTTCTACCAAATAAACTTGTATTACTAAAATTATCATTTTTATTTAGCTGTACTCGGGCAGTGCTGTGACGATAGCAGCGCAGTACCAGCCTGAGCAATATGAGAGACTTCGGGCGAGGATCAGAGCGATCAACGCGGCGGCCGTCATGTCTCCACATCCGAGGCACGCCACCATCGCCACACACGTTCCTGTGCATCCAGATCTACACGCTATGTATCCAAGGTATTTTTTATTAAAAACCAATGAGGTTTTAGCCACTGCTTTCTCAAGTTAAGCTACCCCGGGCGTGATCCACGTTTGGATGGGTGACCACAAGTGGCATTAAAAATTCTCGGGCCGTCTTCGAAAGGCAAGTACTTAAAGTCGTTGGTCACGGCTGTCATGTATAGGCACGCACGTTATAAGGATCAAGCTATTAGCTATGTCAGATACCTTTTGGCAGCTTGAAATACTGATACCATAATTTACTACTTAAATACATAAAAAAACAAGCAATATAAACAATGACCTTCAAGTAAATTGATCTAAAATCCATACTGTCAAATATGACAGGTATTTTGCGCACGAATCCGAACTCACGACGTATTCTTTGACGCGTATTAATAGTTGAAAATAACCGTACAACTTTTAAGCAACGTACGCATTATATACCAAACCACGGGCTACACAAGATCACTATTAGTATAATGAAATTAATTTAACAGTCAAAATACGAAATAGTATGTTATGCAACAGTTGTATAAGAAGGTTCATAAAATGCGAGTGGCGCAAGTTACGATGCGAGCCTTGGCGAGCATCGTAAAGAGACGCCATCGAGCATTTTTTGACATACTTATACAACGTTGCATACAATACTTTTTCTACCACTACATTTACTAAAATAAATACAAAAATAAACAAAGAAAAGTACGAAATACTACTATATGTTTGGTAGATACTAGGTATCTATGGAAGACTAAATTTTTTTTATTGACGTCTTCCTGGTGACCTAAAGTGCCATTTTTGAAACATGGAGTCACTTAATCGAATGTTCATACAAAAAACCGTTGTCTTCAGTGACTCCACGTTTGAAAAATGGCACCATATGTTAAAATAACGATTTTATTATGTTGGCAGTATGGTAGTTATAAAGAAAAAAAGTTATAGGTCTATGGCTAGGAGTATCGTTTTGGCGAAATAACGACACATGTGCTATTTTATATTAGGAATAGACTATAGACTTTTCTGAAATTATATAATCTATGTTCTTATATTGGTGTTCGGGACCATTTAAAAGACAGATAACAGTACAGGAGTAGAAAAACAATTATTTGACATTTTCACACAAAAGTGTTAAGCCTCCCAGGCAATCTGTATGAGAATGTAATTTTTTTTGTTTTGTGATTGTTTTAATTTTATTATAATTTTGTGATTTAGAATAGCCAGTGGTTCGATTTAATATGTATATGTCCCTTACACGTAGGGTCGTTAAAATATCCGAGTCAAAATAAAATTGTTCATCTTTCCACAAAACAGTTCCAGGTTTCAGCTCATCATGAGTTGCACATTTGGGAACTTATCCTAACCGAAGATTGAATAACTACGTACATCAGATAAACATTAATGTATTTATTAACATGACGATAGACTATTATTCCGCCCAAGATTGGAATAAGGATTTACGATATGGAATATTGTTATTGAGTCGATAACTTTGGGAATTTATGTGTGAGAGTGGAACAAGAGCAATATTGACTGTGTTCCACTTTTTAAAAAACTGACCAAGTGCGAGTCGGACTGGCGCACGAAGGTTTCCCTATCATTATCTATAAAAATCACATTTGTCGTATGGGAGCCCCATCTAAATATTTATTTTATTCTGTTTTTATTTTCTTGTTGTAGCGGCAACAGAAATACATCATCTATAAAAATTTCAACTGTCTAGCTATCCCGGTTTATAGGATAAAGCCTGGTGACAGACAGACAGATGGATAGTGGAGTCTTATTAATATGGTCCCGAAAAATAGTGCTTGTAGGAATATTTAGAACATGCTACAGATTCAGCGGATTGACGAGTACACCACTCATTTTGTCAATATGGACGAGAGAAATCCCTAAGAGTGGGGTTACTCAAACAAATAAATAATAAATAAATATATGGGGACAAACTAGTAGTCAGGGGTGATCATCCTATACTATCCTATCCGGCGGTATAGGCATGGCACACGGGTACGCGATCCCGGCTTCCCGAGCTGCTACGAACTCATTCCTTATCTTTTCCGAGTTAGTAGCATCCTCTCCCACCTTTTATCCTTTCCAAAACGTCGTCCAACTCTCCTGACCTTTATTTATTGATATAAATTCTATTATATGTATTGAAATACTTTTTCCCTGTGTGTTCGATTAACACACATTTGAATCCCGAAGAGGGTTGACGTCTGGTTGGAGGCCAGTCATAAAAAACCATGCCAAATCTTTAAAAGTATGTCTAAGATATGAATAATTTTCAAGGCGATAGGACTAGGGCGTTCCCCCAAGGCGACGCGCAGTCACAGAACCCGGTGACTGTGAGAAATGGACCAGGGTTGTCGCGTCAGTCCGGATGGGCGCGACGTAAGAAGCAAGTCCAGGAGAGCAAATTAAGATTAGGAACGCTAAATGTAAGTCAGCAGAAATTGCAGACTTATTAAGTAGAAGAAGAATAAATATAGCTTGTTTACAAGAAACAAAGTAAAAAGTTTCAAAAGCAAGGGAAATCGGGGAAGGGTATAAATTTTATTATTGTGGCAAAGACGGAAGACGAAATGGTGTACGTATTGTAGTAGATAATGATTTAAAGAATAGTGTTATAGAGGTAAAAAGAGTAAACTATAGAATAATAACAATAAAGATCTTGTTATCTAAAGTAATTTTGAATATAGTGAGTGCATAGGCCCCATAACAAGGATGCGATGATAGGGCTAAAGAAAATTTCTGGATAGAGTTAGATAAAGTTATAATGGCGGTACCTGGGGATGAATATTTATATATTGGAGGTGATTTTAACGCCCATGTAGGGAAAACAAACAAAAATTATGAAAGAATTCATGGAAACAATGGTTTTGGAACAAGAAATGAGGAGGGAGAAAGTCTTCTAGAAACTGCAAGCGCATTTGACCTAACACTTGTAAATACCTTTTATTAAAAAGCAGATGAACATCTGATAACTTACAAAATTAGAACACATAAAACACAAATACATAGATTATTTTTTAACTAATAGAAGCAGGCTCAATATAATAAAAGACTGTAAAGTAATACCCGGGGAAGCAGTAGTGGCACAACATAGGCTATTAGTAAAGGAAATAAAATTAAAATTTAAAGAATTGAAGAACAAATTGACACTTAATATGAAACTAAAATGGTGGATGCTAGAAAAGAAAAAATGCGCTAAACAGTTTAGAGATAAAATTGTAGACAAAATGTTAGAAATGAATGATAGAATTCCAGAAATGTCAGCCAATGAGTGTTGGGATGAGATGGCTAATTGTATCCAAGTTAGTGCGCTTGATGTTCTTGGAAAAACTAAAGGAAAAAAGAGCATGCCGGGTAAGGAAATATGGTGGTGGAAAGATAAAGTAAAATATGCCCTACAAAAGAAAAAGGATGCTATTAGCGAAAGGCAAAAGAGTAAAGAAAGTCAATGAACAAAAGAAAAGAGAACTCTACAATGAAGCGAAAAGAAGGGCGAAAAAATCTGTAGCAATGGCAAAAGCAGAACAACAAGATAAACTTAATCGGGAATTGGACAATCCTAAAAATCAGAAACTTTCGTATCGAATTGCTAAAACTAGAGAAAGAAAAGGTAAAGATTTCGCTTACGTGAAATGCATTAAAGATGAAGCAGGAACAATTCTGACAAAAGATGACGACATCAAATAAAGGTGGAAGACTGGAAGGGGTATTCTGAAAAGCTATTAAACGTAGAAAATGATTGGGAGTTTTGGATGAGACGGTGGGAAATCTGGGAATGGTAGATCAAATTAGCATAGGCGAAGTTAGAAACGCGGTTAGAAATATGAAAAATGGAAAAGCGGTAGGGCCCGACGAAATTCCGGTAGAAGTGTGGAAAACTCTAAGGTTCAAGTGGTTAACTTTATTCTTCAATAAACTGATGGATGAATGTGTAGTACCCAATGAATGGAGCAGCAGTTACTTGGTGCCCATTTTCAAGGGGAAAGGCGATGTTCAGGACTGCAATGGGTAAAGAGAGATAAAGCTAATGTCACACACAATGAAAGTTTGAGAAAAAATATTGGAGAAAAGATTGAGAACTGAGACTGATGTAACACCAAATCAGTTAGGTTTTATGCCCGGAAGGGGTACCACGGACGCCATCTTCGCAATCCGATAGTTAGCAGAAAAGTATAGGGGTGCCCATAAAAACCTGCACATGGTTTTCATTGCCCTGGAAAAGGCTTACGACAGGATTCCACGAAAAGTCGTTTGGTGGGCCATGAGAAAGAAAAAAGTGCCTACAAAATATATTAATTTGATTCGTGACATGTACAGTGAAGCAGTCACAAAGGTGAAATCCGCCGATGGAGTAACAGAAAGATTTGGTGTAACAGTTGGCTTGCACCACGGTTCAGCTTTAAGTCCTTACCTCTTCCTGATAGTAATGGATGCCTTGATATCGGCCCTGCAGGAAGAAACCCCCTGGTGTATGCTATTTGCTGACGACATTGTACACGGAGGGTACGATGTTGCAAAACAAACTAAATATGTGGAAGCATGCCCTAAAAACTGTAGGCTTAAAAATCAGCAGAACCAAAACAGAATATCTGTTCTGTGATTTCGGCGCTGTTTCTAGGGAAGTGACCCTTACCATTGATAGTAGTGTAGTACCAGCTTATTCTAATTTTAGGTATTTGGGTTCGTTGCTCCAGCGGGACGGTGATGTTGACAGGGAAGTAAAGCGACGAATCAATGCAAGTTGGCAAAAACGGAGAGAAGTGACCGGCACGACTTGTGACCCATAATACCGGTGAAGCTAAAGGGCAAGATCTATAAATCAGTTATAAGACCAGTGATGTTATACGGCTCCGAATGTTGGGCAACAAAAGTGCAGGACGAGAAAAGGCTTCATTCAGCCGAAATGAGGATGTTGCGTTGGATGTGTGGGGTGACACGAAGGGATAGGGTTAGAAATGTTTATGTGAGGGGAAGTTTAAATGTAGCGCCATTAAACGAGAAAGTAAGAAGCAATCGTTTGTCATGGTTTGGATATGTGATGAGAAGAGAGGATCAACATGCAACAAAAAGAACCTTACATATGACGGTTAATAGAAATAGGGGAAGAGAAAGACCAAACAAGAGGTGGATGGAATGCTTAAGGCAAGATATGGGGGCAGTAGGAGTAGATGTTAGTATGACGGGAAATAGAGAAATGTGGAAGGAGAAGACATACTGCGCCGACCCCAGATGATGGGATAAGGTGAGGTGAGGCAGATGATGATGGGGACAAACTACACTGATTGAGCTAGTCCCGAAGTAAGTTCGAGACTTGTGTTATGGGATACTAACTCAATAATACTATATTATACAAATACACATATATATATAATATATTAGTCAAATAATTTTTTATGCACATATTAATACTAGGATATACAGATCAAGCCAGGGACTTCTGAATCTTGGACCACAAATCCACACACACAAAAATGCAGGATTTTTGGGCAAAATAATATACCATTTAAGTTATATTTTCGCTACACCAGAGTATGTAAAACGTAATTTACCGTGGTATTATAACCACTTTGTTAATATTTTGCTCCACCTGTCATCATCACGTCTTGCTAGGTATCCTATCCAACTCCATTTGAGGATCATCACAAAATAGAAAAGCTTAAGTAAAAATATAGCTATTTTACAACACAAGAAAAAATTACGGTTAAACTCTTGTGGCGCAGCAAATGTTTAAAAACTCTTAAATTTAGTTTAATAATAAATTTTCTATTTTAAAATAATATTTCAAAATCGGGCTCCTAGGTACGTACTTTCCTGGTTAGAGGCCGTATAAAGCTGCCTATTCCTAGCTGAAGTAACGACACCGTTAAAGTGAATTATTGCCTGCAATATAAGCACTTTATATGGTAGCAATTCTGGAATGCACTAGGTTGTACTTAGATATAACTTGAAAGCGGATAAAGAAGCTACTTCATCCGCTCACTGAGATTTAATAACAAAATAACAATGTACTTGTCATACAAATTTACTCCTAATGATCAGAATACGTGAATTATTGCGGTTGAAAATGATATACAACTGAACTGAACATTAGTTCAGAGAAACCAAAACTAAGACATAATTTCATGACTATGTATTTAGGGAGCTTCAAAATCTGACAATAATTTCATCGACAGCAAAATTCTTTGTTAAAAATGTTTACTCCAAAAATAAACAATTTCTTTAAATAAAATCAAACCTTTCGAAGCCAAAATATCAATGTTTAAACAGTACTGAAATTTTATAAGTGAATTTCAACATACTCGTCTCGACCGACGGCCCAGTCAACCGTGACATCTGCGCAATGGTGCTGAAAAATCACGAATTTAATATGTTCTGAAAATGCAATAAAATTTATCTGCACTTAATCACTTATCTCTTGTTTACTACCTACCTAGTTATTAGTGGTAATAGTTTATTGAAACCAGGAAAAACGTTATGTTTATATTTATCTGTATACCTAGAATAAACTAGAATAGCCTTTGTTTTGGCAAAGATATTTTAACGTAACAGATACCCAAAGCCATAGATTGAGGTCCCAAAAGGAGGCAAAAATAGAGTTGTCTGTAGGCACACATAGATGGCAGCACACTAGACTAGCAAAAAAAATCTTTAAAAATACTTATTGCATTTCTTATAAGTCATATTTAATTAATTACTTTATTTACTAGTACTATTTTATTTAAATTAAACAGTAAAAAATATTATTATTTTAATAAATAGCTATAGCGCCATCTTGAGACAAGGAAGAGAAATTATTAATACAGCACGGGTTACTCACGTAGAGCGTCAGCTACTCCCGTGCCGTGCTAACCCGTGCTGTTTTAATAATGTCTGTGTCTCGCGTTACGAAGAGAAATAATAATGTTTATAAGGCGATGGTTAGACATAGTTTTGGTAACCTTCAGCTAGAAGCTGAATTAATGGTCAATCATTATTGTATTTCAGATTTGAAAAAGAATGTGGTTAGAGGTATTACTAGGTTTTGGAAAATTTGGCTTAAACCAACATAATATCTGTTATCGCTCGTCGTAAGCCCTATTTTGTATTCTGCAGGGCATGTGGGGTAAATTTAGTGTTATTGATACGTTTCGTTACATTGTAGACAAAAATATTATTTTATAAGGTACCTTTTACTTTTCTTTCGTTTGTGAGTGGCCACCACTAGTGACAGATCATTTAAACTGCCCAAATATAGCTGGCATACATAAAGGACTTTGATTATATTGCATTTATACAAGCTTTTATTTACTTTCACCTGTCCTTTTGTCTGTCGGTCTATCTGTCTGACTATCTGTAATCAAATCTTGCAAGTTAAATTTGACCCATTTCCCGGTTTTGCACACATACGTATATCACGTGACAATGCAATATTATGATGACATGGAGCTGATCTGATGATGGAGCCAGAAGGTGGCCTTAGGAACTCATCGAGTATTGGCTCGTTTGATCGTCTTGAAGAGCTTTTTAAATTTTTAGGTTCATTGTTTTAGATAAAAGCTTATTTTAAAAATATATTTTTAATAATGAATTTTCCTTGTGACTGGCCAGAAAAAAAGGTAGGCCCCGGAGGCGTTGGTGTGACGACTTGCGAGTTTGAAAGGGAATGGTTGGAAGGGACACACGAACGAGATATTTGTAAAGAAATGGGGGAGACCTTTGCCCAGCAGTGAGACAGTAAAGGTACAAAAAATACTTGTTAAAATTACAGAAGGTTTTAACATATTTAATGCCACTTGTGATACTTATTCAGATGCGAACCTAGCCAGTGGTTGTTTAGTACATATGTACAATACCCGGTATGTAAGTTGAACAAAAATGGCAGCCGTCGGCGCATGTTCAATTGGAGATAAAAGTGTTAAAACAGATTTTTTGGTCTTTCTTCAAAGCCGATATCATTTATATCTGAAGTTCGGATAGAAATGTTATAGAAATATGATTCTAAACGGACAAGCAACGTACAACAACGACCGCTATTTTTGTTGAACTTACGTGTCGGGTATTGTAAGGTAGGTGTGTATCAAATTTTAATATACTTTTCGCGAATACAATGACAATTTCTTTTACAGATAGCAGTGATTTGGCTGTGAAGATGACCATTCAGAACTGAAAGTAGTTAGTGATTCAATTACTATGTAATATGTACCTTAAAGGTACTGACAACTGAGTACTTACGTAATCCGGTAGCAAAATATTATAATTTTTATTAATGTATAATATTTTAATAACAAAAATTTCAAAAATTTTCGGTCCGAAAATATTTTGATGCGAAATATATTTTAGTTTAACAAAAATAATCTTTTATCGACATCAGAAATGGTTTTTAAAAAAATGTACTACTTAGTTTATCAGGAAAAAAAGTGTTTTCGTGTTATATGTAAATATAAAAATTACTGTACCCCAGTTTTAATATATTTTCTATGTGTTTCTCGGATTGTAAACTACACTTAGCATATGGGCGTAAAGTCGTTATATGTAATTTGTAAGATAATGTTTTTTGAACTGTGATATTAATGTTATGTTAGCATTATCATTGTATCGTAAAAATGAAAGTGATTATACGATATTAAAAAGTCATGTATTTTGTTATAAAAACCCTTTTAAACCAGACACACACATCACAGAAAAAATTTACTACGGAAAAAAAAAATGCATTAGAGTATCAAAAATATAAACTACCTACTAAAGTTTTACCTTAAAATATAAAGAATCCTGAAGTAAAAGTTAGAGTATGCAGATAAGTAAAATTCAATACATTATAACTTATGCCAACCAACCAACTGCGAAAAATTTCCTGAATAAGGTGAACGTATGCCTTTGGGATTTATGAAAAAAGCCGCTAAAACAGTACATTATGATGTGATGTGACACAGCATAATTATATGACCGCAATCTCCAATAAGGACATCGCAAATCAATCAATATCGATTATATTCTTTTATTCATTTTGCAGGCAGTTTTAACAAAAACTGGGACGGTGCTAAAAATTAACGAGCGTTGCCCCTTTATGATTGACCTGAGGACGGATATTTGCCAAAACTTGATCAGGATGTACATACAGAAGGAAGTTGGAGCCGCGCCAGACACTAATTTAACTCCGAGACTTTTAAAAGCAGGAGACATCTATTCGAAATGTAGCAGCGGAAAACTTTTCTACTTTACCGAACAATATAGCTATTTCTATTTAGGTATTTGTTAAACAAGGATATCTTTTTGTTTTTAATTTTATTATTTTGCTTCAGTCGCAACTATAGCTGACACAACATTTCATTATCTATAATTTTATCTGAATTGCGCATTTTTATAAGTAACTAGGTTAGGTAGTTTTATAAAGCCATTAAGAGTGAGACGATGCTTAAAACTTAACGATTAAAAGAATATTTCGTGACGGGCAAGTTCTTGCCTTACCATGAGACATGTTAAAGTTAGTGAGAACTTCAAAGCGAAACACGTCTTCTCCTTACTCAAAGACGACATTCATGTAATAACTACCACCAACAATTTCAGACGGAGTTTTAACTTCTATAAATATCTTTGAGCAACTTTGTTATTTGCCATCTCAACCAAATCTCGACAACAATTTGAACACTGTGACAGTTTAGCGAAGTTTCGTATGACAAATGATTTTGTCGCGAGTTTCGGATGAGATTATCACTTTTGCCCTGTGGCCTTTCGTGCGTATTGTGTCTTTAGACGAAAAGATAATAAATATTTTTTTTTTTTTTTTTTTTACAATTTATTGGTTTAGGCATTTGTCCTCAATCTCACCTGATGGAAAGCGACGATGAAGACTAGGATGAAGCATGCCTATCCAAAAGATAACCATTCAATCTACTTTTGAATGTCCCGGGGCTGTACTTCTCTGGGAATATAGACGCAGGCAGTTCATTCCACACCTTAGCTACTCGAACCAAAAAGGAATTGTCAAAGCGTTTAGTTCGAGACTTAGGTATTTCAACGACAAAGGGGTGAAACCCCTGTCCGCGCCTCGTAGTCCGATAGAGAAATGGTGAGGGTTTCACGAGATCAAAAAGAGCCTTCGAACACTCTCCAAAATGTATCCTATAGAAAACCGATAAGCAGGCTACTTTGCGACGATGCTCTAGGGACTGCAATTTTCTATTCGAAAGCTCATCGCTGTTTATAAGCCTGCGGGCTCTTCGGTCAACAGAGTCTAGTGCCTCAAGTTGGTATTTAGCGGAGCCATATTGATTATATTAACTATATTGCAAGTTGTCTTGAAGGCACGATGATCACACTGCTCGTATATTGTGGGAAGGAGTTTTGAGTGGACACAACGAGAATTCTTGCCGTATCTAAGTAGATGCAATGAAGGGTAGGTGTAATAGCAGTGTCGTTATGTGGTATGATAATAAGAATTTATCTGCGTAGAGTTTCCCATCATATTTTGTTAATAAGTGAAGAAATAAAAGGCAGTACTCGTATAGGCTAAATCCTCTGGCAGCTCTGGCCAACTGGCCAAGTATAGTTTTGGTAGTACAGAGAGACTGTTATGAAATTCTGTTTATTTTCTGACGTAATCATTTTATTGTTTTGTTAGTTTTTTTTTTTATTAACGAGGTAAGATGTTCCTAAGAATAGAAATTCGGAAATTTTCAAATTGATATATTAAAAACCTATAAACTTATCGTAAAAAATAATAATACTCATCTTATTCAAATAAATTTTAAGTTCATTCTTTGTCTAGTAAATATTTATCAAGTTTTGCGATTCAGACTCAGAATCCATTCTACAAACGCACAAACAACAACAGATAACGTCAGGCTCACTGCATTGTTTGGGTTGAGAGAATATAGAGAGATGAGAGAGCAAAAGCAACGTTGAATTTGTGTTTTTTCTTTCCACGAAAGCTTCTTAGTGAGCTGGTTAAAACTAGACACAAAGAGTTTGCTGGACATTGGTCCCCCACAAAGACATCCATAGGAGATGGCGTAGTCTATTTTTAGAAAATAATTACAAAAAGATTCGAAGTACTTATCTGTGTAAAAAGATCATCTTATATACTAAACAACATGAACATAATATTATGATATAAGCTTTTCAAAATGTATCTATAAATATAAAAAAACAACAATGAAGAAAAAGGAAACTTATAGATAAGATCAAATATAATAAAATTCCAATATTTACTTCACCTATTCTCCCTCTTGTCCCTCATATCTATCTGACATTTTTGGGAGGCGCGAAATACTCCTATGATAATAGGTTTCCGCTAAATTTGGTAACCAAGTAGAAGTTAGAGGATAAATCATTTTTATTAGGATGCTTTCAAGACATACCGTTAATCGTCTCCACGTTATTGGCTATATTTTAGTAGAACTACTAGTAGTATACTACTAAAGTGGAAGATTTGACATAAGTGAATATTTATTATATATAGTAATTTATTTCGGACAGCGTAACCAATTCGGAAATGCCGCCAGCCTTTTGGGTACATTGCCCTATGATGGTACCTAGTAATTTGACCTCAATATTTTTAATTTAGTTAGTTTCAATTTAGACTGTATTTTATGTCATTTATAGTGTATAAATTGACTAGTTTCTTGAATATACATCGTGGAAGAGACATACCCGTAATAAATCAAACCACGGGCTATACTAGATCTCCATAGTATAATAAAATGAAAATAACATCCAAAAACAAACAAACAAAATCGACATTCCCATACACACTTCTGTATGGAACTTCTGTATGGAAATGCCAATTTCTTTTTCTGCTATTTTTATTTTATTATACTATAGAGATCCTTTCCACGTTGTGTTTAATTTATTTCATTTCATCATAGTTCGTTTATATCATAATCGCACGAGACATTTTATAAATGTTCTGATTATGATGTAGAATTCTTAGTCGAGACCTGACCTCTGTCCATCAGTTAACTTACTGTTACTGAAATAATGATCAATGTGTTGTACAGTACAAACAAAATACATATTTACGTAAATAATGAATTGGATGTTACTACGATTACTACTAAACAATTTTTATTTTCTTTACAATCTTTAGGTGTAAAAATTACATGATTTCAATCTCGGACCCCAAACCTCATTCATAATCATAACCTACAAACTCCATAACAAATAGAAGTGGCCCGAAACAACTTTACATTATCTTAAAATCAGGTAGAACATGGCGTGCTTATCTTAATCATTTAAAATTAGATCAGGCCCTTTTGTCTCCGCTTTTAAATTAAGTAGATTTTGTTTTGAAAGGGCCTGAGTAAACGATTAACGCTAATTCCGAGTTTGTACTTCGGGAATCTTATCAGCTGATTTAAACTGCCAGCCAAGTAAACAAATAGGTACTTGTGAATTAAAGATATTGTTATTACGTAACATTATGATAGATTTTAACAGTTGAATTATAAAGGAGCTGGACGAGATGTAAATTTAGTTGATTTTGAGAAGAAAAGTTTTCAAATCCTGGTCGGAAGATTGGTAATCTTAATAATTTTTGCAGGTGGATGTCCAGCCGAGGACATAGTGCGGCAAATTGATATTGGTTATAATGATGACTTGACCCCACGTATTATCTTAGGTCGAGAAATGTGAGAACATAAAATGATTTAACGTCAATGTTCCTAACGTAAAAAAGAGAACAACAAACAAAATTGAATTTATAGGTCTGTATCTGCGTCGAGTTACTTGAGATTGCTCGTGTTTGAGGAGTTAAGTGGAAATCCAAAAGAGCCGTTCTCCTGTTCTTTCTGATATCTTTTTGATTTCCTACTGATACGACCTATATAACCTTTATTTTCTGAAAAAACTTCATTCTCGGTCTTTCTTTTCCTCATCTCCCTTTTATTTTTCCTTGTGCTAATATTTTGAAGAGATTGACATGGGATAAATTTGAAGTAAGAAGGTATAAATAAATAATCTTTATATAATAATCGGACGTACTTTGAGCGAATTCTAGTAAGTATAATAAACTGGTAATTTCGTGAACTGTTCATATTAAAATAAAATGATATATTTTTTTTTTATTTAGTATCTACATCGTTTACAATATTTTTGTTGCTGGAACCTCTTTTTAAGCACAAATATGCTTGTCCCAGGAGATTTCACTCTTTCTTATCTCTGTCACTAAATCCTTACATAGTTGACCAAATAATGAGACAGGAGGTCTTAATGAAAAAAATAATAGCACGTGGTGTATATAAATATGCATGTGTATGTGCTTGTGTATCTGTTTATTATTATTATTATGATAAATATATTATAAGATAGTGCTAATTTTTATATGTATAAATATGTGATGTAAATATATCAATATACATTTGTGTGTAAATAGAGAATATAATAGTATAAATAAAGAGAAGTGTTAGATTTTATAATATTTCTATATTGTATAATAGCGCTTTATAAACTTGTTTTTATATGTTTTTTTTTACTATTGAATATAACATCATATTACTTAAAATAATTTAAACTTTAAGTGAAATAGCTGTTTAAGTTCAAGCTCTTACCCACACTTTCACGCCAAAACGGCTAAACGGATCGGAATAAAATTCTGCGTAAATAGTTTACTACCGGGATTAACAAATAGAATACGTTTTATCCCTGGTAAATGAAAGCTTCCCGTGGGATTGTAAAAAAATTGACCAGCTAGTTGTACAATAAATAAAAAGGTTGAGGGATGTTTGTTCCATTCACGCCAAAATGGCTAAACTGATCGGAATAAAATTTAATACGAAGATAGCTTCATACCTGGATTAAAATGGGATATTTTTTATCTCTGGTAATTGTAATTTAGCTTATTACCTATATTATATACGTACATGGTGCAATAAAGAGTGTTTATAATTTATTGAATTGAACCTGGATTAACGCATGGAATACTTTTTGTCCCTGGGAAATTTAAGGTTCTCGTGAGACTATCAAAAAATTGACCAGCTAGTTGTACAATAAATATAAAGGTCCATAAATATATACATTCACGCCAAAACAACAGCGAGTTGAAGCTTAATTAATTATACTAACCCAAATAAAAGAACATTCGTACACGACCTTATCTGGCCGGGTTTTCCTGCCGAGATTAAACTGGAAGAGGATTATGCCATACTTCCATCTAACGCCGCAAAAACCCCCAAGGAATACAAGTTTGGTAAATAAACTGCTGCAGTAGAGATACTTTATACGCGTTCCGTCCCGATGAAATTTTCACAACCCTCAACTTTTCACTTAATAAACCCTCCAAAAGATATTTATACGGCATAATTTCGCATGTGGCGAAATTATTCTCATGGGGTATGAGAGTACAGTCAACAAAATAAATGCCATTGAGTAACTTCAATTAAAAGTGCTGGGTATATTGCGTTTTAGTTATTACATGTTTTGCCTTTTGAAGTCTTTATTGGTTTGATATTACTCTATCTGGCTAACATGGTTACTAACAAATTAATATTCTTTAGAAATTTATTGAAATCCAGTATGTTTTCTTGACTCCACAAGGTGTTAGGTTAGATGTGATGATCTTTTAGTTCGTGTTGTGTGTAAGTGCCGTATAGATAAAATTAAGCACGTCAATCATATTCTATGCATGAATGGGTTGTTGGGCGTTTCGTACCGCGAGTATTTTGAACAGCGGTCCGAATCGCCCAGGTACTATTTCTAAAGGGGTCATTTGCAACGCGATCCGAATCGCCCAAGAACTATTTTTTAATGGGTCGTTTCGGACCACGGTGGGAAACAAAACAGTTTTCTTGTGGATTGAATTAGAACAGAAAACATAATGTAGTTTAATTACACATCTTTTATAGTGCAACTAGGCAAAAAAATAACAGGTAAAAAAAATATTCAAGTTATATGTCTAAAGCCTACTACGTAAACTTTTCGTCAATCACTGTAAATAATATTGAATTTTTTGACGATGTAGATAAGTTATGTAAAAAATTGTCGATAATTAAAAGGTACCGGTATACGGACACACACATTCCAAGAATTGGACCTACGAAAAGAGCAATATAGGTAGTGATTTCAAAAGACACCTTGGACCATTCGCACCTCATCAACCCCTGCGGTGCGAATGACTCCCTTCAGAAACAGTACTTGGGTGATTCGGACCGCGGTCCGAACCCGCATAAATAGGTATACTTTTATGTTTATAATCTTAGTAACCTTCTAGGCTTGTGTCCTTAAACTTAACTGACAGACTGCATTTTTAAATCTATGTTATGATTCGTCAAGCTTTTCAGATATATTATTCCACGGGAGCTTGAGATTGCAAAATAAGAAGTGAGTATAAAGAACCCATGAGATTTTTATGGCTGGTTGTATGTACAAGATTATAAATATAATAATACAAGCATTGGAACACAAGGAATGTAAGCCAGTAAGTAACGTGACATGCTTGGAAATTGCATATATAAAAATCTCATTTTTTGTCGTCAGTAGAAAAGTGACATTACTAGTTAAATATTTATCTCACAATTTACTCTGGGTGAAAGATAATGTGATACAAAACGTTAGTACGGCAATGCGCATCCTTTTGTTTAGATATTCCTTGGGATAACAAGGGTTACATATGTTGAAGCTGACTTGTATAAACCTTTTTAACCCCCGATGGAAAAAGTGGCATGTTGTAAGTTTGAAGTGTCTGTGTATCTTCTGTGGCATCGTAGCTCCTAAATAAATGGACAGCCGTGTCTATCGAGATGGTTCTTAGATATATTTGATGGAAATTGGCTTAGCCGTTCAAACGTTACTAGAGGTGAACGCTTAAAAGTCAGAGATTTTCTCATTTTGTCTGGCTAATAAACTTGTTATTTGAGCCATTCAAGCCTAAATGTTTTTGTTAACTCTTCAAGCACCGATTGGCCCGATCGGGTCAAAAGAACAATTGAATTCAATTGTGTCTGTGATATATGGTGCTTGAAGGATTTAAAGCAAAGGAAACAAATACTTTACTAAAGCATTTATATCTATGTAGGTAACATAATAAAAAGTAAAAAAACTAAAACCCAACTACGACAAAAAACGACGCTGAAAAAATATAAAACAAGATTTTCAGAATACTGAACTGAACAAAGTTGCTAATGTAGTTGCAAGTAAATGGACACAGTAGACTCTACCAAGATGCCTTCGTTGTAAATTGACAATAATGTCATACAATACTATTCTGAAGTATGCAATATTCACTATGTAGAGATAAATTTTCATGTTTGGAAAGGCGTAGTCACACGTTACATATACCTACCTACCGTAGCACTTTGACAACGTGTGACTACGCCTTTCCAAACATGAAAATTATACATTCTACCTCGCTCAACCGAGCGTATTGCATCCTGGGTATAGGTCTGGCTGTGACTACTAGATTCCTGAAATTGAACATGTCAGTGGTATATGGTTGCTGCTGCACGGCCTCTGAAATGCCCTCCCCGAGTTAATTCAAATCCAATCTCTTTTAACGATTGTCAGTTTACAGAGTTATGAGAAACGTACGTACATATTACCTCGCTTATCTGAGCGTATTGCATTTAGGCATAAAACTAGCTATGATTACTAGATTCCCGAAATTGAACTTGTCAGTGATAAATGACATCAAAAATAGCAGATACTGCCGCATGGCCTTCGCTAGGAAATCTAATTACTTTTGAGGATTGTCAGAGGCATATTGAGTCAGAAAATACAGCTTTGTATATACAACGTGTTACGGAAAGGGGATTTTAACCTGAAAGGGAGTAAACTAATCAATGTGAACAGCTTTTAGTACGAGATCATCCATGAAATCCCCAAAAATAAAATAACCGGTTCCATACAAAATTAAATAAATACCTACCGTGCCAAAGTGTATGGAGCTACAGATTCTTTTTTGCTATTTCAGGGATGATATCGTAGTAAAAGTTGTACACATTGATTAATTTACTCCCTTCGGGTTGAAACCCCCTTTCCGTTACACGTTGTATATTTATGTTTGTTCCGACATAAATCCAAATCAAAAATATCTTACTAGTAAAAATAGATACTTTTGTCATGGAATTAACTAAAAGTTTTCGTAACTCGTACTAAAGTATAAAATACTTACCAGCTTTACTTTCAAACTTTGTGTAAGTAGAGAGAGAGAAGAGAGAATAGAAACAGCTGATACGTTCTTGGTTTTTCTTTTTTTTCAGACCAGCATAGAAGAAAAAAACGATTATAGATATATTTTTCTTTCTTCGTTTCTTTTTTTCTTGAAATTGTAAATAACAATATCAGTGTCGGAGAAATTGGTCGCGACCGCCGATAAATAGTTGGTTAACCCTGGAATAACAATGGGTACCAAAGTAACAATTAACGCCGGAATTCTGCTTAAAACATAATGATTATTTATTATATATTATTTGCCGACCTCCGTGGCGTAGTGGTCACCATGCTAGTCCGCCACCCAGAGGTTCCGGGTTCGATCCCCAGTCAGGGCAAGTTGGAAAATAGCCTTTTTAAAATTTTCCTGAGACTTGGGTATTTATCTGTGTACGTATTTGTTATAAAATATAGTATCGTTGAGTTAGTATCCCATAACATAAGTCTCGAACTTACTTTGGGGCTAGCTCAATCAGTGTAATTTGTCCGTATATATTTATTAATTTTTGTACAATACAATTTTATTTATAACTATATTGATATCTTGATATTTATCGTGACTTCTTGTCTATTGTTTGATGTATTTATCCACTTACTATTTCAGTCCACTGCTGAATAACACACAGTGTGTCTTAGCTAGGTTTCACTGCGTTTCCCTAGCACCAAACTTCAAGTAGATACCTAGGTACTACCTTCAAGATCTATCTACCTTTGTTAGGTCTACATAAATGCATAGTATAAAGAACGAAATTTTTGAGTCGAATTTCTAAGTGTTATTCAACACAATAAAATAGACAATAGTAAAATTAATAGTAGCAGAATAGGTATTTTACTACTATTAATTTTACTATTTTTTATTTTAGGCACCTTACTAATATGGTAAGTTGAGATCAATTCTCCTTCAGTTCTATTCGTATATCGCCTTTACAGTGATATTATGGGCATTCAATAAAAAGTCCAGTTGAGCAGATGCTACGGACATAATCATAAAATAAACCGAGCCTTTTCCTCTTTTATGATAAAAGTAGGTAATTGATTCCAGTTTTAGTTTGGCCGATCACAAAGCAATCAAATAAAAATGATTGAAAAGCAGTAGGTTGCTTTTGACAATCGTTTACCTACAAGTAGTTAATTTCTCATTTTTTTAAATTTTCGGTAAATGGTTAAAGAAACTTAACAGCTGTAATAAATTGCTTAATAAAATTAAGTCAACTTTACCTGTATTGTAACATATAAATATTATTTATTTTTACATTCAATATTGTGAAATATAAAGTAATATAAGTAAATATCTTTCATGTTTTAAATATGGATGTTTTCATTTCAATTTGTTAAACTATCATTTTGTTCTATTCAGAAACAAAAACAATTTTTAAAAACAAGCGCGACGCTGATTTGTTTATCATTTCCAAAGGTGTTTCATAGATTTGTTTCAGAGCAGCCAGATTGACGTATGATACTAAAGTTTTCGGCTTAGAATAAGACAACGCTCAAACTTATCCTCTTTTATTTAAAGGACTCTCTCTCACAAATGCATTGTCAACTCTTCTCCGTCGTCAAGAAGGAGGAGGCTTAATTTTTTGTTAAAAAGTAGGAAGTATTTTTTACACTGTATTGCTAACGTTTTAAATAATTCATTGCCTAAATATTTGCATCCCCTGTTTGCCTTCCGTGAACATTTTCCTGGTCATGTCTCCCAATAAAAACAAAAGATGTTTGAAACACAACATTGGGTAGGAATTTTTAATCGGAAGCGCCGTTTCATATTGAATGTACGAGTATCGCAAATTGCTTTTTTATCAAATTCCTACTTTCTTTGTTAGTTTGTGGACCCACTTTTGAAGTTTTCTTTTTATATATAGCCAGTATAAATACTTTTAAAATTAAGGGCCATGGTTTGTTGTTGTTTATTACATTATGAATAAGTAATCAATGCAATATAAAAAAATTGTAACTACGCTTTGGGTACACCAAAAGAGAAAATATAGTTCTCTGAAAAAATATATTTAGAAACACATTTCAGCAAGAATCGCCTTCAACAAAAATTTTTTTGAGGCACAGAAATGCATAAATTCTGAAACTAACAACATTAAATGTTCTTTCCTTACGCATTGCCATTATTACAGTAATTTTGTATCATCAAAAGTTTTACCTGATATTTTTTATTAAAAATGTTCTTCAAATAAAAATTTCAAAACAATATTCTCGAAATTAAAAAAAAAATTGAGAAGGCCATTGTTGGAAGTTGTCAGGGATTCAAATCTGCAAAGATTAATTCACTTTATTTCACAAGCATAAAGGATCGCCTTAAAGCATTTATTCGAGTGTAACTGAGATAAGACTGTGTTCTCTCATGTTAGCAAATTGAAATTATTCAAAGTAAGCTATGACCTTTCTTTATGAATTATACGTGCTAAAGGGATCTATCATCTTATCTATTAAGATAAAATATTTAACGCTTGGTTGAATAAACTATTTTGAAATTCATCAAAGGCAGAAGCACGAAAATCTTCCGAGATAAAGTATGGAATAATAGGTTATATGTACATAACCAACTTAATAATATTTTTTATTCAAATATCTAGTTAACTAAGGTATTCGGGTATACTATCAACTTAGTGAATTGTTACTATTATAATTTTATAAAATGTGACACAAAAAAGCGGCCAAGTGCGAGTCGGACTCGCCCATAAAGGGTTTCGTAGCAGCAAGTAACATAATATAAAAGTTCTTGTAGTTCGTGGTAACTTTGATCAATGTTTAATAAACGTATTAAAAAAAGAAACTACTTACTACATCTCGTTCAAACCAATTTTCGGTGGAAGTTTGCATGGTAATGTAAATCATATATTTTTCATTGTTTTATTATTCTCTTATTTTAGAAGTTA
Organism: Acrobasis suavella; assembly: GCA_943193695.1. Lineage (NCBI taxonomy): Eukaryota > Metazoa > Arthropoda > Insecta > Lepidoptera > Pyralidae > Acrobasis > Acrobasis suavella. The sequence continues at coordinate 8,996,357 of OW971935.1, forward strand.
CAGGGGGAGGACTCACATTTTACCACTTTGGAAGTGTCTCTCGCGCAAACTATTCAGTTCAGAAAAAATGATATTAGAAATCTCAATATCATTTTTAAAAACCTATCTTTAAATACTCCACACGTATGAGTTTGATGAAAAATATTTTTGAGTTTCAGTTTTAAGTATAGCAAACCCCCAAAATTGATTGTTTTTTTTTTAATATTTTTATATGAAAAAAGTAGCTGTGATACGGACGGACAGACAGACAGACATGGCGAATCCATAAGGGTTCCGTTTTTTTTCCATTTGGCTACGGAACTCTAAAAAGCAAGCATATATTTTTTATGAAATATTAAAAAGCGAAACAAATTTGAAGTTTCCGTTAAATAGCTTTTTTGATAAATGAGACGCAGGGATATACTATTTTGCTTATTATTTGCTTACTTATATATATATAAAAAATGCAAATATAACAGTTAAATACGTAATGTGAACTTATCGCCTAAAGTGAAAGTAGGCAACAGATATTTTCTAGATCACTAACGAAAGTATTGTAAAAAAGAACAATAAAGTATTTAATTATTGATTTATATAATATAACATTGCCCGGTATAATATCTTAATTAGAAATATGTGATGAAAAATTTCGCCACGACTTAAATTTGAAAACACGCCCCTCACATACCTATGTACTGTAAGTAGTATTTTTAGTGCCGGAACAGACGGGTCACAAGTTGCGTCGCGTAACAGCTAGAGATGGTGAGTGGATAATACACAATCTACGCATTTAAGTATTTACTCAGTAGATTTAATAAATAGAGTAAACATAGCGTGCTCATATTTTGCCATTTCATTTGATGTCTGTTTACTTATTTTAACATATAATTACGTCTTTGCACACCTCCCAGCATAAAAATGATAATAAGTCAAAGAAGCCTACTTTCATTGAATGATTAGTATGGTATTTTCATGTATTTTAGCGCCTCATAACCTACCTCGTTTACCTACATTTTAAGCATATTATAGCGTATGCACACACTTTCCGACAAGAATTGCAAGTGTAAACTAGATTTAAGTTTCAAAATTGTCACGAAAACATGAAATAATGAATATGAATATAAATATGATTCACGACTCATATAAATCAATATACTCACCAAATCGATAAATACGGATATTTATCGGGTATTTACTAAATCTACTGAGTAAATATTCAAATGGGTTGATTGAGTATATATATGCACCGCCCATCACTAGCTGTTACGCGGCGCAACGTGCGCCCCGTCTGTTCCGGCCCTTAGTTGTGCTGCCGTAACTTCGAATCAGCCTGATGAATTTCCTATGAAGCGTAATTTTCTACCTCGTAAGTACGTAATAGCTCGTTGAAATACTATTCAGTACTGTGGTTATCAACTTAATTCATAATAGATGAATTAAAAGTAGATTAAAGTGTAGGAACAATATTTAAGCACAACTTAACAGTAGGTACTCAATAGTTGGTAGAAACCGACAAGTTTTTTTACCAAGAAAAAAAAAATACCCCGCCTTTCCATAGTTTCATATTATGTATGATTTATTTGTATAACGATATCGTACACACCATTTAGTGATGGTGTTTTTGTAGAGATGGTGGTGTCATCTATTATTTCTCAATACAATTTACTTGAATAATATTGGAATGGAACAACCTAGATAATGCCATCTAGATATAAACCATGGTTTAGATTGTGATAAGGAGTTGATACTCTTCAAACTGCTAAGTCGATTTTTACCAAACATAGCTAAGAACCACCGCATAAAAAACTTGCTTTCATGTAAAAACACCGCATCGAAATCCGTTCATCCGTTTGTGAGCTACGATGCCACAGACAGACACACAGACAGACGTCAGTGTCAAACTTATAACACCTCGCTTTTTGTCGTCAGAGGTTAAAAATGTGTATGAAGTACAATTTTCTTCTGTAGAATAATAAACCATGATTTCATATTCTGTAAAGGAAAAGCAAATAAATCTCCTAGTATTATTAAGGACAGGTGTCATGGATATTAGTTTTCAATAACGCTACGTTTCGCTCGGTTTTTCTGTGAGGTTGAGGTAAAATATATTTATAAATCTTCTGGTTAGTATTACGTCAAAACTGACTTTTTGTGTGACACGGGTCGGGTCAATCTGAGTGATGCCAAAAATATTTTGGATATCTATTACAATCAAGAGGGCTGACATGTTCCAGGTCATGTTACGGAATAATATGATAAAGGAGAATAAGGTACACCTGCTATCGTTTCGTTTCTTTTTTGTAATTAAATTACACGTGCCTAAATAACTTCAAAACAACTGAATTAATACAATGCATTAACAAAGTAAAAGTCAAGGTTAAATGTTGTGAAGAAGAAATTATATTTTACTGCAGTAACCTGCTTATTAAATGATTATTAATGTTTTAACCCAGTGAACACGTTTACTTTTATGACATATTGTTGTCATATTTGACGAATAAAATTTAAGAAAGTAATTTTTTTTTCTTATGGCTGGCCAGTGTCAGCGACACTGCTCGTGCCCTACTCTCTTACTTGTCATAGTCAAGATAGGTGTTAAATAACCTTAAAAATATTTACCAAAAACATAGATAATGTTTAAATTCATGGGAGGCTGGTAGCATTACTGTTTCAGAATTTATTTTATTTCGATTTACTCAGACCTCACCAAATAAAAGACAACAAGAAGTGATATACCGTAGATGCGGGCTACTTTAACATTAGAAGGTAACTTGGCTCACAACAGAAAAAGTTTGAATTTTGTGCATCGTTGCAGATATAACCGCAAACAAAATTGTTCGAACTGAAACGGTAACTTTAATTTCCAAGGTTAAAGCGACTATTTGTACCATGATCACATTGGCTGTCAATATTGTCAAAATTTACACGTGCAATCTTTCTTGGGTGATGAAGTTTTAAAACCATGTCTCGCTAACAATTTGTTTTTTTAGGGTCAAAAATATGTGAAGGAATACATTTATAATAAAAAAGACTGTTTCATCACAAGTTGAGATGCTCAAACACTACATATAGATAAGTAGGGATTATTTAACTCGCACAAATTGGTAACTTTAGCTCTTTAGAAAAAATATACCCTTCAGTAAGAATAGTTTCAATAAAGCCTATTTTTAGTAAATACAAAAACTTGTATGTTTTAGCCTCGTTAAAATTTTGTAAGGGAGACCAGGCCATGTCCTGGTTATATGGAACTAACAAATATATCCCAAATAGGTTACTTCTATCGTAACTTGAGAAGAAGCTTTTGTGAGCTGTTAGATTACTTATAAAAGTTTTTTTACTACTTTTCACATTTTTTAAAGTTTATGGTAACTGTAGACACCTAAAGTGGAAAGTCACATAAGGGAAATATTTCACTTATAAAAAAGACGATGATTCTCAATATTTAACATGAGTGTAGATTAAGCGAAAGAGGTCTGTCAAGATCGTAGCAAGTGGAAGTCCATAGTCTCTGCCTACCCTTGTGGGAAACAGGCGTGATAATGTGTATGCATGTATTCTCAATAAAAGACTATTATAAGTTAAATTTAGTAATCTAAATTATATTTTTTACTTTTACCAACATTTTGAATGGTTTTAATAACTACAGGTAGATAAATAAACATTCTGTCATAAATAATTTAAAAAAAATGACAATTAATTCCACCGTGAAAGCTGTAATTTTTGTTTTTTGTAAAAAATATAATAAAAAATTGTACATTAAATAGTTCCTTTATTTATTCTCTATCATTTCAAAGGGTTTGAAATTGACTTAATCCTAGTTTAAGTATAGATTTAGTAGCTAAAAAATCTACAAGTTAAAATAACCCCTTTTCAAAAAACAACATTGGCTCAAATTTAAAAGCAAAATAAAAATATTTCTACAAACTTTTTGCTCCATACAAGATTGGTACTGATTAGTTACAATCCCCATCTATCGGATACAACCATAATATCACTAAGAAGTCTGTCAAGGTCTTTACAACAAACCGATTTATAAAAATATTTATAAGAAAAATGTAGTCAAATTAACACGCATCTACGGTATATGATAGGATTTATAAGATGATAGGTAGCAAGGTAACAGGTATTGATAGATGAAGTATCAATTAAGTGACATATTCTTCTTATGCTACCAGAGACAAAACAATTGAAACTATTTCATACTATGTATCTCATAATGATAAAACCAAACATTTTGAAATAAAGATCCAGGAATTAAGATCATCAGATTGGTAATTTGCCAGTACAGTTTCAGTTCAGTAAAAAGTTACAGGACGAAAATAGCTCTTAAAATCCAACCAGACAGCAATATGAGTTAAAGTATGGATATAATAAAAAGTAGCTTTGCAAAATGTGCACTTTGCAAGTTTTACGGCGGAGGCTGGAACACGCTACCCGCATCTGTCGGAGGTTTTATTGCATATCAATATCAGATTGCCAGGAATGAATTTACATTGTTTCATAGTTTCTGGACTAATATTAAAGTATGTTTATATTTTATTTTAAGTTCTGTTTGTTCTTTTAATAACAAGACATCTTTAGAGTCCCCTTACTCTAGACGTTTCCATACAAACGTAGTCTAGTTTTTATTTTGAAATAACATGTGAGATTTCGGCAGTATTTTGTAATTTTTAATAAATTGCATGTATCTAGCCAATAAACTAATTTTTGACAGTTAAATATGAACTTAAAAGAAAATATGAGATTGTAGAAGTTTTCCATAATGATGGTCATATATGGGAATATCTGATTCTGTCTAGGGTCATGCAGATCGTAGAAGAAGTCAAGGGAATAGCTGCCAACTTTGTTTTTTTTCTTTTTTTTTCGATAAATGTCTACCTATTTTGAATGTATGTTATAATGGAAGTATTAGTTACTTTATTTGGTAAAAAGAAAAAGCTAAAACTGTTTCAGCTGCCTTCTTTCCGCGCAGATTGATCTAGGGAATGAGCGGAAATGCAAAGCATATTAATAGGCGATGCGGCTAGCGAGTTGCTAGTTGTTTTGATTTCTTTTTCCACCTAAATAACAACAGATTAACGAATATTTCGTTTTCATTACACCAAAATTGCAAGTCCCTACCAAGATTGTAATCATCCACCAGAACTGCAAAAAAATACTAAACTAATAAAAATATGTGATTTTAATTAATATTACAAATAAATATTACATTTGTTGTTGTTAAAATATCAATTTACCTGTATCGATCTAGTGAAATTATAATGTCACTAAAATAAGGCCGTTATATCGTATGAAATATAACTTAATGACAAAAAACCGCGTTATTTTAATGTCACTAGTGAGTTAATAATACCACGGCTCTTATAATATCCCTGCGACATATGCATGGTTTTCAGTTCTAATGTTAAGAAGGGCCGTAGTCACAAGTTACCGGTATGCCTGAACGATTTCCCCTGAAACAAGTCAGTCAATTCAAGTGTTTGGATCACTGGATCACGGATAGCCTAAATGACAACGTAGACAAAGAAAAGGTACGCAGAGCGTTGTCAGTCCGGTGCAATATGTTGGCTCGAAGGTTTGCGCGTTGTACTGAAGAGGTGAAACTAACGCTTTTCAAAGCTTATTGTCAGACTTTATACACCTCAAGCCTTTGTGTCATTTACAGGCAGGGGGCTTACAGCGCTCTGCAGCGTTTAGGGTGATGTTGAGGCTACCTCGCCACTGCAGTGCATCGGGAATGTTCGCAGTTCTTTCATACCATCATCAGAAAGACATGCTGTCACGCTTGAGCGCCAGCACCAGCGTCATCCTCAACGCGTTAGTCGATAGGTGGGACTCGACGATGCTAAGGCACTGGATCCACTTACACACCTCACTGTGAGTACAGCCAGTGTCTTAGCACTGAGTTATTAAAATTCTTATTTATTAAGTTATGGAGTGAGATACGGACATCTACCTAAAAATCTCTCACAACAATTTTAGCTTGGTAGATGCCATGGTGACATGCTGCTCGTTGGCAATTATTATTATTATTACTCGCCCACCGTCACGTTAAAAGTGGCCTTTGAGTCTTGTGGCATTGAGCTCCGACTGCTTAGAGCCGCAAAAAAAAAATTTATATAAATGTATAAAAGAACTTTCATAACTTTTCTCACTCTAGAAAAACAGCTTTTGGTTTTAATAGAGAAATATTTAAGCAAAGTTCTAGAGCACGGTATGTCGAAAACAACCGCAGGGATATAGCACGAAGCTGACATCCCGCGAAGCCTCATTCCGACCGAGCTTTTATTAACTTCTGCCTTGTGGACGGACTTTTTTCCACTCAAATAAGTCTCACAAAGATGGTCAATCTTTGCGAGACTTATTTGCGTGTTTTTTTATTCATCGCAAAATCACTGACACACACGAACTTATTGCTCATGAATTATTATATTTTAGCTAATAATAGGTCTTTACCAATGAAATTGCCTTTCTGCAGTACTGGCCGTTTCAAATCAAAATAATTTTCGTTTGGTCAAGAATTCTAATTTCAAATTAATTTTATTTTAAAAACATGGAATTCTATTTCCAAAAGTAGTCATTTGTTTATTGATTAGTGTTACATTTTCATCGCATTTCAATCTTTTTAGTCAACATGGATACGTTAAAAATTCGAGTAATTATGGAATATGAGTACCGTCGTGGCAGCAACGCGGCACAAGCGGCACGCAACATCAACGACGTTTACGGAGCTAACACTACAAACCAATGCACCATCTGTTATTGGTTTGCTCGCTTCCGTTCTGGAAATTTCGATCTGAAAAATGAACCTCGCCGCCGTCCGCAGACTTTGGTTGACAATGAAGAATTAAAGGCGATTGTGGAAGCTGATGATACCCAATCTACGGCTGAATTAGCAGCAGCTTTCGACATTAGCGTCAAAACAATATTGGTCCATTTGCGTCAAATTGGCAAGGTAAAAAAGCTTGACAAATGAGTGCCCCACGAACTCAATGATCGCCAGCGCGAAGTACGCGTCGAGACGTGACTTGCACTGCTCAACAGACACACAAGTGAAGGAATTTTAAACCGCATTGTTACCTGCGATTAAAAATGGATTCTGTTTGATAACCGCAAGCGCTCAGCAAGTTGGTTGGATCCTGGTTCAGCACCTAAACAATGCCCTAAACGAAAACTTACCCCTAGAAAAGTGATGGTCACTGTTTGGTGGTCTAGCGCCGGTGTGATTCATTACAGCTTCTTACCAAACGGGGTGAGCATTACTGCAGATGTGTACTGTGAATAACTGAACACAATGATGGAGAAGCTGGCACATCTCCAACCAGCATTGGTGAATCGCTCCTCTCCTCTGCTCCTGCACGACAATGCGCGACCTCATACTGCACAGCAGACGATCTCCAAGTTGCAAGAACTGGGGTTGGAAGCTCTCCGTCATTCTCCCTACTCACTAGTCCTTGCGCCTACAGACTACTACTTTTTCCAGAATTTGGATAACTTCTTGGCGGGAAAAAAAAATCAATACCCGAGAGGCAGTTTAAAATGCCTTTGAAGAATTTGTTGCCTCCCGTCCAGCTGATTTCTTTAAGAATAACCATCAATAAACTGCCACTACATTGGCAAAGATGCGTTGATTGCATGGGAGAATACTTCGATTAATACAAATAAAAAATATATGAAAAAAAATCGTTTGAATTTTTTCATACAAAACGGCAATTTCATAGGTAAAGACCTAATAGAAAGCTGTTAAATAGGTGCAGTTCGGAAAAAAACTTTTTGGATTGATTTATAGCTATTTATGTCCCTTAATATCTAGGCACCACTTTTCTTCCAATACTCTCTGTCCTAAGTCTTCAAGGGCCAACCCTTTTTAAATGCTTTCAACTAATAGGTATGCCTATCACATCGTTGGTCTTGCTTCTTCATTATCAGCTTTCAGAACCCCACTTCTGGGTTTAGGCTTCCCTTTGTCTGTTCCATCCTGTTCTTGGCCTCGTAGGCCGCGCTTTTGAAAAAGCCAATTTGCCTTTGATGGCACGCTGACGACGGCAACGGATTACCAGACAATTGATCGAATAAACTATAATTGATCGAATAAACTATAAAAGATTGGTGGGGAAATTAGACGTTAAAGCACGTGCTCTTCCAGATGAACAATAGTATGCCCGCGGCGCCTGTGGACGATGGACGGCGACAGTCGGCGGCTGTCTGCGACGGTCGCGCGACGGGCGGCGATAGTCGGCGACAGTCGGTGGCGGTCCGAAGTTATGAGTCACAGATTATACAAAAATATGTTAGACCATAGATTTTTGTTGAGACAAATAAATTACATACTACTTCGTCTTAAAACCGCAGTAAAAATTCCTTGACTTCTCAATATCATTGTTATAAAAATCCATAAAGCCACTGTATAATATTAACCTGTTATTAAAAAAAATTGCAAAATTTCATTACTTTTGAGAAAATTCAATAATTTGTTGCTATTAGAGATAAGATTAAAAATGCACAGTCAGTAATATGGCTGCAGAGATATTTCTTTATTGGAATATGGTGGGCGTCTTTAGGCACAGTCCGCCATTAATCGGCTATGAAAACCAGTGGAGTCGTAGACTGGGTCGCAAATTATCGCGTGAATGTCGTCGATAGTCACCGACAAGATGTCGTGGGCATACTGTCGCACATTTGTAAGAGATTATATGCTTATAATACATTGTAAAGGAGTATGTGGATTTCTTCTTCGCCCAGACTTGCGTGGAAAAATGAAAATAACATTAAGTAGATACTTATTCATCTCGAAAAAAATAAGATATCAGAATATAAAGTCTCCCTTTACTTAGCTGTATATTATACAATCAATATCTTTACTGCTAGTTAGTAAGGCGTAAACTAGCCGGCTTTGTGAGGCCGACAGCTCATATTCAGAGCACAGAAGCATTCTTCAAGGCACTGTAAATACATCCTTTAACATGAGCATCGTGCCCAGTATTTTACTACATTATAAAGGAAAATGGGCATAAAATAAACATTAAGATAAGGAACTTTATTTGAATGTATTCTATTACGTTTTAAAGGGTTATATTTTTAACGGAATATATTTCACCTATCGAAATAAGTTCAGTGCAAAAATGTTGTATCAAATAAAAATATATTGTGCCAACGTGAAATTTATTAATAAATATAAAATATGTACATCACGTTTAAGTTATGATTGCAATTCTCGAAGGCACATTATTTAATTTGTCATCGATTCAAAAAAAAGATCTGCCTACCTGACATTTTGCTAGCATTCATCACTCTCACACCGGAGGTCCGGGGTTCATTCCCGGTGAGGTCAAGATGGTAAATTAATTATATTTTTAGATTGACCTAGGACTTGGATGTTTATCTATATAATTGTTATATAATTGCTGTATCTGTAGGGGGCTTTGGGGCAAGCTCAATCTGTGCGATTTGTCCAGTCTATATATATTATTTATTTCATACCTTAGTGGAATTAAACGATTGACGTGATTTTCGAAGCACGCAGGAGCTCATAATCAAGCTCGATTTAAAGTACATCACATGAAACAAATAAACGCTGTTCTTTGCAATAAGACGTGGAGTATCATCATTGAGACTTACTGGTTAATAAGGATTAAGAAAGGCAAGCGGACAAACGAGATCTTAATCTAGTCGGAGGGAATCTTGAATGAGTCAGCTTCTTATATCCAGCGGTAATTGCTTTTTAATCCTTTGCGAGCTGCGTAATAAGTATTAAAGCATCAATTCTTAGTTATCTACAGTCGCAATAGGTTTGTCGTGATTAAATATAACATTAATAAAAGCATCTTTTTATTTATTATCATTGCGATAGTTTTACAGAAAATTTACTAATTAGTTTTACGAAAACTTACTAACTTTTTTTTCTAATTAGTTTATTTACCTTTACTTATATTTTTCGATTATTTTAACTCTTTAAGCACCGATTGGCCCGATCGGGTCAAAAGAACAATTGAATTCAATTGTGTCTGCGATTAATGTGCTTGAAGGATTAAAAGGCATGCCATTTGGCTTTAACAAGATTTTTAAACACATAAAGCGACGAACCGATGGCCGATGGGGAAAAAAGTTTCTCGAATGGCGACCACGTACTTGCAAGTCATCATCGTCATCATCATCATCTCAGCCGCATAACGTCCACAGCTGGACATAAGCCTCTCCTAAGGATTTCCAAAATGACCGATCTAGAGTGGTATGCATCCAGCGCTTTCCAGCGGCCTTGGTCAGGTCGTCAGACTACCTTGTTGGTGGGTGTCCTACGCTTCGCTTGCCAGTACGTGGTCGCCATTCGAGAAACTTTTTTCCCCATCGGCCATCGGTTCGTCGCGTTATGTGTCCGGCCCACTGTCACTTCAACGAGCTTATCCGCTGGGCTATGTCAGTGACTTTTATTCTTTACGAATTTCTTCATTTCTGATTCGATCACGTAGAGAAACACCGAGCATAGCCCTCTATACAGCGCGTTGAAAGTCCTAAAGCCTTCTTATGAGACCCATAGTAAGGCTCTCAAATTATCCTATATTATATAGATTTTATTCCTATAAAAACGTAACATTAAAATCTTAAATTAAATTTTTCAGTTAGTTACTGAAACAAGAAACGAAAAGCTTTAAAATAACTCCACCAAAATTATCTCAGAAGCATACGATTACTCCAAAATTCGGGTAACAAAGGCTATATCTCTCCTCATAATCGTTATAAGCTCACAACCTATAAACGACACTCTGCACAAAGGGTGAACTAGATAAGAGGCACTTTGCTCGGATTTCAGCGTTATCGGTACACTTTTAAGGCCCATAAATAGTTAAAGAAGTTCTTCCGCTCCCACCCGGTTACGGAGGATTTTTTCTGCGAAATAGTGTTAGGGCGTAGCTAGGGCGGCAAGTTTTTTTCCACGGGGGGTACCGGTATACCGTTTTACTGGTACTACAGTTAATACCAGGAGAGAACCATAACTTTAATACAAACTATCTGCGCCCCGCGGTGTCACCCGCGGTTTATATAAAAAGAAGCAGATGTGTTAATACAGGGTGTCAGCTTCCTGTTTATCAAAATTGGGTTAGCCGTTTGCGCGTGAAGAAGTACCAAACATACACACTCACACACACACTCACAAACTTTTGCCTTTATAATATCAGTGTGTCTGTACAAGATAAACTCCGAAACCACGAATTTTTACTAACATAAAGTATAAAGTTTTTGTTTAATACACATCCACGTGAAAATATTTTTTCCTGGATTACGCGTTTCAGAAGGTTTGGTTTTTTGTTAGCAAAAACTATTAGTTTAGACAGACAAATAAACACGTCCGGGGACTTTAAATGGAGGATAAAGCCTTCTGAGTATTAAAAAATAATTTCAAGGTAATTCCAGCTATTTAAAATGACATCCTGTTGTAAGTGGACGTTTGCGGCTACAGCCTGAGAAGATAAAATTTAAGAAGAACTAGGAGGCTTTTTCGCATTACATATTAAAAGTATACCTAAGGCTAATATGTAATAATCTTTTTAAACAATTTTCATGCTGACATTTTGTAAATATTGGGCAATCTAGTCAATCCCACCTTGGCCCACCAATGCTATACGCCCATTATTTTTAGGTGAGAATCATGTTACTTCGCCTTTCCGATCTACAGCAATATCGATTTCAACTATTCCTTTATTTATCGCGTTCCCAAATTGTTTATGAAAAGAAAATGAAACACAAACGCCGCTAGGTTCTATCCGGGTTTTTACCCGGATAGAACCCTGTTTGTGTTTCATTTTCTTTTGAGTGATTTAGTATTTAATTTTTAAAATAAAATTGAATAAATAATGGCTTAGTAACAACACAAAAAAATATTGTTATTTAGATATGAAATACTTTAATTCATTCTTCCAGCCTCACTAAATCTAAAGATTTCATTAAATACTGATTCATGCGTGTGTATTTTATATCTAAGATTAATTTTAAATATCTTATAGATTAAAATGTGTTGATACCAGTGTTGCCTAATAACATATAAAAAAAAGTTTGAAATTACACATTTAGCAGATTTTTGCACTGGATTGGTTCTGCAAATGTCTAGATTTATAGGAAACTGTACGTACTATCCTGAGGCAAGCCCTGGATTTTCCCCAGAGCAACTGAAAATGTGAATCGTAGTCGTAAGTAGCTCATACCGATCTCTATGGTAAAACAATCTTATGCCCTTTGTACTTAAAGCTTGCCTTTGTAATGCTAATTTAATTCTGAAGGTATATTGCTTACACAACGACATCAAATTTACAAATTGGTTACACTAGATACTTTCTCATATAGTTATTTTACAAAAAGTAATACGTAAGCTGTTGCAATATTCTTGGAAATTATAAAAAGATGGTTCAATAAAATTATTAAAGCTTTGTAAGAGAAAGATGAGTATAAATCCGTACACTCTAGCCATTTATTTGAAAATAGAACGAAAACAAAATATACCGGGTAAAACTATTTCAGAGAACTGCAATGCAGCAAGTTGTTGCTATAAAAAAACAATTAAGCGAAATTTTATTCCAAATCCCATCTGGTTTATACCAAGCAAGTGTACTATGTCTCCTAGACAGTTTTATAACAGCATAAACCGATGCATGGTCCATATGGAAGCGAAATAGGCCATTTGGCAAAGAAAAGTCGGTGATTATTTTTCAGTCCTTTTTGCAAGAACCCTGTGACGTGAACGGCTTTGTTGAAAGAGGTCACTGACCGCCATGCGGATCGTACTATCATTCGTCAGCATATTTCAATCTCAGTGTAAGTAGTATATTTTTGTCTTTTGACAAAAGTCAAAAGAAGAGAAACTTTGAGCATCGATGGTTTTTAGGGTTCCGTAGTAAACAAGGAACCGTTATAGTTTCGCCATGTCTGTCTGTCTGTTCGCGTTTTACTCAGCTACTATAAGTACTAGAAAGCTGTGATTTGGCATGGGTATGTATATTAATTCTGCAAAAAAGTACTAAAATTAAAATTGAAAAAAAATATTTTTTTTGTTTAGCTCTCATTTATATAAAGTGAAAAGTATTTTTTTTCTTGATTAACTATACATGTGGGATATCATTCAATAGGTCTTTCAAAAATATTGATATATTGAGCTTGTGAACACTGTTTTTCGATTTAGGGACCCGTTTCTGAAATGTTTGGTTTTAAAGTGAATTTTTTTCTTAGATCAAGTGTCTATCTACTAAACGGTTATTTATGGACACGTGAAAAATTCACAGCTATAGTTAATATAACGAAATATAAAGAAAAACTATAAGAGTTAAGTAGGGTTTCCTAATTAAAAAGTTATAGGTGATCAACTTATAAATAGTACTCGAAAAGGAAAATTTCATACAAAATCAATAGAAAATTAGTTTTTAGACGTTTCAGTGGCATGAACTCAAAATTGGCACTTGTAACTATGAAACCCTACACTGCGCATTTCCCGACATGCACTTGGCCAATTATTTTTTTAATAGACTGATAGTATTTCGAAATCAGACAAATGAACTAAAGTACTAAATTAAACAAATGTTATTGTAAGATTTTAGAGTTTTTATTTTGAATCATAAAATCGGTACGTAAGTTCTTATTATACTGAGAAAAAAAATTATAAACGTATGCCTGCTGACAATATATAGGTATTTCTTATACACTATCGTTTTCTTAGTAATTATGTTCTCATACCTGTGTATCGATCGAGTTGTGGTGCTGGAGAGGGCTATAGAAAACTAGTTGGAAGGTAAAAGTTACAAACATAGAAGTCCTAAATAGAGTAGGTGAAAAGAAACCCATCTTAGAGATCATTGGAAATAGGCGGGGCAATTGTCATTAAGATGTCAAGAGTTTGGCAGAAAACAAAATAGAATCCATTCTATCGGATATCTATCTATAGTCTATTGTATATATGTATAGTATATTCGAAGAATATCTATCTATGGCCGGTGGAGCTTCTTTCAAGAAGCTCCACCGACAAAAGCACCGCTCTTACATTATGATGATGATGACCTGTCTATAATATTATTTAGTTTAGGGTAATAAATATCAAATGATAAGTGGTATGATAATTGACAAGTCCTGAGAGACTATTGCTCATAATTCAGATTGTTGGTGGACAAGAGGATACCTTGCTAGGAATAGGATATTTTAGGCTAACTAAAAAAAAGTTAGGTTTAGAATTTTGCAGACAGTTTAAAAGCCAGTATTATAAATAAAATAACAAATATCTAAAAAATTCTGGCATAATAAAACCTGGTTATTGTAAAACTGGAGTGCAGAAGTTTTGAATGACTTGAAAGCGGGCTTTTGTATACGAAGGTAAGTAGAAACTTTTCAATTCTGCGATTGACTCAGATGTTACCCCAATCAACTGTGATCAATACTTAGTAAACAATATGTAGACTATTGTTAGCAGAATCTTTTTGCAAAAATTTCTTTTAAATGATATGAAGTATCTATGTTACTGCTAAACTGGAGTCCCAATGTTAAACTTCACAGCTAATTGGACCTTTTATTTCTTAAAGTTACTTTTTTATATTTATTTATTTTTACTTTGTTGTATACCCCAGTGTGTTTTTTTCCATACTGGTTTGGTAAAAAAGAAAATAACATGTTTATAGCTGCTTTCCTTCCCGCGCGAGGCGCAAAAGCCACTAGGAGAAAAAGGCGACAATACGAATACCACCAAAAACATAAATGTGACAATGGGAGCCAAGTCCTAAAAAGCGGAACTGGCGACGCAGCAGCTGTGTGTATATTTACACGAACCATTTCGAGCTACTTTTGGCCTACATGAATTTTTGCACATACATCAAAGTTGAATCCAAATATGTATAACGTAGCTCAAACACTGATTGATATAATAATGTTTAAAAAACCTGAAAAATGTGATTGACCCATTACTTTTTTGAATTCTTTTTCACTTTGTCGCGCACCATCAAACTATAACGGTCCTGTGGCCTTATATATGATGTTTTATCTGAGAGGTCTTTTCGTATCTTTCCTCTGTAAAAATGTACACGACAAGATAAAATTCATGAATGGAAACGTATTAAAATGAGTGGTCACACGCAGGTAGGTTTCAAACAGTTTTTCTAATGTCTGCTAAATAAATATAATAATTTTAAATTAAAACACGCGTTTTGTAAAACAATCACGATAGATAAAAGATTTATATAAGTACGTAATAATTCCTAGAAAAAATACTGCAGCCATAGAGTATTAAAAATTATTGAAATGAAATGTTATAATATATAATGAATGTGTAACAGAATGTTTCAACTCATGTCGTGCAACTAACAAAAAGGAAAAAACCACCGCCGATTACGTATGCATTCATCGCCGCCGGAGTGGTTGTTGGATTCATCAAAAGATGGCGCTATAGTTTCGTAATTAAATACTTTTTTAAGTTTGTAAACTTCAATAATACATTGTTTAAAGATGTCTGCCTACAATAAGGTATGTAAATATACATTTAATATTAGTTCAATGGAATAACTGTTTAAAATACGATTGAGAATGGTTTGACTGAGTCTTATGAGGGTCTAACAAATCGGCGACAAATTTACACGACTTCACGTTGCCATCCGTCGAAATGTCTACTTTGTCCTGTCAAAACCATGATCGTATGGGAGTTAGGCATGAGATAAAATACGTTTTATGAATGAAAGTTATTTTGTCGCTCAGTTTTGTCTATGTTTGTTGCGGTAAATTACGCGAAATGCAACAAATTAGAATAAAATTTGTCGCCGTAAGCATGCTTGCCTCGCTGGGCTTTGTCTGTTTAAAGCCACGCAATTCAAAATGCTCTGCCTGCCCCATTAAGGATAAAGACGTGGTCTAGTAGTCAAGGCGTTCGCCTTATGATCCGGAGGTCGTGGGGTCGAATCCCATTGGGAAGTAATGCGAAAAGTTGTTTTCTGTCTGAATAGGATATTGCAGGCTTGAATCACCTAACTATCCGAATATAAAGATGATTCGTGTTTCGTGTTCTGGAAGGCACGTATAAACTCTGGGTCCCAAACGCCATTAAGCGTTTGCTCAAACCTATCTAACTACCCTTTGTGTTGCGGAGGTCAGACTGCAGTTGCTCTGTGTAAAAACCAGTAACTTAGGTAAATCGCCTAGGTTAGATAGCCGGACCCCGGGCTCTGAAGCGTTACCGCTGAGGATGCAACCAGGAATAACCTTGGATGATGAGGACGTGATAGTGTATAGTTTAATAAACAAACAAATGTAGTTACATAAAGTGGAAAATGCTCCAAAACAATGAATTTACCTGGTCGTTGCGAACAAGCGTGGAAGTTTCAATTGAAAACGGTTCTTTGTGCTCGAAGGCAAGTGGTAACTTTTCAATACCTACTGTGGACTACCTAGACCGAGAGAATAATGTAAAACTCGCCTACAGCAGACTGCGCTCAATACTTGCTTTTGATATCTTGTTACACCATGACTTGGTTTTTGTACTACGAAAATGTAAGCGGAGAAAAGACCAGTTAATAAAATTTTGATAAAATAAAGATATTTTTTTACAAGCTTTTATGGTGACGCCTAAGTACTTTACAAACTTGATGGAGGTGCGTCGTTTTATTACTGATTTCCATAAAGTGCTCGTCTAGTCAAATCAAAGGAGACCTGTTCAATGATGTTATGATGTTTTATAACTGAGTTCCGTCGAATATCTCCCTCATTAGAACAGCGCATTGACTCCATATTGTATCGTCTGCATCCGACTTACAAAAGTAAGCAAAGCTTGCTTCATATAGTTCAATCAGGTTGAGGCTAACTGGTTGAAAATTTTATTGCAAGATTTGATCTACAAAAAACATACATACATACAAGATACTTTGCAAGTTAAATAAATGCTTCTTAAAAATCATTAGGATGAAAATGTCTATTTTTAAACCGACTTTAAAAAAAAGGATTCACTGATTACTCGAAGACGCGTAGACAGATTTGGAAAATTTTTTTTTTTGTTTGAATGGGTTTACTGTCCAGGTGGTCCCAAAGTAATTTTCGGTTATTACAATAATCGGTTGTGTAGTTTAGGGGTGAAGTCGGTTTTTAGTTTTGAAAAATTATTTAAAAACGGAGTTATCAAACTACTGAACTATTTCACAGCAATTTCCATTAAGAAATCAACCAATTTCTGATCATATTTATTATACCGTCCGAATTTTAAGTCCATATGGACCAAGTCGTGATACTAAATTCCTTAAAAAAAAACATTTGTCTGAGGAACGAAGATTTCGATAAGCGCTCATTTGTATGGAACTTTTTTTTTTGTGTACGTGTATAATAAAAAAGGCTTACTGTAACCACATATCAACACGATCATTGCTAAATTAAATTTACTGCCTCTGCTTGGTTGCGTGGATCCCGATATAAAAAGTTAAGCCTGAGTGCAGCTTAATACAATTTAATTGTTCTTTTTTAACTTTAATAAAACCTTTTTTTCGTTTATATTCGGCGTAGGCGGCATCGGCGGCGGCATCGGCGGCGGCGGTGGCAGCGGCGGCGGTGGCGGCGGCGGAAGTGGCGGCGGCGGCGTTGGCGGAAGCGGCGGCGGCAGCGGCGGCGGAGGCATCGGCGGCATCGGCGGCATCTTGTATGCATCTCATTACGGATGCTACGGAGGAACACACATTACATACAAAGACTACTAAAATAAAATCACTACCCTTCCTCTTGGCTTTGCCGTAGTCGCGTATTATAAACATACACACACACACACACTCACATTTACACACTGGCGTTATCCTCATAAACCGCGAAGACGTGATCATCGCAAGTTCGCGCCTAATTAGCTCTTACGAATAGCGTTGCATAACTCGATAGTTTGACTATCGATGGTTGACCTTAAAAACAGTCACAATATCTTATCTATCTATCTATACTATAATAAAAGAGTAAAAAAAATGTGTCTGCACATTGAAAATAAAAAAAAAAATATATTTGGGGCGATGGAGATATAGTAATAGAGTAAGAAAATAAAAAAAATGTCTGGCTGTTTGTCTGTTTGTACACGCTTATCTCCGGAAATACTGGACGGATTCGAATGAAACTTTTTTGTTATATAGCTGTGAAGCCTGGGCAACATATAGGCTATAATTGATTTTGGAAAATGGAACACATGATGCAGAACTATAATGGTCCAGCTAAACTATAAGAAATATTAAAATGCCGCCTTAGCAAAAGTTGTTAAGTCTTCACTTTTTGTTGAGTTATAATACAACTGGCCAAGCGCGAGTCGGACGCGCGCGAAGGGTTCCGTACCATAATCTATGAAAAATCACGTTTGTAGTATGGGAGCCCCCGATAAATACTTATTTTATTCGATTTTCAGGGTTCCTTACCCAAATGGGTAGAAACGGGACCCTATTACATAGACCGTGTCTAAATTCATATAAACATTCACCAGTTCATACGGAATGACGACTTTGATATGAACCCTTTTTAGTGTATCCGGCCACCGATAGATGGTGTTGTTAAAAACTTAAATCGCGGTATGGTTTGTTTTAAATTATTTAGTATAGTGTTTCTTAAATATTGTCATTCAGTCGCGTTTTTGTACCACGGCGGTGGTAAATACATGTATGGATACGAGTGTGTGTGTTTTATTGTGGAGCCCTCTATAGTGATTGTTCGAAGTTTGAACAAATTTGGTGCCGAAACCCGGGACATTCAAAAGGACTTATGGGACATTGAAATAAGTGGTAGTGGTGAGTGCTAAAAATCAAGTGAATTTGGACCTTAAAACTGTGAGTAAATGAACTTACTACAAAATACTAGTGTTTTGGACTTGTAAAATTTTTAAGAAATAATTTGGACTTGTAAAATTTCGAAGTAAATTCCATTAACTTAGAATAATTCGCGAAAAAGTATTCAGACGGGGAACCTATGCCGAAAATTTGTACAAGTGTTAAGTGTTAAAAAGACTTAGAAAATTTTCATCGATCACTCCATCGACTTAAAAAATTTTGATCAATACTTCATCGACTTAGAAAATTTTCAACGAGCATTCCATCGACATAGAATTTGCACAGACATTTCATCATTGACTTGGAAATCTTTATCTGTCATCATGAGTGTTACAAAGTCAATAATTATTCAAAGGGAAAGACTCGCTAAGTTAATGAAAGCAGAGAGTAATTATAGGAAAAGTCCAAAGGAACGAATCACACGAGGATACCTAGAAACAAGACTGGAAACAGTTGAAGCATTATGGAAAGAATTTAAAGAGGAACATTACAACATGTTTGCTTCAGCATCGGTAGAAGAACTCAACAGTCAAGAATATTTTACGAAGGGGATATACGATACATTTGAAGAAACTTACACTCACTACAAGGGTTGTTTGAAGGAGATTCTTCGTGGCATGGCCATTCGTGAGGAATCTCAAACGAGTTCGCAAGTTCAGTCTGTGGGAGAAAAATCTAAGTCTAGTGAGGTCAAATTGCCAAAAATCGAATTGCCAAAATTCAGCGGTAAATATGAAGATTGGCAACAATATTTTGATCTTTTTACTTCGCTCATCCACAAAAACCGTAGTTTGTCTGCTGTAGAGAAACTGCACTACCTTAAAAGTACTTTATCAGGCGAAGCCGAAGTTCTCATTAGAAATTTACCCACCACTGACTTAAATTATGACGCTGCCTGGAAAATATTGATAGCCCGATACAATAATAAGAGGTACAACTTGAACATAATACTCAAGATGTTATTCAGTCAAAAACAAATAATGAACGAATCTGCCCATGCAATTAGAAGTTTGCTGGACACGACAACATCCTGCATCACGTCGCTCAATAATTTGGGAATTGAGACAAACCAGTGGGACGTAATCCTCGTCTTCTTAGTGGTGTCCAAACTAGATAATGAATCACTTCGCCAATGGGAAATTAATATAAGTGGAATTTCATCTGATGCCTTGCCTACGTGGTCTGAACTGGTTGTATTTCTGGAATCACGTTTTAGGACACTGGAGATGATTGACAGCGGTAAACAAATCTCTAAAGCTCCTCAACACAAACGTTCAGAGAAGGTCAAATCATTCGCAGCTGTTCATGGCAACACATCGAAACAACAGTGCATTATGTGTTCAGGGGATCATCTTCTCTATCAGTGCAAGAGCTTTGGACAACTATCACCACGAGAGAGACAAGAGTTCGTACAGACCAAATCGCTATGTTATAACTGTCTAGCACCCACTCACTCAGTCAAGAAATGTCGTTATACAACAAGTTGCCGCAGATGTGGTAGACGACATCACTCCTTGCTTCATCAAGAGAGAGAAATACAGCAAGGGCTCACTAATAATTCGGAAACCAATCACGCACACACACAATCACAGCGACCAATTCAAGAAGATAATCAACATTCATCACCCGATCATGGAGTGAAGGTCATCGCCAATTTTGCGAAGGAAGAAACGGTCATCGGTTCAGCTGACGTTCTTTTGGCAACGGCCATTGTTAAAGCATATTCATTCAGCGGGAAATTCTGTCTACTACGTGCCTTAATCGACCAAGGCTCACAAGCTTCTTTCGTTACAGAGGAGACTGTTCAAACGTTAGGCTTTAAGCGTGTACCGGTAAGTGGTTGCGTGTCAGGTGTTGGAGATGGTCGACTGCGTATAAAACATATGGTTTCTTTTCGCATCGAGTCGCGTAGGGACCCAAGTAAGTATATTCAAATTTCCGCATACGTGTTGAAAACTCTTATTTCACGATTGCCCACTAGCAAAATCTCATCACCTGATTGGTCAGAAATTGGGAACCTTTCACTGGCCGATCCAGGATTCACTTCACCTGGTAGAATCGATGTTTTACTAGGAGCCGAAGTTTACGGCGAAGTCTTATTGAGTGACATCATCAAACACCCACAGGGACATCTATTAGCACAAAATACTATCTTTGGGTGGATCATTTCAGGGAAGGTACCGCAAGGACTTTCAACTGATGTTACAAAAATAGTAAGTTTAAACATTCATCTTAAAGAAGATTTTTTACTGAAACAATTTTGGGAGTTGGAAAACGAGCCGAATACAATTCAAAAGAAGTTTAGCAAGACGGAAGAAAAATGCGAAGAATTTTTCGATTCAACAACTTTTAGAAACAAGGAAGGTAGGTTTGTGGTCAGATTGCCTTTGAATAGCGAAGATCCAGAATGTCAATATGGAGGGTTAAAGGAGATAGCACAGAAAAGATTTTACCATTTGGAAAGAAAACTTCAGAAGAACCCGAAGTTTAAGGAAGAGTATAGCAAGGTAATGCAAGAGTATCTGGATTTGAACCACATGATTGAAATAAAGGACGAAACGATTCACCCAAAGGCAGTATATTTCCCACATCATGCTGTCGTAAGGGAAGACAAGGAGACTACGAAGCTACGTGTTGTCTTCGACGCCTCTTGTAAAGGCGTTAACGGCGTGTCGTTAAATGACAACCTCCTTGTCGGTCCCAAGCTTCAGCAGGATTTAAGACATATTTTAATGAGATGGCGAAGGTATCCCATATGCATCGTTGCAGATATAGTCAAAATGTATCGGCAGGTCCGCGTAAATGATGAGGACACGCGATTCCAAAGAATATTATGGAGATTCAACCCAGAAGAACCTCTGGGTCAATACGAGTTGCTTACACTCACGTTTGGAACAGCATGTGCTCCTCACCTGGCCGTAAAATCACTACAACGTTTAGCGAACGACGAGCACCTCAACTATCCAACCGCATCGGTAATTACGAAGCGGGATTTTTATGTAGATGATCTCATGACGTGCTGTCAAACTGAAGAGGAAGCTATCAACATTTACAATGAAATGAATAAGCTGATGAAGGCAGGAGGTTTTCAGCTACAGAAGTGAAGTAGCAACAACAGAGAATTACTACAGTTCATCGGTCAAGACAATCAGAATGCATCTCCATCAATTCCTATTAAAGCAGACAACATGGTAAAAGTTCTGGGCATTTGTTGGAACAGAGATTCCGACGAGTTTCAATACACTGCAGAATTACCTGAAATTGATAAATCACCAACAAAGCGACAAGTGTTGTCTGACATTGCTCGGTTATACGACCCAATGGGTTGGATTGCTCCCGTGGTCGTAATCGCCAAGGTTTTTATTCAAAAATTGTGGAAGTCTGAGTTGTCTTGGGATGATGAACTGCCTGAAGATTTGGAAAGTGAATGGCTCAAATACAGATCCCAACTTGCTGAGCTGAAAACTATTTTCATTCCGAGGTGGCTGCATTTTACTCAGGATTGCGAAGTTGAGCTGCACGCATTTGCTGACGCTTCTCAAGCGGCTTACGCTGGAGTGGTGTACGTTCGGTCAATAAACGAAAAAGGTGAAGTTCACGTACACCTTCTAGCCTCAAAGACGAAGGTTGCGCCGATTGAGAAGCAGTTATCAATTCCACGACTGGAATTATGTGGCGCGGTTTTAGCTACCAAGTTGCTGTACGAAGTGGCACAAGTTATGAATGTGCCTAAAGAAAGGCTTTACGCCTGGTCCGATTCAACCGTTGTCTTGGCATGGCTACGTGGATTGCCATCTAGATGGAACACTTTCGTCAGCAATAGAGTATCAGAAATTCTCAATATTTTAGAGTGTAGTCAATTCAAACATGTTGGTACAAAATTCAACCCCGCGGATTGCGCCTCCAGGGGATTACAACCATCTGATCTTAAAAGTGAAATGCTCTGGTGGAATGGGCCAACATTTCTTTATGAACCAACTATTGATTTTCCAAAATTAGATTATACCACACAAGAAGAAATGAGAGCTAGCAAAGCACAGGACATCAAGACTTTAGTTGCATTTAAGAAAGAGGATGAAAATCAACACTTAATAGAAGAAGAAAAGCATTTCTTTTGGAGTAAATATTCAACACTAAAGAAAATGTTGAGGATTGTGTCATACGTAAGAAGGATTTTGAACTTAAAATTGAAGGTTCACGAAAGAGAAAAGTATCCAGAATTCATTACAGCGAAAGAAATAAAAGATTCTCTATTGAGTTGTATCAAGAAGGTACAGGATCTAAAATTCAAAGAAGAAATCACGCAACTAAAGTCTGGAGGTCATGTTCCCAAGAAAAATTCCCTACACGCTCTCAATCCCTTTTTAGATGAAAGGGGGCTTCTGAGAGTAGGTGGTCGAATCGTTTTATCAAAGTTGAGTTATGACGAGAAACATCCCTTAATAATGCCTGAGATTAGTCATCTTACCCAAGTAATTGTCGAGGACGCTCATAACTCAACGATGCATGGTGGACCTCAAGCTATGCTCAATCACCTAAGAGGTAAATTTTGGATAATACATGCCAGACAATTGGTTAAAAAATGTTTTCGACGTTGTATCACGTGTATTAGGTATTCGCAACGCAAAGTCACCCCACTCATGGGTCAATTGCCAGCAGTCCGTTTGCAGCCTAGTAAGGTTTTTAAATCATCAGGCGTTGACTACGCGGGTCCCATAAATCTTCGATTCTCTCCTGGTAGGGGAGCTAAATCCTACAAAGGCTACATTTGCCTATTCATTTGCATGGTGACTCGCGCCATCCATATAGAAGCGGTATCTGATTTAACCTCAAAGGGCTTCATCGCCGCTTTTCGTAGGTTCGTTGGTCGCCGCGGTCGTTGTACAGATCTGCATTGTGACAACGGCACTAACTTTGTCGGTGCCGACAAAGAGCTTAGAGAAATCTTCGATACAACAAAATCTAAGATACCCCAAGAGATAGCAGAAATTTTGGCTATGGAAGGGACAAAATTTCACTATATTCCGCCCCTGAGTCCAAATTTTGGAGGAATTTGGGAGGCAGGTGTGCGGTCGGCAAAGACACATTTAAAGAAGGTGATCGGTGACCATACTCTGACCTATGAGGAAATGACCACGGTTTTAGTGCAAATCGAGTCTTGTCTTAATTCACGACCACTGAGTCAGTTAAGTGATCATTCGGTCGACCCTCTCCCCTTGACACCCGGCCACTTTCTAGTAAGCGAACCTCTCGTTAATGTATGTGACGAATATTACACGGATCAGACTGAAAATGTAAATTTAAATAGTAGATGGAAATTAGTTCAAAAGATGACAAATGATTTTTGGCACAGATGGTCAAAAGACTATTTATTAAATTTAGATAAGAGATATAAATGGACCACTAAAAGATCTGAACCCGATGTTGATGATGTAGTTATTGTTAGAGATGATAATTTGCCTCCAACTAAGTGGATCCTAGGTAGAATTATTCAGAAGCATCCAGGCAAAGATAATGTCACTCGTGTAGTTACTATAAAATGCAAGGACAAATTGTTGAAACGTCCAATAAATAAACTTTGTTTTATGCCTAAGTGAGTAGTTCTGTTTTTGTTAAAGATTTACATATTACATTCTTTTATCGTTTCTGTTACCCAAGGATACCGAAATCCCACTTTTGTCAATTTATGTAAAGCATTTCTGTAAATTCATTCCTTAGTGGTTCCACTATATGTTACGGTGGGCGGTTAATTTCTAAGTTGCTGTAGTAGAATAAGTCTTAATATTGGATTGTTTTGCAGTAGTTCTCACGGTGGGCGGTACTATCACAAAATAATTTTGCAAAAATCTATCATTTTAATGTTAAGTTGTTAGTAAGTTTGTCATAAGTGTCATAACCGTTTAACCCGCATCTTTACTTTCATATTGATTGTTGATTATTAAGTTAAAATTCATGTAAAAATTGTAATTTGAAGGACAAGTCCTTGGTGGGCGGGATGTCTAAATTCATATAAACATTCACCAGTTCATACGGAATGACGACTTTGATATGAACCCTTTTTAGTGTATCCGGCCACCGATAGATGGTGTTGTTAAAAACTTAAATCGCGGTATGGTTTGTTTTAAATTATTTAGTATAGTGTTTCTTAAATATTGTCATTCAGTCGCGTTTTTGTACCACGGCGGTGGTAAATACATGTATGGATACGAGTGTGTGTGTTTTATTGTGGAGCCCTCTATAGTGATTGTTCGAAGTTTGAACAGACCGTCCGACTGTTTGTCTGTCTGTCACCAGGCTGTATCTCATGAACCATTATAGCTAGACAGTTGAAATTTTTATATATGATGTTTTTTTGTTGTCGCTGAACAAAAACATACTAAATCTATACTATAATAAAAGGGTAAAAAAAAATGTGTCTGTACATTGAAAATTTTTCCAAAAAAAAGTTGTTCGAAGAAGAACTTATAAGTTCAGTATTTGCGGACCTTCAGAGCATAACACACCAGAAAAATTCTTGGTTATGTGAACGCGCCATATTAACACCAAACAATTAAAAATCAATTAATAAAGAACTTATGACGCAAATTATTGTTAATTTCTTGGATAGTGTTGTTGACGACGCCACCAATTATCCAGTTTAGTTTCTTAATTCACTTGCAGCAAATGGACTCTCGGCTCACAAAATAAGTCTTAATGTTGGAGGGCCAATAATGCTGATACGAAATTTGACTCCGCCGAAACTGTGTAACGGAACCCAACTTAATGTCTCAGCACTGTATGCCGAAGTTCAGCGGCTGAATTTCAGCCAGTGCATGCCTACAATGTTATTTGCATTACTAGCAACACATAATGCCGAACTTCCGATGTTTTTGCCGTACCCGTACCCGTACCCGTACCCGTACCCGTACCCGTACCCGTACCCGTACCCGTACCCGTACCCGTACCCGTACCCGTACCCGTACCCGTTCCTCTCCCGCTCCCGCCGCCGCCTCAGCCGCCGTCACTGCCGCCGCCGCTTTCGCCGACACCGCCGCCGCCGCTTCCGCCGCCGCCACCGCCGCCGCTGCCACCGCCGCCGCCGATGCTTCCGCCACCACCGCCGACGCCGCCGCCGCTCCCGCCGCCGCTGCCGCCGCCGCCACCACTGCCGCCGCCGCCGCCGCTGCCGCCGCTGCCGTCGCCACCGCTGCCACCGCCGCCGCCGCCGCCGCCGCCAATGCCTCCACCGCCGCCGCCGCCGACGCTTCCGCCAACGCCGCCGCCGCCGCTTCCGCCGCCGCCGCCGCCGACGCCTCCGCCGCTGCCGCCGCCGCCGCTGCTCCCGCCGCCGCCGCCGCCGCTGCCGCCACCGCCGACGTCGCCGCCGCCGCTTTCGCCGCCGCCGCCACCACCGCTGCCACCGCCGCTGCCGCCGCCGCCGATGCCTCCGCCGCCACCACCGCAGCCGACGCGTCCGCCGCCGCTCCCGCCACCGATGTCGCTGCCGCCGCCTACGCCGCCGCCGCCACCGCCGCCGCTCCCGCTGCTGCTTCCGCTCCCGCTCCCGCTTCCACTTCCACTCCCGTTCCCACTTCCACTTCCGTTCCCTCTTCCGCTCCCGTTTCCGTTCGCCGCAGACGCGCCAAAGACGGAAGATTGAATTCTCATATCGGCACATCACTACTGTCCGGCGTTTCCACCGAACTTCAGCGGCTGAACTTCAGCTTATTTAGTGTTTCATCCCCACCGAACTTTAGCCACTGAACTTTACCCGCTAAACTTCGGCATAGTCTGCTGAGACACTTAAAGTTTACTATGAGTGGTGCCAGTGAAACTGTATTTATTCCGAGTATGCTACTCATCCCCAACAATTTTCCTTTTGAAAATACACTGTTCCATGTGTTTACTTGCTTTGCTATGAAAATAAGTCACAGTTT
Source organism: Acrobasis suavella (assembly GCA_943193695.1). NCBI lineage: Eukaryota > Metazoa > Arthropoda > Insecta > Lepidoptera > Pyralidae > Acrobasis > Acrobasis suavella. The sequence continues at coordinate 9,023,040 of OW971935.1, forward strand.
TAGAAGCTTAAAGCTGCTTATGTCGATCTAAGGACTTTCGCATGGCCAACTTAATGTGGCTTTCTCCAGGGTTAGTAACACTTCAGCACTTTTCATATTGGCTCCCGAAGGAAAGAATTAAAATAATATTGACTTTTAACTCCTAACACTGTTACAAGTACTTTCTTATCTCTCTCTCTTTCTCTCATTAGTTTTTATTTATATTAATACGCCGGAGTCATAAAGTCCACGCGAACGAAGTCGCGGGCATCAGCTAGTTGATAATACTATTGATAGTATTGATTGTCAATACTATTGAAAAAAAGTGAAACTTTCGATAGTATCGATACTATTGAATTTAGATACTATCAATACTATCGATAGTACATAATATCGATATTTGTTACAATTCTATCGATAGTTTTTAATACAAATAGTACCTTTACTATCAATACTATCAATTGTATAAATTAAAAACTATCGATAGAATTGTAACGAATATCGATATTATGTACTATCGATAGCATTGATAGTATCTAAATTCAATACTATCTATAGTATTGATATTATCGATACTATCGATAGTCCTATCGATATTGTTACTGTTTTTCGAGGTCACGATAGTATTGATAGACTATCGATATTTTATACTATTACTTGCAACGCTGCTTTCGAACGCGCGATCTCAAACAGGTACCTATCCTAAATGCCATCGCACGATTGCAAAATTTTTGTTAGAATCACGCGATGGTCTCATCGTTTATTTTCGCGATGATCGTGGAGTCGCGTTGTATGGACAACGCCACACATATACTCAACATTCTTAACCTGTCTGAGAAATGTAGGTAAGTACACTCAAATCGTAACCAATATTTTGTTAGGAATAGTACATAAAAAAATTGTTCAATGGTGTCCGACGACTTAGTTATTTTTGTACAAAAATATTCAGTAGTAATATTGTTCAGCAAGCAATTCACATTAGTCATAGTCATTGCCGCAGTCTTAATTTTTTTACTCGTTCTAGTTTATCGCCAATAAATATTTTTTACTGAGCAGCTTTACAAGCCCTTGTATCGTTTTTCGCGATCTTACAGGAGTTTAACATTTATTGCCAACAACAGCTCGATTAATTTTGTGTGTTCATAATTTTAGCTCGTTTATAGGAGGTTTTATGGGGTACAGCTGCAGCCTAATTTAGCATAGACTGAATTATTGGTGGAAATGTTTCCATGAATGATGTTTAATAACAGGCATTTACAATATTTAGACTTTATAATGATAAATTAATAACAAAATTACGTTTTCAATACCTGAATTGAAAACGTTATTATTGGTGTGTTCATTTTTTAAAACCTTTTATAATTCATGAACACACTCGCTACTCCGTCACACGTACATAATCTGGGTTTGCTATAGTGAATGAAATAACAGATATTTTTAAAAACTAAAAACCGACTTCTACACCAAACTGCTAGACCGATTTTGATAAAAGGGAACTACCTGACAAGTATATCCGTGCAAACAAAAAAATCCAAAGTGGTGTAGGCGTCTTCGAGTAATCGGGGGACATACAAAAAAACATAGGTGTATAGAGACGAATTGATAACCCTATGTATGATTTTTAAGTCGGTTAAAAGCCAATGTTGCAGCTGCAACCACGCTAGCAACAAAAGTATTTAGAAGAGGCATGAATCGAGTATTTTTCAGTGACAGGCAAGATGGTGGTAGTGGGTGACTGAAAGTCTGAAAGAATATAACCAATGGGTGACTATCTATAGTTGACATTGATTTGGAAACACTGAAAGTAATGTTTAAACTAAACATTTCCTACATAATAATACATAAATTGAGACTTTTTTGTACATATTCATGATCTCGGTATGATTCCTTCCATATAGGTAATGTTTCTGTTAGCGACAACGAACAGCAGAATGTGGATTTAATTTTACAGCTCGCCGCTCATCGGATGACATGGGTATGTGAATATGGATGCCTTTGCCTCTGATTTCTTTTGGTGATAATATTCAACGAATTCAATGTATTTTTTTGTGAGACCCTTATTTCTTGTACATTTCTTGGCTAATAAAAAATGATAAGGGTTTTATAAGGCTTATTTCTAAGCGAGTAAAAGCGAGCGCGTATCGTCTCTTTCTGATTGGAAAAAAATGCTTTCGAATGTCTGTTCTCCTCCTCTCTCTCTCCGCAGATCCTCTCCACAGGTCGCATTTCTCAACCGAGTTTTGTGAAAGTGAGCAGGTTCAATTAATTGGATATTGAAAAGTGTTTTTATTTTTGTTGATTTACTTTTCCGATTTTTCAAAATGGTGGATCTACGTTATCTGAAGTATGTTCTTAAAATTTATAAAAAAATTCGGGGCCCTGTGCTATCCCCATTTAAAATAAATCATTTGAAAGAAAACTGAGATATCATTTCAAATTTTGTCTTGATCAAACTCTTAAAACGAATTAATGAATCTTTTCTACTCACATTAGCGAAAAACAGCTTTTTGGTAAATGTGCGCAGAAAAGCTTCACGTTCTCACTTAAACTCACTTTAAAATGATATCTATGCTGGTTTGGAAAAAAAATACTTTGGGAGATAAACTGGAGATCACTTTAAGGGTCCCGTACCGAAAGGGTAAAAACGGGACCCTATTACTAAGACTCCGCTGTCCGTCTGTCTGTATGTACCTATGTCACCAGGGGTTACCTATCTTAAAGACGATTTTTTGCTAAACGAATTTTATTTGTTCGAAAACGTTTCTTATTTATTTTATTTTCTATATTTTCATCTGAAATTTCATTTGAAAACTTATTAAAAACAGATTTGCAATTATTATTTTTTTTGCAGAATCGATTGTTTTGTACCCGAAGTTCCTAATGGTGATTAGATGTCATAAACATATTTTCTAAAATTATCAAAAGTTTTTTTTTAATTGACACCTTATTAAAATCTAACACGCAAAACGGCTAACCTAACATTATAATTATATTTTTTATAGTATTTGTAACACTACTATAATTACTAAAGGCTCACAACCGTGGGGTGGTCCTTGGTGGTCGCAGTTCTAACATAACCAAACCTATAGTTTTGCCATAACCATGTTTTGGTGTTTTTGTTATTTTCGCTCTAACTTTGAGTATAAAAATACGTTGGTTGACGCCTTACACAAAATAATAGCAATTGAACATAAACAATAATAACATAAAATGTAAGGTAAAATTACAAAATGAGTTTGAATTATACTACTTATGTCGCATCCTATGTTATAAATTCGTCAATCATGAAATGATTATTTTATTATAGATTTGTTATGAATACGGAGAATTTGTTAAGAAACAGTAGCTTAGTAATAACTGTAAATAAGTTACTTCAACCTTTAGTACTAGTGAACAAGACATATGTCGAATGGAAAAAATACTTTTAATATTCGGCTATGTGGTTTTCTGGAGGACGAAACATAGGTAAAATGAGTTTGTGCATAAGAAAAATTATGAAAATAATCTGTTTGGTATTTAAAACTTCGATAAACCGTTTTCGATCATCTGAAATTCGAACAGTAAAGTTTCGTAACTATGATAGGTTACCATCACCAGGCTGTATCTCATGAACTGTGATAGCTAGACAGTTGAAATTTTAACAGATGATGTATTTCTGTTGCTGCTTTATCAAGAAAAACTCAAAACAGAATAAAATAAATATATATCTTTTATAAAATTTATATCATACAACAAACGTGTTCTTTTTTTTTTTTGCCGTTTTTTGCTCGATATTGATAACGGCAACTGGTAGACGCTTGAAATATTCACATAATATTTGGTTGTATATTCACTTTAAAAATAAATAATTGAAATAAAATAAATATTTCGATACAACAAACGTGATTTTTATAGATAATAATGGTACGGAACCCTTCGTGCGCGAGTCCGACTCGCACTTGGCCGGTTATTTATATAGAAGCGAGGTTGCCTAAAAGAAATTGCTTAGCGAGAAGGCCACCTTTTGCGCATTCCCTAGTTTTTAAGATTAGGGCCTGCATTTATTTTTTCGTGCAATAAAGTGTTTTGTATTATATAGAGACGTTATAACGTATATTATAAAAGAGCAAAGTAAAAAATAGTCATAGAAAAATGGGATAAGGTCATCAAAATCAGGAAAATCGTGATTGTTGATAAATAAAGAAAAACACAATATGAAACAAGTATCATTTTATCTTACATTTGCACTGCGTCAGCAGGAAGTCTCCGGGGAAAAGATGGAAGTGAAATATAAGATGTGATATTCTATTTCACGTCTATTCCGCTACGGAGCGAATGATCAGATTTCATGCGGCTTGTTACATTCAGTCTATTCTTTTTACGTTAGTTTGGGATCAGAAAATATTTTCTACTTGATTTTATCGAGAAAGTAGAGGGGAATATGAATCATGTCTATTAAGGATGGAGCAAGCAAGGCACTTTTAAACGAGCGAGCGAAGCGAGTGAAGGTCTAGGTGAAGCGATGTAGGTCTGTTTGAGGATAACTGGAGTAGTTTTGATTGGAGCTTCATGAAATTTGAAAGGCGTGTAGAAATAGCTAATCGAATTTTTAGGATGGAACATGAGCTAAATTGGTCAAGGGGTTGACGAGGTATGGGGTTCACGAGTTTACAGCTAAATAAATAAATAAATAAATAACACTGATTGAGCTAGCCCCAAAGTAAGTTCGAGACTTGTGTTATGGGATACTAACTCAACGATACCATATATATTAACAAATACATATATAGATAAACATCCAAGACCCAGGACAATTTGAAAAAGGCCATTTTCCAACTTGTCCTGACCGGGGATCGAACCCGGGACCTCTGGGTGGCGGACTAGCATGGTGACCATTACGCCACGGAAGTCGGGCGAACTACAAGTAATTTTGATTTTTTTTTTCCTCCTTGACGCCATTTCGCTACACGTAGTTTTTGGACTTTAAATTCCTACTTTTTATTTTACTGTTAGGTATTAAGACATAAACGTGAAAGTAAAAAAAAAGTCTGTAAATGTACATTATATTTATTTTTTCTATATTTGCATTTTGTTTACATGAATTTTGTAAATAAATAAATAAATCAAGTGGATAGGAATATGATTTCTTTTTCACCCACTTACTAAAACGTCGATTCGGTTTACGACCAATGCGTTTAATTGCCCGAATATAAGCTCTTTTTTCCGTATAATCAGCGTTCCCTAAGGGAGTCATAAAAGTAACATATAACCTTAAGGAACAATTCATTGACATCGATTAGCTGAACAGAAGCTTCCAACAGCCAATCTAATTGAGGAAATTAGAGTGTGGCTGGACACTTTTTTGTTCGACATGTTCGATCTGTCAAGAGATGCTGATACATTATAACGTCTTTATCCCTGACGGAGTAGTCCGAACCTGGATATATGTATAAGACAAAAGAGTGTCAAGCTTTATTTTGCTTTGCTTAGAATACATGATCACACCTTCTATAAATGCGTGTCTTCAAACCAGATAGTCTCAGTTTTGATTTTCAGCAACGCCAAGACGAAAGACAAATTTTTAAACGCGAAATTCTAATACTTATATGTAATTTCTATTTTATTGGACCGAATGACAACTTATTTTTTATTGATTCAATAATTTTCTCCTAATTTACTTTGATATATATTTATGGATGTTATCTTTTTAATTAGTCTAAATATCTTCATATTGATCAATCAAAATGTCTAGTCTCGAAATCATTATTTAGATTCTAGGCAACGAATCTATACAGAATCATATTAAACTTTTACATGTCAATTAATTAACTATTTATTCAAAGAACGATACTGTATAGAAGCTTTATTCCGGGATAACAAACATAACAGAACAAAAGACTAAAACGCTCGGTTTGTTACATCCGACCCAAAGATGGAAATTCCACATCTAAGTTTATCGTATCTCAAATAAATCGCAACATTTGGCCTCTTGTGACAGTTTTATTGTGACCTTCCAACTTAGAAAGTTAGGCGGAATGATGTAATTTTCTCTCAAGATGTAGTTTTACATAGGTAGGTACGAGTGACTAAATATGACCAATACCAACCGTTTAAGAATAATACTTTGTAAACAGGATCTTAAATAATTTACTTGGTATCTAGTATGTGGTTGAAAAGTTCAGAAAAGGACGTCTAAAATCAGAAGATAATATTAATAATAGGGATGTGGACAATATTAAAATTTTTGGCCTAAATATTGAATACATTTTGAAAAAGTATAGTGTGCATATTTAATATTTTCTCTGATAAGCAAATAATGACGACGAAACAGCGCATTTATATTTCGCGTGACGTCACGATCAGCTCATACGAGCTGCTCACGCAGCGATACGATTGTAAACCAAAGGAGACGTAAATCACCCTCACTTCGAAACTTCGAAGCGCTGTATCTTTGTGAATTTTTACTACTTTGTAAACGAAAAGATATGGGTCCTTTATTTTTAGTTGTGCTTTTGATTTTTTAGACATGAATCCTAGATTTTTACCCTTTTATTTCTTATCACATCTGATGGTTCAGAGCATTCCACTCACTGCCCACACTGGCCAAATAATATAAGCTGGTGCTATATCTAAAGATTCCTTTATCAAAAGCGGCTGTAGAAAACTGCCATAATGAATCTATTCTTCCTACGTGTTCTGATTTGCAAATAGTGAGACAAAGAGTTCAATAATTTTTTTTTGTGTGTCGATAGATCCAGGTATATTTAATACGATTATTTTTAAATCCCATTCAAAAATTTACAGCAAAGGTTAGGTACTGGTTACAATATGTTGACCTTTGTGTTCATAAAAGATCAATATTGAACGTACCTGCAGTAAAGTCGCTCAAACATAGAGGCAATTTATACGAAAAACAAAATCCTACATAGTGCATGTTTTCTTGGTTTTTGTTCCTGTGCAGCCCTTGGAAACCATAACGTAAAATGTAACTTCAGAGTCTCGAGTACCTATACCTAGTCGTTCATATAGTTAGAAAGATACTTGATACTATTAATTATTACCTAGCGATCTTACGCTATTTTTTTTTTTGTTATATAAAGATACTTGATGCAATTATTAATTACCTAGCGAGGTTACGCTTTAGTAAACGGTAACGTCTACTAAAGCGTAACCCCTGCGGTTTCATTGCCCTGGTATTTTTCCTACCCTAAAAAGAATAAATATATCAAGCTATGTTTGATATATCATAAAAGGAAGATGTTTAAATTCGTACTTACGCTAAATCACCTGTAAACACGGCACTCGTTGTGTCAGTAATGAAAACAACGCAAAATAAAAGGGTAAAGAAGAATGCTCCAGACTCCCGGCATTCAAATAGTGGCCGGGCAATGATTCGGAGGTAATGGCTCGTTCCGCGTTTCTGCTACATAAACCAAGTTTTGTTAGGTTTTGTTAGGAGCGTAGGACCGTACGCTTCGACGCATTGCTCATGTTCTAATAAAGGATATTTTTTCTCTTTCTTGAATTTGTTAAGAGTTAAACTACTTAAAAAGAAAAGGATAATCATCACCTGTTTTCTGGCTTATGCGTGCCCTCTTTTATTACTGTTTTCCTCAGTGATAACTTATCGGGTTTGTTAGAACTTTTTTTCTACTCCTGTACTATTATCTGTCTTTTAAATAGTCACAAACACTATTATAACAACATTGATAATATATAATTTAAGAAAAGTCTATATTCTATTCTCCTTAACAGGACATGTGTCGGTATTTGCCCAAAAAGATATTCCTAGCCATAGACCTACTACTTTTTTTTCTTTGCATCTACCATACTGCCAACATAATACGATCATTTTTCAAACGTAGTCACTAGGAAAACGTCAATTAAAAATAGTAAAGTTATAGGTACCATAGATTCCTCACATTCATATTCATAAAAAATATCAACCGCTTGCTAAGACTATTTTAGTTAAAATATGTATTGTCTCATTCTTACGTTCGTTTATATCATAAAGAGATTTTGGGTTGGCAAAATAGTTTTTTCTTGGACGTGCATATTTTTAGGAACTCTTTCCATAGCACAACGAAAAAAAGATGCATCTTCCCTGTTGTCCATTGCACAAATACAATGATAATTTTTACGTTTAAATTATTTACATAACCAGAAAGATAGATGTTCGGATAACTACTGAAATGGGTCGTTCCGCGTTTCTGCTACATAAACCAAGTTTTGTGGAGAAGCATAAGCTTAATCGACGCTTTGCTGATGTCCTAGTTTAAAATAGTTTCTTTTTGTTATTTATATGGTGGTAATAATCAATGATAATTTGAACGGTAACGAAACCGGCGTAAGTTACCTACCGAAAACATTTTTTTAATCAAAATTACGTCTACTCTTAAATTTTCTAAAAAACACCTATGTATAGATTTTGTTACTTAGAGTGATATAAGGTTTTTAGCAAAATCCCAAACATCCTTTTTTTCAGGTATTTCGTTTTGGCGCAATAAAATAATTCACATGCTTACAAAAGTCCTTAAAACGATACACTACTTTTTAGGGGCAGACGTGTAAAAAGGATGAAAACTATGCTTCTTTAATACTTTCAATCATCAACAACAAGCTTTCCAGTAAACGAATATAGGTATTACAACTATATTGTTTAAGGGAACAGTTTGTACAGATATTTACTTTTGTTTATATTTCTATTTCTATTTAAACTTTTCAAATCTTAAGAATCCCCTTACCCTAGACTTTTCTTTAGAAATTACATGTCAGATTTCGGTATAAATTTGTAATTTTAAAGAAATTGCAATTATCTAGGGCTATAATTGGTTTCCTACAGTAAAATTATGAACTGGAAAGAAAATAAAAGGGTGTAGAAGTTTTCCATATTAATCAAATGTCAAATATGATATGATACACTATATTCTCTTTTAAGTCATATTTTAACTGTGAAAACAAGTCTATGCCTAAATATATGCAATTTCTTTGAAATGACATAATTTCTCCCATATCTGACATGTCGTCTCCAAATGAAACGTAGACTACGTTTGTATGGGAAAGTCTGATTCTGTCTGGGGTAACGGACTCTTAAGTAAAATTTTCTGTTATTTTAAAACGCAACGACAAACTGCTGACACATAATATGCTGCTGCACAGCATTTCCCAAGAAGCCTTAGTAAGCAAAGCGAATGTTGATTCGAAATATCCTTGAAGAAATATCTGCAAATCTGTGTAAGTCTTAGCGGCTCACTCCGGGGAAATAAAGGATTCTATATGAATAAGTCTAGTCGAGTGTTGGCGACAAAGACCAACAATTTATTTAAACATCGCATGTACACACATACTCTACCTTTTAACTAGTCTTTTAGTGTCACTTCCATACCATTAGTAAAAGATCGTATTAAATTTTAGTGTAAATTGCCAACATTATAACCGCAGCCCTTTGGAGTTATTCGTTGGCTACAATTACAACATGATTTAGGAATAACTGTATATAAAAACAATCGTCTCAATACTGCATGTAGCTCACCCTTTCTCGCACTTATTAATAACACAAGCGCACTGCGGTACTACTGGGCTATCAAATACATTCACGCAGTATAGTGCATCCACACCACAGTTATTTTTTATGAATGAATGGTACCTAGTGAAAATGGGTCCTAACATCCAAGATTATGTATCGTAACAATATAAAAAGGATAACGATTTCCGTTATAAAATTGTGATGGGTCGTTTTACTCATTGGTTGACATTTGGTGCGAAAAGAGCAATTAAAATAAAACATCGAATTTTGCTACTTTTCAAATCACTTATATCGTAAAAGTAAAATAATGTCACCAAATGTTATTGTGTTGCATCCATTGCTCCTATAGACGTTGTTCCGACGTAAAAGCATCTCTATGTTGAATTTTGTACAAAGATGGAGTACCTTACTTATGTAATCTATTGCTATCTTTATCAGCGACCGGCGATGTTTTTCAAGAGGCACAATAATCTCCACCATTATTCTTTCAGCGAATTTACTTCGTTCCGTCGACGTAGATATTGCATTTAGATTGAATGAGGAAATAAAACCTTTTGCTGATAGCGAGTTGTAACTTGGTGATACTCTAATTTGTTATCGGCCCGGTAATGGAGTCAGGATAGTGTGGAAGAAAAAAGGAAATGGTGCATTGTTGTAATTATATCTATAAATTGATTTTTATTGGAAATAAGGATTGCTTTAATTTTTTATAAAGTAGGTAGGTACGTTTTTTTCAGAAAATCGTAACTACTTCTTTTAATAGTCGTATATTTCGTATACCTACATTCACTTTTTGTTTTTTTTTGTTACATTTAACGAGCATGACTCCTCCATAATTAGAAGTTGGACATTACAGAGACCCAAATAAACTACCTCTAACTGTAAACTCATGCACCCCATATCTCGGCAACCCCTTGACTGTTTGGCTCACGTTCGAACTTAAAATTTTTATTGACAACATCTACATACCTATCAATTTTTATAAATCTTCGATCAAAATTACTCAAGCTATCGTCTAAGAAACATACACATACATACAAACTCAATACATTCATTCTTAACATTTTTCTAATGATACAATTTTGGCGTAGAACCGCTGCATCTATCTTTGGATGTTTTCACATTTCATTAGGCCTCAATAGTGTGTACGTACAGTGTAAACAAACGGACAGAGCGTTAAGCCGTCAGTGTGCTAATTACTGCCTCATTACCATAAAGTTGGGGCACCTGACGCAATATGACAAATTAATAAAATACATACTCAATAATATTGGCAACGAGTTCCATTTTCAAAATTTAAACTTATTTTTTTATTATACTGTTTACAAGTGGCCAGTTCTAAAGACTTTCAGTGTCGCCCTCGTACATACAAACTCAATACATTCATTCTTAATATTTATCTAATGATATAATTTTGGCTTAGAACCGCTGCATCTATCTTTGGATGTTTTCACATTTCATTAGGCCTCAATAGTGTGTACAGCGTAAACAAACGGACAGAGCGTTAAGCCGTTGGTGTGCTAATTACTGACTCATTACCATAAAGTTGGGGCACCTGACGCAATACAGACCTGTCTGCACAAAGACTTAATTTCCATACAAGCTTTGTTACAGTTCAATGTATGAAGATGTGATGGCCGAACAGCCTAGGCTTTCCTGTTTGTGGCGCGAGGTCGAACCTCCTCGAGCACGGCGATTTAATTTTTTTCTTTATTATTACTACACACTTTTACATTGTTATTACAGTTTAAACCAAGTTTTTATTTGTGGTAGAGCCACGCTACCGGCAAAACTCTGTTTTGCTAGTAGCATGAATGGGCCGGCTCGTCCGGGGAAGTACCATACTCTCATAGCAAATCGATGTCTGAGACCCCTCCCCCTCCCCCTACAATCCCTACATCTTCCCTTCCTGAAAGGCCGGCAACGCTTCTGTTACACCCCTGGTGTTGCAGTTGTCCATGGGCAGCGGTGATCACTTACCATCAGGTGACTCGCTTGTTCGTTTGACGCCCTATGTCATAAAAAAACTAATGCGCGATTATAAGATAAGACTAATTACAACTAATTACTAATACATTCCTCTACATTGTTCGCGAATTTCATCAGCAAACAAGTAAATAAATCTAAGTCAGGATATTTTTCGTTCACTTCATTTAACAAACGAAGAGTCCTGGTCAGCGGCACTTGGTTGAGAACATTTGTTCGTCCTCGTGGCACCACAAATAACTCGAGCCTACACGCGCGAAAATAATTGTCAGGTACGTACAATTCCAAACAGTAAAGCAATTTCGGTTTATTTGACTCTTGTATGGCCTTTTTACCTGAGTACGGCCAAACCAGGAGTTATGATTTTAGCAGTCTATGTATTTAAGTATGTGGATATTTATGTTTGTTCCACCCTAGCATCCGGACCGCTTATCTAATTTTGAGAAATGAGATGTCAATCGATTCGTCATTATTGTACGGGTGACATTAATTTGTATGCAATAAAAGTGTCATAACGTATGTAACATACAAAAATGTGTGTCGATTTCTTTTTTGCTTCGATATAGAATTGGGTATTCAATGAAAGGTCTTACATTAGTACACTTTAAAAATATATACATTTTTACCTGTAAGTGGCTCCTGTAGTCGAAGTATATGTAGTTCATCTCTCAGCACTTGCTTTTGATGAAGGAAAATATCATGAGGAGACTTCTCTAAGCAGTACACTCACTAGTCTGTGAAATAAAGAAAGCCTTCTCCACCCACCACTTCATTATCTGCCAACCCCTTCTAGCTTTATTTTTTCCACACAACGATACTAAAGAGAGCCTGGCTCTTAGGTAAATATGTTAAGTATCTATCTATCTGACTGACAACTATAATAAATTGATTTTCTAATTCTTAAATTAATGCTTCTTTCTGCGTATCAGAGCCACGCTCTTTTTTACTCGACTACGGCATAGCCAAGTGGCAGGGTAATGATTTTAGCAGTCCATGTATGTATGTATGTTTGTACTTTATGTCTGTTCCACCATAGGATTCTGAATCGCGCATCCAATTTTGACAAATGATGTCAAATCGAATTATCATTACTGTCCGGGTGACATAGGCTACAATTTGTATGCAATAAACGTATAATATAATAAATGTGGCGGCATACAAAAAAGTGCGAGACAAAGAGCATTTTTCTTTCGAAATTTAATGGAAGGTCTTAATTAGCATTTTGTTTGAATTTGAACCGTGTTTTTAAGTAAATCCTGTGGTGGAGTGATTTTCATATCTCTCCTTCTTCCACCAAGTTCTTGACATCCTTTTTTTCCTACTGTTTTTACTTACGTACGAAGAGAGTAATGAGAGAAGGTAAAGCGAAAGAGATCTGTCTGTAGGCCGAGACTTATAGTTTCTATTTTTGTGGGAGAACAGGCATGACAATATGTTTGTAATGTATGTATGTTTTTACCCGACTTTAAAGGAGAGGTTTTCATAAGATGCCTGGCCTAATTTGAATAATTCTTTTTTGTTTAAAAAAAAACACATTTGTCACGTAGTCCCATAGAATTTTTATTAAAATCGGTTGAATAGTTTGTTGTTAAAATTGGTTTTCAATTTTGAAAATGTACTGAAATAACATTTATTTTTTATTATTTTATTTGATTAAGTTACTGAATGGGTGTTTTATTCAGGAATTAAGTAAGTATTTCTTACAAAGTTAGTGAAAGTTAAAGGTGTTATAAATTTCCGGCGCGTTCATTAGTCCTTGCATGGATCCTCGTGCCGGCTTTTAGGCGACACACGTTGGAATTTCGTAATAAGATTTCCTTAATTTAAGACTCCAGAGGGCCTTTACCTGAAGGTTGGGTTCATACAATACACATTGTGCCGTATTTATACTGACCGCATTATTAAGATCTTTTCAACATTTTACATACATAGGCATGCATGAAGAGAGCCGCCAAAAACTGATTAAATTTGTATGGCGCTGGACACACAGAAAAGACGTAAGACGTGGACGGGGTGCAGACATGTCTGTTTTGCGTCCATTTCATTCAAAATGTATAGAAGATTGGCAAAGCAGAACACACAGAAAAGACGGGGCACTGACGTTTACGCGTCTATCCCCTATGGTAGAACATACAGAGCAGACAGGGCATAGACGCGAGCGGGCGCATCGGGGTTATAGGCAGGTGTGGCTCGCACGTTGCGGTGTTGCCATAGGTACGGATTTGTTTGTATCTGTCACGTCCGTGCCTCGTCTTTTTTATCTGTTTTCAAAAGTCGCGACGGCGCCCCGTCTGTACCTTGTTGGTGACCCGTCTGCGTCTTTTGTCTGTGTCAGTTTTTTACCCGACTACAACAGAGCCAAGAAGAAGGGTAATGATTTTAGCAGTCTATGCAGCAAAACAAGCTTTTGTCTGTGAACTAAAAAGGTTTAAATGCTCCTCAAGGCTTTGAGTCGACGAATCAAGAACTTAATGATATCACGAGACTACTTCGATTTGTGTGAAAACCTAGAGGTTTTTTTTTTGGTATATGTTCAAAATGATGGACTGAATTACCCCTTAAAATATCTTAAAATAACTGATTAGAAAAGGATATTGTATACACACACGGTAAGGAATAGATACTAGAGTTCGGCTGGAGTTAAACCGTGGTATTGTACGCTCTACATTAATAAATGCATAAACAATGAGTCTAGAACATGTTGCGGCTCAACTCGTACAGAGTTGGCTCGTAACATGCCTGATATAGGCCGCCCGGTCGCCTGCCTGACTTCAACGCACCTTGATTATGCAGTAGTAGAAAGAGATATTTGTGTCTTTCATAACATCCTCAGTAGGAGATACATGGCTTCCAGAATTTTTTACCTACCTAATTCAATCACGTTCCAAATAATTTAAAGTAAAAAAAGAATGCAGTCAGTGTAGACTTGGTTTTAAATGCCACATCGAAGGGCCAAACGAGTAGGTGAGCTTACGGGGAATCAACGCGCTATGGCGTAAATTTCCTCGCTACACACATTGACAATTTACATAATTACGTCGACGCCTGTAAAAATTGGAAAAAATGACACGATAATTTGTAAAATAAATAAAATTAGTTATTTTTTTGTCTGATTTTCTTTTATTCAGGTATTATAAAGGCGTATTTACCATCAATAATTGAAAAAAAAGATTTCTTAGGCATCATGAAATATCCATGTCCTTAGTGACTATAAATTTACAACCACTTTATTTTATCATACAGTATAAATACTTAATGAAGAACAATGAGTGATATTTTATATTGTATGACGAACGTTGGTAAATTATTAAACATTTTGTTGACAGTCATTCATAAAAAGAAATTAAAATAATAAAGATTATTGTATCTTTCAAGCCAACATTATGTACAAAATATTTTTCCTCTCAGCTACTCGAAAAGCGATGTTTTCATTCCCAAAGATTTGGACCTAAAGTTACTGCAGATTCTCTCTAGGGATTAAAAACAATCTGAAAACTGAACACGAGTGTAATCGGTCCGGCGTCGGGTCAGTCCAGCAAAAAAAAAAGAAGAATTAAGTTTCAAAACCATAAATTATTGGCATAGACGTCGTAATATTTTTTGATTTGGAAAACATATCTTCGTCAACTTAGATGAATGTTACAAACATTTTTATGTTCTTTCTTTGCTTCGGAAAAAAACACAAGTATAATTTAAAAAGCGCAATTATTGTTTTTAATTCAAAGTAATTAGAGAAGTTTTAGGTTATATCGTATTGACATATAATTATTTAAATTTAAATACTTTTTCGTAAGTTCATGCCGATAATGAATATCAAGTTTACTATCAAAAAAAAGTATGAAGGACCACGCAAACAAAGATAATGATTGAAAATTTTATCAGAAGTCTATACTCTGCGAAAAATAATCCATAAGTATTTATAGAATGAAAACGACACTAAATAAAGTTAAATATTGAACTATGATTATGATTGTGTTCTACTTTTCTTTATATTTTGTATTGTATTTGCTAGTTTTTCTCAAAGATGGGGATGAAAATTAGAGTGTGCTACTTGGGTACGGTAATATTTTTATCTCGGGTGATATACATGAATCCCTCGCTTCACTCAGGATTCCATCGTAGAACCACTCGCTATGTTCGTGATTCAACTGTGAATTCCCCCCTCGCCTTCAAAATATTACCTTTGTCCCTTGTCTACTATATTTCTTATCAATCGACTATATTTTTACTTTAAAATATACTGTTACTATATTCTTTTATACTATATAAACATTCCATAGTAATTTTTATAATTCTTTCCTCATCATCATCATCATCATCAGCTTTCAAAAACCCACTGCTGGGCATAAGCCTCCCCTTGTCTGCGCCATCCCATCCGCGGATGCGGCCACGGCTATCCAGTTCTTTCCAGCGACTTGCTTGATATCGTCGAAATTACACTTTAAATGAAATAAACAACTTAAAATAATTATAAATGTGCAAGCCAATACAAATATATTTTCGTTGTCACTGTTATACATAATTATCATCACAATTTGTTTTTTAATAATTATACGTGACTTTGGCCATTATCTATATTCCTCACACATAAGTATGTTATCAAAATAAAGTGCCTTTTATCCAAATGAACAAGGATATCGTGAAAAACATATTCGTCATGAGCAGTGAAGGTCAATTTATAAATGAAATTCTACGAAAACCATTCACTGTTTCCTTAACCTATATCTACAAAACATTGGGAAAAATAAATAAACATTCATACCAAAAATACCAAGACACAGTTTCCTCATTTCTCATTCTTAAGATATTATCTATGTTATTATTTTTGTAATAAACAATAAATACTTCCTCATTGCATTGTATTTTGGCATGATAAAAGATATTGCTACTTCAAATACGCTTTCCATATGTCGTTGTATCTAATACTACATTACCCTTTCTGCCTACATTACATTCAATTCTATTGAATTAATTTATTTACAGTAAATAGGAATATTACAATGTGTCCCTAAGCTTATAATAAAATAGCGCACAGAATTTTGTTAAAAAAAACCCGCCTAATAATAAGTTAAATTAAATTAAATAAACTATTACACATCCAGTCATGTAATTTTTAAATGGTTTATAATATATTTAGTCCATCACTTACATTTTGATCAAGTCAAAAGTTAGAAATTATTCTACTAAAATTTTTTGAAAAGCTGCGTGTAGGACAGTGAACAAAGTCAGGGTAAAAAGTCCTGGTTCGAAGGTAGACGCTGCTCCTGTAACGCTTCTGATCCAGTCGGTATAGTTGGACACCCTGGTGTATAGCTCAGGGTATGAATTCATTTGGCAGTCGCCAGTCAAGAAAGAGATACCCGTTAGGGTATCACCACATACCAACGCATTGCCTTCGTCACCCTGAAAGAATGACAAAATAAAAGCAAAAATGTAGGTACTCTATGTTATTGGACTACAAAAACGGTTTGATTGATGTCAAGTAAAAAAAAAAAAAAACACTTAAATACATACAAACATATACCTACTAATACTACTAAACTTATAGCTGTTCATTTTGGCTTGGGATACATGAATTTTTCGAGGTCTTTGTTCTTGTTCTTTGGGAAAAACGGTCACTATCGGCTTATGTGAGGAGAAAAGCTTTACGCTGTCACTTTAAACTGTAAACAGTAAAAAGTTCATAAAATAGTTTAAAGGGTTATCTAGGACTTGGTCAAGAAAAAAAAAATTAATGATATCTCCGTCTTCATTCAAATATTTTTTCCAAATGGGAGCAGCACTACTGGACCCCGAAAAAATCATTTATCCCCTTAATAATTGTTATAAATGCAAAAGATTGTAAGTTCAGATGTATGTATGTTTGTTATTTAATCATACAAAAACGGCTGAATGTTTTTTTTTATGAAATTTGTCATGTAGATGGATAAATACGTAAGATAATTTTATCCCGAAAATACATGATGCTCTATAATTAACTTTAAAACTGCCAATGACAAAAATAACTACTTATAGGCTTAATATAAACAGAAGTACTTACAGCACAACCCGAGGATATGATGTTGAAGGATGCAGCGCACACCATGGAGCTTAAAATGTTGGGTTGATCTTGCGCTGTGTTGTACACAACTTGGCACAACTCTTGATTGTAAACGTACTTAGTCATGTACAATAAAGAACTCGATGTTTGCTAAAAAAAAAAAAAAAAAAACTTTGTACTACTGTGTTTTTATTTACTGTTTTAATTATTTTGGTAGCATAAAACAAAATGGTATAACTAGGTATCTGTTTTTGTACACTTGTGAATATTTAATGTTCTGTATTTTGTAGTTACCTGATGGGTGAGCTTTATATGCCAGATATTGCTTTTTGAGTCTGAAAGGGATATCTTACGTAAATCCCTTTTTGACAGTAAGTACATTTATTAAATACAAAAAGTCGACAACCTACGGCACAACATCAACCATTTTTGAGAATGTAGTACGTGTAGAGAATGTTGCACGAATTTTTTGTGCTTGTTCTGTCGCTCTGACATGCCTGTGTCACTCCCCGTTTAGGTATCAAAAATATACCTACATTATTTTAATATAAACAGAACATTTTGACGACCTCCGTGGCGTAGTGGTCACCATGCTAGTCCGCCTCCCAGAGTTCCCGGGTTAGATCCCCTGTCAGGGTAAGTTGGAATATGGCCTTTTTCAAATAGTCCTGGGCCTTGGATGTCTATCAATATATGTATTTGTTATAAAATATAGGATCGTTTATTTAGTATCCCATAACACAAGCCTCAACTTACTTTGAGGCTAGCTCAATCAGTGTTATTTATCCCTATATATTTATTTATTTATTATTACTATGCGTGCGGCGACCACTTCGCAGGGAAAAATTAAGTTACATGAATTGTTTGTCTAGAGTAATAAGAATGAAATTGGCTTGCAATGGATGTCTAGGTATCTAAACGAAGAGGTAAGAAGTTCTGACGTAAGCTAAATTAAACCATACCGCTAACAACATTAAGTAGATATTCATGTGAATTTCTTTTCTGAGCAAGACTTCTGTACGTGAGTACTAGTACTTATTCTGTGCCTCTGACCACATTTGTAGAAATATATGGAGTTATGCTATGCTAGGCAAGATACCGCTCAGCACAAGATAATACTTGTGGATCATGATGAAAAACACAAAAGGAATGTTGACTGGGTCATAAACACAGCTACACTATCATAATCTATCCGTAACATGGGTGGGATAAGCTTGGGCCGTTACACCTAATCAGATGACTAAGTCAAAAAAGTATTATTCCATTTAATCCGCAAGTTAGATTATCTACAGATAATGAACATTTGGTGGCACGGGAGTGGCTCCGCCAAGACGAATCGTCGAAAGCGCGAGGTAATACCTACCTTTTTTCGCAGCGTTTCTTTATTCTTGGACCTATATACCTAATTTATACTTACCTATAGTAAATTACTTTCTAGTCATAAGCCCATAGGTACATCACTCTTACAAAACGGCCAGCTACACATTTTGACTAAGGTTAGTAACACGCAAATTTCTATACAATACAATGAGAATTAATGAATGATAGGTTAGGGCGTAAAGAGTTAGCGCTGGGCAAACAGAAAATACGTGAGACGCAGACGGGGAGCGAGCAGGCATCCCCGTTTCGCCTGTCCCCCGTCCACTCGCGCCCGTGCCCCGTCCGTTCTGTTTGTTTTACAAAAGGACGCAGACGAGTAAGCGTCGTGTCTGCGCCCCGTCCTTCCTATGTGTTTTGCGTCCTGATGCTTCTATACATTTTGTATGAACGGGACGCTAAGGAAACATGTCCGCGCCCCATCTTTTAGGTGCTTGGCACTTCATGAGCTCTGATAACTTTTTTACAGTGCAAGTGCAATATGTATTCCTGTCTTAGCAAAACTTTATATGTAAATGATTTGGTGGGATATATGTTTCGGTATATCAAAAATGTAAAAATTCTTAAAGATGAGTAAATCCGCACTGTAAAATCGAACATAGCCATGCAAATTTGTTATTTGTATTTTTTTTAAATAAGATCTAAATATTCAATATTTTTATACTCTTCAGGTAACACTTACCACAGCAGAATATTGGGGCACTCCCCATCCCGCAACTGTGCACAGTGTGAAGTCAGCTGGCGCAAAGTTGGCACTCGGCAGGGCCAGAGGAGTAACAAATGAAGCGTTGAACGGACTTACGAGCTGAAAAAACATTTGACACTATTATATTAGTTCGCCCCAGATGCGAAGTTAGCCAAGCGGTTTCAGTGAGGCATAATGAGTTCAATCCTTCTAGACTCTGAATTTGTAATCATGTAAGTATTGTGAGGTAACCTGCATACTTTTGCTAGTGTGTCATCATCATCATCATCATTTTAGCCGCATAACGTCCACGTGACTACTGTGTAATAAATAATAACTCTTGTCACTAAAACTGATCTGATTTATCAAAAACTTTTTTGTGTTTTTAACATCAGTGTTTACTTTTATCTCTACATTATTTTAATCTTATCATTGTCTTCGAAAATTTGCGTATGTTTGAAGACAAGACAGTAACATACTCGTACATAGACTGATTAAATTATTTCAGTGATAGCATTATTGATATGAAAGAGATGGGGCGTTAATACCGATATGGCAAATGATAGAAAATTATGGAGGGATTCGAAATACAGAGCCGACCCCAAATAAGGCGAAGAAGATGATGATGAACAATATTAATACCGAGGAGTAACCGAAATATAAAAAAAAATCCGAATTGAGATTTTATCAATTCATTATAAACTGAGATTTTTACGAATCCTACAATTAATTGCACTATGAAAATCATTTTAGCAATCTTAACTTTGGAAATGACAAATAACAAAGAGAAACCAAATATAAAAACAAATAGTTTTGAGTCTTTATGGTATCAGGTCATCATTGACATGAGATCTTTTAGAGCTTTAAACTAGTGGTATTAACAACTCCGTAATGTTTGCGTCAATGTTTTTCACCTCCGTTTGGCCGTCAAGTTGTCGATTTATGTGAACTAGTAGGAATAAAAAAATCAAATAATATGAGTATCCTGAAATCACAAATACTTCATAATTTATAGGTTTTTCTGTGTCAGAAAAACTTACTGTCATAATAGCAATATCATTGACATGCGCAGGCGCTGGCAGATGTTCAGGATGCAAAGTATAGTTTGCAATGGCCCTGACACGGTCCACTGTATCATTGGTGAGGCTTCGAGCACCAGCAAATACCCGATACTGGGTAGCGTTTATTGGGAATATAGTGCTGAAAAAAAAATATTTCATAGTAAAAATTGCAATCTTCCTCGAAGTCTCTAAGATGATTTCTAGTTATATCGTAAAATAATATCACTCTGTCCTCAGTCGACCCCTTTTAAGTCACTCTTGTAAGTACAGGATGCAACTTGGGAGTGGTTATATGAAGTAGATGTAGAAACAATATAGACTAACAAAAATAATGTGAAGACGGGGTGCACCCGTCAGGAGGTGCCAGCGGGACGGGGTTTCGTCTTTTCTTCAAAAAACTTTACGAGATGTTTGAATCCTTCAGGCGTAGTTCGGGTAAAATAGTATAAAGTACTATCTTATGAAGTCGATAAAAAGCTATGATTTTTACCTGCCAGTACCCACTGTATAAGTACAGCTTCCAGCAGTCAGGACATGCTGTAGAGTAATTAGAACACCACCACACATGTGTCCACGGGTCTCCAACTGCAAATTAGCTGTCGTCGCTAACTGGATGGAGACCTATACAAAAGAAATCAGTGAGTTCCTTTCGCCAATCCAAGTAGGCATTTTTGAAACGGGAGTCCATAACTGAACGAACGAGTGAAGCAAGTAAAGATCTAACAGATACCAAATTTTAGCTAATCGTTTCCTAAGCGTCATACATAGTATATTCGTAGCAAATACAAATTTTAACTTCGAGTGTTAGCTTAATCGGTCAATAATGGGATTATTGAGTTCACGAGTTCTAGGGATTGAGACGTACAAGTTATCTATGTAAGTTTCTAATACAAAAATATAATAGATATTTTAATTTACTGCATAAGGAAAATCAACGTCTGTAGCAATGACTCCATTAGCGATCCTTTCTGAGGGTCCGTCGATTGGCACCGCGTGAACGCCTGAAATAAAGTTTTGTTATGAAATAACTAAGAACATTCCTTAACATAATATGTAAATAGGAAAACCGCATTTATTATAATTTGTCAATACTAATAACCAACTTCACTAGCAAACTACACATTTTATACAACCAATAAAAGTTCTGTGAAATAACATGACAAAGAATTTTTGAAATCGGTTCAGCCGACTTTGAGTAATCGGTTATCCATAAAGAAAAATAATTGGCCAAGTGCGTGTCGGGCCACGCGCAGTGTAGGGTTCCGTAGTTACTAATGCCCACATCGAGTTCATGCCACTAAAAACGTCTAAAAACTACTTTTCTATTGATTTGTGTGAAATTTTCATATTGCGAGTACATTTTATAAGATGATCTTCTATACCTTTTTAAATTGTAAACTCTACTTAGCTCTGATAGTTTTCCTTTAAATTTCGTTATATATATATTCTATAGCTGTGAATTTTTTCACGTGTTTATATATAACCGTTTAGCAGATAGAGGCCCCCCTCTAGCAGATAGAGGACACTTGACTCAAACTAAAATTTTCACTTTAAAACCAAATATTTTAGAAACTGATCCCTAAATCGTAAAACAGTGTTCATAACCTCATAATATTTTTGAAAAACCTATTTAACGATACCCAACATGACTGGTTAGACGAGAAAAGAAATTCCCCTTTCACTTAACTTGTATGAGAGCTACCCTAAAAAAAAAATATTTTTCAATATTTCATTTTACCACTTTTTCCGCCTAATTAATATACATATCCATGCCAAGTCACAGCTTTCTAGTATTCATAGTCGCTGAGTAAAACCGAGGACGGACAGACAGACAGACAGACAGACATGGCGAAACTATAAGGGTTCCTTGTTTACTACGGAACCCTAAAAAGATTCCGACGAATTGATAAACTCTTCCTTATTCGAAGTCGGTTAAAAACACTTTTCCTATGTGTCATTCAAACTCCCAAGCACTTATACTAACGGAATCACTAAAATGATTTCATTACTTAGGGTTCCATACCCGACAGGCAAAAACGGGACCTGATTACTAAGACTTTGCTGTCTGTCTGTCACCAGGCTGTATCTCAAGAACTGCGATATCTAGACTGTTGAAATTTTCACAAAAGATGTATTTCTGTTGCAGATATAACAACAAATACTTAAAACAAAATAAAATAAATATTTAAGGCTGGCTCCCATACAACAAACGTGATTTTTATAGACAATGGTATGGAACCCTACGTGCCCGAGTCCCACTCGCACTTGCCCGGTTATTTTAATTCATTCGAGAAACTTTTTATAAAATGCTAATTACTTAATGAAAATGCAAAAAAAAAATCTTTATTGGCGAATAGGAAATTCTTGATACAGTAAACATTGGCTAACGATGACACCTGCAGTAGTTAAAATAACTGTGTCGCGGATGTCACCATTGTCACCGCCTACCTCCAAAATGAAGGTACAGTTTAATATGTGTTTCTTTGTGGTAGTAATGCTACAATCTAATTAATAATATCAAGAGCTACTTAAAATAACCTAGCAACTTTAAATACTTTATCACTACATACATTAATCTAACATTAAGCATTCTATATTTTTATCATCACTTCTCACATCGCAAATTAATTTGTCACCAAAAGAGCAGGTACTTACAAGTTAAAGCTAAAATAAAGTAAATAACTCGTTCCATTGTCACTCGTCAAAATTTTGGGCGCACTATGATAAAAACAGCACTGTTTCGAGTGAGTATATTTAGATACCTATATACCTACGTGATAAAATAGGTAAGTGAATCACTGACGTTATCATGCTGAATGTAACCTTTGAAATCAATAGATATGGGAATATACTTGTAGTAGATTGTATTTATCATGTTTTACATATGCCTGATTCATTTTGTAGAGTGATACATTTTGAGTAAATGACTTCCGGCTTTGAGTTCCGGTATAAATTTCCTTTGTATAATGATTTGTGTTTTCTTAATAATTATCCATTAACCGACTTCAAAAAAAGAGGAAGTTATCAATTCAACTGTTCTTTTTTGTATGTATGTCACGTGATATCTTCGCCACTTGTTAACCAAATTTGACAATTCTTTTTATATTTGAAAGATTTTAGCATTTAGTTAGTTCCATATTAATTTGGTAAAGATACAATGAAGGACTTTGGAGATAAAGAAGAAATGCTCAAAAGAAAATGAAATAGGTTGTTTTATTTTTGTTAAAAATTGTGAAAAGTTAATGACACACATAGTAAATTATAACCAATTTGTACCACTAGTACGTACACCAAGCCATGAATGATCTAATCAAATTATCTAGAAACTACAAACATTGAAAACATATTTATTACTATACACGCAGTCATTTGTCTTTTTTATGGAGTTCCATAAAACTTCTTAAGGAAAATCTGCTAACTCTCCACCTTCTTTTAACCTAACCCTTAGGGACATACACGC
The DNA here is from genome assembly GCA_943193695.1 of Acrobasis suavella. Classification (NCBI taxonomy): domain Eukaryota; kingdom Metazoa; phylum Arthropoda; class Insecta; order Lepidoptera; family Pyralidae; genus Acrobasis; species Acrobasis suavella. The sequence continues at coordinate 9,047,133 of OW971935.1, forward strand.
AGTACTTTATTATTTTAAACGGTGTTAACACTACCAAAGATAATATCATTACTAATATTTCATCGATGACACTACAAACCATTATACATAAATATGGCTAAACTTACCTACTTAATCATCTTCCTCGTTTCTGTGGTTTCAAACGACTTCCAGAGGATAATCTACTCTGATTACGAGTATATTGTAAATGCATCACTAAACTATATCACATTCACAGTGTAAGATATTCTTTTATTCTATAATAAATAAATAAATATGTAACAGTTAAAACCCGTTTTAGATAGAACGCGTTTTCCATAGTTAAAACTAGTTATTACTAAAAGCCTTAGTTAAAACTAGAAATACCTCGTCTAAACTAGAATTTACTACTGATATATATATATATATGATTTTCAGAGAAAACTAGTTGCCACTACGAGCTTTTTTAGTTAAAACTAGCATTTGGGATTGAAAACAAGATATACTTTTAAATATTAATAAAAAGATCTAGGACACATTGACATGTTCCTAGTAAAAATAATAAATTTTACAATATAGGAACATTTTGGGGAATATCGACATAAAAAAGTTGAGGTGACAATTAATTAAAAGTAAACAAAATAATCAAACAAGTCAACAGAAAACAACTATAAAATTTAAAATAGGAACATTTGTTAACAAAATAAAAATAATCATACAAACTTAAAATTAAATAGCCGGCCAAGTGCGAGTCCTACTCGCGCACGAAGGGTTCCGTAACATATAAAAATATGGGTGCCCCACTTAAACATTTATTTTATTATGTATTTAGTATTTTTTGTTCTATAAATATTTATTTATTATACAAGGTGGTCTGACGACCTGACCAAGGTCGCTGGAAGGCGCTGGATGCAGGCCACTACAAATCGGTCATTTTGGAAATCCTTAGGAGAGGCCTATGTCCAGCAGTGGACGTTATGCAGCTGAAATGACGATGATGATTGATTATAATATAATTTCAACTTTCTGCTATCTAATCATAAGATACAGCCTGGTGACAGACAGACCGACGGACAGTAGAGTTTTAGTTTGACGATCTCTGTAGCCTAGTGGTCATCATGCTATGCTGTCACACCGGAGGTCCTGGGTTCGATCCCTGGTCAGGTCAAGATGGAAAATGATCTTTTTAGATTGACCTGGGTCTTGGATGTTTATCTATATATGTATTTGTTATAAAATATAGTATCGTTGAGTTAGTATCCCATATCACAAGTCTCGAACTTACCTTGGGGCTAGCTCAATCTGTGTGATTTGACCGTATATATTAATTATTTATTTATTAGTAAAAGGGTCCCGTTTTTACCCTTTGGGTACGGAATCTTAAAAACGATGAGGATCTACTTAAAAAAGACAAACTATCGTCGCATTTTGAGTTACAAAGGTAACCATTTTTCTTGCAGAGACACTTACTCAACAGACTGCAATGTTTATCCATTTTCTGAACTGGAAACATATTTAGCCTACCTCAACAGCTGCACGAAACACCGCGGGCTGCTTGCAGCCCGCGCAACGCCCGAAAAGCTAGTCACTTGATATAAACTCGGTAATAAACACGATCGTCCGCCATGTTTCTGTGGTATCAAATGGCTTCTAGCAGGTAATCTGCTCTAACTATATTGTTAATGCATCAGTGAACCATATCAAATTCACAAACATGATTTTCTTTTATTTCTATATTCCTCCATTCTTGCTACAGCACAGGACATAATAACACTGTCGACGTAATATCACTTGACATAAACTCAGTCATAAACACGATCATCCGCCCCGTTTCTGTGAGTTTAAACGCCATCTAGCGGGTAATCTGGTCTAATTATGTTGTTAATGCATCACTGAACCATATCAAATGCACACACATGCTTTCTTTTATTTTCAAATTCCTCTATTCTTTTAACAGCAAGGGACATAATAACGCAGCCCACGTAACATCACTTGACATAAACACAGTAATAAACACAATCATCCACCTCGTTTCTGTGGTTTCAAATGCCTTCTAGCGGGTAATCTACTCTAATTATATATATTGTAATTACATAACTGAACCATATCAAATTCACATCACATGCTTTTCTTTTATTCTCAAATGTATACACAAAATCATCCGCCTTGTTTCTGTGGCTTGAAACGCCTTCTAGCGGGTAATCTGCTTTAATGATGTTGTTAATTATTTACCTACATTACTTTTGCCTAACACTCTCAAACCAGTGCAATTTAATGCTCAATAAATGGGACATTCATTTTCATTAATTTTAATATTCAAAGTTATGATCTGAATACATACAATAACAGGAAAATTAATGGTTACGGGTTACGGGATTTTTAATCTCATACGAAAATAAATAAATAAATAAGGTATGTTTCGCGTTGATATCCGTAGTCAAATTAAAAATCAATTATTAATCTTTGGATATTTGTATCATTTGATAATTTTTAATATTTTCTTTCGTAATAGGTAGTTGTTAAGGTCAGATTATTTAATTACATCTAAGTTTACTGCCGCCTCCTAGACGGAAGTACAGAAGTAGCGGCAACAAACTGTACTGCAGCATTTTCTCCAAAAACGTCCACTTATAATTATACCGATATTAATTAGATATTCTAACTAAAACATTGCTATGTGTAATTATTAATTAGGAATAATGTCAAACTTGAAATTAATGTCAATTTGTATATTTAGTACTTAAACATGTACTGATTGTACTCAAATTATGACATTTGCGAGAGTACAAATACAAAACTTTAAGAGGGTCCTGCACCTAGCCCATCGGTTTCGTAAGAAGCCTTCTCACAAAGTACTTTCTTAACATAAGCTTAAAATTTTCTTCCTGGCATATCAAGGGCCGATTCTGGCAATTTATTATAAAACTTTATACAGTTTCCCTTAAACGATTTACTGACTGTTTGCAGCATATATTACCTACCTAAATAACTAAATCATTCATGTTACGTAAGTTTCTACCCGTAAAATTATTAAACAAGGCAATATTTTTTCCAACATACTTTATATTTTCAAATATGTACTGAGATGGGAAAATAAATTTATCAATTTTCTTTTAAAATAAAACCTCTTATGGAGTTTCTCGATCCTAAATCGCAAATAAAACAAATTGCCACTCTCTTTCCTTAACATAATTAAAATAACGATACAACTCGATCATTTTATAGACTGCCTTCAACGGGTCTGATTAATATTTTTTTAATGGTTCACATAATGCTCACGGTCTATGGTTCACCAACAACTAAACAGTACAGTAAAAAAAACTTTAAAGAAAATGCAGCGGTGTATATGAATAATTTATAAGATTGTCCTTGAATTGATAAATAACTGTTGATAAGGTCAAATATTTTTCTTATTAATTTCAATTTCTTGCCGTATTTTTTCTTCTAATAATAAATAAACTTAGCTATGTCACCTAAAAAGCTTATATCGATATAAATGCTCTAACCCACTGTCTGCTATTTTCCATTTCTATCTACCCAAACCACAGAACGAGTACTAGCTAAAACAAATAAAACGAATACTCCTAATAAATTTCTTGTTTTTATTTCAATAAAACTGAATTTATAGTGTACCGTCCCTAGCTATAGTAGAGTTATATACATCTCATTGAGCTTTTTGTAACACATTTGTATGCTGATATGGGGCCCGTAATAAAAATAAATGGGATCCTGCCTGATATTAGGATACAAATTCAAGCGAAGGAAATAGATCTTTTTCCACATAAACTATGCTAAAAACGTTTTGTTTCGCTTTTTCTTTGACTTTGGATCTTACTTAAGCATTCTGGGGCATGAAGTCGGAGGATATATAAACATTTATTACACGAGTATTGCATTCCAGTATGGTGACTGAAATGTTATTGGAGAAAAATGAAACACCTGTAGTAGTAAATACGTTCTGATACTATATTATATATCAGTTTATCCGTAAGTTATTTCAATTTAACGCGTCACCTTTGTTTGCATCATTACTAGCTAATCTAGCAATGTATTTATTTTACGATATTTGCAATAAAGTGGCCGCATCAATTCTATATATGACCACAGAGTTGTGCGTCGCAAAACGTCAACTCTCCAAGAAAATTTTGTTGTACTACGAATTGTTTGTGCTTTGTTTTTTACTCACCACTACAAACATCTATTGGAAGAGAGAGACTGCATCTATTCTCGGCCGAAAACCAGCATACAAAGCAGTTTAAATGCTGCGGAATATCAAACATACTCTAGTAACACAGCTTAACTATGCAGGTTACATCTATATTTTAATTAAGTTTAATAGCCCTATTTATACGAATCCACTCCGACTTCAATCCAATATTATTTACCTATACTTACTCGTACGTATGTAAGTATTGACACTTTTAAACCGAATCCGGGTGTATGCAAGCCGAGTTTCTGACTGCCATGAAAAGTTAAACAACAAGACGAACGGCTTCAAAAGTCTCCCCAGGTAGAATTAAGTTAATTATAGCAACTCAAACGTTCACGCCTTAGATAATTATAGCAATTTTTAGCAAAGTCGGTATTTTGAAATTTTCGGAGAACTTTCCACTTTATGAAAGGTTCAAATTATTTAAGATCACTCAAGTTTGTAACACACAAGTCCTAGATAAAACAAAACAATCTAATGTATAAATCTTTAAATTTGATAATAGCAATTACAGTTTCTCAGAGAAAAATGTAAATATATATTTTTTTTTTAATAATATGCATGTTAATCGCATTGTTTCGACATCCTTGGATTTCTAAAGTAACCTAAGAATGTCAAAACCACGTGAATCGAATAAGAAACAGCCACAACAATAGGGACGTGGACTGTGTAAAAATATATAATTGTATTAAGTCTGTCAATTAGATTCTCCAAAAATTAATGACCCTTATTTTTTCGTATAGCAAAGGAGTAAAAATTCAAAAAGACAGCGGTTCGAAGTTTAGGAGTCGTGATTTACGTCACCTTCGGTTAAAAGTCGTAGGTGATCGTGATGGCACGCGAAATTTAAATGCGCTGTTATTTGCTAATAAGAAAAAAAAAATATTAATCTTGTTAATAATGTATCGAATGAGTCTAACATTTTTTTTTTGTTCTCATCCTTAATTTAACGGTTTGGCTGTGGTTTCACGACCGGCTGCCTGCAAGATGTCAACTCTTCTTGTCAATGTACCTAATAGTATTCAAGAAATGATCGAATGTGCTTGATCCTTAAGTCATTTCTTTATTTTTCCATGAACTCATACATAAAATGGATAGGTACGTAAAATCTGGCATATGCCAGAGTTCTTTCCGTAGATGTCATAAGAAATCACAACAAGGGAAAGAGATGGAGTGGTTCTACAGTGGGCTAAGACTCACTATAAAATCAGGTACAATAGATATATACATTATCTCTATAACAATGAGACTATTCAAACTTTGCCTAGGGTGACCGATGAAATCAATGTAACCAACATCTGAGTACCACACTGCTTCATTAATTTATTGATCAAAGTTGTCAACTAAGTGTAATACGCGCTCAAGCGACGTAAAGTAACACCTTAAGTTGCTTGAGGGTTAATTGAAGAGTAAGGAACTTGATTAATCGTTACATTAAACACTTACGTATATTTACTTATTATTTAGAAATTACACGTTGTTCTCATATATACATATACCATGAGGCAGACTTGGGCATTAATCAATTCAAATTTATAAATTAAACAAGCGATTCATTTAATTGCAATTTCAGTTATTTGCAATTTAACTTTAATTGCACCGTACAATTAAATTATTTATAATTATAATAATATGTGACAGACGCAGACAGTAATTCATTTTTTATTATTTTATAACGGAATAAATATATATTTTTTATTTGATTATAAAATAATACGAAATTATTTTAGCCAAATTAAAATATTTAAGTTTATGAAAATATACTTTCCATAGCTAAAGTTGTAGGTACCTAATTAAATGAAAAAAATACCCAGGAGTTTGAAACTACAATACTAGTTGACTACGAATTTCATCACAGGTTAAATCAATAATTACTTAAGGGATGTACATCGTCACATATAAATGCATAATTATGTATATCTGTATATACAATGTGGAAGGGGCATAGCCGTAATAAATCAAACAATGGGCTATACTAGATCACTGTAGTATAAAAAATGAAAATAATAACCATTGCCCGAATGGCTGGACACTTTCTTATGGAAATGCCAAATTTTTTTTTTGTTATTTGGCTGTTATTTTACGTTCATTAGACTGTAGTGATCTAGTATAGCCCGTGGTTTGGTTTATTACGGGCATGTCCCTTCTACGTTGTATACCTATTACAAGTACATATCTTGTAGCGCATTGCTTCATCCAACTGATACGCTGAAACTCCTGACTTAATATATGACATTTGAGATAATAAAACAAATGTTTAAGATTCCTTTACTAGATCTAAAAGAACAGAAGAGATGCACTCTTAATGTTTCATTCAAAACGTTGACTTTGTAATGTTATGTAAATTCTTTATTTTACAAAAAGGACACAGCAAAAATACAAAAGCGAAAACAATACAAAGGCGGACTTATCCCTTTAAGGGATATATTCCAGTCAACCCAAAACCAGAGGAAAGAATGATATTTAGTAGACTGGAACATTGTACAAGACTTACAGGCAATATATAAAATACATTATATATTTATATATTTGTTGCTCTCTTTCGACGAAGGCCTCTTTCATATGTTTCTATCATCTGTGGTTGTTGGCTAGTCTCGGTAGCCCAGTGGAAGTAACATTACTAGCGCTTCCGCAAGTAACACGGGCGTAACAAAGTGGCAATTTTGTTTTCCATCTCCTCCACACTTCAAAAGGCAGGTTAAGCTATTGATCCCAGCCGTCATTGTTTTAAGGAAGTCGTCAAGCAAAGTTGAATGCCTTAACTGTTCATGAGATACAGCCTGGTGACAGACAAACAGGTAGACGGACGGACAGAGCTTTTTTACCCTTTAGGTACGGAACCGTAAAAAGTAACAATAGAAATAATAGTCCCAGGACGTTAGCCCTACAAACAAGTTAAGATTCAATCAGACAGACAAATACGGAAAATATACACTTAGCAAGTTTCGGCACTATTATTGAGCTAGAGAAAATACGCTTGCTAAAAAAATCTCGCGTCTCTGAGAATTCCCGAAGTTATGTGAATTATGTAAGCTATCTAGTAATTTCTTATGTTCATCCTCATCTTTCCCTATCTTCGGTATGCCAGTTTATAAATTTGACAGAGTTTAAAAAACCAAAAACACAGAGACGCGCCTTCAATTTGTAACATTAGTAAGTAGGATGTAGTTTTCTCAGACATTGATATACTTTATTTTTTCCTGTGTATTTTTTTTTTTTTTTTTACATTCAATTTATCTTATCAGGCTACCGTATTAGAGATTATGTAATCTGAAACAAAATAAAAATGTATTATCGCCCAGTATAACTGTTATTTCACAATTTCACCTTTTTTCTTATAATAGGCTTATGTTATTTAAAAAATCAACCGGATGTTTAATTCCAAATCGTTTGATGGTAAAAACGTGTACACTGAGCCAAACAAAAACATTTCATATTTCAGCCTGTTTGTATTTCAAGGGAAAATGTTTATCTTGCATTACAAAATCAACCCGAAACAGTTTGATGGAAGACTGTATTATTTATTTGGATCATAAAAATCTATTTCTACAACTTAGACAGTGTAAATATACAGATGCCATAAGCAATCTATTTCATGACCATAATACTTTGCCAAGGGTATTATTTTTAAGGGTTGATTTTTTTTTTACCTAAGGTAGAAGTGTACAAAGTAAGATCAGATCTTCTTATTTAGTTTCATCTGTCCCGTTGTCTGTCGGGCTGCCTGTCTGTCTATAATAAACTCTTGCAAGTTAAAGTTGACCTTCTTCCCGGTTTCCGATTAAGCTGAAATTTTGCACGCATACGTACGAGTACATCGCGTGGCAACACAATATTATGATGATATAGAGCTGATCTGATGATGGAGCAGAAAGGTGGCCATAGGAATTCTGTAATGAAATGACGCAACCCCATCGAGTTTGGGCTCATTTGATTTGTCTTAAAGAACACTTTAGATAAAAGTTGTTTATAAAAAGTTTAAATTATATCTAGTTAATAAACGGAAACATTCGCCAAATTCCCAAAAAGTAATTAACGACCTATATATCAGTTCACTTTAAGACTAAAGGCATCTCCCTTTAAAGGAAGAATTACCACAGTGGGCAGGTGGGTTAATGGGTGAAAGTCTTGGCACATAAAAAGCTGCTGCTCGTTTTCTTATCTATACCATCCTTAGTTGTAAGAGATTACGACACCCACAAGAGATAAAATAGAAAGACAGATTGTTTTCTTTTCTACTGTGAACAAACGCCTAAACTAAAAAGTTAATTGGCGCTCATAAAGATGCTACTATACTTTACATTACGGTAAGTGTCATACACGACTGCGAAAGACAACTGCGATGAACGTAAATGAGACCGGTAGTTTACCGGGATTCCATCAGCAGCTTTTACTGCTTTACAAATAGGTGTCAAGTGTTTTTAGAATAAGATATCCTGCCTTTATCTGATATTGCCCTTATCTCACGAACATTGTTCACCCAGGCGTATTTTGCTTCCGATACACGTGTACCTATATAAATCGGTTGGTTTTGGCACTATATTTGTACCCAAGTTATTCGCCGTCCGTTTCTCGGTGATGTATCTGTTTCATTTGTCATTGTCGGCGAATTTCCTGATAAAGGAACTTAATAAACCGACCAGAAATGTCGACATATTGGTGACGACCGACGAATAATAGGAAATGTAATTTACGCCATTGAAAGACTTTGAAACCCCATTTTACTTACCTGATTTTTATGGATTTTATTTTATTTATTTCGGAAAACTTACAGCCATTTTATATCTATGTAGACAGTAACAACAACAAATAGTTATAAAACTTAACCATTAAAAAGTTTCCACTTATAGAAAAAAATATAGCACTATAACCATTTTAATGACACTATTTTAATTTGAAAGGATATCAATTATCATTATTCTTCTAAAGTATTGGCTATTAGCCATAATTATTGCGCAAACTTAAAAAATCTATACCTTGCTATGAAGCTAATAAGTGTTTTTTTTTAATAAAATCATTTTTTCGTACAAGTTTTTATTGTAAGCCCATAAATACTCTTCAAGACAAAGTCGTAATAAGCCCAAAGTCGTTTAATTAATGAGTTTCATCGACCACCTTCCGTCTCCGTGATTACATCCTAGATTATTATCTATCGTAAAAATCTTTTCTAGACAAATTAAACGAGTCCTAATCAGTGTGGTTTATTTTGTTTTATAGTAAACTTAGTTCTGTTGAATATCTCCCAGCTCCATCATCAGAACAGCTCATTGACTATTGTCATCCGACTGACATAAGTATGCAAAATGTCAGTTCAGTCGGTTGAAGATAAATAAGGTGGAAAATTGAGTCGCAAAATTTGACCTTGATAAAAATACATCCAAATACATTGCAAGGCTTGTAAAAATAGCCCTTTTCAGTTGATCTTTTGTCCGATAGCTACGTCTTTAATTACATTGACTTCTTTAACTTTGATAGAATAATACAAAGTCCTTAGAAAAAAGCTGTTACTTTTTTAAATTGGCAGTAAATATTTAAAATTATGAAAAAAGAAAAACAACAATCTTATCATTTCTAAACTAAATAGTGTGCGTGGCCTGAAACTGAGACGCACTTAGCGGTTAGCCGGTAATTTTATCGAGTGCAGATAAATCTTCTATTCGCAATAATAACCCGTAATGTTTAATTAGAATGTCTAATGATTATATACTTATTACATTATTATAAACACATAAAAATGCTAAATGACAATAAGTCGCTTCATCCTTGCGATTATAATGCATGTACTTTTTTCACGTCCTCGTAGATTTTCTGTCGAAAAAAAAATACTGCATCAAAGTTATGGAAGAGCCATTTCCCATAACGAGGTGCGAGTCTTGGAATCCGATACTAAAACTAATGTTGCCATTTATCAAACAAACCACATAGAGGATAAGGATTGAAAAATATCCACCTATTAATTCAAGACTGCACTATCTTTTTAGCAGAAGCAAGGAAACAACGGCCATTTTCCCACTTCCTGAGTGTTGCTTACATAAAATAAATGGCAGATGGTGTTGCCAGAATAGAATTAATTTCCTGTGAGAGAAACCTTTATTTCCTCGAATTAATTGTCTCGGTAATACGCTGTATATTAATGCGTTTGAGCAGAATTTGGAAGTATAAATACATAGACGTATTGGTTATATGAAAAAGAAAATATTTTTGGTTATTTAGTTGTTAAGTTTATGCATAAATATGAATTGACATATTTTCATTTATCTCCTTTTCATCTTTTTAATTACAATTTTTGTTTTTTAAATTGTATTGGCCTCTAATTTCACCACATCTTATACGATTAGCGTCCATTCAATTGTCTCAAGAGTAGGATGCGGTGGATGTCGGGCATGACAGCAGATGTTCCATGGATTGCATGCATCCACAGGCACATCTTTCGTCGTTGGAATACCACTAATTTTTATCTCCTGAACACATATTTCCATTGCCTATAGTCTCATTACAAGTGTTATACATAAAATAGTGAAATTAAACTAATAAGACAACTTAACCCTTCCAAACTTAAGGAAAATTCATCTGAGGTAGAAGCGCTATTACTTTATATCATAGCTATACGCGAGCAAATCCGTGCGTATTCTTTAGTCTTCCTTTACAAGCAAAATTAGACCACAAGTAACTAAACTAAACAGAGCAAAGCAAAATTAAACTTATCAGACGTAGGAACGCGTCGCAAACCTTCCAAACTTAATGAAATTTCGTCTGACACTAAAAAGCCATTACAGCTGTGTATTAGCTAAAATAATACGCGAGTAGAGTCGCGGGTGCACGTTAGTCACGTCCCCGCCGGCTCATAAACGCCACTGGCTGCACATTCGCGAAAGAGAATTTGTCCTGCGCTTTGTTAACTGTTAAAGTTCATTATTAGTGACTCGCTACACAATGCTTTTTAACAGTATTAATTTTATCGGACTCAATATCCGTCTAAAAATATTTTCATAAAGTAACACGAAGATATGGCGACTGTACTAACTATATGCTTGCACTTAAAAAAATCTAAATGTACACCGATGTTGATTATATCTACAGGTACCCATTTCTGCAGATTTTAGTTTTAACAGAATCCCAAATTCACTGATTTTCATATTATTATAATTTCTTAATCTCATCATAGCGTATAATAAATAGCCAATGGCGTGAAACCTCAAGTTCTCTACCAACCCTAAATCTTAGTCCAAATGGAAGTACAGTCTTAGGCCTGGCTGTTTCTTTACTCAAAGACATAAAATTGTTTTTAGATCTTTAGTCCTGGCATATATCATAAGCAAAAAGACGTGATCAGTATGTAAAGTTAATTTAACTAAAATATACTGGTTTACATGGTAGTTACAAAGCATCGTGTACATCGGAATTTAGGTGGTAGCCAACAACAACGTAAGTGCACCAAATGGATGGTAATGGCCGCAGTCGGGCATTCTGCGATATAAATTTATAAAAATGCTATTCACTCCCTGCTCAATGGCACTGTCCTCGGCTAATGCAGTTTATACGAGTTTGTACTATATTTTGCAGGTTTTACTTTATATGAGGCTGAGATAACACAAAGTTGCATTGTTAGCTTTTATATTTTGGAAAATATTATTGTTGTTTTCGTGTTGTAAGACTGGGTCTGAAAAATATTACTCTATTTATTCCGTCTATTAAATAATCTGAAAATAATGAACACAGAAGGAAATATAATACGCACTTGTCCATACGAAAAGAGAAAATGGTTTTCTACTCCTAAATGTCATTTGATCTCAATGTTTTGTACTAGCATACAAAAATTTTTTTTAGTACAAAATAAACTTTAGGATTTAAAAACTTTTTTTTCTAAAATTTGCAATAATAAAAAATATTATATATGTAAGTACATATATCATACTTGATTTTATAATTTTTATATGGACAAATTCAACAATTAATGGAATGACCTTGCTCTAAAAAGATATTGAAGATATGGTTGCTAAAAAATCTCTTAAATCCAATAATTTTATTGTTAAAGTAATTATTACGTACCTCTCAAACAAAGCGAATAAACCAATTTTTTGTCATATTATCCGTTACTAATATATGTAAATATTCTCGAATGGTTTAAGAGTGACAAGATTACTGTGACAAAAACTTCCCCAATGACTTCACTATCTCGCAGTCGGCAATCCTTTGCGGCCTCCGGGACTATTTTGCATTTATAATTTGCTTAAAGTTATTTTAAATACATGAAAATTTAATCGCACTTGGCTTTTTATTATATGGTAAAGTAACATAATATGTAATAAGTAACATGTACTAATTATGAATAAGTATTTTAACAAAAAAAAAAGTACTCAAATTAATTAAATCTAAGTTAAAACCTAAAGCAAAATAAAATAGAAACTAAATATAAAAAAACCTCCTCAAATTCATATGAGCAAGGCAACGTACCAAGAACACTGGCAGCGTTGCCTCCTGAATAGCAAGGCTAATTCTTTAGGTAAGGAAGCTGCCAGCTCTGAAGTCTCCTGTTGCCTCATCCAGAGGCGTAGACCTCTTTTTTAAATATTTTGGCCTCTGGTCTCCATGGCCCTAATGTCTCAACCGACACCCGTATAAAAATGTAAGAAGTTAAAATGTTTGAATATTTTTCGGTACCGTGCCGACGCCGCCGCTGCGCTCGTGTGTCTGGAGGACGCCCCGCAGCTACCCGCCAAGTGCTGCCAGCAGAATATAGTTTAAAGTTCATAAAATAGTTTAAAGGTCTTTCTAGACATTTATACAAATCAAATTTTTAATTATCACTTTATTTAGTTTTAAACAATTTATTTCAAATGAGGGCGCCACTTTAGCTACCACTTCGTCTTAAACTTTATTGTTCCAAAGTCCAAATATACTTTTTACAAATAGCGGACTTAATGCTAAAAGCATTTTCTCCCAGTCAACCATAGGGATAAACAGAGAAAATATGCGGCACAAAAAGCAACACAATATACTTACTTACATTATAAAATATTACTTTTTAATATACAATAATATTATATATGAATATCAGAATGAATATCTACTTATACAATACACACATATATTTACTTATACTAACAATAAATTGCCATGAAGAGCAGAACTAATCAATAATGACTTTATGAAGAAAGAGAGTTTAAAAGATGGGTGTAAACTTTTCTTTTAAAAGAGAATTTGGTAGACATTTCTCTGATGTCAACGGGTAAAGCATTCCAGAGCCGTGAGAAGAGAAGAAGGCATGAAGAGATAAAGAGTTAGACATAAAATTAGTCCAGTAAAGGGGAATAAAGAGCTGGCGTGTCTCATTAGAACGAAGTTGACGATCATGAGTGGCTAAAAGAATTCAATTTACATTTTAAATATTCAGGGTAGTCAGTATTTGTAAGGATAAAAAAAGAGCACACAGAGTCGCTATATTAGATCATTACAGTATATGAAATCAAAATACATAAAAAAGACATTCCCATACAAAATACAGTGATTTAGCTGTTACTTTAATTTCATTATACTATAGTGATCCAGTTTAGGCCGTGGTTCGATTTATTACGAGAATGTCCCTTCTTCGTTGTATAATTTTTAAACCCATTTTTTTCAACTTTGTAGGGCTAAAAAATACAAATTAATCATACCTGACACAGCACTTTAAAAATGTAGGCACATATGGAGCTGAAGTGCGCAGCAGACAGTAATTTTTAATGTTCCCTAATTCGACCCCAAACATTAGGTTATATTCAGATATACCAAGGTGAAAATGCATGGTCGACTCATACTTGAAGAGGTGACTTAGCTCGTCATTATAAACAAATTTTACAATAAAAACCAATGTTGACAGCACATTATTCGACAATAGTGGCCCGACCTGCCTTTATGTTTTTTATACAATAAACCTTTCCGGGAAAGTCCTTTACATGTTGGAAAGAAAGAAAATATGTTTATTTGGTAGAAATCAAAATAACAAAACGTATCAGACACTACGAGACGGATAAATAATTTTCTACCAAAATGGCCTCTGCTCAGCATATATCGAAGCGTGAGCTACGACGCTGGTCTTCCGCGGAAAACCTTTATAAATTTACAATAAAAGTAATTATAAAATAAAAAAGGCAACAAATTGTAAAGTTATTACACTTGAGGAAAAGGCAATAACGAAAAAAAAAAAAAAACAAGGTGTTAATAAAAGTTGCATCAAAATCAGTCCAGTAGTGAGTACAGGCAGAATATGTATGAATTTTCGTATAAATCTGGTCAACTGAAACTTTTTTATTATAGTCCAAAAATTTTTCGTGACATCAATACTGAGTGACTTTTGATAATGACGGGTGAGGTAATAATATAGCTACAAGTACATATTATGTACTTGTAGCTATATTATTACAGAGCAAATCGTGGCGTTTGATATTATCATTTACTCTTAACTCCTAGCATACTTCTTTCAATTGTTCTTTGAAAAACTGGACAGGCAAAATGCACAGGTCGATGAGTTGTTGGTGGTTGGTGTGAGAATATTAAAAAGAAAGTCCACTAGGACCTAAGTATACATAAATTTAATTTTATATTTTTTACTCCTTAAGAGTAATATTCTAGGGAGTTCTGTATTTACAGACATTGTAAAAAATCATAGCAATGTGGGTTAAAATATCACGACAACTCGGCAAACCGTTTAAGAGATTCAGAAATAGCTAAACATTACCCCAGCAGAATTTTCGATACCTATGGAGTGTTAAGTACACAGTCATGTATTGTTTTAAGCTCTCCGGCATATTTTGAATTACTCTTAATACTTAACTAAATACTTAACTCAAACTATACTTCTAAAAAAAAGCGTAGTTTTTGTTTTTTTTTTATCACCAGAATAAAAATAAAACAATTGGGACAATTTTATCATGCCAAAGAGACGTACAAAATGAAAAAAAAATACAAGCAAGAGAAATTATGTTACTCTGTTACGCCAAATCTTTTGTTTCATATGACTCCAAATAGTAAGTGTTTTTGCAGAAAATAAGACTATGCTTACTTACAATATAGCCGTGCTTAAGAAACATAAGCACCAAAATTACTACTTTAGAGATTTAAAAAACAAAGAATGTTTACATCTTATTAAGAAAGTTTTTTCAAAACCATATGCGAATTTACAAGAAATTAGATATACTGCAACAAAAGTTATTAAGTTTTTTGTATCTCCTGAAAAATTGGTGTTTTGTGGATACATCCATTTCGCTTGAAGCCCGCGATATATGTAAAACTTTACAAAAATGATAGTTCGTGATACTTATAAACTGTAAACATCGGCTTAGGATAATTTTATCTAAAGTTACCTTTAGCAGTACGTAATCAGTGCTAAAACTCCCATCTCCATTAACGCTTCATAGCTTGTTATCTGCGTATTACTCGTGTAAAGGGAAATGTCTGTTTGGTAATATTGTTAAAAGCTCATGCAAAGTATTTACTGTTGTGATTATGGCTATTTTACTTTGCAGCATTATATTTTAAACATTCTTTAAAGAGAAAGAGAAAAAATCCTTTCGATTTAAAATATTATTTTAAAAAGAGAGAATGTTTAAAATATCGTGCTGCAAAATAAAGTAGTCACTATCACAACAGAAAATATTAGATTAGATATAGAGAAGATGCATAATGAGTAGATTTTGATAAATGTCGTAAAAAGGCCTTTAGGCATAATTATATTTTTTTATCGATACATTAACTTTGGTTTTTAGTTGATTGCAAAAGTAAATTTTAGAAGTAATAAAAAGTTTAAAAAATAGTGTAAAAAAATATAATAAGATTTTCTTAAAAAATTATAGCTGCTTTTGTATGAGGCCAATCCTGTAAATGAATTAATCCACCTTATGACATCACTCCTGTCCGGTCTTTGTTTTTGGGTTAGCAAGGTAGTTTTTCCTTGGACCTGCCTATTTTTAGGAACTCTATCCATTGCACAAGGAAAAAAACATGCATCTTCCCTATTGTTAAGGTTACGTAGTCCATATTACCTACTTTAGTAATGTCAGTTCTCTGGTGAAAAGTGTAAACTTTGTATAGATAGTATTAATAGAGTTTACGTTGATGACTTTGTCAATTAGAGAATCATACCACAGAGGCAAATTACTGCAGCACCTATATTACTTAACTTTCAAAATTACGAAGAGTTACCGCGTCATAGCTTGGTCATTGTCCGTTCTATGTTCCTACTGGGTATAATTACCTCAATGTTAACCTGTAGCTACTTTTCCATTACGAACTTCATAAAACTCGTTTTATTACAGTTGCCTTTAAACTTATAATTATGTAGCTGCTATTTTATTGCGCGAAACCTTGCTTTTGGATTTTCCTTTTAATTATAAAGGGTTTATAAATTAAATTAAATTACCAAGGGTAAAAAATATTTTTTTTAAGTTTTATTATAATTTTAGTTTTAATTTCGCCAATTTAAGGTTCTGGGTTCGATCCCCAGCCAGAGTAAGTTGAAAAATGGCCATTTTCAAACTGTTCTGTGTCTTGATTATATACATATTATTATGTATTTATATATATTTTTATTATAGAATATAATATCGTTGACTTAGTATCCCATAACATAACTTTAAACTTACTTTGAGGCTAGTTTAATAAATAAGTGTGATTTGTGCTTATTTTCTTACATTATTTATACATATATGTATTTGTTATAAAAATATAGTATCGTTGAGTTAGTATCCCATAACACAAGTCTTGAACTTACTTTGTGGCTAGCTCAATCAGTGTTATTTTTCCGTATATATTTATTATATTTATATAAGTAAAATGAATGAATATAATATTGATTTTATTCAGGCAAAATAATTGCCGATCAGAAGCAGCACAAATAAGAAAAAAACGAGGACATAAAACAAAATAATAAAATAGGACAAATATATATCAATCAGAGATATTATATTTTAACTTAGGCTGAAACTATCATAAACTGTTTTATCTCTTATTAATTTTTATCATTGTTTAATAAATAAAACATTCTACCACTACTTTATATTTACAAAACAATAATATGTAGTACTTTTTTTTTTAATTTATATATTACTTATGTTATTGCGAATAATATTTAATCTCGAAATACTCGTGCCTTACTGGTGATATCATAATAATGTTGTTTATGTATTACTTACCCTTTCACGTCACTCTAAGGGCTTTCTTTGTTCATGATCCGACCTCCTGTCAAGCCGGGGGAAAATTTACTTAACGTCCCCGGGCCATGATAAATAAATCTGTAGAATTATCAATCTAAAATAAAACGTGTGTACTAACAAGTACATTTTTTAGATGGACAAACTCATGGTATATTACTATATACGGACAAATTACATTGATTGAGCTAGCCCCAAAGTAAGTTCGAGACTTGTGTTATGGGATACTAACTCAACGATACTATATTTTATAATGTATAAATACATAGATAAACAGCCAAGACCCAGGACAATCCGAAAAAGGCCATTTTCTAATTTGGCCTGTCCGGGGATCGAACCAGGAACCTCTGGGTGGCAGACTAGCATGGTGACCACTACGCCACATAGGTCGTCAAATAAATAATTAATATAATTATATTTTACCGGCATGGTTCAATAAGTTATCCTTCTGGTAAATGTAATTATATCATTTGTAATAATATAACTGTTATACATTAGAGGGCTTCTAAATTGCGTTTATTTAAATATGAACCTATTCTGGACAGCGATGATTAATACTGAAATACGAATAGCACACTATAGACCTACGAACTCGCGAATCCTTTACAACCACATATCAAACTCTGCAACCCTTTAACAGATTTTACTCATATTGACACGTATCTACTTAAACGATTTATCCCTAATGGAGTAGACAGAACATTTTGGTTCTTGCTGCTCTAAGCAGACAGATGCCAGGGCCGGCTTTTACCATCTGCGTGGGAAGGGAAGCAGCCGATATATTCTAAGTTTTTCTCCCTGACCAGCATAAAAGAAACTCATATTCAAACTTGAAAAATTGATATCGTTTTACTACACTGCAAAATTTCATGAAGTTCCAATAAAACATAAGTCCAGTTTGTCCAAGAAAACTCGGACCCTTCGCTAGCTTTGCTCACTTCAATCACCTAACAACTCAGCGGCGGACATTTTAGCTAAAAGTTTTTTGTGCTGTATCTTGCGAAAATCATTGATTCCGTGTTTTCGTAAGTCCCAAAAAGTTACCTAAATTAACCAAAATAATGTAGAGATTACGATCGCGACCTGAAATAATCCAGATTTTAGAAAATATCACAAGCTATTTTTCAGCATAATGAAAACAACAAGTTTTCATTATGCTGAAATTATGATAATACTCGTATGTTATTATTATATACCTCGCATATGCCGATGCGTATATTTACACGAAAATGCATTGTTTAATAATTGTGTCTGGTATTCCGGCATACATTTCATCAAATTACAATATGGGCTTTTATCTAAATTACGGGACTAGTTTTAAGATTTTTTTCGCCCATATGAAACTGTTCTGATAAAAAAGCTGTTAGTCCCTTAATTAAAGTTGTTCGCATTTGCTCTTTGCGTTTCATCATCAATTTCAAAAGTAACACTTTAAAAGTAGTAGTAAAACTTTTGTTTACAATCTAAGATGCATTTTAATGCAGTTTCTCCATTTTTCCTGATTTTATTGGTTAGTTCTATATTTATAGTTTTTAAATAAACTGCATAAAAATTAATACCAGTGATCATGATTTTCCAGATTAAACGAAACATTTAATAAATGAACCCGACAGAGGGCGAGTCGAGTCATTTGTGATTTTTAGTTTGACTGTTCAACGAAATGTTCCAGAGACAAATTGTTTAGTAAATACTATATTAAACAATGTGTTTCTGGATACTGTACTTATTACATTTCATATTTTTATTCTGAATATTTCAAATTTGACAACAATATAAATGATAGATGACTACAAGTGAACTAGGAGATCAAACCCGTTTAACCGAAACCGAAAAACCCAGGTACGGGCGGTTTAAAAACCAAAGAAACCGGGGAATTCGGGTTCCGGATCAGGATCAGGGTCAGGACCTGGACCAGGACCAGGATCAGGATCATGATCAGGATAAGAATTGGGTTCGGGATCGGGATATCCTTATTCTCATCCTTATCCTCATCATCGTCCTCATCCTCATCCGCATCTTTATCCTTATCCTCATCCTTATGCTAGTTATGCTTAATAGTGAATATGATTTTCTACATTCAAATTTTTTTTTTGTAATCTTCCGGCACTGCATGCTAAAACTTACCTTAGTTTTAATATATCTACTGCATTTTTTGGCCCTATTGAAGTATTGAATTTTTAACATTGGGATAACAATTATTAAAATATTTGTTTTTAAAATAATATACTACTTACACTGATCGCTCACTAAGTAGCGCGTCGCAAATGGACATGGATTGACCACACGCTCGAAGGGATACCACACACATTCCAAAGCAGGCACTGGAATTGACTCCTCAAGGCAAGAGGAAGCGTGGTCGACCAAAGCAGACCTGGCGACGGTCGGTAACAGCGGAAATAAGACCATTGGGCTATGTTGGCCTGGAGTGAAGCGCGTTCCTCAAGACGAGATGGAGAAGTACGGTAGCGGCCTTCTGCCCCACCCAGAGTTCAAAGTAAGTCAATATAATACTAAGAAAATTGTAGAAAATTGTTGATACAAAATGTATCTATATTTTAAAATATATATTTAATACTATATTATATTAATTACATTGCTTTTAAATATTTATCCACATTATTAAAAATATATATTCTGAAAAGCTTTTAAGCCTGAAATGCAAAATGAGAACTTAAAACATCTCTGGCCTTACCAATGAATAAATGATTAATGATTCTGAATAAAAAATAAAGTAACGGTTTTATTACTGAATTTGATGTTAAATATAATAAATATAATTTATTTCTTATATAATTATTTCTATAATAAAAAGTAGGTATTAAATACCTACGTATGGCAAGATGGCCGTTTGACCCGCACTGCGGTTGGGAAGCCAAGACATACTCGTAAGTTACCAATATTGGAGATAACCCCTCTTGTCAATAAAGCACCCTTAGATTACCATTTGGGTAGCCCAAAATTCTTCTCACGAGTTTCGCATTACCGTTAAAAGTATAAACATAACGCATCTGGTGTGTTCCTTTTATCTCTTTTAAACTTGCAACCGATTTTCAAAACAGACTTAAGAGTGATGTTATTGATTTAAAAAAAACATGTTTAAGGATTATATTTATTTGAAAACATTGTCCTAGAAGGGACGACGTAGGGACGTACTGTCACTCGATCGTCTGTCAGAGCCAGTAACAATCCTTAATAATTCGTAAGTTCTATTATTACTAAGTATATTGGGTACCCAACCCATCCGATTCAGCATTCTTATTTTAATAAGAAACATGCAGTTTAATCATAAAAAAAATCAATATTTTTATATATCATTATTTTGTAAGACTCAAGGAGAAAGTTCTGCGCATCCTGTTAGAAAGGTCGAACTTTTCCTTTGAGCCAGACGGATCTTTACTAAGTTTTCGTGTCAAACGTCTATGTTATAAACTTCTGCTGCTGAGGTGTTGATGGATTGCCTTTACTCTTATCGCATTTTAATATAAAATCTGAAATTTTATCAAGTTATTCAAGCCCCCGGCGAGGTTTAAAGTTAAAATTGGGCGTGGGCGTGGGCGTAAGCGCAGGGCCGGTCATCCCTCAGTAAGATAGGTCAATCTAAAAAGAGTTGTTCCGACACCGTGAGGTTTATTCTCAACAGTAAGCGGTTAAAGGCTACGGATTATGATGAAATTATAAGTAACATGTTTGTAACCAAACTGATATAACTAACAGTAATATTACTTAAATTAGACATTTCAAGTTATTTATTTATTGAAATATTTATTATGATAAAATAGTACAAAAGGTGGACTTAATGTTTACGTATTCACTACCAGTCGGTCTTTGGGAAAAACCGAAATTTATTAATTTGCGATAGGCGCTTACAGGTACGCGTGTAACTAATTATACTGAGGTATTAAGTTCTCAGGGGTAAATAATGTATATCCAAATATCGGAAGGGATAACCGTTTTGTAAAAAAAAGGAATAATCTCACCAAGAGCACATACCTACGTAAATAACCCCTAAGGTTCTTCACTTAACACATTAACAGGTACGTCACGGTATAAACTGCACCCACGACAGCGTCATATTAAATTTAAAGACTTATAAACTCTCGCCGATTTACGAGTCTACTGGGCTAACAGAATCCAGGAGTCGTAAAAAATTACGTTTTTAAATGTAAAACTTTGTAAGAACGGCCATTTTCGGTCCCAAAATGGTTGACTCGCTGTGAATACAAAGTTAGATAACGGAATAACCACGTTCTAAAATTTAATAGAATAAACGGTGGTATTATAAATATATTTTGATTAAATTTTAAATATTTAAAACAATTGAACCTACTTAGGGTTGCTTAAGGTATACATTGCAAGTTTTATAAAGTTAAAATTTGAACTGATCATCATAAATAGCCAATATATACCTATGTAAAATCAGCTTCTAAATTGACGACAGTGTAAGCTATTGCATGAGTTCAGAGCCAGATTTATATAAAGCATATTTGGCAACTACCTATGGCCCCTGCAGCGACTAAGGTCAGAACGGCCCTGGCCTGCTTTTCCTTTCGCGTACAGTTGACTCCCGATTCTGTTTCTAGGTGGAGCAATTCAGCTTCAAGCGCTAGGGCTGGCGTTGAGCCTAGAGCCTCCCTACAAGCAGGCCCTGGTGGTCTCCAGCCAAACATTACCTAAAAGCTCCGACTTGGTAATCCTGCCCAGCGTAAGTCTAGTTATCTAGCATCGATACAATAAGATATCTGATTGTATCGCCAAATTAAGACTGTAATCTGAATTAGGGTTTATGTGTACACCATAAAATGTAATGTAGTTTGATGTTAAATATACGCATAACTAAGTACGAGCACATCTTCTCGAATAAATATCTTTCATTAATGTAAGTAATATTAACTGGCCTTACTTAAATACAAGTAAATTAAATATCAAATACATTTATTTTCATCTGGGCTTTCAAGGGTAAATCGAATCCCTGAAACACTGCCTTACTCGTATTACCTATTCACGGAAGGGTTTTTGTTTTATACTGACAAACTCAACCAATTAACTTAAATTGAATCCAGGGACTGTGACTCGAGCGTTCGCTCGAGACGATTAATCTAAACAGATAGAGTGTCCCACTTGAAATGAAGCAAACTATTGTAAATCAAGTTTAACTATATAGTTATTTAAGAATAATAGAATTAAAATTTATAAAACTATAGCTATACACCTATTTGTCTAATTGTGACATCTGGACCGTAATCCGCAAAATTCAAGACGTAAATGAAGCAAATGACCTCGGAGTCACCGTGGCGAAACACTGGTCAACTTCATTACCTGTACACTGTACATAATATGGATCTCGGAAACGATTTCAATGATGAACTTAAGTATGTTGAACTCGAGCATGGTGAGGGTTTCGTACAATGCCAAAGTTTTTAAATTATTACAAAATATCACATTGGGAATAGTCATAGTACGACGCGAGGTAACTAATACTAGCGCTATCTAGTGGTGTTTTGGTGAATTATTTTCCGTATATGAAAGTATTTTATTGAGTTTGCCACTTCATTATCAATTGATAGAATTCTTATAGCTTTCCTGTAAACTACAAGCAATAAACAATATTCTGTATATTTTTAAAAATTTTAATCTCAGTAGTTTAGGAGATTACGGGGGGAATGATCAATTTACGTCTTCTTTCATGAATAAAATCAAAACTTTTAATTAAAAATATATATATATATATATATATATAATATATATGTCGCGAAAGCCGAGCAAACGGAGGGCAGAGCAGGGCGGGATCGGCATCTGACATTCTGAGAGACGTGATCTACCCACTGAGTTACTTACAGTACGAGAACAGGCTATAATGTCAGGATGAAAACTTACTTACGGTCACGTCACCTTACTGATGCCGCTGCATGAGAGACCTTACGTGGGCCTTTTAAAATGTGACGACAGATAGCGCCCCACCTCGCGCTGATCTATGAAATCCAACCACGTTAGTTAAATTCAGCCCAGGTGGACACAGAATATGTGTGGGCCAGACCACACATATTCTGTGTCCACCTGGGCTTATCGTCCAGAGCACACTACACAAACGAGATGTTCACAGTACGTCCGCACAAGACTGCCCGTCTCGCTAAAGTAAAAAAAGAAGATGGCGCCTTGACCCCACTTGAGGCGTGCTCTGCTCTGATTGGCCGTGACGTCTTACGCAACATTTCGTAACTTTTATTAAAGTTAAAATAAGACTTTACACAATATAAAAATGTAACAATTCAAATTAAATTAGGATTTTACAAAGAATTAAAAACGTAAACAATCATCGTCTCGCGTTATGATAACCAGCAATCAACTCGACTCGTCACTTCCTCCGACACGGCCGTCCTGACATATCACACATCCTCGTGTGGTGTTAAAGCGCAGTCATCATCTGAAAGGTAGAAAAACAAAGTTTTGAATTAATTCGTTCGGCCACTCCTGACCAAACAAAATATTTTCGCTACTTAGAATCTTACAGTAGAATAAATCTTTATTACACCTATTTCAATCTACGCTTCACGCTTTATATGACACCTAATTCAATCTGTTGGAACAGCCACCTCGTTCTTTAAATGCTCTTATCAACACTTTGTTTGGCCACCTCGCCTTATAGACACTATGTGGTCACCTCACCTTATAGACACTATATGGCCACCTCGCCTTATAGATAATCATATCCATTGGCCACCTCGCCCTCATTTACATGTAAACAGAACCATAACGGCCACCGCGCTGTTATAATATTTTACATACAGTTCGTACAGTCACCACGCCGTCGTATACATACTTCAAGATACACATACACATACTCACACACTTAGGCAACTAATATGTAGGTAAAAAAAATAAACTAATACGAAGATCTTACCATTATCACTCACGGAGAATGAAGAAACTTTTGCTCGCACTCTAATCTCTTCTAAATCTACCTCAACCTCATGGTCGTTTACCGTCACTAAACTTAAGGGTCTAGCTACTCTACCTATTAGCAACTCCAGCGGTCTTGCTTTAGTCACTCAATGAATTGTACTATTCAAAGACAGTTGTACATCATCTATTGCTTCTTGCCAGGATCTATTTGGACTTGTTTCTACAACAGTCAACATGTTTTTTGAGGGTACTACATTATCCGCTCTACTTGACCATTAGCACGACAAGAGGCAGTTGCTATTAAATGTAGTTGAATATTGTGACTAATGCAAAAATCTTTAAACTCTTTATTTGCAAAACTTGGCCCTGGTCTACTATTATACATGCAGTTATAAATTTTTATTAAGTCATAAGAGATCATTAAGTCGTATCAACAAAAAAAAAACTTTTCAAAACAAAATCGCCGATGATCAGAATTGCCATCGGAAGCCACAACGCGCATCACCACCTGTGATCACCAGGTCTCCATGACCTTAAGGTTACTTCCAGAAACCCGACCTCCACCAGAGCTGACCGCCTATAGTTATGCGCGGACTACGGCCCAACTCTAATACGGTCACAACAACACAAACAAAGCAATTCATTACTACCTCTGAAAACGAGCCTAGAACTGTCTATCGGTTTCCCTAGTGATCTCTTTTGGCTTCCGCATCCCTTAAGCCCATCATGAACACACTTGTTTGTTCGTCTTGAATTTTATGCCCAAAAAGTATACTGATCTCTCAAGTACTTGAACAGGTGAAAGATTGTCATAAATGGAAAGCACTCATCACGTCGCTCACCAGTCAGCAAATGACTGAATTAGAAATACCAGAAAATACATCTTATCTGGGTAACTAATGTTGTCAACAAAAATAAACTTGTACAGAGCTATTTACAGTGGTTTCGCACTAAAGCTATTGTGTTAAAAATATTGTTAACGCATTTGCGACTACCTTAATATAAAAATGGTATAGCTTATCGGATTATTGTAACGTGTTTGTAAAATCTTTTCGAAAAGTAAATTATCAGACCTAATCAAAACGAACAAAACAGTTTAAGTTATTGAGAATATCACTTTAAAATCAAATTTGAATCAATAACCATCGAGCAATCTTTAAATCATACCAAATTAACATCAACTCTTACAACTACCTATGTTATCGATAACTTATTTCATGTTCTTTGATCAACAATCCCTTTGCCTCCATCTGGAAGATACATTCAGTCATCGCCTCCATCCGGTGGATACACAGTCATCGCCTCTATCCGGCGGATACACTTAGTCATCGCCTCCATCCGGCGGATACACTTAGTCATCGCCTCTATGGTGGATACACACAGAACAGTAAACATAGAACAAAACGTCACACACAAAGATCGTTATTGCTCGACAGTTTCATGATTACTCGTCTTGAACTATCTAGATTAAAATTGACTCAAGTAACGGAATTTTACTTCAAACAACACAGCAATGAAAGGGTAGTTTTAAAATAATATTACACACATAGTAAACGGTAAAAAGCCCTCTTAAATCATGTCATTACCATAATCATGACCGTTGTAAACTTGCCGTCGTAGTCGTCATCACTTTATCATCATTATTATTACCCATCATCAATGATAATATCGTCATCATCATCATCACCGCCTTTACATCGTCAACAGCATCACCTTCGTAATCATCATCATCACCATCATCATCACCTCGTTATTAATGATGATAAAGCCGTCATCATCACTAACTCTTCACCATCGACATCATCATAAGCTACCTTAAGTCCAATATTGAGCAAATGCTGGAATAGGTTATCTCTCTGACTTTACAAATAATGGAGTACCTAACAACTTTCATCTTTGACCAGTATTCATACGCCACAGTACCACATAGCAAGTTAATAATTCTTAATACTCAAAATCGATTCCATTTGCTAGGAATAGTAACTAGCGTCACTACCAGCTCCTTCCGACAGCGACTCATGCCACCTCAGTGACGATAACTTCGGGCGTCACTGCCGGCACCAACCGACAGCGACTCATGCCACCTCCAGTAACGATAACCTTATGTTGCCTCCACGCAACACAACCAAATCAGTTCACTAAGCTTAGCAAATGTTACACACTCTTCGTAAAAATAACGTACCCAAAACCAATTTACTGCTTGAATAGTGGTCAAAAGACAAAATCACAAAGGTCTAGTCAAAAGTTGAAGGATTTTTAATTAACTTTGCTCTAAAATCGTAAACAAAATGAAAACTCACCATATTTTCGTAGCGATCCAGCAGACAAGCCATGTGCCGTGAGCACAGATACACAAACACGAGATCCGCTCGCGTTTTCACTTCACTTCTGGTCACCAGGAATTTCTAGCACCTGCTGCGTACTGCTGCTAGCTCCCACCTAGCCGCAACACGTGGTGTCCAGCTACTTGGTACATTGTCACTTGTTAACACTTTACTACACTTTACCTTACCTCGAGAAGTAACGACGGTACCATGGCATTCTTACGCTCTAAACAAAGAGCAAACCATGCCACAAGTAGCATTCAACAGGATCTTCTTCCGATGCGAGCTCCAGATCCAAAATTTACCTCTATTATGAGCTGCAGATACAGATCCCAACTTCTGATGTCGCGAAAGTCGAGCAAACGGAGGGCAGAGCAGGGCGGGATCGGCATCTGACATCCTGAGTGACGTGATCTACCCACTGAGTTACTTACAGTACGAGAACAGACTATAATGTCAGGATGAAAACTTACTTACGGTCACGTCACCTTACTGATGCCGCTGCATGAGAGACCTTTCGTGGGCCTTTTAAAATGTGACGACAGATAGCGCCCCACCTCGCGCTGATCCATGAATTTCAACCACGTTAGTTGAATTCTTTGGCCCACACATATTCTGTGTCCACCTGGGCTTATCATCCAGAGCACACTACACAAACGAGATGTTCACAGTACGGCAGTCCGCACAAGACTGCCCGCCTCGCCAAAGTAAAAAAAAGAAGATGGCGCCTCAACCCCACTCGAGGCGTACTCTGCTCTGATTGGTCGTGACGTTTTACGCAACATTTCGTAACTTTTATTAAAGTTAAAATAAGACTTTACACAATATAAAAATGTAACAATTCAAATTAAATTAAATTAGGATTTTACAAAGAATTAAAAACGTAAACAATCATCGTCTCGCGTTATGATAACCAGCAATCAACTCGACTCGTTACTTCCTCCGACATATATATATATATATATATATATATATATATATATATATATATATATATATTCCCTTTCATTTGATATATAACACAGTAAGGTTTGCGAAACGTTTTTTTATGTCCTTATTTGTTCCCCAAAAATGACGCTTATTTAAAAAAATAATTTATTTACTTTGCCCATCTGTTTGACAGTCGGACGGACAGACAGACGCACGAGTGATCCTATAATAAAGGTAAAAAAATGAAAATAAGAAGCAAGAGAATAAATATGAAGCCTTAGTGCCCTCTGCTACTTCATTTCATGTTCATGACTTCAGGCCAAGGCAAACGAACGCTATGACAAACGAATAAGTATTTGTTTTTTCAAGTGTGAATAAATGTATGTGCAAAAGAGCAAGGTCTGTAAATAAATAAAGGTCTTACACGAAGCGTTGTAAACACTTAAAACCGCATCCTTTGAATTACGAGGTTACTTCAACTCAAAATACCAAGTTTTCAAAGCTTATCAAAGGAAATTTATTCTATTTTTTTTTACTTTTCAATAAATATTTCGATCAAATAAACAACATTATACACACACAAAAAAATTATCTTATTACTTTCATTTTACTGTAAGGTAAATTGATAAATTTGCAATAAAATATTTTTAGTGGAAGCCATATATATAACGCTTTTATCCAGCCAAAAAGCAATCAGAACCTTACCAATGAGGCTTTACTAGGAATTCAGGCGCGTTTAATCCCACCACCGAAAGTTGACCTGAGTTCAAAAGCCGGATGGGTAGAATGCGTACTAACGAATCAATATGGTTCCGAAGAGTTCAGTTACATTATGGGGTTAGCACCACTATCAGCCAAGTATTTTCACCCAGAAAAGTCAAACTGGTTATTGAAAAAAATGGTTCCAAAAGTTTTAAAGGTGAAACTGCTTTACCATGGCATGGATTCTTACCTTCTATGATGATTTTTAGGGTTCCGTACCCAAAGGGTAAAAACGGGACGCTATTACTGAAACTCCGTTGTCCGTCTGTCTGTCATTAGGCTACATCTCATGAAACGTGAAAACTACGCAGTTGAAAAATTCACAGATGATGTATTTCTGATGCCGCTTTAACAACAAATACTAAAAACAATAAAACAAATATTTAAGTGGGGCTACAACAAACGTGATTTTTTATAGATATGTTACGCGACCATTCGTGCGCGAGTCTGATTTGCACTTGGCCGGTTCCTGGTAGTCCAGTTATTCTTTTCTAATTTTGATTTACAATATGGGTGGTAATATCCATACAACCAGAAAATGTGTATTAAAACACTTTAAATTCCGGGAGATGAAAATTTAAAAAAAATTGGCCAAGTTCGTGTCGGGCCACGCGCAGTGTAGTTACGAATACCCATCATGACACTAAAACGTCTAAAAAATAATTTTCTATTAAATTTGTATGAAATTTTCCTTTTCTGAGTACATTTTATAAGTTGATCGCCTATAACTTTTTAATTTGTAAACCCTACTTAGCTCTGATAGTTTTCCTTTAAATTTCGGTATATTTAATATAACTGTGATTTTTTTCACGTGTCAATATATGACCGTTTAGCAGATAGAGAGGGGGGGGGACACTCTACTCTAACAAAAATTTTCACTTTAAAACCTAATATTTTAGAAACGGATCCCTAAATCGAAAAACGATGTTCACGAGCTCAATACTTTTTAAAGACCTATTCAATGATACCCCACATGATGTGTAACTCGAGAAAATAAAATTGACTTTTGACTTTACCTGTATGAGAGCTAACCTACAAAAAAAAAAACTTTAAATATTTTGTTTTACCACTTTTTCCGTATAATATAATTAACATACATACCTACACCAAATTATAGTTTTCTAGTTCTTTTAGTCGCTGAGTAAAACCGCGGACAGACAGACAGACAAACAGACGGACAGACATGGCGAAATAATAAGGGTTCCTTGTTTACTACGGAACCCTAAAAACGATGTAGTAGTAAATTAATGAATGCCTAAGTAAAAGTACTTAAGTAAAATTAATTATTTTTATTTGGTTCCAAGGTTTTGTCTGACAATATACATAAATGTATTGTAAATTAAAAGGATGTGGGTTATACTGCACAGTAAACTAGCAATATTGTTCAACATTTCGCAAGCACTACGCGGATATTGCCTAGTCAGTTTGGGGGAAAGAAAAAAAGTTATTCGACAGGCGAACCATGCTGTTAAATAGTTTTTTAGGTTTGGATAGGTATGTTTGGGTTTTTTTTCTTGCTTTTTATGTACAAAATGAAGATAGCAGCTTTATGCTGGCATATCAGAAAGTGAGAACATTTTTGTTTATACACATTTATTTTAAAAACTCATAAGCTATTTAGATGCAAGTTTTACTAATGCATTGTTTTTTTTTTTTAAACGATTTTATATGAATTTGCTAATTAAACCAATGCAAGTATTTAGCGTTTGCTAGTACTCCATATAATCGCATTGAATGTGCTTCATCCAAAATGTCAATAAGTATTTTATCGACATTGTAAAAACTATACAAAAATAAAATTCGTATGGTTTATAAAACTGGCAGCTCCCTGTCAGAATTGATTAAAAAGTGTTGAAATTGCCTATAAATATTGGGTAAACCATTAAAGCTAATGATCTTTCCTAGTGTCTATAACGAACAGTTTATAGAGGCTATAAATATACCGTTTAACCTATATTCGGGATGAAAACATTGCTAATTTTGTTGATGCTTTGGTACAAGCGGCAAAGATGCGTCACATAATTTTAGTGTCATGAACGTCCATCCACGGCTTTTATTACCTTGGTTAAACTATATTGTTAAATGAAGACATTAACCACTTGTATGTCGGAAATGCCAGACACAATAGTTAAACAATGCATTTTCGCGCAGATCATATGAGAGGTTAACCTATTCATATTTAACAGGTTAAGATATACGTAAGTAAATTTGTTTGTACCATTCGCCTTGATAATTTTCTTTTGAGATTGTAACCTTTGGCCCTAACTGTCTATATACGTGAGTAAAATTATTTCAAAATACTTATAAATGTACCTTATGGATTTTTCAAGCTCTATAAAATAACAACATTTTTAAAGGTAATAAATAATACACCACCTTAAGTACCTACTTATTAACCGTTTCACCGCGATCGTCAGATTTATCCGACGAACACTTTTGTGCCCATTTTGCGAGCAGTGGTCTTTTGTCGGATATTTCCGACAAAAGACCACTACTCGTATTGCACATAACGTAAGTATCCACATTCCTTTTTGGATGTAGGTAGGTATTTATTGTCGATTCACTCTTTCGCGGAAAGGATTAAATAATTTTTGGTAACGATAAAGAATTTAGTTGTTGACTGTACATATTCCGTCCTTAGAATTTCCTAATGAAAGTTATTACTTAGTAACCAGAATCTGACAGCGGGAGATAAGGAATGCCTTGTAATAATGGAAGAATGGTCGCTACTTTACTACATAATTATATCAGGAAAACCCGGGTGTAATTAACTCCAAAGTTTGCGAACAAAAGAATAATGCGTTTTTAGAATTCTAAGCTCATCCATCATTTTTAGGAGTCCGTTGTAAGCTACGTCAATGAAAAAATCACTTTTCAGTACTATTATTTGGTTTACTGGTATCATAGCACCGTTTTTTACACTTGTTATCTTGCCCTTCTACCATTATATATCAATAATGTATGTATTTACAATAACCTGGATAGAGGATCCCTTTTACTTTTACTTTACATTTAAAACCTTTTTTTTTTTATTATTTACTATTACTAATACGGTCTTTAACATTAAAATCATCTCTTATGTATATTACTTATAATATAGGTATCTATAGATTAAGAGCACAGTTTAAGAGATGTTTAAGAGTGGCAACTCACTGGAAAGACCAAATATTACGAAAAACAGAAGAATAGATTGTTTTTTCATCAAGATTATATATACGTAAGAATTTGTCTTTGATAAAATAGTAAATACTGATATAATACTAAACTATTTTGTTTTCCGTATTCGGTCTCTATAGAACGAATACGGAAAATCTCCTTTTGGATATTTTATCAGCAAGAAAGTTAAAGCCATAAAATGTTAAGCAGTGTCTGTACACAAATCTTTATTATGAAATATCGTTGCGGCAAACGTCCTAAAATATGGGCCTGGGTTCACCGCAGCTTCACACGGTTCGTCGATGGAAGCATTATGCCGAGTGATGCATGCGTGGTAATCTGCAGAGGCATAAACAAAACGTCGCTATGCCACAGAGTAAACATAATAGAAGGTAGTCTACTAATATTACTCGCATGTTTGCACGGTTCGTCGATGCTACATTATGCCGAATGATGTATGTGTGGTAATCTACCAGGGCATAAACTAAAACGTCGTTATGCCAAATATTGTAAAAGGAATTCTAATAGTTTTGTACGGTTCGTAGATGCTAGCATTATGGCGAGTGATGCAAACGCGGTGATTTGCCGGGCATATACAAAACGACGTTATGCCACAGATTAAATATAATATACATACTCAAAACTAAAAACCGACTTCACTCTCAATCGATTATGATAAAATTTATATGGTACCACTTGACAAGTATACCCTTTGAAACAAAAACATTCCAATTCGGTTCAGGCGTCTTCGAATAATCAGTGAACATACTTAAAAGAAAGATCGCGAAAAAATGATAACTGCCTCTTTTTTGAAAGTCGGTTAAAAAGGAGAAACCGCAGTTTTGCACGGTTTGTCGATGTAAGCATTATACCGAGTGAGTTTCTCAGTTTAGCGGATTTATTATGCGTGAAAAATATTGCTAATATTTTTCACGTCTTTTATCTCGGCATTGCGCTTTAAACGAGTTAATACGCAGATGACTGATCACAGCTAATATTCTGTGTCAGTTAAAGCCCCCTGGCTTGTCAAGGACGGACGGGAAAGACCTGACTGTCTAACTCTGGTGCCCTGGCAGAGGTCACAGTTTGCTTTGGGATGCAATCTGCGTGTGTACGTGTCTTATCTCAAAAGTAGCATGCGCTCGACTGGGTCGGTTGCGCGGGTCGCCGCGGCGCCGGCTGAACTAAAAAGCCTAAAATAATTAATGTTATCTTAGCAGTATCAGTTATTTCCAGTGTCCGTTGTGACGGCTGGCGCATGGTGTCCTTAAAACAGGAGCTTTATTTGTGACATGGACGTCCATTGAAGGACCGAGGATATGACCACCACTAGGGATGGTACTTGGTTTAAAGGATATCCATCGATATTAAAACAGGAAACGCAGCCAACGTAATG
Source organism: Acrobasis suavella (assembly GCA_943193695.1). NCBI lineage: Eukaryota > Metazoa > Arthropoda > Insecta > Lepidoptera > Pyralidae > Acrobasis > Acrobasis suavella. The sequence continues at coordinate 9,079,956 of OW971935.1, forward strand.
GCTACCTTTGAGCCGAATACAATGCGGATAGCATTTTGGATTATTATTTTATTTATTTCAGATTTTGACTTTTTTCTTACTCAATTGAAGTATTGTTAATTTATTTATTTATTTTAACTTTATAGCACAGTTGAAAAAATGTATAAGAGCTGGACCTAATACCATATTGCATTCTCTTCCGGTCAACCATTAGACCAAGTAGAAAATATGTGTGGCTGGCGTGATAATATTCGTGAATAAGTAAACTAAATATAAATATCAACGTAAATACATATACAAGAATAAACTTTAAAACATATACATAGAATATATACCAACATTCATAAAATACGTCGATGTGCAGACTAATCACTGTGGGTATTACATATTTGTAAAACTGAATAAATTATCGTAGCAAATAGTAAATATTATACAATTTTCACTAGTCTAGTAGGAAATATGCATATATTTTTTTTTATTTGCATAATAAAATCTTATTAACCACAGTAAATAAATATGTAAGAACTTATAAAATATCTCAATCAGCGGTGAACATGTGACACTTTAAAGTTTCAATTAGGGAGAGAAGTCCGATATGGACTGGTGACGTCAAAGTCCATATCATCGATACATTTGTCTGTGCATTTGCCATAGAAAATAGCGTTTTTACGAGTGAGATAGACATATTTTCGTAAAAAAGTTATATCTCGTTCGTATTTCAACCAATTTTTATTCTGCTTTTACAGTTAGTACTTTATTTTTGAATAATCATGGATAAACTGGTTAGATAACGCATATTTTTTTCGTGCATATTTTCAACATTGAGTACCCAATTACCATTTCTTTCATGTTTTTGTTATTTTCTCATCTTCCATGGACATTTCAGATAGCAAAATGAATTACCCTAGGTTTTTCAGGAAACGTAAACCGCAATGTCTATGGAGATTACATTCCGTTACACATTTGCATTTTGGTGGCACAATCGTGACACAATTGGGTTTAACTTGAATACGCAGTAAACAACGGCGTGCAACACTAATGTTTACGAAGAGCCAAATGCTTTTTATCTGACTTCAATGAAGGAGAAGGTTCTGAATTCATCAGAGTCTTTTATATTTTATTTACGTATGTTTCCCGATCACTAATTGAAAACGCCTGGATCGATTTAGAAAATACTTTTTTTGTAGGGTCCTTGTAAGGGTATATTTTTCAGGTCCATCAAAATCGGTTTTATAGATTTGTTTTAGAAATACCTGGGGGCATGGTAGTGCTGCCACTAAGTAGAGCAAAAAAGCGGGAGGGCCGTACCATTCAACTCTCGAAGCAGTTCAGGTCATTTTCGACCCCGTCATAACTTGTTTGTGGACAAAACTAGACCCTTGAATTTTCAGCAAATAAGCAGGCATTGTATAAACACAATATATTTCAAATTTCATTCAATTTAAACCACTAGTTTAAGAATGATTACTAGTCAAAGTTTCTTAATTTTGTCACTCACTCACTGACTTACCGATCACCGAAACTATAAAGCACCTCTAGCAGACATAGAAACCTTAAACTTTAAACACAATAAGTGTAATTTCAGAAAAACTCAAATATTTTTGTGCCGTTTTCTAGATACACCAACTGCATAAATAATCCCATATAAATGTTTAGCATTATAAAGTTACATTTGCAGTGAATGAATCAGTTAAGTGTAGATAGGTATCTGGATATATATGTTCAAAGGTAATTTGTTAAATGGTCAACGGATTGAATAAGCAAGAATGGGACTGATGCAGTTGTACCAAAATCCCACCCGGCGGCGGTGGCTTGCCCACGCCACGGCTTCCACGCTGCCCGTTCGTCACATAAAGAAAGTTCAAGGGTAAATAATTATGTAACTATATCTTGTATATTTTATATAAACGGAATAAACGAAGATAATAAGATACTCTTCTTGTTTCTTAAACTAAAATGTATGTGAAGATTAAACCAAAAATGTTTATTGAAACTAAATGGGGCCGTGTAGTGTCGTGCCAAAAACACTAACTACATACATATCTGCGTTGAATGACGATATTTTTTTTTATTTTTTGCACTATGTATGATCTTTTTGTCAACTAGCGTTAGAAGTTAAATTTAACAGACATTATGCAATTTAATTTATTTTCCTATTTATCAAATAACCAGTAGCAAACACCAAATGAAAACAGTTTTGCTTTCCATCCATTTCGCAAAGATAAATGCGTCCAATACAACCCGAATCCCAGTAACAAATGACATCGTTTCAACAGTCCTCTCCGATTTTCGACTAACATTATAGCCCAATATCATGCTAACCGTAAAATGCGTACACCGCTACCCATTCGTCACACTTACACCCGCGATAAGTTCCTCCAGAACATGTATTACCCATAAAGGAACATATGACACGATATTTTGAACAAACTGCCTTATTCCGCACACTCGATTTGTAAAGTGGAATTTGAGCTATGTTTTTCATCGCCGAAAACCGAAATACGATATCGGGGAATCCCAACAAAATGGAGATAAAAAATCTACATGATTTTATTTCTTGGAAAATATTTTCCCTTATTTTCGACGTTTTTTTGGAGAGTGAGCTTGCGAATTGTGTCAACAATATTTGCATTCATTGACATGCTTCGTATAAATTCAGAAGCTCGTCGGTGTTTTCGGAGTGACTCCCAACTCTCGAACCATCGATTTATTGTTTGTGTGAGTAGTCACGGATGCTTTTCCATTTGATAGTGTTTCTGGATTGAAAGTTATCTGAAATGGCTGTTTTGAAAAGTGGTAGGTAATAGAGTTTATTAAGTTTTTATAATAATATATTTTTTTATCCCAAGCCCAATAATGTTACTTCTGCACAACTGCAATACTCTTCTGGGTCATACTCACTATCATGCCAACGGCCAACGGGTGCTTGACCTTGACCCCGCTTAGCATCGTAACATTGATTTTAGACGGTGATAAAAAGGCATAAAGAAATTTGCATATTTATAACTTGCTTTCATTCAGTTTTCCTAAGTGGCTTATTCTTGTGAACTGAAAAAGGTTTTGTTTCGTCCTGTATTAATAATTAATTTTTAATCTTTATTCATAGAAAACAAGTGAGTAGCCGGTGTGCGCATTAATAGCGCTTTCACAAGTTAAGCGACACCTAGCATAGTGTACATTTGGATGGGTGACCATAAGTGGCTAAAAAATTCTCGTGTTGCTCCGTGCTGGCACTTCTAAGCTGTTAGTCCCCACTGTCATCATTGTATAGCAGTCGTCAAGCTATATCAGATGCCTATAGGCAGCTTGAAAAATCTAGAAAGACACCAGTGTTGGCTAGTTACATACACGTAAAACAAACAAAGTAAACAATAATAATGTAAACAAACAAAATAACATAAAGTATATAAAGTATTAAAAAAATCAAAACAAAGAGCAATTCATGTTATAAATTAACAAATAAATGGCCATGGAAGAGTTTGAAACTGCATTTAGGATGTAAATAATTGCATGTTTAGGAGGGAGCAGAGTTTAGCAGCGGAATGAGGATTACTGCGGGTTCAACGCCGGATCCGTGTGAAATCCGCTATGAGATGGATTGAGGCGATTACAATTGTATTATGAGGTTAGAAAATACTCGGCGATGAAGTAGACATTTCTGTAAGATAAATATGAAAGGGCAAATAACACTGATTATGCTAGAAGTACATTATAGATACGACAACGATCTCTGTGGTCTAGTGATCATCATGCCAGACTGTCATAACGAAGATCCCGGGTTCGATCCTCGGTAAGGTCAAGATAGAAACTGTGCTTTTTCAGATTGACCTGGGTCTTGGATGTTTGTCTTTATTTGTAATAAAATATAGTATAGTTGAGTTAACATCCCATAACACAAGTGTTGAACTTGCTTTGGCTCATCTGTGTGAATTGTCCGTATTTATTTATTTATTCTATATATTTGTAGATAAACACCCAAAACCCACAACAATTAAAAAAGCGGCCAAGTGCGAGTCGGACTCGCCCATGAAGGGTTCCCGAGCAGCAAGTAACATAGTATAAAAGTTCCTGTAGTTCGTTGTAACTTTGATCGATGTTTTAATAAACGTATTAAAAAAACTTCTTACTAGATCTCGTTCAAACCAATTTTCGGTGGAAGTTTGCAAGGAAATGTACATCATATATTTTTATTAGTTTTATCATTATCTTATTTTAGAAGTCACAGGGGGGGGACACTCATTTTACCACTTTGGAACTGTTTCTCGTGGAAACTATTCAGTTTAAAATATATATATATATATATATTAGAAACCTCAATATCATTTTTGAAAACCTATCCATAAATACCAAACATATGGGTTTGATGAAAAAAAATCGAGTTTCAGTTCTAAGCAGGAAGCCCCCAAAATGTATTGTTTTTTTATTTATTTTTTTTGCGTTAAAAACTAATGCGGTTCACAGTATACGTCTACCGTCTACTTACCCAGTTTCAACAGTATAATTCTTATAGTTTCGGAAAAAAGTGGCTGTAACATACGGACGGACAGGCAGACAGACATGACAAATCCATAGGGGTTCCGTTTTTTGCCATTTTGCTACGGAACCCTAAAAAGACTAGGTATTTTCAACTGGTCTCTCTGGGGAAAACCTCCGGAGTGATTTTAGGATAATACGAAATTTTAGCTTTGTTTTACAATACGAGACACAAAACACTGGCAAAACAGAAGGCAAACAATCTATGATAAGCGTACGTACATCTTTACACACTTTTGCCGCCTACTCCAGGGGTACATAATAATAGTCGCTTCCCTTAGCGTCATATAGAGCCCAAAAGGTGTTTTTGATGAAACTAGCATCATATTTTAGTATGAAGTCAGCATGTTATTTTAACAAAAAAAACATCGGGAGACAGATTATAAATTGGTTGGCTCACTGTGTAATAAAAACCTATCTTTTTAAAGCGTCCAATTGTCTTGTAGGTATACCAAAAAAAAACAAAGAGATTTTTCATTCTCATATTGTTTCATATACAAAATTAAAGGCTTGCGCAGACGAACGACTGTCCGCGATCCACATTTTTTCTCTTAATATATTAATATCTTATAAACTCTTTATCGACAATTCGGATCGGAGGACAAAAGGTGACTGGGCCAAAAGTCCCCCGAACAACCGAGGACGTACTAAGACTTATTGAAGTCACGCCATATTGCTGATTACTTGATAATAAAAAATAAACACTTGAGAGGTGTCAAGGGACACCCGGATGGAACGAAGTAAAATAAAAATATAAAAAAGTCTAAATTACATTCAAACTCTTTACTGCGTTCTAAAATCAAGTTTGTATTATCTTCATAAATTACAACTTCATGAATGAACAAAAAGTGTCGTTACAACTTTTGGTCTTAATTTTTTCCGTCTAGCTGCCTTTCACAACGCGCGATAAGAAACTTCGTTCCAATAACTGCAGGCAATACACTCCTGGCATTTGATTGTGATAAAAACATCATCAGCTTTATTTTTGTACTATCTATGTTTTGCAGCTGAGCTTTGTTGAAAGTCATAAAACACTACCTACTATGTTTGCTGTATTAGATGAGCTCCCACGAATTGGCTAGATAAGGCTCTCCCACCATGTGATTTATTATCACGACGTTCGTTATAACAGTATAACACATATTTTGCTCGTGTTTTAGGAAGTGTGTGTTGATATCTTGTGGTTTAGAATATATTTTGAACCGACTTTAAAAGCAATTCATACTTAAACACATATTACGAACTTGATTTTGTATTTTCGTATAATTATTTTTTTATTTAAGTTATACGTATATTCAATTTTGTTGACTTTTCACACTTATTAATTAGGGTCAATATTTCAGTATGGCTTTAGAACGAACGTTAAGCTTATTCCCGGCTGTCATCTTTGTATGGCCATCATCAAGCTACAGCAAACAAGTAGTACCTTTAAAGAAATATCTCCCGCCTGACATAAACCATCTGTCCTCGTTACGAGTTTAATGTTCAAGGGATACTACATCATGTTTTGAACCTCTGAAGTCCCAAACGGTTAGAAGTTTCTACCCTTTGAGTTTATTTTCAGTAGTCCCTTTAGTAGTTCCTTTAAGTGACCACTGTGCCCTTTTTAACCCCTGACAAAAAAGAAGGGTGTTACATGTTTGACGCCAATATGTGTCTGTCTGCCAGTGTGCCTACCTATGGCATCGTAGCTCTCGAATGGATGGACCGATTTCGATGCGGTTGTTTTTACGTGAAATCAAGTTTTCTTACGGCGGTTCTTACTTATGTTTGATGAAAATCAGTTTTGCCGTTCAAAAGTCATTGGGGGTTAATGCTTGAAAATTGGCTTTTTTTATTTGCCTGGCAAATAAACTTGTGTCTTCATAGATCGCAAACCTAATTTGAAACAACTGTTATTCCGAATAAAGAAAAAGAATTCTTAAATTCGAACGCAAATAGCTTATTAAATAATACAACATATTTTCAGCCATAAATATACAACTTTACTACTAGCCTACATTAGTTTATTACGTATTGCTGGACAACAACAATACTTCGTTACCCCACGGTGTATCGGCGGCCACATTATAGTTAGTGGCCGACAATATGGCGCCTTGCAAGGAAATTTTTCATGAGGTTATGATAAAGCCTGCTATATAAATAGATTGGCTAAAGGATAATGCGTGAGGTCGCATAAAGGTAAATAAGTATTTTGTTTATACGTTACTCCCTTATTAACAAAAATATAAACATTTGCTAAACAAATTTTAATAATATGTATTGTTTTGTTCTTCCAATGTCAAACATTGAAAACAATGATAGAGACAAAAAAAAATTAACCGACTTACAAAAAAGAGGAGGTTATCAAACCATTGCGATATTTTTTAATGTTTGTTCACCGATTATTAGAAAACGCCTGGACTGACTTGGGTTTTTTTGTATGTAAGTTATTTGTTATGTGTTTCCATATAAATTGTATCAAAATAGGTTGTGTAGATTTGGAGGCGAAGTCGGTTTTTAGTTTAGAAAAAATATTTATAACTAAAATAGGTTAGTCGGATAGAAGAACCAAGGAGTTCCGTAAAAAAAATGAGATTTTGAAAGTTGTATTAGTTAGCTGGGCTCTTGTTGGTGGAGTTCTTTTCATATCTCTCTTTCTTTCGCTGTGTTCTTGATCTCTTTATATGTTGTCACGTTAAATTTTTCTTTTATTTGATAGCAAAAAATCTTCTGGATTTTCCTATTCCTCTTTTTCCTTCAATTTTTTTATTAGCTAGCATAGCTTTTCAATTATTTAACTAAAAAAAAAAATGTGTCTGCGGTATTCCGGCACACAAGGCATTAAGTACCATTTCTTTCTTTTCCCATGAATATAAATTATAATTTTAATGTAAATTAAGAAATGAACGGAGAGCAATATTTGAGCAATATTTGTTTCAAAATTTAACACATGTAGATTCTAACAAGTATATAAAAACATCCTATTTTTTCGGAGTTGGTTCTGCAAATCGAAAGAAAGCAACAAGAGATTCACAACTACACTAAAATTTTATTCGATACATCATAAAAACAGATCAAAATGAGATTTGGTTCCATGGATTCATTATTTTTAATATGTTTACGATTCTCGACGTCCATCATAATAAAAGTGGTAAATTATAGGATAAGTCCAACGTTGTAAATTTACTCTTTATGTTGTTAATTAATTGTGTGTTATCATAGTACAATAAAGTTATTAAAAACAAACAAACAAACAATAACCAAAATGCGTGTCAGACTCGCGCACGAAGGGTTCCGTACCATTATAAGTATATAAGCAATCACGTTTGTTGTATGGGAGTCCCACTTACATATTTATTATATTCCGCTTCGTTATATTTGCTGTTAAAGCGGCAACATAAACACATAATGTGTGAAATTTTTAAGGGTCTAGCTATCACGGTTCATGAGATACAGCCTGGTGACAGACAGACGGACGGGTACAGAGACCTATAAAAATACCCACAATAAGAAAAATCTTGGTCCATTTTGCTAAACGTGGGGCATATATGATTCTTTCAACCCTGTAAAGGATAAAGCTACGATAGTAGATATTATTCTCTGTGACCAAAATTTCATGACATATATTTTTTTCCTAACCTGTTTTTGCGTCCCCCTATTCTTTCCACACGTCCCTAGTCGAGCAGTCTGCTGCCAACGACTCATGAAAGACTCTATGTCGTCCTGCCGTCTCTTTCGTGGTCTACCCCTGCGTCTGCGTCCTTCTGGCACCCATAAGGTGACTTTTCGGGCCCACCTGTCCGGCTGCATACGACACAAATGCCTAGTAAGTAACATATAACGTACATACTTATAAATACAATTATAATGAACCTTCCCTTGTAGATTTTAGTAACATTTGCATTTGAAAAAAAATAAGCCAAGTAATGTATAGTGTATTTTTAACGTTATAAAAGATTTTGCAGCTATAAACTATATTTATGTTTTGTAAAATAGGTTTTTTCGTTTATAAAATGGTTATTTGTTTTATTTGTGTAATAGCTTTTTGAGTAAACCTAAATAAACAATTAGGCTTACTTCTAAGACCGCAACCATTTTATTCATCTAAAAAGTCGTTCTTTTTAATAGAAAACGCGAATCTATCAGGCATTTAACATCTAAAACGCTCATTCATTTTGCTAACGAGATTCTGGATAATAAATAGTCCAGAGGCATAATGAAGTGCCAGAAAAAACACAGACATTTATTTCTCACTTCAGGCTATCAGTCTAGACTGCTCTAAAAACGATATTACCAGTGAAATAACAATAAAGCTAGAGATTAATGATTATTCATTACTCTATCGCCAATATCTAAATGTACGTACATAACTTTATTAATGATTAAATGAACTGAATATAATATTGTATATAATATCGAAACAGCATTCTACTGTAATAGTAGAATGCTGTTTCGATATTATATACAATAAAGAGTTGTTTTATTTTGTCATAATGGTAATTGATCCTAAACATTACATTCCTATTTTATCACCCATAGTCTTAAAAGTCACTTATTAAGATTTGATTAAAATAGTAATAAGTAAATAACACAACATAAAATGTGTGATAATTAGGTATCAAAATTCCTTAAATATCATTTATTCATGATAAAACACATTTAAATAGTACACAGTAGATGCTAGAAAATTAAAATATTGGTGAATAAAACAAAACTACTTGCAGATAATAAATTTCCTAAACTGTGAAATTAAAATTATACATTGAACTAAAACTTAATTATATCTAAAAGGAATAAAAACTTCCGCCTCGGTTATGTACCTGGTTCAAAGGTGCCCATCAAGCTAGCAGCGTTTCCTATTTGTATTTCTTGTTTTCACAAGCAAAGCAATTGGTGGCTCAGTTAAGCTTATCTCTTTAAAACTTTTGAAGGTAAATATTTGCATAGAAGTGATTTCCTTCATGCTGTTTGTAAGAAATGAAGAGACTTAGAATGTAGCAGCTGTCCACTTCCCGTGCAGAAGAAAGGAATGGGAGAAAATATAGGTCATGTTAATAGGCATTGCGGCTAGGAATCTATCACTATTTACCCGACTGCGCCAGAAGGAAGGTTATGTTGTTTGAGAGTATGTATGTATAATTGTTTGGCACACTCTGCAGCTTGAACGGCTCAATGGATTTTACTTTGAAAGGTGTCGTTAGATTCATATTTACTGTGAGAGTGACACTGGGTATATAAAAAGGCAGTCGGGTTTTTTTTTAATAATGACTTGTTTCATTCCTTTTTCCACCTTCTCGCCCATTATCATGCCGTAGAGAAGCCTTTGAATCTTGTAGCCCTGGTTTCAGTCTGCTTAGAGCCACAAGACTTAAAATGCTATTTCTGCCCTATTAGTGATAAAGGTGTTTAGTATTCACTGAACTCATTTAAGATGTTGCGAATGTGAAAAGATACATAGGTACGTATCTTTTCACATTTGCAGCCTCTTAAATGAGTTTAAATATTTATTTTAATGATCAAATTAAAGTGATGAGCCATTTGATATACCTACCTGTGAGTACTTTTATTGTGAATAGAATTCTGATACGTACTGACTCGAATATTAAAAATATAGATTGTTAAACGTTTGAAATCAAAAACATGAAATAGCTAGCAACTTTCCGTAAAGACCAATTTGCATTCAGGTAAAAAGTTGAAACGAATAAGGCTTACTTTTCACCTTTTCGAATAAGTATACATAATAATTATTACTATAAGTTATAACGTATATAAACCTATTGACAAAATGAATTATTTCCATGCTCATTATAGTCATTAAAACATTTTTCAACACTCTTGCGAGGAAAACTACCTAAAAAACTGTTTTTTTATTTTTATTTTATTTAGTATTTTAAATAAACTCAACCATAAAGCAGTGATGAACAGTGTTTCTTTCCCGCCGTTATACATTTTAAAATCAGCGTGGCTCGTTGCCTGCTGGCGGGCGCAGCGGGGCAGGCCAGTTAAAAATTTGAAAAAAAAAAAAAAACTGATTGACAACAATATATAAATAGAAAATAGTGCGGTTATAGAATATAACTTTACTATCTGCGTTTATAACACACGTGTGTTTTATGTGCTGCTATATATATCTACCGTTAAAATTAGATCAACTTTACGAGCAAGTGTGTAGAAAATTATAAACCCCTTTTTGATACAGTAAACGTGATAGTTGGTAATGGATTTCTGGATACATCGATGTTTTTTTTTACCCGCCTCATCAACGGAGCATTGAAATACCTAGTGCTTTACTTTTAACATGTCAGGGTCAAGCTTTTTCTGGACTGAAACTGTCTTTATTATATTCATCTTGCACTAATACAATAATTTAAGAAATACTTGTAGAAAATATTGATTCGGTTGTCTGTATGGAAGTATGTGCCGCCACATGTGTGCCACGATTACGCTCGAAAAACTTAGTGTAAGAAAATGACTACCATCTATTTCAGTGTCATTTAATTATAATTAATAAAATACTCAAATTGCCTTCTGCAAACAACAAAAACATGCTACGCTATTGACGTCCGTCTTTTTTAAAATTACTATACAATGCAATACAAATCAACTTAATTACACCATAATAGACACAAAACTTACAAAACAACAAGAAGCAATATAGGCACAAAGGCGGACTTATAGCTCAATCTCTTCCAGGCAACGTTTGGGTGGAGGAAAAATAGCTGAAATTTGGTATGTATATTCTTTAGGAGGTGTGGAAGAGCACTAAGAGAGGATTTCCAGAAATTCCTATGGAAACGGGTAAAAATGGGTTGCGCGTACAAAGTCGCGGACATAAGCTAGTAAATAATAATTTACTTAACAGCTGCCAGAGCTGGTGGAGAAGGGGTTAGTGAATGGAGCTATGGGATATGGGTAGCACAGTAATTGGAGAAATGTGTCATGTGTTAAAGGAAAAACTGTTAAGTAGATTTTTTTACTTTTACTTAAAGTCTAGTTTTAGGTTGTGTAGGTTAATGCTGAGAAGAAGAAATCCTAATCTCCTCTCTTCTTCAATTCGCGATTGCAATAGTTTCATCTTTTTTATCTTATCCAATCTAACAAAATCGTAGCCGGGATCAAACATAATGTCTTCCAGGCGTTTTGAATGCGAAAGAGCTACATAAGTACACCCGGATGGATTTTAGCTTGAGAGGTGTTATTAGATTTGTACTCACTGTAAGAGTGACACTGGATATACCAAAATAATAATAAAAAACAAAATGCCGCATTTTTGGCGCCAAATTCAAATGTTTGGCACGCTCTGCAGCCTGAACCGCTCGATGGATTTTAGCTTAAGAGGTTTCGTTTGATTTGTATTTACTGTGAGAGTGACACTGGGTATATCAAAACAAAAACAAAAAAAAAACGAAAAAAAGAAAGGCAGTCGGTTTTTTTGTTTTTGTAAAAGGAGGGTTATTTATTTCGAGAGCATAATGTGTGTATGTATAATTGTTTGGTACGCTCTGTGGCCCGAACGGCTTGATGGATTTAAGCTTGAGAGTTGTCATTAGAATAGTCTTAATTCTGAGTGTGACACTGGGTAAGTATATAAAAAGGCAGTCTGGTTTTTTTTTAAGCTATTGCATAGCTTTTATCGCGGGCTTTGAGCGCGGCGACCGAGTCAAGAAATTCCATAACGAAAATAAAACCTAACACCGCATCGTCTAACGTCGTTTCAGTTCGCCAGATTTCGGCACGTTGTTTGTGTGCGTGCGACTAGACGTCTAGACTAGTGTAGACGAGTTGCTAATTGCTCATAATAAAAATTCCTGAATAACCTACATGTATTGTAAGATAATAAAAATATTTTAAACGATGATATTAACTTCTCATTTATTCAATAAAAGAAAAAAAAATGTTTTCTTATTCGGTTACCATGCTCAAAAAGTGTAACTTGAATTAATTCAAAGAAAAAAAAATACTGCATAAATAAAAAATAAAAAAATTATTATAATTACATAAGTTGATAAAAAATGCTATGCAATAGCTTTACCGCGGCAATCCCCGAGTGCCACATTTTTTTTTAATAATGATTATTTTAATTCATAGGGTTCCGTAGTACCTACAAGTAACCCTTATAGTTTCGCTATGTCCGTCTGTCTGTCCTTCTGTCCGTCCGTCCGTATACTAACCATGCCAAAACAGCGGAAGAATGAAATTTAAAAAAAAATTGTGTAGCTCCCATGGGTCTATATTGGTTCCCCTAATTTTTTGTATTCCTAATATAGATTGGCGCACAAACTTTTTGTACAAATTTTTTTAGGACATTTTCAATGATCCTAATTTAGTATCTATAGTCTAATTACTTTTTTCTTCGCGTTTCTTACGCTGTATATTCATTTCCCAAAATATTCATTACGTCTAATAGTTAATAACTTTTAATTTTCTCAATGAATAATTTATATTTCGCAAAAAACGAAAACACACAAAACTGTTACGCCTAATCACTTTTCTGCCCTAACAGTTTTTCCGGGTGGTCATAAAGAAACTGAAACGGTTTACCAACATTCGATACCATAAACCGATAGTTAACAGAATTTTTAACCAATTAACTTTTTATCTAAAGAACTTTTCACTCACGAACGTTTCACCGACATAACTTTACGTCAATGAATTTTGTTAAGCATTAAATGTCGTAAAGTTATGTTGGTGAAACGTTCGTAAGTGAAAAGTTCTTTAGATTTAAAGTTAATTGGTTAAAAATTCGGTTGACTAACGGTTCATCGACCAATCGAATGTTGATAAACCGTTTCAGTTTCGGTCATTAAAAATAACCTTAACCTACCTGTTTGTCTGCCCTAACAGTCTTTGGGTGGTCATAAAAAAAAAACCTTAACCTACTTATTTGTCTGCCCTAACAGTCTTTGCGGGTAGTCATAAAAAAATAACCTTAACCTAGGTATATATTTGTCTGCCCTAACACTGTATTCGGATGGTTATAAAAAAAACCCAGGTACCTATTTGTCTGCCTTAACAGTGTATTCGGATGGTTATAAAAAAAATAACTTTAACCTACTAGGCATGGGCCTTTTCCGTTTTCTACGAAATCCGATATGGATACGATATGTCGGTTTCATATCGATATCGAAAACCGTTTTCAAATATCGATATCAGTACCTAGCCTGACCAATCAAGCATTAGCGGCTGCAAGATATTCGCTTCATCCCTTTTACTCCACTATATGTACCCTCGGCACGAAAGAGATAAAGCGAATATGGATATGACGCGCATCGTTCGTGTGAAGGACATTTAGCGATGGCGCGCTCGTTGCGTAAATTTTGACGTTTTCCCTATAACGAATACGTGAATACGCCATATCGATATGGTATGATAACTAGACCAAAACCGTTTATAGTTACGTTTTGATATATCCAACCCATGCCTATAACCTACGTATTTTTCTGCCCTAACAGTTATTTCAGGTGGTCATAAAAAAATAACCTTAACCTACCTATTTTTCTGCCCTTACAGTCTTTCTTAGTTATAATAAGAAAATATTATAGTAAGTAATATTTGTTTCAGAAATAGTTATAAACGGTTATCGTTACTTCTAAAGATATGTATGCCAGTCGATTTTAGTCCATGTAATATTAGAGATTTGGCCGGTTTATTTTTTACTGAACGAGCTAGCGAAGTCTACATGAACAATCCGGCCTTCGTATGTATGTATGTTTGTTCGACGATTACTCGAGTAATTTTGGTCGGAGCTTCATGAAATTTGGTAGATATGGCCAATAGAATTTTCAAGTTCGAACATGAGCCAAATCGGTCAAGGGGTTGCTGAGATATGTGGTTCGCGAGTTCACAGTTCCGGGGCGAACTACTAGATGGCGCTATCCAAAGTTAGAACGCGCTATGGTTTTGTTTGCTACATAATCGCGGACATTTTTATTTATATTTCAAGAACCACTGAACCGGTTTTGATGCCCAACAAACTTAATAAATATATTAATATTTCCTACATGCTTACCAAATTTTATCTAAATCGAACCATTAAATCGGCAGTTATCGCCGTACAAACATACATACATACAATGTGTTTTCGCCCCCAACTCGATTTAGAGCACAGAAGCATGGACACCACTGTCACAAAATATGTAGAGATAAGGTTTTGGCTTCCTTCAACACATCGAATTGTGGAAGATCGCATTTATTTTCACCTCTTGTTTCCGATGTTACTTCTGATTCAAATCACTTGTCCAATTATGTAAATGGCTTACAGAATTTAAAAGATCTAGATTCATAAACGTTAAATTTGGATGGTTTAGTAATTGATTTCATGTATTTATAAAAAGCCAAGCATAGAGAAATTCTCGACTAAAGGTTGCAAAGTAAAATTTGTAGGTAGTAAAAATTTTAAACATAAAATTTTAAAGTTCAAAACAAGATCATTATTACTTATCGTCTGAATCTAGATCATTACCATCAACAATGTGACAAGCAACCTTATATCATCATCCTACTTGACCATTTGTTGCATTTTCATTTTCATATAAAATGTCTCTGTTTGTATTATACTCGTAATTTCATATTACATCAGATTTCACATCAGTCAGCTCCTTAGTTCCACTTTCTTTTTTCATAGTTTCACTTGGGACTTCATCCCATGGTTGCATTTTGGTTGAACCAAATATCATGAATTGAATTCCGGTAAGAATTAATACTGCCGAGCCAAGGTAAAACACTGGTCTCCATACTGTTGAAATATGCTGTAAAATATGAAATGAATTATTTATTAAAATTTGATATTCATTGTATTAAATAGACTATTAGAGTCTGAAAAATATTACACAAAATATATAACGATCGGCTTTTGTTCTACTCTATTCACAAAAATGTTTCTTTTTTCATCTCATGTTTATTCTAAAACGTTAAGGAGTAAAGTGATTGATAATTAACTCAAGATTTAACCGTAGAATCACTCGCTAAAATTTTTTGTTTTAAAGTACACATAGCGCCCTCGCCCTAAAAATATTACCCTTACTTATCCTTTGTAGCACAAACTATCTAAAATATACTTAAGGTATAAAATCTTAACTAGTGTATGGAAAATATAATTTTGATGATTAAATCTTTCCTGTTGCTTTCCTGCAATCTATGCGAGTGATTTTGTTAACTGCGACGGAAGTGTGTAACAGGAAGCCAGGGAAGCGCGCACCATTTGATTTGACTAATGAAAGCGGATCACCAAGGTGAGATGTCACATGTAACACACCATATTATGCGACTATGCTCTTTTTTGTATTTCTTCGTTCAATCTTTTATAAGTTAAATGTTTGTTAATTCCCTATGGTACTATAATAAGTAGTATATTTAACATAACTCACTTCTTCTTCCTGAGTGAAGTATGCTGTGAGTGGTGGAGATACAAGCCCTGCAGTAGTCATCGCAGCAGTTGAGAAACCATTAACCGTTCCTACAAAATTCTTTGTCAAATCGTGAGTATTCGCATACACATTTAATGATATTGCTCCAAACATTGACATCGAAATAATTATCACAGCAATATAGTATGAGGAATCCTCATCAGGTTTTAATAAGAGTAATAACCCAAGGCCAGGTAATATATGCGATATAATCGTTCCCAAGTTTCTCAGCATACGCACGGTGATTAATCCACGTTTTAATAATATATCTCCTATGATGCTGAATATCATGGCACATATAGATTTCGATAAGTATGCAGAGCCAGATAGAAATCCAGTGGAAGCGATTTTTAATCCAAGAGCTTTAGAAATGTAATTGGGAGCAGCAGTGACTACGAAAAAAGCGCCCCATCCTGCTCCAAACTCGAGTAACCCCAACGACCAAACCGGTATTGAGGTTAATATCCGCCCGTATGGCTGAAACAAATTATGCTTTCAATTTATTTAATTTCAATCAATAGCTACAGACATTTTGGTGTCTTGTAATTTATGATAATAATATTACGGAGATATCATTGATATAAAAACTCGCAATTTTTTAAACAAAATTGCAACTTTTTGATCAATGTCTAAAATTCGAGTGCTAGCGCTCACTTTGTGCGAACGCGGCTATGTTTTCAGCCTGTAGTTCACTTTTTCTTGTGATGGCTATTTTTTGATTTTTTCATGCTTTACAGTTTTAATGATGTAGCTTTAAAATATAATGATGCTTAATTAATTGTGTGCTACTTTTCTACTTACATGTACTTTAGGTTTGTCTTTTCTTTCCATATGAGTATAAATATATATTTTTTCGTTGTCAGTAATTCTTGGGTGTAAATCTGGACTGTCGTATCCCACATATAGCCAAACAGCTGTCCAGACTAAGCCAATGATTGTGAAAACATAGAAGGCCCACTCCCATCCCAAAGATTCAATAACGTATCCGCTTATGGTCGAAGAGAAGAAGATGCCCATGGTTCCTAAACCTATAGCACCCGTAAATCTGCCCTTTTCCTTCGGTACTGCCCATTGAGATATCAGAAACTGTAAAGTTGGCATAGTAACACCCTGAAATTTAAAAGTGTAGTTGAAAACAACTGTACATGAGTCGAACTCAGAGGCACAAATTGCGCCTAGTGAGGATTGAACTTGTGCCACACAAGTACAGGCTTTTGCCACAACCGTATTGCCACCACTGCTTTTAGACACGAAATATTCTACCATAGACATATAAAAATCAAAAAGACGCTTTACCTACTTACATTAAATAATCCCACAGATATTCTGACAACAAGAATAGCGATGTAGTGGAACTTAGCTGCTGGTACGCAGAGAGCAGTCAGTATAGAAGTTAGTGACACCGACATAAACAGCACCTTCCTTGGTCCCCATCTTTCGACAATTGGGCCTCCGAAAACGTTGGATGCAAAAGTCCCCCAAGTGGCAGCCATAATCACGTTGGATCTTTGATAAGCGTCTAGTTCCAGAGACTCCTAAAATATCAATTTGAATATAATGCCATGAAAGGTTTTTTTAGCACTAAACTCTTCTCAAATTTTCTCGCAGGATAGTCACATACATTTGTGTGTAGCCGAGGTAAAGATTTTATGACATATTTTTCTATTTTATACATTAGCTTAGCAAATAAATTTTCGTATACCTGTTGTGAAAAAGTGATAGCTTACTCCTAAACTTAGATATTTTTAATGTTTGTTAATTTTAACTTATTTGATAAAACGAATAACTTTTTTGAAAATATAAAATTTTTCGTACAAGCTAAAATACTTAAGACAAATTAAATAAACCCAAACCCAATGAAGTTGCGTCATTTTATTACTGAGTTCCGTCGACCTTCCGTCTCCGTTATCAGACCCTAGACATCGTTTACCTACCATTAAGTCGAGAAGAAAAATTAAACGAGTCCTACTCAATGCAATGGGGTTATGTTGTTTATTAACTGAGTTCTGTCGAATATCTCCCGACTTCATCATCAGAACAGCTCATTGATTACATAATATTGTATTGTTGTCCGACTTACACAAGTGCAAAATTTCAGCTCAATCGGTTAAGAATAACTGGCTGAAAGTTGAGTTGAAAGATTTCACCTATACAAATATATAAGATACATTGCAAGTTTAATATAAGTTTGTAAAAATATAGTGTCTACTATTTTTAGATAACAAATTATAACAGGACAAAATTCCTTTTTATTTTAAGGTATAACGTTAAATACTTACATGATGTGCAGCGTCATATGTGATATTCCCAGTCGGTACCATCGCCACCATATTGACGCTCATGTTGGTCTGCAACATGGCATGCATAGCCATGGCACTATACACCATCATCACGACGACGAATCGACACGGTATCTTTACTGGTAAAAAAATTGTCTTTTAAAAAGTTAGTTTTTTATTGTTTATCATACAACTTTTAAAAGCCAGGCTCTTGTTGGTGTTATTGTATGGAAAGTGACAAAACAATGACGATTTTCTGGCAGATATAAATTTAATGGAGTTTGCCATTGTCTTCTCCAATTCTCCACAGTTTTTTTTTTAACTACATGTAAGTGTTATCTTTAGCCAATGTTAACTGTCTTAAGAATTTCCTGTTCCTAAATAAGATCTTTCATTTTCACACTCAAGTGAAGTTAATTGTCATTATTGTGCAGATCCTTTAGTGTTGCCAAAAATCTATAGTTTTACAGTCGATAGTTTTATTTTAGCTACATAGGCTTTTGCCCAACAATGGAACCTATTATAGCTTATAAAAAAAAAAAACAGTGCCTCCGTTCCAGTGGTCAAGGCGTTCGCTTTGTTATCCGGATTTCGTGGGTTCGAATCCCACTGGGAAGCATACTTATTCAAAAGTTACTTCCAATAATTATATGATTTCAGAGTTTTGCGGTCAAAGTGACTGTTATTAAGTTGTTTCCAGTCTGGTTTAGATATTGCAGGCTTGAAAAAACTGATTATTAAAAAAAAAAGTATTCCGTATTTACCATTGAAGATGCAACCGGGAATACGCTCGAATGACAATAATGACTTTTAACCTAAAAATGCCAAACTATCGATAGGTCTATCGATAGTATTGATAGCTATTTTAGAGCAAAACTGTTAATAAACAACAATACTATCGATAGTTTTAATAGTATTGCCTTTCATAAACTATCGATAGGTACTACTGATAGCATCTGTACTATCAATAGACTACCGATAGTGCGGTTTTATTTTAAAAATCGATAGCTTATCGATAGTAGACTATCAAACGGTAATATAGTTTCCTCACAATGTTTTCCTTCACCGGAAGTAAGTGCTGGTGGTAGTTTTCGAGTAGATACACTTAATTTTTAATTAAAATATATTTAACAATGTTATTATGTAGAAAGCTAAATGTTAACTATTGTAAGAATTGTTTTTATTTTATTTTACGCCTACTGTGTTTTCATTATAATTCTTGGAATAAGAACAACTTAAATGGTAATAAGTTAACTATACAGTTTTACACAAAATCAGATCACAACGAGCATTTGATTTAGAACATACAATAAATAAGTTAAAACTATATAATACTAGCTGACCCGGCAAACGTTGTTTTGCCAAAATTGAGGATTGTATGTATTTTTGTATGTTGTATCATAAAAAAATAGAAATTAAAAATTTTGTCTAAAAAATAAATAAAAAATTTAGGGGTGGACTACCCCTAACATTTAGGGGATGAAAAATGATGTTGGCCGATTCTCATAGATACCGGATAAGCACAAAAAATTACATCAAAATCGGTCAAGCCGTTTCGGAGGAGTATGGCAACGAAAACTGTGACACGAGAATTTTATATATTAGATACTCACCAGTTAAAAACATGTCAAAGTACGCACGCTAGATACGTGAGATGGTTTTACATAAAATGAGGCAGACATTGTTTAAGTTATCACATATATCTTATTAGATAAGCTTACGCCATTCAAAAAGGATCTGCATGTGAGTTTGTTAATAAAGCTGATCGTACAGAAGTTCTAAGACTGTTACAGTTCTGACCGAGAGTTGAGACTGATCTAAAACAATACCTAAGACCAAGATCGCCAAGATGAAAGACATTAAAGATTATGAAAGAAATTTAAGAAAAAACAGGCCTAAGCCAGAACAAGGCATAAAATACTGAGATCTTAGACAGAGACCTAAAATCGATACCTAAGACCGAGACCAAAAACCAAGATTATAAACCTAGACGATTGACTAAGACACATAAATTTATGTGTTTTGTAAGAAGCGTTCACAGTTCGGGGCAAACTACTAGTCAATTTTATATGAAAACGATTTTCATATCTTTATAGTTTTATAGAATTATCAACATAAAATTACTTTATGTACACGTAACAATTAGTTGAGAGTTTGACAACAATGTTGAAGATATGAATCCTGACGATAAATGATATTACTCGCATAAGACAGTGATTGACTTACAAAGTAAAATTGAGATAAGATAAATAATGTATATGAAATGTACTCAGATACCTACGTACTTTTTTAATTGGGTATTAGGATGTCCCTTATTTTTCAAAGTTTTTATTTTTTAATGCATAGGTCTTAGTTTTGTTCATTTGTTCCTAAAACATTTGGAAATCATTTTTTACCTAATTTGGAAAACAATAACCCGTGCCGACTTGCATCAAAACATGTTCATACAAAAGTTTCGCGGAAATAGCGGCGCGTACTTGCCGTATTTGTCATTTGTTCTCAGTTATCTCTTATTTTACATTTATTTATATATAAAAGGGAGTGAAATTAAGAAGCAATAAATTAGTATTTTCTTGGTGACGTGAACCTATAAATAACTGGAGCAATGTTACCGTCTAACCTTCTTGCAGTCCTCTTTTTTAACATTCGAATTTTATGAAAGCACAAATCTCGTCGTTTGAGAGTGTATTATAGAAAAAGTTAAAATCCCTACCCAGAGCTTTGCCTAACCGTGTAAAAAAAACTTATGGATCTTCACCATGCTTGGAGATAGATGCAAAAAAAAATTAAAAAGAAACAAGATGTTTACAAAGAAACAATAAGCGCTGTGAGGAGCACTTTCAAAACAATTTAGTTTTATTGATACACGCATTAAGCACACGCTTTGGAATAGATGAAAATAAAATCTTTTCACAAAAACAAAGAGAACCAGGGCGTTTAGGATATTTAACGGGCCGAGAAAGAAGAAAGAGCCGCCAGAGAAAATTAAAAAACGAGAAAATAACACATGAGCACATGTGTTCCGAGTGTTTATCGTCATCTCAAACTACACAAGATTTTATTGAAATACAAGGTCATCCCGATCAACTACCAGCTCTACTGAAAACCTTGAGGAACCCTTGCCATCGAAGTGATGAAAGACTTCATCACTCCTAAATTAGATGCAGTTTTAGATAGATATCAAATAAGCATGAGGGATTCTGTCTATATATTCCAGACGATAGTAGAAGCACTATATCTTTACTGTAATGATTTCCCGATAAACAATTTGTCTATTCAATCGCACACAGATAGAGCAGAACATTTGCCTGAAACCGTGACCGTTCACTGGAACGG
Organism: Acrobasis suavella; assembly: GCA_943193695.1. Classification (NCBI taxonomy): domain Eukaryota; kingdom Metazoa; phylum Arthropoda; class Insecta; order Lepidoptera; family Pyralidae; genus Acrobasis; species Acrobasis suavella. The sequence continues at coordinate 9,101,470 of OW971935.1, forward strand.
GAAATTATTACCTGGACTGGACGTAAGACGTTCTAAAGAAAAACGACTGACAATTTTATTTCATTTAGAGAAGAGGAAAAACATTTGCTTATCCCCAAACTGGAGAGCTCTTCCGGTCAAAATCAAGCCAAAGCCTTGTTAAACGCACTTTATGACTGACACCTCGATGACAAAGTATAAATAATATGCTGTGACACTACTGCATCTAATATAGGGCAATGGAATAGAGCTTGTGTTCGTACTTTTGGAACAAAAGCTAAACAGGGAAATATTACTCCTTGTTTATTTAAAGATTGATGAAAGCACGTAGAAACTAGTTTCTTGAAGAAACTAGTTTCTACGTGGGAAGAAGATGTTGCCCATTAACAGGAAAAAAGAAAGGATCTTTCTTTAAGAGTAGTAAATGAAAGCTGACAGAGCTGATAGCTGAAAGAGCTATAAAAATGATGTAAGATTTTCATAATATGATACAGCTGTAAGAGCTATAAAAATTATGTAAGATTTTCATGATTTGATTTGAAAAACAAAATAAATTTTTGCTATACCGTGTGCCAGAGCGTAACAATCTGTATTCAGACTGCATAAAAGAGACCCTTAAAAGAAAATATCCTTACTAATCTGCAACTTAATGTTCTTTTAATAAATAAGTACCTATTTTATAACTCTCATTTTTATTATTATTTTTATAAAACATAAAAATTCATAGGACTTAGCTACTTAACGAAAAGGGTTAAAGACGATTTTCAAAATCTTCACGGCCTTGTTGGCACGGGTTAATGTTGACCTAGGAAGATAAAATTTTAATACTTGAGCAATTCTGGATAGTTTAAAAAGAATTAAGGGGTATGTTTGCATTCCGATATTCGAAAAAAAATTTTTTTCACCTGTATAAGGGACATCCTATTGGGTATTTACCTAGGTCAAAAATAAATTATTTTGTACTTATAAGGAAATAAATCGTAGCCAAATAATGTCACTTGCCATTGAATATGTTGATTTTAACGTGATTTAAGAATTATTATTGCAAAAAGACGAATAATAAGAGCGCTATTTGACTTCAAGAAACTATGACGTCACCTGCCTGTATTTCATACAAATCCCGTAGAAAATGTTTGTTTTGACATTTAGAAAAGGGTATCTGAGTTGACTTGTTGGAAAATAGCGGATTGTAAGCATTATGGTAAATATCAATTTTAGTATGAAAATTGAGGAACGTGCCATGCAAACTATGCAGGGTTCAAAATATTGGCTTTGCCGTAGTTCAGCAAGAATAGTACCCTAAAGATTAAAGATATATTTTTTCTGTGTAAACTAAAACATTAATGCAGTAAATCGCAATATCAAATATTTTATATTTTGCGTTGTCTTTAATTCTATTAAAATAAAGATACGTAACTATTGAAAGTCTTAATATGTCACCGATACGATACCCCAAAATATTGCCAAGAATCGATTTACCGTAACATTGTAAATATAGGAAATATTGTTGCTGTTAAAGGCTAATATAAAACGGGAACTCATCAGCAGCATTTATGGCGCATCCCCGTTTTATAGTGTGTCCATTTTGATTTTTATTGCTTGGTTATTAGAACTAAAAATGACGTTGAAGCATTATTGCAGATGTAAAATTCGCTTGTGTAAGTTTATTATATACTTACCTAGCGTTTCGTTCTAACTATTTGTGTTCATTTTTTAAGTTTGATCGAATATTCACTCAGAGTTAGAAGATACGAGTTTGTAGCTAAGCTAGGACGTGCTCGGTAAATACAGTTGAAAGAAGAACAGTCCCTGGAACAAAAATGCAGTTGAAAGAAGAACAGTCCGTGGAACAAAAATGCATTTGTCTACTGTATAAAGGCTACTAACTTATAATGTAACGTTGAAAAATTTGTGTTATTTTTTAAAAGTTCCCGTCATGTAGACAAACTATATCGACAGATATTGAAACCGGCACTGTTTCAGATTTGGAGCGCATAAAGTGCAAGGAAAGTTCGTATCAATGGCTGCTTTTGTACACTTGTATCGTTAACTTTTATGACCAAAATACCGGATTTTATTGCATGTTTACGTTTGTCTATTTCTTATAGGTATATTATATTTGTTTCAGTTTTATAACAAGAAATGAAAATTGTATGAATTGGCGCCATTGCTCATCTACTGTAGAGGTATGGTACGCTATACTAAGTACCATTAAGAGCATTGAAGCGTCGTGAACTCGTGACACAACTAAGCCACTTGACTATCGTAGACTACCGTATCGTATCGTAGCCTATCGCAGCATATCGGTCTCTCGACGTCTATCGATCTCGATCATATTATGTGACAGGGAATCTTACTGTACGCGATACTTTTGTATTAGAAAGTTTCTAATACTAGTCTGAGAGAAAGGAAATTTTCAGAATGTACCAGCTTCTTATTATCTGGCACAGATCAAAGAAGTAAGTAGATAAGCAATGCGGCTAACAACCCAACATAATTTTATTCCCTTTTTTCATCACGACGCTAAAAATGGCTTTGGATCTTACAGATCCAGGCCGTCTATCTTGTTAGAATAAAGACGTGATAGTGCAATCGATCTAATAAAATGAGACTTCTAAGTAAGTTTAATTATATTTTTGAGTTTTAAACAAACAAATGCGTTGTGTAAATACGTTAATGAAATCTTTAATTTAAGAACATAGACCTTGTTACTCCGACCGCTTTCATCTTCTCCTAGACTTCACCTCATAATTAGAGTCCTTAGTCGCGCACCGCTCCTCTGGTATTATTTAGAATGACAGGTACTTAAGTCAAAGTGACCATTTGGACGGGATAAGCGGGGCTGGGGTCGACATAAATTCCAATGTCGGCGTTATTGCGGCTCCTTACTTTGACGAAGGTACGGTTCGAATTGTTGAGGCTATCTCTAAGCAGATCGCTGTTGAGACTGGTGGGTTCTTCTTGGCTTTTTTAACTGGTCTCCCACAAATCATCGTCCTTGAAGACTGTAGAACTGGTTTCGATTTCAGCTCTTCTCCACAGCTGTACTTGTTCTTTAATACTCATCTATAATATATGCCCTTCATTATGAAATAAATTTGATCTTGCTGTATTTTAAATTTGATTGTAGATTCTTATTGTTAAATGTATTAACTTAGCCCTTTAGGTACCTAATTATAGTTAAGCTGACTTAAACATTTGTAAATCTAAACGTTAAATGCATATTTTAACAAATCAATACTTAGTCCCAAGAATACCTAGTGGTGCACTAATGCAGCAGATATACAGTCAATACGGCTTAAAGTAAAGTTCGTAGCGCAAGACTGATTACGAAGCACTATTAAAGCCCTTTGCCCAACCAGGAAGCTGCAGAATTTTAAGTCAAGTCAGTCGGGAATAAATACATGGTAACAAAAAGAACACTCTTACTCTTTTGTTTACATGCGCACGACACGGTTCACTGGGTCGATAGAGATTCAAAACAACCATTTGTCGATATTTACTAAACCCTTCCCTTTAGGTGTAAGATAAATGTACCCAATTAGTATGATGAAATAAGGTGGGTGACGGAAATGGATACAGTATTTGTGAAGGCAATATTAGATAGGAATTCATTAAAATAATAATTTTAAAGCATGTTTGCTTTCGGCGTTTCTTCTCAGAAGTGGTCGTTGTGAAGCGATGGTATCGGTGGCTTTTCTAAAGAAATAATTTTAATTTACAGTACACGTAATGTAAATTATACTTATTGATGAGTTAAAGTGCCTGTAAAGGTCAAATTACTGAATACACATTTGAATTTTAATGTGTCTACAAAGAAGATAAATGTGGTCTAACAAAATGTCATATCCATGTCACTACAGGCCAAAAACTCTTTGAAAGTATTTATTTTTTATATTGCTATAAACTGCACAGTACCTATGTTCCTTACCATCGAGCTCGGTAACTATGTGTGAGGACGCTATGCTAGCGCTTTCAGAAGTAAGGCAACCCGGACGTATTCTGCACTTAGATGGGTGACCATAAGCGGCATAAAAATGTATACTTTGTTTCATCTTATATAGCTAAGATGGAGTATCATAGATTGCTGCTTAAAAGTAAAATTTTCTTTGACTTTCTTGCAAATGTGAAATAGAATAATACCAACGACGCAGTTTAGTTCATTTACTTGGCAATAAACCATTTCGATTTCTCAATAAATTCTCCAACTTTGAAAGTATTTTAATTCATATATTAGTTTTCTTAAGACTTGATTCTTAGAATACGTTTAAATATCTCGCCGAAACTAGCGAAGAAATTTCTAAAATCGTAAACACATCGTTAAATTGAGAAAACCTTTACAAAAATGTTGTACTATCTCCACAAAGACGTAAAAGGCATGTCGGGATACTAAGTAAAGCGACTGCAATAAAAATTAAAGGAAGATGGTTGTGACATAAAATTGGTTTATTAAAGATACACAAAAATAAGACCCATTTGGCAACTTAGACTTCAATGGCTTTACAAAACTACATGCAATGTTTTCGCTACAGGAACATTGAAAATTTACGATATACAAGTACGCTATAAAAGTACAAATATGTGTACTCGTATGACTAAATAAATCTATAAAATCAAAACAGTTTCCCAAATTCAATATAGCCATATATAATACCAACAAAACCTTGTATCAAACTTATACGAGGAAAATGCCTCTTCGTATTTACCGTTGATGGAAACTGACACCTGACTGGTCGACACACACACAATTTTCTTTGATTGAATAAAACTTCGCCGTCGATATGTTTTGAGATATTCTGAGGAGCAAAAATAAAGACGGACTCTAAAGGACTAGTATCCAGAGCCGTTAAATAATAATAAAAAAAAAGATTGCAGACGTACGGAATTTATTAGAGCCAAGCTCTTTTCGGTGTCGAAGTATGGGAAGAACTCACACAATGTCAATTTTGGCAAAGATAATGGTTTGACTTGATTGCGTTCTTCATTTGCAGCAGATGCTGTAATGAGTTCCTAGATATCAGAACCTAGAGAAAACGTATTTAAAATAAACGTATTCAAAGAATGTATTAAGCACGCTAGTGTTACAAGGAAACACTAAGGTCGAGAGAATTGAAAAATAGCTATTTGTAAAAACCTATTGTTGTCGCGCTGTGCACCGAGAACGTCTCGACAGCTGCAGCTCGGACCGAAAATACCTATGAAAGAACATAAAATCAATGATTCGTAGTCCCCTGATTTCTCATAAAAAAATTAAAAAAAAAAAAACTATAGCTGTGTTCCTATGTTTTCTTTTTGTTATTATAATCTAGTCAAATCTGTTTACTAGATGTTGGAACTCAGTAGAAAATCTTACCAATTTTTCAGGATTGTGGAAGTTCATATGTGTTTTAATAGGTAATACAATAATGAAAAAAAAAAAACTTAAAACATAGGAAAATGCTAATACGTCCAAAGTTTTTTTTTTTTTGGAAATCATCGTTGCTCTACTGGCACTATCTGGCGAGGAATCAGGGGATTTCGTTTGTATACAAATAATTTCCTCTATGTGTAGAGGCTTATTCTCAGCATTGATATGTGAATGAATGGCTGTCGATGATGATGATAGAATGAAGATGAAGAAGAAAAAGAGATGTGTTAATATAAAAATTTAGGTTGGGGAAAAAGTCTTTTCGCATATAGTATGTATGAACTTGTAATAAAACCACTTTGGCTATACTATTTGTACCTGGCTGGTTTTGGTATCATTTAAAAGTTTAAATTTTAAAGAAGATAATTCCAAATTCAAATTAGGAAAATGCGTGATTTTCATAGACACTAGAGATACACTTTTCATTGGTATATCCAAAGAGCCACTACCTGTTGAATGTGTATTCCCACGCAAGCCTCTCAAAAGACCGGGATGAAAAGACCCGTGATTCCCAAAGGTATTATTTAAATGAGAATATCAATTCAATTTAGGTATTCTGATTGAACCACTACGTCAACTGAATTGGAATGCAAGGCCATTTACACACAAACCACCTACGAGAATTCTCTACAAAGCGGCAGATTACTGTTAATAACTCACCACAATAGACACTTCCTTGCACTTAACATTGATCATTCTCGTAATTGCCTGTACCGTTATTAATGTACCCTGACCACAATGTCATGTACCTCAATATATACGGGGTGTCCACTAAAGTTTGCCCGCAAGTAGACTAAGTTTCATTGATTGATGTACGGCGAATATTCAAGTTGCTAAATTTGTTTGATCATTGCTGTTTCTGGTTTCGTTTCAATGAAAATCAAATTGTTTTTTGTCAATAATAATAATTTCTTTATATAAATTAAGAAAAGGTCTTGAAAAAATATACCGCTGGTGTATTTCCTGTGCTATGATGAGGAATAGGTTTTGGCCATTTCTTGATAGGTACTAAAATCATAAAAACATACACAGACACAAAAGTTTTTATTCTCTCGCAAGATTAGTCTATGTCTGTCTTTTTTTAGTGTAGTCTTTCCCAAACATTTTATTTAAGTATTATTCTATCAAGTTAATAGGAAACGCAAAATTAAAAAACTTTTAGCGTTTAAGAACGAAAACTAATAAGAAATTTATTCTGCAAATTGAAAAGTTTTAACTTAGTTATTTGCTTTTACCCATTTTGAACGAACCAAAGAATACCTCATTATAAATAGTAAATAATAAAAAAGCACCATTACTTTTCTAAAAGAAAACACATAATAATCTAATCAAAGAAAATCTCACTACATCTTACCAACAGCCCCGAGCAATAGGCTTTTCTCAAAGTTTGAGCAGCATATGACAAGACATCCTGTGTAGCCTTATGTGCCCCTCAAATCCTCCAGTAAGCCTGCAAATAATATTACATATACGGGGCCTTTAGCTATGTTATGTCTTCACTTATTCAATAAGATAAGGAAGTGTGTGGAAACAATTGGATCCAATAAATGTTAATGCGCCTTGGAGCAAGAGGGATGTGTTGACGCTCTCAACGTTTGCAAATATTTATTGAGATGGTATAAATTGATGAATTTGAATGTTTTGATACCGACTTGAAGACTGATGTGAATGTGAATGTGTTAAATGTGAACTGTGACATATGTGAACGCTAGGCTAAAAATGTGGCATGTAACCAGTGTTCCATCTTGTTACTTATTATTATTTAGAGAATAAATTTCTTTAAACCCATACCTACTTACCTAAAGTTACTTTAGGCTGGGTTGTTATTTATTTAGAACAAATATAAGTTACTGTCGTGTGTAAGAAATCATCTGATAAATCAAACAAATGATAATATCCTTTTATATTTTTTGACAATATTTTCTCTTTTAATTTATTACATGAAAGATAGGAGATCAAAGATGGTTTATTAGCAGCAGTGAGCCTGAAAGCTGATGATGATATACTTAGATAGATTTACATAAATTTTAAATGTTATTAAAATAAGTATTATTTAATTAATATATACTTATTTATTACAATACATGGTACATCGTTATCATCAACTTTTCTGCTTATATGTTTATTAAAATTCTCAAAAACTCAGGCACCGTGTTCGCCGAACAGCCTTTGGCTATGCTTGGTGTTTTCTACGTGATCGAATCAAAAATGGGAAGTTTCGAAGAAGAATGAAGTTCACAGACATCCAGCAAATTGGCATCTTGAAATGGCAGTGGGTGGGGCACAAAGCATAAAGAACCGATGGCTGAAGGGGCAAAAAGTTCTCGAATGGTAGCCACATACCGGTAAAGCAGCGTAGGACGTCTATATATACATGGTTTAGTCAGGCGAACTGAACAAGGTTGCAGGGAAACGATCGCTCGAGAAATCCATGGGTAAAGCCTATGTCCAACTGTGACCTTTCTGTGGCTGATATGATTATGTATATAAATAATAATATTGTACAAATCCACCACTTACAGGGTGGTCTGAAGACTTGACCAAGGTCGCTGGAAGGCACTGGATGCAGGCTGCTCTAGATCGGTCATTTTGGAAATCCTTAGGAGAGGCCTATGTCCAGCAGTGAACATTATGCGGCTGAAATGATGATGATGATTGTTCAAATCACACCTGAAATAAAAAACGAAACAATAAAATAGAATAATGATGATTAAATGATCGATAAGTAGTGAATTACTACTTTAATGCGCAAACATTCGCATGGACAGACGATGAGAATCAATCAAACGATTTACGCTTCTGCATAAACCAGGACATCGTGCTAACATCAGTTTAAACAATCGATGAAGAATGGTTAGTTCTATGTACAATGCGATGCTATGATCCATTGTACGCAGGATACGATGGGATGGGACTGTACTGTGTATTCTCTCCATTTAATACCGGAGTCGTAACATGGCACATTTGATTTGCAGTACACTCGCAGCTTGTGCTGTTTGGTATTAAGGTAGTATGGTAGTAAGGTAGCATCAATGTTGTGATAGCAAAACAAATAATTTTAACTATACAGAACTGGATTGATGCTACAATTTGCACCTAAACCTCGTAGGCCGCGGTACTTTGGTCGTAGTACAAGCTACGAGTTTGCTTCAACAAAACAACCTGGAGAATAATCCTTTTAAAGTTAAAAAAAAAGTTTGTAGTACGTAGAACTACAAACATAGTTCACGATATTTTAAACATTTTCCTATAAAGTGAAATTTCTAAAATACAGAATGAATTTTAAACAAATTTTAGGGATTCATAAAGATTGGACTCAAAAACCACATTCGATCACTGTGTAGGTAAATTATAACTTATATATTTTTTTTTTACCTACAATATTTGGCAGTCATCTTTTTACATATTTTCTTAACCATCATAATAGAAATATTATTTTGAATTGAATTAAGTTCTTTAAATATTTGCCAAGATTAATTCATCTCTTTTGATGAGGTCTTTAATTACGCAGGTCATTAGATATTTCGTTTGTTGTTCCAATAGAATAACAGATTAGTTGCTGCCTATAATTTCAATGTTCAGATAGACTGACTGCAATTAAGCAGTATATCTATAGACTAAACATGCTTGTAATTAGTAGTAAGTTGATAATAATGATGAGCAACTGGTTTATATAAAAATAAACTTTGCTGAGTTAATTTTGCAATTCTTTGCCACTCTTAGAATACAAAGCATACTTTTTTTAAAGAATAAAATTGGTAGTAACAATGCAAAAAAATACATAGTTTATACTTTTTTTTGTTTGTTTGCATTAAGAGACTTTTGCATTTAAAGCAATATACCTACTTTTTTATTCAATATCTTTTTAAGGTAGAATAGAAAAACTTTTCACAGACATTATTCAATCTATTTCTTTTGCTATTTATAAAATAAAGTTGGTTGGAAAGTTTTCCAATTTTACAGACAACAAACAAGTAGTAGCAAAATAAAGCAAATTCGGTTCTAAAGACTAAATTAAAGAGAATAAATAAGACAAAGGTTTCAGCGAAAACCTCATAGGACTTAAAATTTGCATTCGAGATGTACAAAGAGCCACATAAGTCGTTAAAGATAGGGGAAATGCCAAGTTCTTTTAACGTTCGTTGAACTCCTTATACTTATATTTACTTTTCTTTGAAGACTTCTTTTTGGAGAACTGTTTGATGTCGTTGTGTTACGTGATTACATTTTTATTAGAAATAGTAGTTGTTTTGGTTTGTCTCTTTAGGAGTTTAGGGTAATTTTAACAAACGTGATTTTTTTATAGTGTGTTCAATTGTTCAGTTCATGATACTAATCAAATATTTGGGATATCTAACTCTTATATGTACTTATATTATCGAGCTTGGCTGATTATTCAATGGGGTGTTTATTGGACATATTATCAAAAATATCAAACTTCAAAAGATTATTTCAATTTTTGCGTTAAACTTAACATCATCGTCATGTGTCTTTTTTTTTAAATTAGTATCCAGGATCCCCTGCACGACTATTAGCACAATCAGAGCCATACTTGTCCAGAGCAGCCAGAGGTTTTAGCCTATAGTTTCCACGCTCGCTAGACGGGTCCGAGAGAAAGCTTGACTTTATGTATGGCATAACCCCCTAACAAATATACAGGGTATACTCATAATATTAAGAAAAACTAGTATCGTAATGGGCAATCGCGGGAAAAGAATGGGAAACGTGCTACAGGCTCCGATGCTCAGGCCGTAAATATCAGGACGGAAATAAGCAGTTGGCGAGAAACCAAATTGTATTAGGCGTATCGGCGAGATCTAGAGAAATACGATGGCGGGATGTCGCAGGCAACTTTGCGCATGTTTACTTTAATCCTTTTGTAGGAATCCTTTTGTTTGTTTACTTTAATCCTGTTTCCATTGGTTTCTTCTCTTCCCGCGCAGATTGTAAAAGTCGATTGAGGGAATGGGTGAGATCTGAATCATATACAGAACCGTTGGTGCGTGAGTCTAACTCGCACTTGGCCGGTAATTATTCCATCTTACCGCACCAATACGGTAAGCATGACATTTAGGTCTACCCCGTCAGGGATATAGACGTAAAAATGTATCTGTTTCCATTTTTAATTATTTTTATGCTAAATTCAAAGAAGTACCTTAGAAATAATTGGAATCAGAATTTAAATAATATTAAATCGCGGGAAACTCGTATACTTATAATAGTAAAGTTTTCCATTTATTTATAACATTATACGTTAAGAAAATTTGAATAAAATTTGATAATAATAAAAACAGCCTAGTACCAGTACGTTAAAAAAACATGGAATATACAGAAATCTTAAAAAAAAATGGAAATAAATATATAACTTAAATACAATCCATTAATTTCATTTCTTTAATTTTAAATATCTAAAAGAAATGTACCAATTGATACGGTCTCTAAAGTTTGTGTTGGAATAAAAACATCCACACATAAACACCAAAAGATAAAACGCTTCAACATAATTGATGATATGGGGTCACGTAGATCCGATCACCATCAAAATTGAGTTTAGAAACGCAAGTTTTCATTGTAAATGACCACAATCGTTCAATTTTACGTCGTTTCCTGTTCAAATAATGGAAAAACTTTCCCAATAACGGCTATTGGGGAGTTTTCGAGAAATTCGCAGCATAGAAATCCGCTGTTTAACAAATACTCTAATAACATCGGAGCGTCTGTTCGTTGGGATTTATTGCGTGTGTGTAACATTTCTGTCTTATATTTTTATAGGTAAGTTTTTGTAGGTCAAACAAAGTTAGAAATTCCATATATTTAAAAATCTATTAATTGAATGGCATACCAACCAAGGTATGCCATCGGCACGCTTCAAAGGCGGAAATAACTTTTACAAAGACACGGCCTTTGTATCAAGCCAACGGCAAGCAAATCAAATTGAGCAAATTAACTCCTTACGAGTGGTTAACTCTCGAGACTGGACTACTAGTCATTTAAGCGAGTTTCAGTTGCATCAAAATCCAGGTTCGCTTTCTGCCTTTTTTTTAGAGGATAAGTGGAGAAGAAATATGTCCGGACATCCATCAGGCGTCTATCTAATTTGCTTTCATTAAAAAATATATATTTGCAAAAATATATTTATTGAAAAATAGAAAACCTATAAACCTAGATTTTTTGTAACTGCTACTTCCACAGGATTAATTTATACTTAAATCAGAAAATTTTCTGTATAAAACGAATTAATGACTTGAAAACATAACGTTTTTAGGGATCCTTACTATAAACTGAAAAACCAAAATCTCATCTCTGTCTGCCAATCTATTACAGTCAATTTGCTTTAATAATATTTTAATCGATTAGCGAGTTCATCAGTTTTGATATGGATAATGGGTACATCTTTTCACGCACAAAATTTATTTCAGTAGTTGCGGGTGCTTACCCACGCCGTATCTTACTTCCCCGGATTAACCTGTGAATGCAAATAGCAACAGAATCCCGTTTTTTAAATTCCGAATAATTACCTTTTTCAAGGCGAGCGCGTTTCAATTTACGCAGGAGTCTCAGATTAAACCGAAGTTTTCAATTATCGGCCCCATTAAGGGGGATGGAGGTGCTTGTGGAGGCTTCATCAATTTTTATAGCACAGGCTTGAGATAAGCGCGCTCGTTTCCAATGTTTTTGATCACTGGCCCAAGTCCGTGTTAATGTGATCGAGTCAAGTCGAACGAAAATTTGCGTGGAACGAAACACCCGGGGAAACCATGAAAGCGACCGATTCAATTAACTTTTTAATCTTTTCACCGTTCCCGCTGATACCTGAGAAGAGTTTTTGTGACTCGTCTATTTGACATTTCTTATCGGACGATCAAGCTTGGAGAAACATTCCATTTCACTAACTTAGCAATTTTAAAGTTGCTTAAACTTATTCAAGCATAAAAAATCTGCTATCTGATAACTGTGGGATAGAAGGCTTTTAGCATTAAGTCCGCCAATTGTAAATAATGTAAATTGTGAATCAATAAAGTTTTATAAAATAAAATAAATAAATAAAACTGTGCTAAACCAAAAGTGACTTTTGACAAACGCAGAAAGTATTTTGCATATACTATAGTCGATGATTCAGTCAAATTACCTATATAAACTTTACATAGCATATATTACACCTACTAGCAGCTTTTGCCAAATGTTATATAGGTATTTTTGATTTTTGACAATTTGTTTGTATTTCGTGTAAGTGGCCAATACTGGTGTCAGATTTTTCAAGCTGCCTAAAAACATCTGACATAACTACACAACAATCATACAATACAAAAATGCTTATACATGCCTTCCGAGGTGCTTGAGAAATGTTTATGCTACTTGTGGTCACCAATCCATTTGACAATTTCACGAGAACTTCAAAATAAAGTATTCTAAGTGTTACTCCAGGTAATAAGGTACCTAAGCTACTAACATACAAAATTCCATCCAAATTGACATAATAATATGATTGTTTGAAATGTCATATGATATGTGTCCCTTATTAGTCAAAAATAGTAATCATAAATAATGATGGACGAGTTGAGGGTTCTTTTTTTTACAAATTTTTTTTACCTAAAAACACTTTTTTAAAATTAGTATGTTTCCTTTTCACCTTCAAGTTCCAATAAAGTTGGCCTCATATCAAATACATTTTGTTGTGTGTTCAGTTAAATTTCTCAGACGTTTTAGAGTGAAAACCAGATCAAATGAGTACCAAATCACTCTATTTAGCAGTCTTGTCGTGGTAAAGCCTGGCATTAATTCGCAGCTCTGATGAGGGTCCGAGATTGGAACGCTTTGAAATCCAAGGCAAGTAATTTCCTTTGATGGTAAATATCAGTTTTACTATTTTCTGACGGCTGATGCTTAAGGACATGTTTAAAGTAATTTTGTCATAGAGGTACATATCATAATTCTGTCCTGAGTAATAGATAGGTTTTATTTAACTCTGCAAACTCTTTGGTTTTTATACTTCTAGAAGTTCCAACAAAAGACAAAACTCACTCCTTTAGATATAAGGAAAATAAAATCTGAACTTGATTTTGATAAAAGTTGAGATTGAAACACTTTTGTGTGTTCGATGCTGGTCCGGGGAAAAGAAAAACTTAGAATGTACCAGCTTGTTTTCCCGTGCAGATTGTCAAAGCCAATCGATGGATTGGGCGAAAGATATCATGTTATCAGGCGCTGCGATCAGCAAATCATCACTATCCTCTCGTTAAACGTGGCTTTTTGGTATTAGGGCGGGCCCTGGGCATTGTCTACCCCGTTAGGGGTAAAGACGTGAGAATGTATGTATCTGTTTTGTATTTTACCACCAGATTTTGTATGGACTAAACTAAAAGATATTTTGGTGCTGGAAGACATAAGACCGCCGATTGTACTCATATAATGCACAGATATAATGTAAAATTATTATGTGTGTTACATTCTTTTTTTTTGTTTTCAATAAAGAGTTATCTATCTATATACTTATTTTGTGCCCAAAAGATTCAGTACACATTTTGTCACAGGTTCACTTGCAACCACCACTCAGATAAGCGAAATAAGCCAGTAAGTTTTATCTTAAAAACATCTGGAACCCTTACTTTTCGGTTTCCCGTCTGTACTGTACTGAACAATGGGTTATAAAATTATATGTCTTTTTCTCTGTTTTTGAGGCGATCTTTATGAGAAACTGGATGTAAAATAAGCCTTACATGCATATTTACCCGACTGCGCCATAAGGAGGGCTTTTGTTTTTCGAGAGTATGTATGTATGTATGTATAATTGTTTGGCACGCTATGCAGCCTGAAAGGCTCGATGGACTTTAGCTTTAGAAGTGTCGTTAGATTCGTATTTACTTTGAGAGTGACACTGGGTATATGAAAAACAATAATTAATTAAAAACAAAATAAATAAGGCAGGCGGGTTTTTTGTTTTTATAATAAATAATTACTTGTTACATAGGTACTTACTGTCTAATAAATCATTTGAGATACTTTACAGGCGTGTTGAGTTTATCAACGTGATCTATTTACCCCACATGTTAATACTTTTATTCATTCCCTGGTTTCTAAAGAGGTTTCCAAGGATCGTAGCAAGAGGATATCCATAGTCTCCTACCCCATGGGAAACAGGCATGAAAATATGTATATGTACCTATGTATGTATATTTATTCTTTAGTATGGGGCTGAATTCTTTTAACAAACTAAACTGTTATATCCTCAACAAGCTTGATCGTATCCAAAACAACTGTCTCCGTTTCATATTTGGCTTGCCGAAGTACGGTGATGTGCCTTACAGCTTACTGAGCTCAATTAAAATGGTTACCAATTCGACAGCGGCGTTGACTGCATATCCTCAGTACTCTGTATCCTATACTTTTTGATCCTAAAACTCCGGCTTATCTCAAAACTAAATTTCCCTTCATTGGTAATTCCGACGTCAGAACTCTTCGCTCTTCAAGCAATCTCCCTCTTGTTATGCCAGTTTTCCGGACTGCGTTCTATAATAATTCATTGGTCGTTCAAGCTGTGCGGCTTTGGAATTCCTTACCAGTCAGTTTCCGGAAAGCCGAATCTCGTCTTGCGTTTAAGAGAGCAGTGCGTTATTCCAAATATTACACATTATCTCCAAAAACGATCAGCAGCCATTCAAGTGGTATTTATGTAGTTTATGTATTATGATTTATTTTTGAACAATTATTTATGTATATTTTTGTGTAGGTTAATCATCAATATTATACAAGTATATGTGTGTGCTTACGTAATAATAAAAAGTTTACTCCTTTTTTGTTGTTTTTAGTTAGTTCTGTTATACTTACCCATAAAAAAAACTGTTCTGTTGTGTTGTACTTACTTTCTCAGCATCACCTGTTAGTTGATAAACAAACTATATGGCGTTCGGGACCCAAAGTTTATACGTGCCTTCCGAAACACGGAATTATCTTTTCTCAAACATGCTCGGAATGTAGGCATTATTGTAGTAAAAAGAAAACTACTCGTCCGACAACGCCATATTTCCCGGCCTCTGCAGTAATATAGATACTATTATTTTCGGATATCAGGTGATTCAAGTCTGCAATGTCCTACTGGAAACAACTTTTCTCAAAGTATACTTCCCATTGGGATTCGAACCCATGATCTCCGGGTCACAAGGCGAATGAGTCTGCTGTTGGTGGCTATTCTGCTACATAGGTGATAAGCATTATAACAATGCCCGGATGGATAAAACATTGTAAGAGTTAAAATTATATGTAATATCTTTTGGTTAACCCTACTCATAATGCGATAAGGCAAGAAAGAATAAGATGTAAATGTCTACAAGAATATTATGAACGAATACATTATGTTAAACTATGATTATGACCAGAAGAGTTATGACAAAGTCATCATGAAAAACAATTTTATGAAAAAACCAGTATTATAAACTATGATTATGGCTACAGAACCATTATTACAATATACATTATGTAAAACAATCATTATGATAAAAAAATTATGACAAACCATAAAAAAAGACAAATACCACTGATTGAGATAGCCCCAAAGTAAGTTCGAGAGTTGTGTTATATGATACTAACTCAAAGATATTATATTTTATAACGAATACATATTTTCGTTAGATAGACATCCAAGACGATAGATAAACATCCAAGACCCAGGCTAATTTGATAAAGGCCATTTTCCAACTTGCCCTGACCGGGGATCGATACCGGAACCTCTGAGTGGCGGACTAGCATGGTGAGCACTACGCCACGGAGGTCGTCACATTACTATATTATGATTAATATAATTATGATTAATATAATTATGGGCAATGAGAGGATTCCGTATAAAATAATCGACTTTTTCCGCAATAAGAATGTTGGTTACAATAATTTATATATATATAAATTTTGCCGATGTAGGTATTCCAGAATAATAAAAGCATTCCTTAAACATAAGTTTCTTCGACTTACATTTTTCATATGAAACTACTACTTCTACAACCGGTAATTATTACTTTTGAAGGGCTTACACACAGCAAAAACATTGTAACAACGGATTAATACACAAATACGATCATAAATCGGGATCAGCGAATAGCAATGGTATTTTAGGGCCGTTCGCGTCCACATATCACTCGGCTATCGTGGTAAAGGGAACAACAATGGGTTGTTTTGGTGAAAAATGTGGACATTCTGCACGTCACGCTTGCAAATACTGCCGCTGTAGAAGGAAAATGTTTGACAGATGCGTGCATGGATTTCAGGAAAAAAATAAGTTCGAATAGTATTGGAGATCATTGTGTAATATTACAAACAGTATACACAAAGTTCATGAAATAAGTTTTCGGTTTATTATGATTTATTATTTATACGAGTAGGAACTGATACTAGTTAAATAGAAACCATTTATTGTTTTGTACACATATTATCTACCTATATTCACTCAGTGTTACAATATAAAAATTGTTATGCAATAAGTATGTAGGGTAAACTTCCAGTCATTGGATGCTAGCAGTCATTAGACAGAATATAATAACACTTTATTTATTGAGGTTTTACTGTTTTCTGACCACTGCAGCTTTTAGCTTTTTATACTCTATAGCTGCAGTGTTTCTTAATACATTAGGTTTTATTGTGTTCTGTCCAATGACTTATACCATTCAATGACTGGAAGCTTACCCTGTACCATTTTTAACTTTATCAGAACTAAGAATTACTCTTACAATATCAAAATATAACAACCAAAGTAGACATTTGTGTATTCCATCTAGTTTAGTAATTCCAATATTAATTTCCTAAATAATTATTTTAATTTCAAACTTATTTTGACAAAATTATTCATTTCCCTTTAATAACCCCATTCACAACTTAATTCGTAACAATCCACAGAATCTGGGCTCAACCCCGATGGATTATTGCGGTCAACCCATTTGCATAAATGTGTCTTACAGTTAAGCACGAACCTTTTGTATTTGAGATGTTTGAATAGCTTTTTGTTTTTACCAAAGCTAAACAACTGTGGCCACAATGTGTATTCGAGATAAGTTTTTAAAATAAAATAAAATAAAATCTACTTTGGCCATTACACATAGATATTTTTTTTAGTTTAGCTAGTCAAGTACCCGTTTCTACATTAATTTTTGACACTATTAGTTTAAATTTCATTTAAAGTGTTAATACTGTTTTGATTAATTAAAAGGAATGGATATTTCAAGAGAACGTTGTTTTGTGTATATATTAAAAGACTTCTTAAAGCAATTAATTTGAGTATTATTCATTCCAAGAATTATTAAAGCAAACGTTAACGACGTGACGTACGTACCTATGGTATATTAAAATACTACTACTATATATATATATTAAAATGGTATATTATAATACTATACAAAATTACAGATTTCTAGAACTATTAGTCTCTGAGTAAAACCGCAGGCAGACAGACAGACATGGCGAAACTATAAAGAAAACTAATTATCATTTTAACCTAATCTCGAAAGGATTCCGAGATTTTATGATTTGACTTTGATCGACTTAATCTTTTTAAGTACATTATTGTTTATGGATATCAGTAAGTGAAATATAATATTTCTTAAACACATCGTTTAGAATCTGCGTGGAATATTTTAGTATTTAAAGGTATATACATTCTGTGGTCGAACGTAAGTAGGCTGTATAAGTAGCTACTTAAGCTTCGTTACAAGCTTGTAACGAATGCAATTGCACATTGATTTGACACAATGAAGAGCTCTGTTTTTATCACCAGATGAGAATGATGAAAATAAGTCAGCTGTCTTTTTAGACAGCTTGATAATTTTAACTCAAGGTGCAGTTCACTCAAACATACGAAAGTAATTGTTGTGCCAAATACGCTCATTAGCAAAACTTGTCTCGACTTTTATAACTCAAATATTAAGGATGTACTTACTCGTACATTTACATACCTACAATATCTACTTGAAAAAAAAAGAAACGTCTCAGATCCCTCAGGATAGACATCGAAAGGATCGACATCCGATTTATGCGAAAATCTAAGGCATGTCAAATTGTTTCTATACATTAATAGTTATATTCTGTGACTGGGTTCTCTCGAACACCAAAATATCATTTCCCTCTCAATCGCTGAATAACGAGGCCATCTGTTCTCTATTGTTTTGTCTTTTGAAATTTGAAACCCTTTTGTTTCTGTATTAAATCCCTTGTTTCTTTTTTATATTGTAACTTGTTTTTTGTGTAGAAACTTTAATAATATGAAATAATTATACTGCCTTAATAAAAGTTAGTGTTTGCCCGTAACTGTAAACTTACATGTCCGTTGCAACACTATATCTCAGCGACCCCTTGATAGAGCTTAAATTTTATTGATCTAACCATTGATTCCACGAAGCCGCGAACGAAAATACTATAGTTAAGTATAAAGGATATTCATGACAAGAACAAACTTTTTAAATAACAATCAATAGTTTATTCTAGACTAACTCTAGTGTCTTTGATCTCTAGATATTGATAGTTATTGGCTCAATAAATAAATAATAATAAACAGCCCATACTAAACACTAGCTATGCTTATACAGTGAGTGTGATGTATGAATTATTTTTTCGAATCTAAAAATCGACTTCACCCCCAAACTACACGACTGGTTTTGATATAATCTCTATGGGAAAACCTGACAAGTACCTATACACTATCAAACCTTTTTTTTTTTCATATCGGTCCAGGCTTTTTCAAATAACTGGTTAACATACATAAAAAAAAAGATCTCTACGAATTGATAACCTCCTCCTTTTTGGAAATCGATTATAAAAGGAAACCATGAAACTACTAGCTCCTTGAACATTAGGTACATTAGACCACAGCCAAATTAATTTAAAGGGTTAACCTCAAAAACCTTTTTGCCTTCTACGTTACTATAAGGTTGTAAATGGATCTCATTAGCGACATGAGACAACAATGGCTACATCATGATATTACTCGCAAAAAGCTCTTCAAAACAAATACAATAAAATCCAGAATGCGCAGTTGACAGTTCTCTTTTGTTCAAAACGTTTGACCTTTTGGTGTCCTAATATATGTGGCGTCAGGAATATGTTATGAAGGTTACGTTTTCCTGAAAGTTAATTTGTGATATTTAAAGTAGTTTATGGCATTTTATTTGCTGAAACTGCAATTAATAAAAAATATAAATTATTTTTTTAGTAGCGAGCAACACAATTTGTTAGTACCTAGGTACCTATAACATTTTTGCTTTGGTATAGACCCATCAATATTAAAATTGGCCATTTCGTTTTTTTATATTTTTAATCATGAATAAAGACTGATTAAATTTGTCCTTGACTTAACGAATTTAATATAAAAATACTGCGTCAATCTTGAAGATATCATTAATAACGGCTATTGACTTTTAGGCATTTTAATTTTATGCCTCACTAAATGGATGGTTTAGTTAGTATCTTCTAAAGTTACAACATACTGAATTTGAAATATCAACAAGCAAAGTTGCCAGGTGACATAGCTGGCCAATTATATGGAAATTTCATAGACACGACCTTAATTTCTGGTCCCGAGGGTGCCCGTAATGGCATCAAGCCGCTCTTAAGGGGAATCGATCAAGCGACTCATAGGCTAATTAAAAGGAATATTATTTTCTTTTGCTGCTTTTCCTTCAAATTTGAAGTTCTATTTCCTTTACGCTTTTGCGTTTTGCATTGGACTAGTTGACTAAGCTAAGGCACTTTATGATCTTTCATACTGGCTATTACCAGCAAAGAGCTAAGCTTTTTATTTCAAAAGACATTGAACAACTAATTGAAATTTTTTATTTTAGAATCTTAACTATTCACGTGACACCTAGCGCTACTTGTTTTATTATTTTCAACTAAACAAATGAAAAAATAACACTGGTGTACAAAGTTTTGGCATTTGGCTGCCACATTACAACAGTTATAATAGCTGTTCTTTATAAATTATGGTATGCTAAATCCAAATACGGTCCCTTTTTTCCCGATATGCTAGAAATCTTTAAAAATCTTAGATAATCAAAAATTAATTATTGGTTTCAATGTTTGATGGATTAAGGCAATTTTATATTTCTTTCCAAAATCAATTTCTTGGTCCAAAACAACGCTTGATTCTTTTTCGTTAACAAAAAAAAAAAAAACAAGAAAAAATATCATTACTTACTCGTTCTGCTTCTAAACGGGATCTATGGAAAAAAAATGCGTCTGTTTTTGTGACACGTCGATTAATTCATAAGTAATTTACTTTACTAGGTGGCATAACGGTCGGGTACACTTTATAGCTCATAATCCACACTACGTCAGCACACGTGTAATGGTGACAGAAGGCTAGCTTTGCACGCAGTATTAGAATTTTTTCAGATACCTACACTGCTACAAATCTCTCTCTCTCTCTCTCTCTCTCTCTCTCTCTCTATTTCTCTTTCATATTAGCGTATTCACATGTGCAATACCGTGTATTTTATACTGAAGAAAAAGAAAAGTAAGATAAAGATAAGATACTCTTTGATAAAATTACAATAATGCAAGGTATGAATGGAGGCTGGATAAGTTTCAACCCATACTCCCTGTCCGAGTTCAAAAAATCTGTCTCTAATCTAATCTGTGTCCTGGTAAGATTACCAGAGCCCTTATATAACCTACCTACCTTATATACTAAAAGTAGTGTTTTGTTTCTTAAACAAGAAGAGCCTGCAGTAAAAACTTCTACTTTATTGTATGCGAAGTCATCGTTAGTATAAACAGCACCACAACTTAAATCATTAAGCGAATACATGATTTTTTCAGGGTCCAGTGCAGTCCCCGAATCGGAAATAAATTATTTAAAAGGAAACGAAGATATCATTACAAATTTTATCTTCATCATGTCCTAAAGTATTCAAACTATTTTATGAACTACTGTTTACAGTTTTAAGTGAGATCGTGTAGCTTTTCTTCGCACATTTGCTAAAAGTGGCACGTTTAAAGGTGCAGTGCGTGCACATATTCTTCGGGAACTGCCATATTATATATAATTTTTTTTCATATTATATATAAATGTCTTAATATATAATTATTATATATAAAGACTTCTTAATCTTGGCATTACCAATAGGTTGATTGGTAGATAAAACCTATGGCTTTAAATCCGCCAATTACATTTGTAATCAAGATAAATAAATAAAACTGTCCTTCTGTTCCGTAATATTGTGTGGTTTCAGCCGGGAGGCATCCGAGGGCCGATTACGCCGAAATTCAATGTTGCGTCTACGTAATTTCGGTTTTCCGGGTTGCCGCGCCGTGTAATATCCCCTATACATCCTTATAGTCTGATATACCGTGTGTATGCCACCTAAATTTCGCGATAAAGCTACAATGGCGCTTGCATAGTTTTATCGGTGGCCAGTTGGGCACGGAAGTTAGTGGAATGTTTACCACAATATAACAGGGTTTAACCATAGTTTGACCTGTGTTGCGGTTTGGCTTTCGAGTGTCAAGTTTTGCGATATTTTCAATTTGAGTTGGAAATAATATTGTTGTTTTAAATTAATGTTAAAAAAACTTATCTTTTTTTAGGGTTCCGTACGAAAAATTAAAAAACGGAAACCTTATAAGATTACTCGTGCGTCTGTCTAACCGTCTGTCTGTCACAGCCAATTTGCTCCGAATCAACTGGACCAAATCAGGTAAAATTTGGTAGTATGGTGTTATCCTATGACCCAAACACAGATGTGAAAAGTAAATAAATATTTAAAAAAGGGTCATTTTCGAGGGACAAATTAGGAACTTAAAAAAAAAGATTTGCAAACCTTATTGTGTCATATATCAAATGAAAGGGCTCGTTATGAGCCTTTAGGTTGACTTGATCTCAAATATATTTTTGTTATTATTGTAAAATAAAAAGTTTTGATTTTATTCATGAAAGAAGACGAAAATTTACCCCCCACCCTGATCTCCAAAACTACTGAGCCTAAAATTTTGAAAAAAATGCAAAATATAGTTCATTCCTTGTAGATAACATAAAAAATAATATAAGAATTCTATCAATTGAAAAATAAGGTGGTAAACTCAATATAATACGTTCACTTACGGAAAATCTTTGGTATTGTACGGAACTCTCTTTCTCAACCTATACGTTGCGTGGGGTCACCACGCCACCTATAGGTTGAGAAAGAGTAGAAGTAAAACACTGGAATAGAATAAACATACGAGGAGGAGGGAGGAGGGGGAGCCACATGGATCTCCTTAATATACTAGATTTTTGCGTTAGATTTTTGAACGTATAGGTTGAGAAAGAAGTAGAAGATTTCTAAGCATACTTGTTTCTACTTCATAATATACTAATTCAGGATTACTTTAAGCAAGGTTATATAAGTGAATGTCACAAAAAATATTACTGTGGTGACATTGTGATATCAACGATGTATGAGCAAAATAAAACAATATTTTCCACGGTAAATGGAGCCTATGCGAAACAGCGAGCCGCAATTTTAATATCTATTTTCGGTGGGAACTCGTTGTCACCAATTTATTTTTTTATTTTAACATTTGTCATGTTTCTATCTACACCATTGGGCTTTATCTACTGTTTGTACACATTAGTGTATAAATTGGAACTCTACTTCTAAAAAGTCTAAATAAAATATACTAGATTACCTTTAATATACCTTAATATACTAGATTTTAAGATAATGAAATACTTATTACATGATTTTAAATTTAGTTTACACAAGTTTATTTGACAGGCAAATTAAAAAATCCCGGACTTTCAGAAAACAGAGAGAACTTGCTTTAACGTAATAAAAAACCGCATAGATATCTGTCCATCCGTTCGATAGACAGACGACATTGTCGTTAAACTTATAACACCTCTCTTTATTGATGTGGGTTAAAAACAAAACAGGGATTGATCCCTCAACCAAGGGTTATCATTGATGTAAATTACTAAGTACTTATGAAGGCGTGAAGACAGTTGCAAGGTTGTAAATACATTTCTGATGAACCCATAAAGAACTGATAAAAAGAACTATTTTATTCACTTTTTATGTTCATCACAGTCATAGTTCTTTCTTTCTGGTCTAAGACAAAAATTAAAACTTAGAATGAACCAACTGTTTCTAAAACCGTTGTAAAAACCGTTCGGGGAAATATTTGAAAATCCAAATCATGTTGTTAAATATGTGATTTGCTTACTGCAATTTTGCATCTTTACGCCTACAATTAAGCTAAAAGTGGCCTTTGGGCCTTACAGCCTCCATAGGCTCTGTCTACATATCTGTCTGATTATTATTGTATCGCTACCTTAAATGATGTTAACGTTACCGGCATTTCATTTAAATCTCCGGTAGGTACGTTACGATTCATAAAGGCATAAAACACATAATTATTAAATACAGCTCAAAATAAAATTAAAAAAGGCGATGTCGCATTCAAAATGTCTAGGACCTAAGAAGAGCACACCAATATTTTCATGCAAATTGTTGTTATTGCGATCCACCAAAATATTTGAGCGATGAGTTACGGGGGAGCAGCTGTTGTTGCTTACGTGGTTAATAAAACGATATTTAAATCAGATTTATTTATTACATCAGTGTTTTTAATTAATGGCAGAATTTTGATCAATTAAGATACTTTATTATAGATAATACATATTAGCGTCACGCCACGGACGTTTATATAAATCTTCCTCTTGGATCACTCATTTGTGTTTAGTAAAAATGGCGGAGTTTAAAAGATCTAAACATAAAGGTCAACCAACTAAGTAAGTGCACCTGCCCTCGAGCATAGCACCGGCGACAGCGTTTACCGAGCGCTATCATCTATCTCTTTCTCGCTCTACGTTATAATAACAAGGGGGACTAGTCCGTCGTGGGATATAAAGTTTTGTTGTTCCGGTAGCTCCCATACATGTAAAGTAGGTTTTTTGAAGTGAAAACTTCTTTAGCGGCGTTGTACACTTTTTTGTAATGGATAAAAAATGTTAAACTCGCGTCAGGGCGTCAGGACACGTGACCCTGATCGAAAATTTGTAAGACGGATGGAGAGTAGACAGCTGGCGTAGCGTAGGAGAGGAAGTATCAGCCTCTTTTTCTACGGCGCGGCGAAAATGTATGCCTGCGCCTGCTGTTTCGTTTAGGCGGCGCGGGCGCTTGCGCGAATTTCGTGTGTGTTTGTGTTACAGCGTTCCACGCGCTACCATGGATGGTGACAGCACGGTACAGATATATACAGTATTGTATCTTCATACAAACGGTCGGAACGCAAGCATACCTACGCGCCTCCAAGGTCAGCATACACTTGTTCCGTGACTCGGCGTACAAACAGTCGGGGTTGGGCCGCAGTGGCGACCGGTGTGTTGTAAGCAGTTAGCGTGCAATTTGGGAACACATATATTATATATTATCTTATTCGTGGAATAATATGGCAAAACATAGACAATATTGTGCTGTTTTTGCTTGCTTAAATACATCATTAAAGCACCCAGAGATAATTTTTTTAAGGTTACCTCAAAACACCGAAAGGTAAGACCAAAATAGTTTTTATATAGGTACCTAAGACGTAATTTCTTTTATTTGTATTATGTAAGTATTTCCTTTTTTCCACAAATTAAAATACCTGGACTTAAAAGTGAATTAGTGGGTAAGGTGGAAGACTGACACAAGTCGCCTATCTTACCTACCTACACTAGTACTTTTATAATTAAAGCAATTCGTGCAGAATTATTCCCTAACCATTCCAAAATATCAAAAATGCACAACGTTAATATTCAAGTTTTCACTTCTGCCGGCACTCCTGGAGTCGTTTTTTTTTCTCGACTTACCCATGATGTGTGGAATGTCGTTGAACAGGTCTTCCAAAATTTCCAAAAACATAACTTTGTTTTTGTGAACACAATTTTTAAATATTTGGTTTGAAAGAGCAAAGGGTCCAGTGTAGTGCCCCCCCCCCCCCCCCCCCCCTCTAAACGGATATATATGGACACTGGAAAAAGATCATGGCAATAGTATATAAGTATTACAAAGTTAAACGGAAAAGTATCAGAGAAGTAGGGTTTACAAATTAAAGAGATAAATTTAATCAACTAATTAAATGACAATTTTATACAAAGTCATTAAAATTCCTTTTCAAAGCGTTTTTAGTCGTTAAAACCGTGAGGCGTCAACTTTAAGTCGGCTTTTGCAACTAAAAACCCTACAATGCGCGTGACCTGACATGCAATTGACTCATTAATAATCTTACTATGGGCGGTTATTTTTTCATAATATTAAAATGTTTCTTGGACTCAAATTGTGAAATCACGTTCAATATGGGTATCTTCGTTCAATGACCAATTATTGATCAGTGACATTATTTTAAGATGTTTAATTCTCATATCAGTGCAAAATAATTTATTTTGACCGTACTACGCTATTTTAAGTTTATTCCATCATCAATGTTAAAGTGATAACTTGAGCAGGTCAAAAATTGATTACAATTATAACCCAATTAATAACAGGCAATAAAATTGCGAAATGTATTGTTACGAGATTGGGTTGGGGATAGGAAAGGAAACTACAATCCTATAGAATAGTGCTTTTATTTACAACTCAAGGGGTACTCACAACTGTCAGAGTCAGTCCTCTTTTCACGACGGCTGTCTTTTCACACGTATCTCTGCACTAGTATGTCCGCGGAATGTCACTTCACCGCAACACACGCACGAAAACGTCACTGAACTGTCTTGCGCGCGGAAACGTCACTGCACTGTCACGCGCGATACAGTCACTGCACTGTCACTCACGAGTGAAACTGTCACTAGACTGACACTCGCACGGAATTCTGCACTGAACACTTCACTTCACTCACTACTAGGTACTATTTATTATTATTTTTGTTTCCTTTCCTATCCATCCCACTTCTGACACCAATTGTCTCGAGAGTGGGTGGGGATAGGAAAGAAAATAATAATTAATTATAATTTTCTATCGCCTTCTCTCTCTCACTAATTTCCTGTCCTGTATTTTCTTTTCCATTTAATCTAGTATTATGTAGAAACTTCTTTTAAAACTTCAAAAACACTAACGTGCACAGTCACGTTAGTGTTTTCGAAGTTTTAAAATTGGACCAGCGGTCTCTGAAATTACAGTCCATCGCTTAGACCACCAGGCCAATCGTGCTCTGACGAAATTGATGAACTACCTTTAGGTGCATTCTTTTTGTTCAATTTCGTGCCGTTGACATTGTCATTCATCTCCCTACGTGACAGTATATTTACATAGCAATTAATTAGATCCTGATTCTGGAAAACTTGGCTGAAGTAATTTTGCAAGAATAGGCGCATCTGCCTCAGGAATCGTGTAAGAACATGAAAAACTTTTAATTAGTTCGTACTTGTAAATCAGAGTTCGGAATGAGGGTCTTAATTTGTTAACACTTGATTTATATTGTGGTTTATGTAGCGAGGATATTGTTATACAGCCGTTTTAAATACAACACAACTCAAGAGAGAGTCCTGAAAATTTTGGTAAGCGTTATGAGTTGGTTTTAAGATAGTTAATTGATTCAGGTGTTACTTTGCGGAAGACAAAAACATTCCTGTTATATATAGTCCCTGCATACCTGCCACCAGCTATGTTGACGTTTCGGCGGTCAATCGACGAATGATTTTTAAGCTATTGCATAGCTTTTATCGCAGGCTTTGAGCGCGGCGACCGAATCAAGAGATTCCGTAACGAAAATAAAACCTAACACCCTCCACTACACGTAGACGTTTCTCCGCAACCGGCGACCGGAACAGCGGTCGTTTCAGTTCAGCAGACTTCGGCACCGTGTATGTGTGCGTGCGACTAAACATATGCGTGTAGACCAGCTGCTAATTGCTCATAATGAAAATTCCTGAATAACCAATATGTATTTTAAGATTATATTTTAAACGATATTGACTACTCATTTATTCAATAAAAGAAAAAAAAATATTTTCTTATCGGTCACCACGCCCAAAAAGTGTAACTTGAATTAATATCAAAGAAAAAAAATACCTACTGCATTAATAAAAAATAAATAAATAATTATCATAAGTTAATAAAAAATGCTATTCAATAGCTTTACCGCGGCAGTCCCCGAGTACCACACTTTTTTTTTTTTACATTCGTCGCCGCGCCGAAAGATCAACAGCTTGTTTTGTGTCCGAAGACGCTACGCGTGAAGATGAAAACCAGTGTCGCGAGTACAACAGCCGATGCTTTCATTGTAGGACTGGTGATGCTTTAAATTCTTAATTGACTTCAAAAAAGGAAGGGTTATCAATTCGTCGCGATCTTTTTTTAATGGATGTTCACCGATTATTCAAAAACGCCTGGACCGTGTGATTTTTTTTTTGTTTGAATTTATGATTGCCTTTTTCAGTGGTCCCATAGAAAATTTATCAAAATTGGTTGTGTAGTTTGGGGGTGAAGTCGCTTTTTTAGTTTAGAATAACTTATTAATTTGGTTGGTTTTCACAAGGCGTCAAGATAATGTCAATTTTACAAGTCACTCTATCTCTCTATCTGTGTGGCAATAAAAGCGTAACTTTTTTAACACAAATCAATAAACAAGGAAGCTTGTTGCATGCAATTTTGATAATATTGAAAACAAGTAGAAACATTCCTGATTAATATTCGGCAGAAGGCCTGAGTATAGCCGAGGGCAGTCAGCTAGTTTGCAATAAATTTGGCAGGGCCCACACAACTATCTGTGCGTGATTACTGATCACAAGCAACCACTGTTATTGCATAATCTCTTATGCTGCTCAAGTAACAAGTCAACGGCGTTTGGCATAAATTAAATAAATAAATAAATATACAGGGACAAATTACACTGATTAAGCTAGCCCCAAAGTAAGTTGGAGACTTGTATTATGAGATACGAACAAATACATATATAAATAAACACCCACGATCCAGGACAATTCGAAAAAGACCATTTTCCAACTTGCCCTGACCGGGGAGCGAACCCGGCACCTCTGGGTGGCGGACTAGCATGGTGACAACTACGCTACGGAAGTCGGCAAACAGTACATTGCCCTTTCCTTCTTATATAAGAACGTTCCAGTTGTATTCTTAGCTGTGCTTCTATGGAGCACGTTCGATTTCTGGCTTACTGTAAAGATACCATGCGTAGTAAATCTAAAAAATGCTGGCTTGACGTAATCAAAGAAGTTCGCAAGTAGGTAACGTGCGAATGTGCCGACAACCAAGGATGCTCAAGACCGTACAAATTGGAGAAGAAGAAGAAGCCGGAAAGCGGACCTCAGGCTTCACAGAATTACAGCTATTAGGAATATTGCATTGAATGGTAAAATAATATATACCTTGCGACTTGTACTAATAAGAACTTAACTGTACCCAACAAAGCTCAAAAACCACCGATGCTTCCCTAATCCAACCACATTTTTATTTTTGTAACTTAATTACACACACATATTGTAACTTGCTAATGAAAGTTATGTAATTGTAAGTTGGATAGCAAAATATATATCTTATGACTTGTACGCGTAAAAGCCAAGGGCGAGACTGTGCCCAAAAATGCCCAAGGACCGAAGATGTTTCTCTAATCTAACCGCCAAAACTTGAGCCTGCGTCAGTCACTTATATTGCTTTACTATTGCGGTTATTGCAATATATATTTAAAAACACACTAAATAATCGCTTATGGTTTGTACCAACAAGCACACGACTGTGCCCAACGATGCCCGAAGACCAACGATGCTTCCCTAATCCAACCTCTCAAACTTGAACGTCCATCATTCGCTTATATTGGTCCACTATTGTGTCTACTGCGAGCAACTTGCTAATGAAAACTGTTGCTGTAGAATAAATATCGTAGAGTTTAATAGATATTTGACAGTAGATTTTATTTTTATCAAAAGTTTCTTATCTAGCTCAATCGCACATCCTCTAAGCAAAATTATATCGCTGCAATCTTACCTTATTAAATAGACTTTTTTTACATGTTGCAATTTTTTTTTGTCAGAACTATGAACCCGGACTCCCTTTACAAATCCAAACCTCGGTAATTTCTTGACCCCTTTTGGTTCATATTGGAATTCAAAAAAAATTTAGGTTTCATTCACTTTTAAAATTAACAGAAGTAAATCATAGTAACAAAAAACGAATGTCAAATAGCTTCGAAACCATTTTACTTTTCCTATTTTCATATCCCTCGAGTGGCTCAGAAGGCATTATTAAAAAGAAAGCAAAAAATAAATAATGGAGAAGGAAATAACAATAAAATGTAAGGATATCCCGACCGAGATGAAGCGATTCGTTCTAAAGCAAACAAATTATATCTGAAGTGTTATAGTCTTTATTCAGCGGTTTCCTCTTACAAATACTGTATTTTTATTTTGTTTGGCTTATCGATGGCCCAGATCGGAAAATGTTTGCGAAAATAACAAATAGAACAAATTAGTTTAAGTTATCTAGATATATTTGTTGTTTGGACGTAGAAACGTACTTTATACTTTTTGTAACAAAAGATCACCTAAACTTTGTAGAAAAAGTTCCACTTTTATTTGTTTTGGCGCTACATTTTTGTTTTTTGACCGATTGTCATTGTCACTTACAAATTATATTTTTTTATATATATACGGCCATCCACGGCAAGTGGTATGTTTATACTTACATGTTAACATTTCACTTGAATCACTTTATTTATTGAAGAAAATCAATTGCGTCGATTTAAACATATGTACAGACAGAAAGACAGACTAAGTATATGACGTATTGAAAAGTTATCTATTTTATATGATGTGAAAATTATTTTTAACAACTAAAAATTCACTTGATTGAAAGTTGCAGTTTTTCCTCAGTTTTCCCTATAGTAAATGTCATAGTTGTATATTTTTTCATAATAATAAAAGTAATTGTATAAGTTGCTATCATTGTCTTGGTTTTATTCCACACAGAAGCTACCCTTAGCTTTCTTTTAATAATAATTACTTTTTGCAAAGTTCGAAATTTACCTACTATTTCGGAATTCAATATTTTTTTCTGTAAAAGTTAAGTTAAGTTATTTTTTTTTGTTCATGTTTGATTTACATAAAGTGAAAAAAGTCATACAGACGCATTACAAACTTCCCTTAGCTTTCATGTTTCAACAGAGAATATTCATTTCAGGTGAAACGTATTAGTAGGTTTTTATTAACATCCTACAAGGTGTTGAAATATTTCAGCTCCAGCTGAGTGCTACGGCAAGGGAGCCATTCAAACAGGCATCCTCAGATGTAATGCATTCCTTTTGTGTTTTAGGCACAACGTTGCGGGTGTGGCATGCACTTTACATTCAGCCTCTCCATTTATACGTAGCTCAAATATACTCGTACCTACGGGGCGTGATGTAATGCTGCGACGAAATAAAATATTACTCTCCTTATAGATATACCAGAACGTAAGTAAGTATATAATGTTACATGACAAAACATGTTATATTAAATAAAACCTTTTTTGGCTCAATCTTGTGTTTACATAAGTTTTTTGAAATTCAACTGTCGCCTATCGGTATTAAACTAATTTTTCTGATTTCCTACAGGTTGATTGGTAGATGATGCGTTAGCATTAATTTCACCTTTTGTACCTTTGTGGTCAATAAAGATTTTAATAAATAAATAAATGACTGTATTATGTTACGTTGTAAAAATTTGATAAAACAAAAGCTACCTATTATATGACGTATTGGTACTTAAATAGAAGCATTATGTAGGACCTATGTATTTTTTGTTCCAAAAAAAAAAACATTTTTAACAAAGCTTCAATAAATAAAATTAATAGCTTTATTCTGAAAATCTGCCTACATATAATATATTTCTGGCAATAATTTTCAGGTCAAAATATCCCTGGACATTAGTAGCGTTCCTACATCAATTTGGAGGGAGAACAAAAGGCCCCTGTAATTCCGGATGACAACTAAGCGTTTTTCGATAGCTTATATCGACGCTATTAGGCAGTTATATAAATTAAGTTATTCATATATTATGATTAAAATGCTTACTTCCCAAAGTCAGATATTTATACTCCATTAACAAATACTTATTTTTTGATTGGTAAACTTCTTTTTCTATATATCTTTTGTTCAAATATTTTGTAAACTGTCCTTTAAATGCTTTTGTGACGTGCTGGCAGTTTGCAAACTATCTAAATGAGGGAACTATTAATTATGTCTCCTAATATATGTCATCGATCACTCGATGGATGCCGAAAACCATAAACTAACTAAATATGACCTAATTCCTAACCCTTGACTCCGTCTATTCCCAAATACATGAAAGTGTAGATACCCGTAATTTAACACTACACTTTTTCTATTCTTGCATGATTACTGAGAGTAGAGTTTAAAATTCCATCTTTAATGCGGCTCCAGCAATACCAATCCAATTTGAAATCATTGAAATTCAGTTAATTGTTAATTTGCAATGACATCGAACAAATAAGCGGTATCACGGCCGTTGATTGGTTGTGCATTGGAAATGCAAAACTTTGCGACGGAATGTCATTCCATTTTCACGGCACAGGAAATATACATGATGGAAAAGCAAGTTTTATTATGAACGTCAAGATGGCGGGACCCCGCACAGTTTTACGAATAACATGTGACTAGGATTTAGTACAATATTAGTGCTATTTTATACTTACGTAGTTAAATTCGTACACTCATATGATTTCAAAATATTCAACAAAGAAAGTGGTCCCGCTATTTTGATATCAAAATGGCGGGACAACTACTTAATTATTAAAAAACAAATGGCGTGATCGTAAACCGAACTCATCAAATTATAATACGATATAGTACAACAAAGTTTCAATTGTTGTTATTCATTTATAGAAATTTCAATTATAAATGAATAACATTCATATTTCGACAATAAGCTCCTGAAGAAAAAGTGAAATTTTAACGCAAGTACTAGTATATTGCTATTTAAATTTATTTAGGCGTTAAACTTTAGAGCCCCCTAAAGTTTGCAATATTTTATACTCTTTACAAAGACATTTGAATTTAATACAGTTATTTTACAACTTACAACAAAACACACAGTTTTACAATATACAAACATCAAGTTTTCTCATACCCTACATATATTTTTTTTACGATAAATAATGACTGCAGCGAGTAAGTTTAAAACAAATATCTGACTAATACTAAGTTGCATTGTATTAGTAACAGGAAGTGTGTGCAAAATATTTTTTCTTTATCTTATGTCGTGGTAGTGTTCAATAGCATTTTATATATAATAGTAACATACTTAATCTGGGTATGTTACAAAATGAATAAAAATGGAAGAAAACCCGCGGTTCCTATAGATGAAGAAAATTAAGTTTTTCTAAAGAAAGAATTTATTTAAAAATCATTTAAATGAGTGAAGAATAAATTATTGTATGACGCCGAAAAGTTCAACTTATAAAAAAATCGACATTTTCATACAAATTGCCGGGCCGGCCGAACACTTTTGTATGAATATGTCCATTTTTTTTTCGAATTTCAAGCTTTCAAGCAACCCATAGGAATAGTTGGTCATATTGACGGCCTGAGTTGCTCCTACAAGGATCGGACAGGGTTTTTGTTACATATTGTATACGAGTAGCACTTAAAAAACGTTATGACTTATTATAAGGGAGATTCTGCTCTACGACATCTGAAGATATCAAAAAGATACAGTTCATCTGCGTCTTCGTTAAAATGTAACCATCCAAATATCTATATAAAAAGTAAACTCTTTTTATATAGATATATTCGCTCGGCCAAAAATTCAGCTAATTGTTACATATGTGATAGCGCAGCTACGATTTTGCAATCAATTTTTAATTGTAAATTAATTAATTCATAATTTGATTTATGATACGATTTACTGTCGAATTTAAACTGATTTATAATTGATTTGTATTAATTATTTGATTATTACTACCAAAATGTTTTATAATAACACCTTAGAATAAGAAATGTAAACAACCCGTGCGGCTTGCATCAAAACAGCACCTGCAGCTAGCGTCAAAACAACACGTGCACTTGTTTACAACTTTGCAGGTGCGGGGTAGTAAACAAGTGGGACGTGGTGGGGAGATTTGCTTATAAGACGCTGCGCCGCACGGATTGGCACATAACTGTATCAGATTTCTGTCTGTGAGAATCGAAATAAAGTTGATTCGTTACAAAATGAGTCATCGTTTAACTGGCGCGACGCGTCGTCTCCGGCGATCACTTTCTCCTACATTTTTTTTCAACTCAAGGATTGCATCCAGGATCACCACCATCGCTCGTTGCAGTACCCTTACCAGGCCCAAGAGAAAATGCTCTTACATATGTAAACAGAAATAACCCTAAAAAAATCGAGTATCATAATAATTTTTCAAAACTAAAAACTGCATTTACCCACAACTACACAACCGATTTTGATAAAATACCACTTGACAAGTATACTTTTTAAAAAGAATTTTCCAAATCGGTCTAGGCGTCTTCGAATAATCGGTGAACATAAATAAAAAAATAGATAAGATTCCGACGAATCGATAACCTCCTCCTTTTTGGAAGTCGGTTAAAAATGGTGTTTACCGAAACATACATAGATTGAATTATTACGGGAAGAATTGTTTAAGGTTACAAGGAAACTGTGCACTTAACAATTTAGAACAGTTGCCATAAAACCTTATAAATCTATAAAGTGCTGTGGCCTTAAATTTTCTACAACTGCCACAGCACTTTATGGACAAATACAAACTTTTCAGTGTAATACGATAAATTCGTTCTTTACTCACTCATTTGGCTAAAAACTTGGTCACCGTTAGAAGGATATCGACGATTTTTAAATACATCCTTATACTTTAGAAAAAATATTTTTTGTTGATCTATAGTCAATAGGAACCGCGGGATTTCTTCCTCTTTTCATTATTTTGTTACAAACACAGATTAAGTATATTACTATTATATATTAAATGCTATTGAACACTACCACGACACTAGATCGAGAAAAAAATATATTGCTCCCACTTCCTGTTACCGATACAATGCAACTTAGTATTTGTCAGATATGTGTTACAGATATAACTTACTCGATGCAGTCATAATTTATCATTTAAAAATTTATGTAGTGTCATACGAGAAAACTAGGTGTTTATTTATTGTAAAACTGTGTTTAGTTATAAGTAGCAAAACAACTGTATTAAATTCAAATATCTATAGTGAATAAAATATTACAAACTTTAGGAGGCCTTAAAGTTTAACGCCTAAGTAAATTTACATAGCAATATACTAGTACTTGCGTCATAATTTCACTTTTTATTCAAGGGGCTTAATGTCGAAAACATAGTATTTTTTTAGAATTGAAATTATTTCTTGAAATGAATAACAACAATTGGAACTTTGTCGTTCTATATCGTATTATAATTTGATGAGTTCGGTTTACGATCACGCCATTTGTTTGTCAATAACTGAATAGTGGTCCCGCCATTTTGATATCAAAATAGCGGGACCACTTTCTTTGTTGAATATTTTGAAATCATATGAGTGTACGAATTTAACTACGTAAGTATAAAATAGCACTAATATTGTACTAAATCCTAGTCACATGTTATTCGTAAAACTGTGCGGGGTCCCGCCATCTTGACGTTCATAATAAAACTTGCTTTTCCATCATGTATATTTCCTGTGCCGTGAAAATGGAATGACATTCCGTCGCAAAGTTTTGCATTTCCAATGCACAACCAATCAACGGCCGTGATACCGCTTATTTGTTCGATGTAATAGCGGGACCACTTTCTTTGTTGAATATTTTGAAATCATATGAGTGTACGAACTTTACTATGTAAGTATAAAATAGTACTAATATTGTACTAAATCCTAGTAGATATTCGTAAAACCGTGCGGGGTCCCGCCATCTTGACGTTCATGTTTTATTCTCTTTATCAATTATCTCGTTGCTTGGAAAAAATTTTTGAACGGCTAAACCTGAAATAACTAACTAGATAATTTTAATGTATGAGCGAAATTTCATGTATTTAAGTTAAATAGGTTTCGAGTTGTGAACGGGTCAAAAGTAGCTCGAAGTGGTTCGTGTTAATATACACACGGCTGATGTGTCGCCAGTTCCTTTTTTTTGAACTTGGCTCTGACACGCTGCCGCGTGTCTAGATGTGCATTACTATTAATAATAATTAAGAAATAACATATTTTCAATCGTACGAAATGACTCGTAGATCGCTAAGATTTTATTTCCATGGCATATCTGTAAGGTTCCTTACTGTCTAAGAAAAATTTAATGCAAGACAAAACAACTTAGGAGCCTAGTTGATGACACAAAAGAGAATTGAGAAAGGCGTAGCAAGTTAATTATAAGTTGACAGACGTCTTCGTCTTAACTTTGTTGCTCATAGTCTCATTTATGTATACGAACAAATCACACAGATTAAGCTAGCCCCAAAGTAAGTTCAAGACTTGTGTTATGGGATGGTAACTAAAAGACACCATATTGTAACCCTCACGGAAAAGCTAAATAAAATTATTATACGAATATTTTGAATCGTAGTTTAAATCCTGGGAACGGCCCACCAAAATGTAACAACCTGAATGATACATTCTGGACACTTAGCACCAAGATGTAACATCCTAAACACTACCTATTTTAATTATCTATGAACTTAAGAAATAAATTATAAATACCTTAATTTACCATGATCTCTCTTACTATAATTCGTTATCTTGAGCTTAGTGAGTCCTGGGTTTAGGCGGTGATCGTCATTGTAGTGGACCCAAGTTGTACAAAGCAGTAACTCAGATTCTAGCGCAGCACGTTTCGTTCCACTACTCATAGTACATATAAATCAGTTGTATTTAGGATTCTGTATTAAATAATAAAACAAAAATTAGAGAATCAGGGAGATGAAGTTCTGTAGCATGTTCTGTTCTTTATGTAGAAGGATAGACTTACATATACATATTTATATTATAGACATTCGCTCATTATTTCATTACAGATATAGGAGACGCCCCGCTAAATTCCGCGTCATTTCTGTGAGTTCGACCCTGACTGATACTCTCCATCCGAGGGACTGCAAATGCTCAGTATCATACATAAATATTAACTCCAATAAGCTTTTTCAGGCAAGAGACAAAGGGAGGAATGCGAGTAAAGCCCACCAAGCGTTTCCAGCCGCTTCGAGATCTGTACTTATACAGTATCCCGGTCTGAACGTCAAAGTATTAAATCAAATCAACTGGAAACTAATTGCTAGAAGAGCATTCTACAAATATTTGTTCTAGTCTGTCTTGTTAGTATATATGAGGGTAATAAATAAATACTGTAATAATAAATACTGCTTTTATAAGGTTTTATGAAGATGAGTAGAAGTCATTTCAGACAGCAATAGAATCTTAATTGCATAGTATACATAATTTATAATATTGTTTAAGAAATACCTCTTTGTCAGTAGGTAGTTTTATTAGTTCTACACGACTTCTTCGTGTTTTATAGAACATCATATTATCTTTGATATTATGATAAAACAGCAATTAAAATGCATAGTTAAAAGTCTGTTAAGACTAAGCTTGTTCAACAGGCCATGGCAACAATGTCCATAAAACGCCTCAACCAGAATCGGTTCAGATAATTCCAATAAATGTTGTTCACATAATATAAGTCTCTCAGTCAGTAGACTTCATTCCAGATCATAACTTTTCTATGTCCAAAGGGAATGTTTATGACGAAATAGGCTTCTCTAAACAAGTGTGTACATAACACTGACGATGACGAAGGGAGTTTCTTTGCTCTGCAGTGAGAAACAAACCCTCTGAGCGTGACTTTAGCATAACTCAGTAAAGTGCCAACACAGCCTGTTTAGGTGGTCTAAAATAATATATAGATAAATATCAGAATTACTCAATCCAACTTCAAGTCTCGACTTTTCCAAGACAAATCACCACTCCACTGTACAAGCCAGCTAACCAGAGTAAGTAAGTATAATAACAAAGCTATTGCTTTCTGAAATTCAATCATTTTACATAACTCCAGCTTTAAAGGCAATATTCTAGGAAGGATAAGTATTCGTGTGGTGAAATAGTTAACGACGAAATCAGTAAACATTAAACATATCAGTGATACCTGATGTAACAGATAAATATAAGTATCTTCAAGTCAATGACAGGAATAAATATGTTATCGTCAGAGATTGTAAACGTTGTTCAGGTTCCTTTGGAACATAAGAACCTAAGGTCCTTGGACCGTAATCCAGTCTATAGACTACAACAGAGTTTGTTAGTACAAATCACTTACAGAATAGGTGAATCCTCATAGATCATATCATCTCATCGTAAACTCGTCGTGTCGTTTTTATTAAAGAAAGCTATTATCAACTCAGATTAGAGAAAACACAGGAAATAAACATATATTGATTAATTTATCCCACATAAGGATCACATATTGTAAATGTAAGGCAAAGGCTGAGAGAAAGATTCTAACTTTCTCATCTTAGTAGACATACATACTTTTCAACGCAAACAGCGTATCCAAATAGGGTTGACTTGGTAGTAAAATTGGAATCAAAAGTTTAAATACCTTTTCTTCATAATTCCTTTCATCTCATCTGAAGATCCATATCCTCTTGTGATAATCTTCTTTAAAATAGTATAGAGTTAAAACATTACCCCGGTTTGTCCTTGTATACAGTGACGGATTTAGACTAATAGATGCCCTAAGCAATCCACGCCTGTGGTCGATCTTTAAACCTCTACCGCTTCTTAAAGTTTCTACAAATTTCTCTGCAAATAAATCTTTGGAAAGATAATTATTATTTTCCGTGACGAAATTACTTCATCTCTAAAACAAAACTCTTTTTTCTCTCTGTCAGTTTTGATCCAAGCTTCTTTTTATTTTTATCGAATTTCTTCTCTTTTGTCAATTACTATAATATTTTATCCGACTGAAAAAGGATAAATACATTCCTGCAAGTTTGTAAAGTATTTGAGAATGGAAATAACGAGTGCGTATTTGCGAATCGTTACAATATTTTATTACATTTACTATATCGATAAACATCCTAGACCCAGGTCAATTTTAAAAGATCATTTTTCATCTTGACCTGACCGGGGATTGAACCCGGGACCTTCAGTGTGACAGCCTGGCATAATGACTACTAAGCCACAAAGGTCGTCAAAATGCAAAAGCATTACATGTATTTAGAGACAAATATTGAAATAAATAAATGCAGCGATACCGTAAATTAAATATAATAGTAAATTAAATATAAACCATTTTATGAGACTCCTATTTTTGTTTCTTGTGTTAGTGGGCAACACTGGTGTCATATTTTTGAAGCTGCCTAAAGACATTTGACACGAGTCGTAGGGTGCGTAACTAACTTCAAATACAAACCTGCGAAGAACAGCTTGACAATAGCCATACAATGATGTCAACTGGGACCCACGGCTAAAAGTGCCTTTCAAAGCAAGCAGGAGCTCGAGAAAATTGAATATTACTTATGTTCACCTATCCAAATACGAACCATGTTCGGAGGAAGCTCTAGTAATTCGTATTTTTACCATGTCACGCAGAGCTATAGAGGTATGTTATATTATGTATAGACGTATAGATGATTGGATGTATTTGCTAATATCTAATGCTTGTGTTTTGTACAATATTGCGCATATTAGTAGGCTCAGCGAATTATAATATTATGGAAGCATAATTTATTAAGCTCAAAAAAGTCACTGTATTTCACTGCGTTATAGCGGACATTCGCTGACATTTGACGCTGTGTCATGCAACAGTAATTTTATATTAATTCCAAGGGCCGTTTTGCGCGATGATAACGTTTGCAGTTACTATTCCATAGTGCTCAGTTCGCCGGGTGAATCCAAAATTGAGAAGCTGTGCAAATATTGCCTGAGATCTGTCTTAATTACATGATCAAAGACTCTTAAGACGGATTAGCGAATTAAGTCAATGGAAACCATTGCAGAAGCGTGTTTGGAACTTGGCAGTCTCAAAACCATCTGAGACTAATATTTTCTTTGCATAATTTACACGATCAAGGGAATAGGCAATGCGCCTAACGACCCATCTCTAATTTGATTCCTTTTAGAAAAAGATGGTGGGTTGGTGAACGAGAAGGTGGATCTTCTCGCCCATAATCACGTTTAAGTGGCCTTTTAGTTCAGCAGCCCTGGGCTCTGTAGCACAGAATATTTAATACTCTACAAAGTGAATCTCTAGGTACTTGATTTATGTAAACTAATATCCGCCCAAAACAATCAGAGCTGAGAAGAAGAGACCAAAATATGTCACCTTCTCTTTTGT
The DNA here is from genome assembly GCA_943193695.1 of Acrobasis suavella. Taxonomy (NCBI): domain Eukaryota; kingdom Metazoa; phylum Arthropoda; class Insecta; order Lepidoptera; family Pyralidae; genus Acrobasis; species Acrobasis suavella. The sequence continues at coordinate 9,141,135 of OW971935.1, forward strand.
CACTGTCAGTTTCATTTTGTGGAATAACGGCATAAACCAGTTTTAAAGTTAGTCAGTGATTTATATATAATAAGACGATACATGTTCTGGTTAAAGTACGATTGATAACATATGAAATAGTTTTTAAAACACAAAAATTTGTTACAACTTTAAACAAGACATTCTGAACTGAAATGTTTTCATGCCAGCAACACCTGTTTCAAATGCAAAACTATTTTTAAAATAGAGCGCGAAACTCCATACGAATAACATAGGACGTACGAGTCCGCTGGTGTCATTTGCCGACGACGTGAATCTAGGGTTGATAAATGACGTCATTTATTCCACACTACCCTTCCGTAGTATTCGAAACGTACCCACAATGTGTCCAACGTCTGACATATTATCTCCATTATTATGAAGGTAGGTAAGCTTGAAAAAAGATTTTTGCATATTTTAATGAATATAAATAGCGAATTAGGAACATTTGACGCAAATTGAGCTAGCTCCAGTGAAAGTTTTAAAACTTGTATTATGGGATACTAACATTACTAACTCAACGATACTATATACACAATATGTAACAAAAACCCTTTCCGATCCTTGTAGGAGTAACTCTGACCGTCAATATGAACAACTTATCCTATGGGACCAATGCTTGAAACTCAAAGAAAGAATCGTCATTTTCATACAAATTGCCGGCCTAACACCTTTGTATGAAAATGACAATTTTTTTACCCTTAAAAGAATCGCAGGTTGACTGGAAGAGATCCCTATATGGGATAAGGACGCCTTTATAAATAAGCTCTTTCGAATTTTTTGTATTTTATTTTGTTCTTTGGTACAATAAAGTTATTACAAACAAACAAGAATTCTATGAATAAGCAGACAATTATCAAACCTACTCAAAAAGTTTCACGGGCATCTGTTGAGAATTCAGTATACAGGCCAGAAAAACTAGAAATCTGGATATCCAAATTTCCGGAACTGGACACACGGAATAATTTTTTGTCAAAGCTGAAACGGACGCAGGGCGACGCTTCGCTCGCAAGGTAAATACAAAATCTATACTATACTTAATAAAAGAGTAAAAAAATGTGTCTGTACATTGAATATTTTTCCAAAAACAAAAATTTGGGGCTATGGAGACATAGCAAAGGAGTAAGAATATAAAAAAAACGTCTGTCTGTTTGTACACGCTAATCTCCGGAAATACTGGACGGATTCGAATGAAACTTTTTTGTTATGTAGCTGTGAAGCCTGTGCAACATATATGCTGTAATTGATTTTGGAAAATGGAACACATGATGCAGAACTATAATGGTCCAGCTAAACTATAAGAAATATAAAAATGCCGCCTTATCAGAAGTTGTTAGGCTTGATGAGCATTTTTGTTGAGGTATAATAAAACCGGCCAAGTGCGAGTCGGACGCACGTAAGAATGGTTCCGTACCATAATCTATGAAAAATCACGTTTGCCGCAATCATCAACTTACCCCTTAAATATTTATTTTATTCTGTATTTAGTATGTTTTTGTATAGCAGCAACAGAAATACATCATCTTTAGAAATTTCAACTGTCCTGCTATAATAGTTCATAAGATACAACATGGTGCCAAAAAGACAGATAGACAGACGGACAGCGGAGTTTTAGTAATAGGGTCCCGTTTTTACCCTTTGGGTACGGAAGCCGAAAAATCGAAGATTTGAAATACCTGATGCAGAATCAAGTGAAAGTATTTGCATAAATATTTTTTTACCAAAAATCGCGATGATCATCTGGAATGGATCATGTGGAAATCTAAGATATCAGGTTAAAATTGTTTACCATAATATAATACCATAAGCTGGGAGTAACTCTACGTGGTGAGGGTGGTATCAGTTTGGGCCAAATTTTTGATATCGAGTTGCCTAAACTGGCTAAATCTCTCATTTGGTGTCTAATCATTTGGGATGAATGGTCAATGGCCAATAAAAAGGCAGTGGGAGCTGTAGACAGAACGTTGCGAGACATTCGTCGAGATGATAGGCCAATGGGCAATGTCACATTTTTGTTGTCGGGAGATTTTCGTCAAACCTTTCCAGTTATAAGTCGGGGCACTAGGGCAGATGAGATTAACTCCTAGGCAGTAGAAGCTGTTAATAGAACGTTGCGCTACATTCGTCGAGATGACAGGCCAATTGGCAATGTCACATTTTTGTTGTCGGGAGATTTTCGTCAAACCCTTCCAGTTATAAGTCGGGACACTAGGGCAGATGTGATCAACTCCTAATTAAAACAGTCTTATCTGTGGCCTCAAATACAAAAGCTCAGATTGACAATGAATATGAGAGCCCAGCTTAGGGATAGTTCACATGCCCACGAGTTTTCAAGAATATTATTAAAAGTTGAGGAAGGTCTCTTTCTTGAAAGAGAATGGTCAGGTGAGTCTTCCCGTAATACTTGGCAAAGTGGTTTCCTCCGAAAAAAAATCTTCTAAGTTCATTATTTGCGGACCTTCAGAGCATAACACACCAGTATAATTCCTGGACATGTGAACGCGCCATATTGACACCAAAAAAAATTAACAATGCGCAACGATTAATTAAAAACTTGTGACGCAAATTATTGGTAATGAAGTGGTGGTATTTATTGGTACTTTCTTGGATAGTGTAATTGATCAGCCGACGCCACTAATTATCCAGTTGAGTTTCTAAATTTACTTGCATCAAATATACTCTCAGCTTAAGAAATAAGTCTTAATGTCGGAGTGCCGATAATGCTGATGCGAAATTTAACTCCGCCGAAACTGTGTAACGGGACCCGACTTAAAGTCAATGATTTGCTGCGAAATATACTTGAAGCTAAGATTCTCACTGTGAGTGGTGCTAGTGAAACTGTATTTATTCCACGCATACCACTGATCCCCAACAATTTTCCTTTTGAACATACACAGTTCCCTGTATCCACTTGCTTTACTTTGAAAATAAATAAGTCGCAGCGTCAGACGCTTAAAGCCGCTGATGTCGACCTAAGGCCTGGTATTTCGGATGGCCAACTTTATGTGGCTTTCTCCAGGGTTAGTAATGCTTCAGGGCATTTCATATTGGCTCCCGAAGGATAGACTCACAACATGATTTATAAGGAACATTTCTAAACTATGGTTTAAGTATAAAAAAAAAAAAAAATAATAATATTGACTTTTTATAACTTATAGCACTGCTATGCACTGCAAGTACTTTCTTATGTATCTAATTAGTTTGTATTTATATTAATACACCGGAGTCATAAAGTCCACGCAAACGAAGTCACGGGCGTCAACTAGTTATTTTTATAAAATACTTATACAGACTCTTTACGGCTTTATGCATAGACCAAGATTTTTTTTTTACTTCGTAAGAAGACCGAACTAGCAGAATGCGACAAAAAATTCGTTTATGGTCACCCTCACAAAAGCAAAAGAGATAGCGATCACGTTGACATGAGCCAACTTTTGAATGAGTAATAAACTCCTGTATACCAGGCTTATATTGTGTCACACGGAAATTGGATTTTTCTTATTCTAAACTGTGTTAATTCATAAGTTTTCTTACCTTAGAAAGAAGCTGTCGTGCTGGAGTACGGATTGATATGCGACAAAAAACAATACTCCTAAGAAAAACACGTATTATTTACAAGTAAATTAAGTTAGAATCACACATTGCCCCTTCATCATTTTCTTTTTCAGAACTTCTCCAAAAGACCTGTTCAGATTATGTATTTTATGTTTTCTTTTAGAGCAATCACACCTAGGTATACTAATACCACACAATAGGTACACTATACCTAAAGAAATAATTTAGGACGATTTTGCATAAAATATAAAAGTATATGTTTACACTAAGGCGTGACAAATTATTGATGTCACTTTATGTCATGAAAATAGATATCGATTAAAATTCAATAGTTTTTGGTCGAATAATTACAAACTCTTTTAAATAAAAATTACGATCTGTAGATTTTCAGAATAATAAAACAGATAAGTAATCATGTTTTAATTGTTCATTATATTTAACAATACTGAAATAATTTATCTCAAGAGAAAGATATTATTATAGCTTCTTATCTTTCCGAACAGATTGTAAAAGCCGATTGAGGGAATTAGCGCGAATCATGATACTAGACGTTGCGGCTAGAAACTGTCACTATTTTGACTACTTTTCTAAACCTCCACGCCTACTGGCACGCTAAGAGTGGCGTTTGAAAATGTATTCGTTTAATTTACAAACATTTTACAAGCGCTCTACGTCCGAGATCAATTCTCTGGATATGTAAATTTTGTATGAGATATTAGGTAAGCTTTGTCCTTTAGTCGCCTTTGTGTCATCCACAGAAAGAGGTGGAGTAGTCCTATTCTTAATGGGATATAAAACTGCAAACTATATTTTACATTATTGTCGCGGACGGCCGTGTATCTTTTAGGGTTCCGTACCCAAAGGGTAAAAACAGGACCCTATTAACAAGACTCCGCTGTCCCTCACTCTGTCTGTCTGTCTGTCACCAGGCTGTAATTCATGAACCGTGATAGCTAGACAGTTGAAGTTTTTCACAGAGTCTAACGTTTTATTTTCTTAACAACCCAAATACATTATTTTTGATACCAGACCCAGGATACTACCATATTGGAATAAGTATATAAACAAGCTGCTTCTCTTTCTACGCAGATCGTAAAAGCCTATCGCGGGATTGGACAGAAATTTGGATAATGTCGATAAACTATTTATTTGGTTCCATTCATATTATAAAAAAAAAATTCTACCTACGCGTTCATTATTCATTAGAGGCTACCGGCAAATGGGACCGCAATCAACTTGGACCGTGGTCCCAGTTACCGGATCCAAAAAAATAATATTTTTCTTCCGGGACTTCACTTACAAATTTAAATCTATTGGTCAGCCCCAAACAGTACAGTCGTTCTCTAATTATTCTGAAGCATAAAAAATCCTGACGGCATCCAAATATCATAGAGAAAGCATTCAGCGATTAAAAAGATAAAAAAGTTCTTAGCGTGCTTTATGTGTATTTTAAATCAGTAACAAGAATGGCAATCAGTGCTAAATATTTTTTATATAATATTTAAAAACAATATTTTTGAATCAAAGAGTTATTTTTGGTAATTACATTTTAAATTTAGCTTACGGTACCATAAAGGTTCACCATCCATAATACGCAGCCACGTGGTAAGTTTGTTGTGGGAAACCGATCTAACGGAATGTGTAATATGCCGGCCATGTCGATTTCCTGCCCACAAATATTTGTACGATCTGCAAGTATTTGTTCTGTATGGGTAAGATGGTATTTTGTCCCATTCAGCCATAGTACTTACCTACTGGGGGTTCAAATATTCGGGTGATTATTTGGCAGACCGCATTTACGCAAATTGTGTAGTTAGTGTAGGTATACATAAATATAACTGATGAGAAACTAAAGAACATTATAATAGTATTTTATGCAACAGTTGTATAAGAAGGTTCGTAAAATGCGAGTGGCGCAGGTTACGATGCGAGCCCTGGCGAGCATCGTAAGGAGACGCCATCGAGCTTTTTTGACATACTTATACAACGTTGCATACAATACTTTTTCTAGGACTACATTTACTAAAATAAATCCAAAAATAAACAAAGAAAAGTAGGTATGAAATACTACCATATGATTGCTAGATACTAGGTATCTATGGAAGACTTAATTTTTTTTATTGACATCTTCCTAGTGACCAAAAGTGCAATTTTTCAAACATAGAGTCACCTAAACGAATGTTTTTCATACAAAAAACCGTTTGTTCAGTGACTCCACGTTTAAAAAATGGCACAATATGTTAAAATAACGATTTTATTATGTTGGCAGTCTGGAAGATCTAAAGAAAAAAGTTATAGGTCTATTGTTTGGGCCGGACCTGCGCCTATCGACACGAAGCTTCGTGCTATATATTACACGATACACGCAAATGTGACCGACCGTTATCGGGTATCGTCCCGAATATTCGGACTTTTTTTTTTTTTTTTTACAATTTATTGGTTTAGGCATTTGTCCTCAATCTCACCTGATGGAAAGCGACGATGAAGACTAGGATGAAGCATGCCTATCCAAAAGATACCCATTCAATCTACTTTTGAATGTCCCGGGGCTGTACTTCTCTGGGAATATAGACGCAGGCAGTTCATTCCACACCTTAGCTACTCGAACCAAAAAGGAATTGTCAAAGCGTTTAGTTCGAGACTTAGGTATTTCAACGACAAAGGGGTGAAACCCCTGTCCGCGCCTCGTAGTCCGATAGAGAAATGGTGAGGGTTTCATGAGATCAAAAAGAGCCTTCGAACACTCTCCAAAATGTATCCTATAGAAAACCGATAAGCAGGCTACTTTGCGACGATGCTCTAGGGACTGCAATTTTCTATTCGAAAGCTCATCGCTGTTTATAAGCCTGCGGGCTCTTCGGTCAACAGAGTCTAGTGCCTCAAGTTGGTATTTAGCGGAGCCATTCCACAAGTGACTGCAGTACTCCATGCAGGAGCGAACCTGGGCTGTATAAAGATTAAGTAGCCGTTCAGGGCTGAAGTACCGCCGGACCCTAGAAATGACGCCCAACTTCCTGGAAGCAGTCAGTGCCATCGACTCTATCTGTTGGCCGAAGTTGAGTTTGGCCGTAATGCTGATGCCTAAAAGCCCAAGATGGTCAACTATCGGCAAGGAAACACCTTGGAAAGTGGGTGTAAGTTGGAAGTTACTCTTTTTTGCAGAAAAGAGACACGTCTGGGTTTTGGACGGGTTGAACTTCACAAGATTGGCGTCACCCCAATCCGACACCCCCTGTAATTTCAAGTTAACTCGTTCAATCATAGACTCTCTCAGTGACTGGATTTCTTGTGGACTTGTACGGGCATTGGACATATAACTCTCTACAACGGTGCTGTCATCGGCGTAGCCAATAATGCCTGATGTCAGAAGGTCATTAATGTGCAGTAGGAACAAGGTTGCAGAGAGAACAGATCCCTGAGGTACCCCGGCATTAATAGCCATTAGGTCAGAAGAGCAGCCTTCTACAACCACTCGAATCGACCGTTCCCTCAGGAAATCGGATATCCAGCTACATAGGTTTGCTGATATACCATACGCTAGAAGCTTATTTAAGAGAGCTTCGTGCCAGACCCGGTCAAAAGCCTTGGACATATCGAGTGAAACGGCAATTGCCTCACCGTGACCCTCTAAGGCTTCGCTCCATAGATGCGTGACATATATCAATAAGTCACAGGTTGAGCGACCCTTCCGAAACCTATATTGACTGTCACTAAGGAGCTCGTTGGTTTCCAGATATGCCAGGAGACGATTGTTCAATACACGTTCCATAATCTTGCATAATATTGACGTGATTGCTATAGGTCGATAATTGGCCGGGTCGGAGCGGCTTCCCTTTTTAGGAACAGGTTGTACGTTGGCAAGCTTCCAGGAACTCGGGACCATGCCAGTCTCCAGAGAAAGTCGGTAGAGGCGTGTCAGAATAGGGGACAACTCGGGTGCGCAGCGCTTTAGAACCACTGCTGGAATACCATCAGGTCCACTAGCCTTGTTCACGTCCAGACTTAGCATGCATTTAAGAACCTCTTTTTGGTGGATTTGTACGTCTTGCATCTTGGGGCCGAACGGAGGTAACTGAGGTGGACTTTTATCTTTACTATCTAGACGCGAACAATCTGCAAAAAGATTAGCAAACAAGTCTGCTTTCTCTTTTGCGCTATGAGCCAGAGAACCGTCAGGCTTTTGCAGAGGTGGCAGTATTGGGCGACAGAAGTTCATCTCAACCGACTTAGCAAGAGACCAGAATGCTTTACTTCCTGAGGGACAAGAAGCAATCTTGTCTCCAATACGACCAACGTGATCGAAACGAGCCTTTCTGAACACTTTTTTGCAAGACTTGGCAGCAGCGTTATATGCTTTCTTCGTGTCGTGTAGATCAGCAGCTTTGCTTTTGCGAGCATCAGCCCAGGCCAAGTATGCTTCCCGCTTACGCTTCTCAGCTGAGAGGCAGTCGGCATTGAACCATGGGCGAGCTTTAGTTTCAAGGGATACGTCCGCGAAAGGAATAAAATACTCCATCGCTCGACATATCACACTCGAGACAGCATCCGTGCAGCAAGAAGGATCACTCGAAGAAAAGCAAACTCGCAGCCAAGGGTAAGACGCGAAAAAATGCCGCATCTCATCCCAATCTGCCGACTTGTACCTCCATACTCGTCTAGTGCCTTTAAGACTGGTATCAGGTGGCGAGTAGTGGGATACAGATTTCACCACACAGTGATCCGATGTCCCAAGCGGCGGTAATACGGACACCGAATGCCTGTCAGGGTCGGTTGTCAGCAGAAGGTCCAGGCAACTCTCAGTGTGGCCAAAAACGTCAGGAATACGAGTAGGATCGTTGACAAGTTGAGAGAGGCCGTAGGTCATCGCAAATTTATAGGTTTCTCTCCCAGCGTGGTCGGTTTCCCGGTATGGGTACAGCCATTCACTATGGTGGGCATTAAAGTTAAGGAAAACGTTGCTGGACCTTATCTGCAGCATCGCTTAGATATTCCATGAGCCGAGTTGTCTCCAAGTCTCCGCTATGCGAACGGTAGACACAGGCGTAAACAATGTGATCAAGGCCAGTATCTACAAGAACCCATAATACAGAAAAATCCGGAACTTCCAAGTTATAGAGACGCCGACAACAGATCTCATCCCTGACATATGCGCATACGCCTGCATGGGGGTGAAACTTGGCCTCCAGGATATAGCCTGGGTAATGCAGGTATGACAGGTCTGATGGATTACAGATCTGCGTCTCGGTAAGAAATAGCAAAACTGGCTTTGCAGTCTCGAGGTGAAAATGAACTGCATCAAGGTTGGAATGCAACCCCCTAATATTACAAAAGTCGACTATCAGCTCAGAGGGCGTAGCCGGAGAGCGCTTGCTATGACAATTACCCTTAGATTTTGCAGCCATCAAAAGCGGAATTTTGCCCTCCCCAGAATACAAAGGGCAGCCTGAGCGTTTTTGCTCAGGGAGGGATTCTCCTACGCATGGACGCAGGTACCCTCCTGGGGTAGTTTTCTCTTTAATTGCCGCTATCATAATGGAAAGTTTGAAGGGGTATTGGGCTACCGGAATCTCACTCACCAAGCGAAACACAGTAGCCTTTACTATTTCACGCCGGTATTCTGTGAGAAGGTGGTTATTAGCCGGCTCGAGCAAACCCGATTTATGAGCTAAAGGTGTTGTTGTAGCTAATATATTTGGGCTCTACCACCTTAAAAGTTATCACTCTTTAGCACCACCCGGGGATCACGTGTAGGGTCTCGAGGGTAAAGCCTACGGACGCGAGTGATAATCGATCCCCAAAAAACTTCGTGTAGTTATCGCGCGGGTGGTGATACATCAAAGGATTTATGCACGCTAACAATTCGCTTTGCGTGGTCGCACTTGCGTTATTCATTTTGACGTTTGTTTTCAACTTGTTCAGACGCGTGCTGTACGACGGTGTCACGGTTGTTAATGCGTAAAAATAGAATGGAACGATAAAATTGTGTTAAAATTTTTAGCTTTTTCTTTCTAGGTTTCAATAAATGCATTATGTAATTGTTAGCACACATGTTAAAGAAAAGAAAGTCGTCGTCCATATTTAAAACACGTAGATGACGCTATCTTGGATTATTGCCAGATAGTTCGTGAAAATTAACGAAGCTGCTAGTGTGACCAGCGCTTTATCGCGATAGCTTTTTAGTGTGCAAAACGTACGAAGGTTCGCCGCGAATTGCTTCGGGACGATAGGCACAAGTGCGGCCGAAGCATATGGCTAGGAGTATCGTTTTGGCGAAATAACGACACATGTGCTATTATATTAGGAATAGACAATAGACTTTTCTGAAATCATATAATCTAAGTATGTTCTTATATTAGTGTTCGGGACCATTTAAAAGACAGATAACAGTACAGGAGTAGAAAAAGGTTAATACGTACTTAGTATACTTACTTAATGAGATATATGAATTTAACGGGGTCTAGTGTTGCACCCATTGAAAATAAATTATTTGAAAGGAAACGAAGATATCATTTAAATTTTATCTATAACAAACCCTAAATAACGCGGGATAACAAAAAGGGCCGTTTTTAGCCCCTTCACCTAAAAAGTTTATTTGCCAGGCAAAATAAAAACTCCGACGACCACATCTAGTGATTAGTGGCGGAACTAAATATTTCAACCGATGTTAAGTGGAATTTATATCCGTAGCGCCATCTATTATTTTTCAGATTAATTATAAACCTTGACTTTCAAGCATTAACCCCTAATAACTTTAAATGGCTGAACCGATTTTTATGAAACATACCTAAGAACCACCGCAAGGAAACTTTCTTTCAGGTAAAAAAACCGCATTGAGATCGGTCCATCCGTTTGAGAGCTACGATGACAGCCACAGACAGACAAACAGACAGACAGGCAGACATTAGCGTCAAATTTATACCACCCCTCTTGTTTGTCGGAGGTTAAGAACTGACAACCCACCAGCGCTTCTTTCTTTTCTGAAGTCGATCGAAGGAATAGGTGTTATGCTTGGGATACTTGTACCTAAGTATATAGAGTTGGTTATTGCGACTTTTATATAAGTGTATTGTCATAATGACATGATATTAACTTAGGTATACTTAAGTAAGTTCCTATTTATATTTATTGAACTTATACTTTTTTAATTACCTCGTTATAAATTAGTAAACATGAATTTACCTAGAGTGATCGCTTAGTTATAGATACGCGTTGGTACTTATAAAATTACCTACCTGGATGAGTGCGTTTGCATCTACTGATACTTTATAAACTTCTACTTTATCTAATTTAAATTGCTTCAGTCTCTTAGTTCTTCTCTTTAGTCTCTTGGTTCAATGTTACTAGAAGGGTGTCGTCAAGGCAAGACATTAGGATCTAAATTATTGTAGGTACCTAAAAATCGGACTTCAACGTGACCTATCCTGCATCGCGTTACTTGCCTTTTAGTTCTTTTAGCGCCTTTCAGTACTTTTATTGCGTTTCATAGAATTTCTGCCCACCGTTCACACCAAGCGCTATTTACGCACTTAGGGAATTATTTGAACGACGCAAGGCAAGATCCGTGGTACATCATAGGTACGCTGCGTGTAGTTCAATCCTTATACCTCTAGGTAAGTATCCTACGTCATGACCTTGTGAGTTGATAAATAATAGGGAATCTGGACACGTTCCGACCATTTCCGAGGGCGCTGATATCAATCTTTTTTATCCGATTCCCACCAAATGAGAGGTCATCAGATTCAACTGGCGTTTGCGTTTATGCTCTATGCGAGCATTTTTTTGGGCTACTTCGTAGTTATATAGGAAAAAAGTATCACTAGGTAAGTGCCTAATTAGGCCTCAGCACCACCGAAAGTAAATTTCGGTGGTTCGAGGTAGGTAGATATGATATAATATGTAACAAAAACCCTGTCCGATCTTTGTAGGAGCAACTCAGACCGTCAATATGAACAACTTTTCCTATCGGACGAACATTTCCTATGAACAACTTTTCCTACAACGAAAAGTTGTCCATATTGACGGTCTGAGTTGCGTCTACAAGGATCGGACAGGGTTTTTTTTACATATTGTTTACTTAGTAGGTAAGATGTATCATAGCTGTGATAAGAATGAAAAAAACAGTAAAATCGGAGGGCACAGCAGTGCCCCCGCCAAGTCGAGCGCGAAGCAAACACTGCCGTATCATCCTTTACTGGAACCATTTCGCCGCATTTTCACTGGATAAGACCAGAACGCAGAGATTTTCGTCATCCAGTAAGCTATAATCACATACTTAAAATTTCAAGTCTGTAGGTCATTTAGTTCCGATGTTAAGCGAAAGCAAAGTTTCGCATTTATGACACTCACTCACTCACTCATGATCATCAGAATAGAACTAGTACTTCCCATAAACTCAGAGAGCTGAAATTTGGTACAGAGTTAGGGTTTAATGCCCACATAAAGGGAAAACTTTAAAAAACTAGGATGATCGAAGTATTATTAGAGATCGACATACCGCCTTTACAAAAAATATTCAACTTGGTGGGCCGCTTCATTTGATGTCAAAAATCGAAGTTCTGAAGTATCTGATGAAGAACCCTCAGCTGGTCTCAGCTGTATTAGAGATATGATATGATTTCTACTATTGGTACATAAAAAAATCGACTGTCATTGCAAAAATCCAGCGTAGTGGGACACATCTTCTAATTTAATCTATCCTATAGCATCCCACTGCTGGGCGAATGCAGTAAAATAATGCAGTAAAATAATGCCATATGTTTAAAGCGATTCCGCGCCCCGAGATAAAGTTATTTGCTAAAGATTCCTTGGATTGTTCAAAATGTATGATAACGAAACATTCAAAATGTATGATAACGAAACAAAGTGAGGTGAGACCCCGAAGACCAAACAAAGCCTAAACAATTGGTAGAAAAATTTGCTAATAATTTGATTCACGAATTATTGCCTATTAAGTCAAAATTTGAGATCATACCTCGGGCATACGTGTACAGGGAACAATTCCCAATCTGTATGGCGTATGCCCTAACAATTCACAAGAGCCAAGGTCTAAGTTTATAAAATGCCCTCATGGACATTGGCACCTCCATATTCTCTTGTGGCCAAGCCTACGTGGCGCTTTCACGAGTAACCAATCTTCATGGGGTGCACCTCATAAATGTTGACTTCAAGAGTATAAAAGCTCAAGTTTCAGCGATCACCGAATACAACCGGCTTAGGCGTAAATATCGCGCCTGTCTTTCAGAAATTAAACCGTCTAAACTGTCTAAAAGAATAAATAATGAACGTGAATGGACAATAAAAAACTGTTGCTACTGTACAATAATCAGAACCGGAAAAAAAGACAAGAAAGATTTGTAATAATAAAAAAACTAATCCTAAAATGAAAAAAACAGTGTCAAATAAGAAAATCTAATAAAATAAATCAATACGCCCACGTTTCTACAAAAAGAAGTGAAATCCCACCAAAAACATTCTGTAAAAAACTAGCCAAGTCTCGATGGAGCTGCTTGTTTTTCTCTTAAAAGTAATGAAACATAGACAAAGTCGTGCCAAGTCTATGGTTCCTTACTGCGATTTCTTTATTATTATAGTTAATGTTGTGTGACTTGGGTAGGAAGGGTACACAAGGGTACAAAACCAGGTACTCTATGACACCATTGCACCAATCTGTCGCCAGAACCGCTACCCATTGACGATGGAAAATTGCCAATTGGAAAACTTTGATTCAATAACCAGTCAATTGTAGGCTTGATAAAGCTGCGTATTTCAATTATACTTATGTATAGGCTAGCCTGAAACAAACAGTATAAAAATTATTACCAGTACAGACGGACTTCTAATCATTGATTAGAAGTCCGTCTGTACTGTACGTCTATTTTATGTTAGATCGGTGGTCGATTTGACGCTCCAGAAAAAAGAGAGCAGAAGTCAGCATTGTCAATGCTGAATGCATGTGTTGCACAATCAACAACCTAAAATAAGACACTAGCGTCCAATAACCAATACCAGTAAGGGCTATTATCTCGCTTAATAAACATAGGTACCTACCTAGTTAAAACAGATATAACATTACGTGTAAACTAAACCCCGATTGACTTGTACTCGTGTACTAACGTATAAAGAATGTTCAACAGCCAAGTCACACAACATTAACTATAATAATACAGAAATCGCAGTAAGGAACCTTAGACTTGGCACGACTTTGTCTAGATTTAATTACTTTTTAGAGATAAACAAGCAGCTCCATCGAGACTTGGCTAGTTTTTCACAGAATGTTTTTGATGGGATATTGTATTACATTAGGGTATTAAGGATATAAATATTACATGAGACAGTTTAGAACTTTACATAGAAATATTTAACCGTTATCAAGTAAATTATAAATGATTTACCTATGTATGTATGTATTTAGGTAGGTATTTAAAGAAATTTTTCCATTATAACAATCGAAAAATTTCTTAAACATTAGTCTATAAACATAAAAGCGAAAATCACTCACTCACTCACTCATCACGACATCTCGAAAACTAGCCAAAGAAGATGAAATTTGGCAGGAAGGTAGATTGTGACTAGGAGACGTCCGCTAAGAAGGATTTTTGAAAATTCCATCCCTAATGGGGTGAAATAGGGGCTGCCAGTTTATATGAATCTTCGTCATTTTTGAAGCGAGACACATGACATTTTTAAATTAGTGGTCAATAAAAAATAATAATACAGAAATTAGATTTGATTTAATACAGAAAAATTGCATTCTCTGGGGTGCATTAGGGGTTGCAAATTTATATCATTATGAAACTTCGTCATTTTTTGAGTAAGAGACAAAAAAATTGAGACAAATAGATCATTTGTTCTAGCAAATGACGGTAACGGGAACGGGAACGAAAATGGGAACGGGATATTATTACACAATTTTTAACGTAAAAAACCAATTAAAGACCCTATTAGAACCATTTTGGACTTCTACGCGGACGAAGTCGCGGGTTACAGCTAGTAATGTATAAGAAGCTATGTAGGTAGGTGGATAATTACCAACCTAATAACAAAATCGAATTATTTTAAGCTTGAAAGAGTAGACATTGGATCATATCCTAACATGGTTCAACTTCAAATCCTTTACCATTTGGGAACAAGATGCCCACACAAATAAAAACAAAATTTATGCGACAAAATTTTATTTTCTCAAAATAGATACCTAGGTAGTTACTATGTAGGTAAGTACCATGGACCTAAAAAAACTGACTCTAAATCTATGGTACTTTACCTTTCAAGTTCACGCCTTTTTCCACTAAAGGAAGAAAAGGTACATAATTTTTTCTTTCTTTCTTTTTTATTCCAATATTTGTATAGGTAGGTATTCGGCCGCACTTGTGCCTATCGTCCCGAAGCAATTCGCGGTGAATGGATGTCGATCGTCGCGTCGGACGACGACTTTCTTTTCTTTAACATGCATGTGTGCTAACAATTACATAATGCATTTATTGAAACCTTAAAAGAAACCTAGAAAGAAAAAGCTAAAAATTTTAACACCATTTTATCGTTCCACTCCATTTTTACGCATTTACAACCGTGGCACCGTCGCACAGCACGCGTCTGAACAAGTTAAAAACAAACGTCAAAATGAACAACGCAAATGCGACCACGCAGACCGAATGATTAGCGTGCTTAAATCCTTTGATGTATCGCCACTCGCGCGATAACCAACACGAAGTCTGAATGTTCGGGACGATACCCGATAACGGCCGGTCACATTTGCGTGTATCATGTAAGAGCACGAAGCTTCTCGACGACAGGCGCTGATCCGGCCCAAGCATTTAATCTTTGTTTCTATTCTTTCTATATACGCTGTGGCTACGGGAAAATAACATAAATCAAAGTCACATTTCAATGACATTGACATTTTATATTCCTATGTCACTGAGCGTTTTTCCACTTCCCGGCACGGCGACGGCACGGCGCGGCGTCGGAGTTGCCGCCAGGCCAGGCTAAGACAGCATGCTTGATTCGAATTTTATATATTTTCAACCGACTTCAAAATACGGGGGAGGTTATCAATTCATCGTGTTTTTTTTTATGTATGTTCACCGATTATTCAAAAACATCTGGCTGGACAGAAGGGTATACTTGTCATGTGATCCCTTAGAAATTTTATCAAAATCGGTTGAGTAGTTTGGGAATGAAGTTGGTTTTCAGTTTCCAAAAAATATTGCCGAACAGAACACAAAAGATTTTCCTCTGGATATAAGCCCTTTAGAGCCTTTCTTTATTTCTTCGTTTCTTTATCTTATTCTAACTTTTAACAAGTCAATCAAAGGTTCGTGCAGGAACTTTGATTTCTTCAAGGAAGCTTCTGGCGACAAATCTATACGACTCCACTGGTTTACTTTTCACAGCTGAATGAGACCACAGTCTGTGAACAAATATCACTAGTCACTACACGACACATGATGTGCTGTGTGCTTTATTTTCCAGAAGAAAAAACAGCAGTATCTAATAATTAATCGAATATTACTGCTGTCAAAAAAGTCCAAAAATTTTCTTCGCACATATCGTGCGCTCGATCGATCGTCACCGTCGTCGTTTGTCCCACGTTTTAGTTGATTTCACTTCCACCACCCAAGGACCAGCCCTGGGTTACATTGATGCAGTTTGCCAAACCCTTCTTTTGCAATCGGTTAAAAAGGCTTAGGTTTTAAAAAACTCTTATCCAGGGCCGTAAAAATGACTTTTGAAAATATTCAAATGGCTACGCCCATTTGCCGTGGTGGTGGCGCCAGGGCGGAAGGCCACAGCGGGAGGCATCGCCGTGACCGGGCCACTGCCGGCTAGTGGAAAAGCGAAGCGTGCCATACAACTTGAAACTTCATAATATATTTTTGCGTCCACTGCTGCCGACGCCGTCCCCATCGCCGCCGCCGTGCAGGGTAGTGGAAATACGCCCAATCATGCTTGTTTATTTCCTGTTTCTTTCTTTCTTTTCTTGCTTGACCTTGTCTTTTTAATTTCTAATTTCTCTTTTAGGATCAGAATGTGGAAGATCATTCCAAATAATTCGTCATTA
This sequence comes from Acrobasis suavella, assembly GCA_943193695.1. Classification (NCBI taxonomy): domain Eukaryota; kingdom Metazoa; phylum Arthropoda; class Insecta; order Lepidoptera; family Pyralidae; genus Acrobasis; species Acrobasis suavella. The sequence goes on from OW971935.1 coordinate 9,157,765, forward strand.
TTAATTTCTTTTGTTCAAAAATATGATTACGAAATATATATCACCGATTATCTCACATTGTGGTTTGTCCGTTTTACAGAAAAAGATTTTGTAAATCGTCTTAAAGTAAGTGCCATCTTACAGTGTAAACAATGAAGTACGATTCTACTTTATCTCATAATTTACTGACTTACCTTACAGGAGAGTAATACTACGTTAGAAATAGACGATAAATCTCTACGGAGTAAAGGAATTCAGATGCTTTCGAATCCAGACATGCTGAGAAAAGCAGACATAAAAATACATGGTATCACAATGCAAGTTTCCATGAGTATGTCTTTTGGCTACTCTTTTAAATTGAATTTTAGTCTCACTCAAGGCTCTAAAGAAATGGTAAGTCCTATATTTAAATATTAAGTAGCATAAGCCATTCGTCAAGATTTCCAAACGCCTATAATTATTTATACTTACGCTTTTAAGGTATCTACCTAAAATGCTTAAAAAAATCCATTTGAAATTATACGTGCAACAGAAGCCATTTTACAGAATTATTAAAAATATAGCTGACTTACTGAATCAGAATGTTTATAGACTTATCATAATATTATTTTCTAGTTCTTCCAAAAAGTAACCCAGCCTTTGTTGAAGTTGGTTCAAGATTTGAAGTCAAGTGAGAATGAGCTGCGCCACTTGCTCAAGAAGAAAGACTTAGAAATAGAAGAGTATAGGAGTGAAGGAGCACAAGTTGCAAGTATGTGTTTTGTTAATTCTGCCATTTAACTCTTCAAGCACCGATTGGCCTGATCAGGTCAAAAGAACAATTGAATTCAATTGTGTCTGCGATTTATGTGCTTGAAGGATTAATACCTATAATTACAAACCAAAAACATTAAACATCTATGTGATTTCCCAGATGAGATTATGATTTCACAGCAGACATATACTGTACAGTAGTTTGACTCGGCCGTATCCTTGATATGTAGACCTATGGCTGGTTGGAGCACTGGACTTGGCTTGAACATAAAGTAGACAAGCAGACATGTGTACATAGATTTTTAATTGCTAAAAAGGAAAGCTTGTGGAAGCCTTTTCCGTAGGGCAATACCTGCAGAAACAGGAGAAAACCGACAAATAGAATGGCATGAATAGCAGTTTGTAAAACGGTCTAATCTTAGTTAAAAGTACTAAGGGACTGATGTCTATGGAAAGAAAGAAGGGAGGCTTTGCCCAACAATGGGGCCTAAATAAATAAATATAAATGGTCATAAAAAAATAAATAGGTACTTAACTCATACAAAATGATTTCAATATTGTTTTTAATTAATTTCAGGACATTTCAAAACATCCAAATTCAATGATGAACAGCACATGAATCGATTCAAAGTGTATGAAGAAAGTTTTGGCTCTTCAGTGATTCCTAGTGACATACTGGAGCGATCTGTTGCCCTGCCTGAAAGTAAATTAGTGTAAGTGCTTAATTTTTTTGTACTACCACTTAATGGTAGATGTTTGTGAATGCATGCATAGGACCTTGAAGGGTTTCCACATGCATAGAAATGCAGCATATAACATATGTGTATATTTGTTTGTTTTGTTTTTCATGTGTGTAAGCTGTCATCGTCGTATGGCAGTCGCCAAACCGTGTCAGATGCCTTTAGGCAGTATGATAAATCTGACACCAGTGTTGGCCATTACACACATACATGACTAATGGCTTTACGTGCCTTCCGGAGCATGGGGGAGCTTCAAATTTTTTTATGCTACTTGTAGTTACCATCCAAGTGGGGACCACGCTCAGTGTGTCTTGTGTGTGTGTAAGTGGATAATACAGGTGTCATACGCCATATTTTATTTGAAACTTCTGTGAGCTTCATACCTGAGTCCTGACCAGCTGCACAAAATACGACCTGTACTCGGCATCTGATAGAAGTATAAGAGTGGCGATTCACTGGCAGGAAAAATATAGTGTCATTTGAGCCAGTCCACATAAAAAGCAGAAAAAAATTCATTTTACTGTGATCTAACTCAAAATGTTTAATTACAGGAAAGTGGAGTCAGTTGCCATAAAATCAGAGGTCGTTGAGCCAGCTTGCATCAAAACTGAAACTACACAACCTGTCATCATAAAACCTGAACCAGAAACACCTTCTGTGCTTGAAAGTCAAACAATACAAGCAACAGTTAGTGTTCAAAGTAAACACGTCAAGATTGAGCGAACTTCGACACATGATCCTAGAAAAAGAATGAGAACAAGATTGAATCTTTAGTAAAAGGTAAAAATGATATGTATAGTCAACAGTGCATCAAGTACTCAAATTCAGAGCTAAAGTTGTCTCTATTACCACAAAGTTAATGTGCATTGAGGGTAACTTCTCTTACTTGTCTTGTTGACTGTACATATTAGTAAGAAATATTTATAAGACAAAATATACATAGGAAAATAATAAATAAAGTGGAACTATATCTTATTATACAATATTGTATGGCCAGTTTCAGATGAGTTCCAGACTTATTATGAGAAAACTCAACCAAATATTTTTAAGTGTCAACCATCGACTGACTATTTAAATTGACACATAGCTGGAAAAATTATAAAGATGTAATAATTGGCCGGTTTTAGTTGAATAATGATTAGTGCCTTTATACTTTGTGTGTTTTGTGATGAAATAGACTTAACTTTACAAAATTTAAAATAGGAAATAAGAATGCAGTTTAATATTAAAACTTTATTTTATACATAGAACATTTAAATCCTATGAAGTACTTAATTGTGCTGGTGTAGTAACTGTTACTAGTAATGTGATTAATTGGAGACTTATTTTTAACTTTATTTTTATAGTCGCAAGTAATGATAATGAACTTTTAATACTAGTGTGAGAATGACTATTGAATGCATTTTCTGAGATTAAGTACCTAAATAGTGTGACAACTGATAGCATTATGTGTACTGGGAGGTTACTCCATAAAATTATATGATAGACGTCCAAAAGTGACGTCCTACTTCTATGTCAAACCAAATTAGACATTATTATACATTAATGCTCAATATTGCTTGACACTGAATCGCGGATTCGCGGTAACGGCGGTCTTGCGTGCCGCTGTTGGAGTAACCCCTCTGTGAGCTTTTTATATGTACCACGTAAGTAAGGTCTAAATTGAGTATTTTTTTAGACATTGTCAAAGATACTTAATTTAATAACTAACGTAACAGATACCCAACGCCATAGAAACTATTGGAGGGCCCGAAAGTAGGCAAAACTGGAGTTGCCGGCAGGCACACAGAGATGGCAGCCAACACGACTAGCAAAAAAGTGACAAAGAAAGTTTTGAATATGCTTTAAAAATATTTCTTGCATTTCATACGAGTCATATTTAATTAATGAGAGTACTTTTTTATTGAAACAAAAGTAATAAAAGATTTTAATATTTTAATAAATACCTATAGCGCCATCTAGTGACAAGGAAGAGAAATAATTATGTTTATAAGGCGATGGGTAAGCATGACATGGTATAGATATAAAATTAGACACACTTATACCATAGTCATTATTAAATTTTCATTTATTTTGTAGTAACTTCGTAAAATCGAAAAACATACATATTTTCGTTGTTAATATTGTTATATTTCATAGGTATGATTTATTTTACAAAGTGTTAGCAAATCAAAACACAATTAGTACGCTTTTTTTTTTATGTGGTAATTTCTTCGTGATGATTCAAGTAATGTGTGGATTAACAAAATGTATGACACAGACTAAAATAAAATGTAATAAAGTTTACCACATTTAAAACTTATAATATAATCTTAGCTAGTTCACATAAGTTTATTTTAATAGTTGACCGACATATAAAATGAATGAGATTAACGTATTAATCATTTAAAATGAGACAATGCTAAATTTTGGTTTTCTGTCCAGCAGCAAAACTCGCATCTTTTTGGGGCCAGCCCTCAAGTGCTAAGCACACGTTACAAGCCAATAAATAATAAAAGTCAATTTATTTAAATAATATAATGAATGTATGAACTACATACATTTTATGATAAAATTATCTACAATAACATCAAAAGCTTTGCTCTCCAATGTAATCGCATTAGTTGTAACTACCGGGTGAAGTCCTTTCTCGATTAATTATTAATCGACTGACTTGTTTTCGTCAGAAAAAGATTATGCAGAAAGATCTGGTGTTTCCTAGTAATATTTTTTTCCAAAAAAACACAGTTTAATTTGAAAACAAAATAATCTTAAACTCTAAATTAGATTCTAATAAGAAAGTAAGTTTGCAGGTGTTCTAAGAAACATTATTAATGTGGGTACTTGCATTTTTCTTAGGAAAAATCGTTTTCGTGTCGGAAATAAACTTAAAAAAAAAATGGATTGGCTGAAGTTTATTTCCGACTCGACGACGATTTTTCCTAAGAAACATGCAAGTACCCACATTTATAATGTTTCTTAGAATACCTGCAAACTTACTTTCCTATTATTTTCTTTAAAGGAACTTCACCCTGTAAGATGCTCGATGAAATCGGTGTACATTTTAATGTAACAAATGCATTATTACAAAATTCCACTCCTAATAAATATTTAAATTCGTTAGATGATGTGCCTTTTATTGAGTCTAAGAGCGGCGACACACTACCGGGTGTTGCAGTTTCACAGTAAAAGTAATCGCAAAGCGACCGTGGCGTGCTGGCTGGTTTTCCTTCAAAGAGATTTTCTTAATTTTTTTCTTACTTGTCAAGCGATTCCTCTTTTTAATAATTAACCTCTTGAAAACTGACGATATCATATGATGTCGTCGGCTCTTAGGGGTCGAAAAGACGGCGCTGTCATGATAAATGTCAGATATTGAAGTTTGTGATCAGATATGTCGTTTGAAATAATAGACAATGGGCCGTGTCGTGTTTTTGAAATATGTAGTCAATGTGTATTAGCTACCGCCGTATCTGCCGTATCAATTATACGGGGCCACGGGGGCCCCAAACGTGCGTAAGCAAAAATGTCGAAACAGCAATTTCTTTTTTCCCGCGTAAAGCGTGGGTTCATAAGTTGGCAACACCCTACATCGGTTATCGCGGGCTGCGGGATTTCCCCGTTTAAGTCATTTACTTCAACGGGGGAATCCCACAATAATCGATGCACATACGATACAACCACCACCACCACCACAACGCCAGAGACCACGGAGTGTTTATTGACGCGTTTTATTAAATTGTGCATTGCATTGTAATACAATACAAACAATTGTTCTTATGGTTTAGTAGTACCTATTAGTATGTAGCGATTTGTAAAAAACAATGAGTGAAAGGATAAGAGATTATCCCAGCAGAGCTACGAAAAGAAAAAGTAAACAGAAAAGGGATGTGGTCATAAAAAACTGCCCAATATTTCTTAATTTTTTCAGACACCAGCTTAATTTTACGCAAACATTTTTTTTTATTTTGTAAGAAAACTTTACCCTTCCTAAGGGCCCCCAAACAGTTTTTTATACGGGGCCCCGCCAAGGCACGCTACGCCACTGAGATGAACTAAACTTGCCAACTATTTTGTCGGGCAGCAGTTTTCTACATGCCTCTTTTAAAATATAGATACCTATTAATTTTTCTGAAATACTTAGTTCACCGGATAGTGTGAAACCTATTTTTATTTATCTTTTTATGTTGTAATGCAATGCAAGTTGCTAGCTGTGTAGGATTTAAGGCCTTTTGATTATTATTATTTTAATCCAATATTACTATGATCGATGAACTAACATTCAAATCGCTGTAAAATGTTTCCAACAGTTTTATTCAATCCTAGTACTTCTTTATTTTAGAAATGATTTTCTCTTGTTGGTTTACTATGGAGTGTATAAATAGACCCTTATTATTTTATTACATTAGTCCTGATTAGATGGCTCAGTAAGACTTCCACTGACGTTACGAGGCAACGTTACCTTGCCTTGCCTATCGCCTCTCCTCTCCTCAACTCACCAGTGAGTCTGATTTTGAATGGACACTCCCATGGAACCCAAGAAATAAATTAATAATATCTTTATTTTCTTTTTTTTTGCATTGAATAAAAATGTTAGGTACACTGGTATAGCAACCTGAGACAATTTAAAATTTTCTAAAATTGACTAATGTATGTTTTGTTGTGGTTATAAATATATATATATATATATATATATATATATATATATATACATATATAGTAAATATATAATATCTAGACAAGTACTTTCTTATCATTAAATTATTTATTTTATTTTATTTATTTATTAAAATACATAAAAAAAAACAATTGAATGAAAGTTAATACAACGCAATATAAATTTATTTCAAGTTTTTCAACAAATGGGGCTAGTATAGTATTTGTGATTTATAATATTGCATTACACTCTGGAGATATAGTAGATATTAATTCTGTGATATATCCCTATTATTGTTGAAGTATGCACTAATAACCTGAACTGCTACTTTCTTAAATTTAAATGCTGTTTATGCTTATACATTGCCTGTTTTATCAAACTCGGATCGTCAGCTATGTCTTTCAAAATCAGCATTTAATTTAAGCCTAATTCAAGTCTAGTTAGTAAGTACTTGTCTAAACATTTGTGACACGGTGCATTTACAATAGGTACTTCGCGACAGTTGATACACGCAGCCAGACAGCACACAACGCGTGAAGCTACTAGTCTAAAAGCAGGTAGATGAAATATTTTCCCCTGTTTTGTGGACGACACAACTAAATACAGAATCACTTTTACTTTGATCGATACGGTACAATCACTGACGATACAACCTTCGTTAGTTTTGTTTGTGAATTCAATTTATCTGCAGAAAAGTTGTCTCCCCAAAATGGGTTTTGGTTCGACATTTTCATTTTTAATTCGTTTGGCCCACGAACGTTTCATACCCCGAATCTTACCAGAGATTTTAATTTGATATTAAAAAAAGGAGGTACATACGTACTCTTTTATCGATAAATTGAAGTGCTGTCGTTAGTATTTAAAAAATAGCAGAGATTTTTCATGTAGAAAAGTGGTTTCTAGGCATTTTTTTCGCATAGTAATGAAACTAATGAATCTGTATTTATTTATGGAATTATATCAATCAGTAAGTATACTAGGAGATATATTGGTACTCGTTCTTTATACCTTTGTGAATTTTGCGATATCTCAGAGAATGCAAATGGTTCCTCTTTGTTTTCTACAATACCAAGTCTCCCTTATTGAAACAGACATGATTTATAAGTAATTCAGATGCAACCTAGCCCTTCTATCTTACACAAGGGTCCTCGAAATGCACTTCAAACCTTTGGGTTATTTTGTATTAAAATGTCCCCTTTCCTTTCTCACCTGCTTTGGAATTTCCTAAGGACTGCATATGCTTCAAAATATCACCAAATGTTGTGCACTTAGGTACCTTCTTCTCTTACCGACTCTCATGGATTGTTTACGTAAGGACTGACCGCTAGTCCTTGAAGGAATCGGCAGCGAAGAGAGACCATTTGCAATCTTAAGATTTCGCAATGAATGTAAGTAAGTAGGTCCTGACTGCCTCCGTAGTCCAGTGGTCAAGGCGTTCGCCTTGTGACCCGGAGGTCATGGGTTCGATTCCCACTGGGAAGCATACTTTGTGAAAAGTTGTTTCCAGTCTGGATAGAATATTGCAGGCTTGAATCACCTGATTATCCGAAAAGAACTGTGGGTCCCGAACGCCACCTAGCGTTTGATCATCAAACTATCCAAGGATTGGTTCCTGGTTTGCCCTTTGGGTTGTGGAGGTCAGACGGCAGTCGCTCTGTGTAAAAACCAGTAACCTTGTCAAATCTCCTTGGTTAGGTAGCGGACCCCGGGCTCTGAAGCGTTACTGCTGAGGATGCAACCGGGAATACGCTCGGATGATGATGATGTAAGTAAGTAGGTCCAGTTGGCTTCAAAAGTAGCTTAGCATTTTTTACTTTGTTCGGTACCATCATTGCAGTTTTTAGGGTTCCGTACTTAAAGGGTAAAAACGGGACCCTATTACTAAGACTCCGATGTCCGTCCGTCCGTCTGTCTGTCCGTCCGCCCGCCTGTCTGTCACCAAGCTGTATCTTATGAACCGTGATAGTTAGACTGTTGAAATCTCAAATGACGTAGGTATTTCTGTTGCCGCTACGTGGGGCGCACTATAAGTTTCCGGAATGAATATGAAAAAATACTATTAAAGGTACAAAATTAATTTATTGTTTTCAAAATAATCTCCCTTGGCGTCTATGCACTTTTTCATTCGATGAAACCAGTTTTGAAAACTTTTGTGCCACTCCTCTGTGGTGACCTCTGAAACGTGTTTTTCATACTCCTCGACAGCCTCTTCTGGTGATGAAAATCGTTGACCGCGTAATTGGTTCTTAATTTTTGGGAACAGAAAAAAGTCACAAGGTGCCAGGTCGGGATACAGTGCAGGATGACTCATGAGTTCTACATTTTTCGCCTTCAAAAAGTCGTTTGTCTGTCTGGCCGTGTGAGAACTAGCATTGTCGTGGTGCAGGATGATACGGCGTTTACGGTTATTTTTACGGAGTTCGTCAATAACTTCCGACAAACAAATGGTCGTGTACCAGTCACTATTCACTGTACGACGATTCTCTAAAGCAACAGTAGCCACGTGTCCAGTTTTATTACAAAAAGAAGCAATCATCCGCTTAGATGCACTTTTCACGCGCGCCACTTTGGTTGGTTTCGGCTCATCTTGAAAGACCCATACGCTCGATTGCTGCTTTGTTTTGGGATCGTAGCAATAAATCCATCTTTCGTCACCTGTTACTATGTCCCACACCAAATTTGACGCACCTTCGTTGAATCTGGTAAGCATGGCACTGCACCAAGTGACGCGGTCCGTTTTTTGAGCCTCGGTCAAGTTGTGTGGGATCCACCGCGAGCACAGCTTTCTCACACCCAAATGTTTGTGTAGGATTAATTGTATTTGACTCATGCCTATTTCTAAGGATGCGCGAATTTCATGGTAGGTCACATGCCTGTCTGTTTCAATCATACGGCGCACAGCATCGATATTTTTGTTGGTCACAGCGGTGGACGGCCGACCATAGCGAGATTCGTCACTGAGATTGATACGACCACGCTTGAATTCTGCAAACCAGCTATAAACAGTTGTCTTGCATGGTGCTTCATTGCCAAAAGCTGTTTCAAGCCGAGCGATGCTCTGTTGAGCTGTCAAATTACACTTAAAATCGTAGAAAATCATACTACGAAAATTTTCCCGAGTTAAATCCATGTTGATGCAGACACACAATTTTTTAAATGGCGCCACAAGGTAAAAACAAAAGACAGTCAGATGAAACAAACTGCATTCTACAGCCAAAGAGTTCTATTTTCAAATGTTGCAATAAATTTTTAAATATTGTTTATGTAAGTGGCCAGTTCCGGAAACTTATAGTGCGCCCTATGTATAACAACAAATACTAAAAACAAGAAAGTAAATATTTCAGTGGGGTTCCTATACAACAATTGTGTTTTTTTTAGATAATGGTACGGAACCCTTCGCACTTGGCCGGTTATTATATTTTAGTGAAGTTATAAAAAAGAGACTTAGGACTATAGTAATACGGTTCAAATTGAAACAACTTTTGATTGAGCATTCTAAGCCTCTGAAGCCTACTGTACAAAAACTACACACTGTATCTACTTCAATACTAGGTACGTTGAGTATGTCTGATGAAATATTTCTTGAACTTAAAGTAGGTAGGCTAACAGCTACATTTTGACACATCTGTTTCGGATTCCGATGGCTTAATAACGTTGTCTCTTTCCTTCAGTTCAAAAGCGTCCGCCTGAAAGATGTAAAAAATAGATGTACCTATTAATTTAATTTATTTTTGTAGCAGGTAGGTATTTTATTGAACATAATAGATCAGAGGCGTCACTATCGTCAAAGAATAAGTACTAGTACTCACGTACAGAATTCTTACTCAGAAAACAAATTCAAAGAAATGTCTACTCAATGTGGTTAGCGGTATGGGTTAATTTAGCTCCCGTCAGAACTGACTCATCACATCTTCGTTTAGATTCCTAGACATCCATTGAAAGCTAATTTCATTCTTATAACTCTTACTCAAACTATTCATATAACTGAATTGTTACCACTCTGGAGTGGTCGCAGCGCCCACAGTACCTAATAATAATGTAGGTATATTTTTGATACCTAAACGGGGAGTGACACAGGCCTGCTATCGTTACTAGAATAGGTAGGTTTACTATAATCGTATAAATTATAAATAATTAAGTAGATAGATACCTACTAGTACCTAAATGATATCAGGGACAAAATCATGTTGTCATTATAAATAAAAGTAGACCTAGTAGGGTTGGTAAGCACCTAATACCATACTTAACTGTTATATGTGATACTTATATAATAGGTTGGGAAAGAGGTCTTTTCGCATTTTAAAATTCAAAACATTTTTTAATGTAGGTAGTTTATTTACATTAAAGTATGTAGGTACCATTTTGATCGATAACTTTTTGCCATCTTACATGATCCCATTGCTATAAAAATTTTGGGGCTTCTGATCAAAAAACTGCGTCAAGTAGTTTGGCAGTCCTCTCGTGATGTTAACCTGACACTGCCTAAAGAATTCTGAAGAGACCGAAACAGGTGGAAATCTGAAGGTGCCAGGTCAGGACTAACAGCGGATGCATTAACACCTCCCAGCCAAACTCTCTTAATTTTTGCTGAGTGGTTAAAGGTGTGTGAGGTCTAGCGTTATCATGATGAAAAACCACACCCCTTATGTTGATTAATTCCGGCCACTTTCTTTAAACTTCTTGCTTTAATCTTATCAGTTGTTCGCAGTAGAGTTCTGAATCGATGGTCCTGTCTGGTGGTAACAGCTCATAATGAATAATGCCCTTCCAATCCCACCACACGCACAGCATCACCTTGTTGCGAGTTAACCCGGGTTTCGCCACAGTCTGTGAAGCCTGACCGGCCTTTGACCATGACCTTTTTCGCACGTTCTTGTCGTACGTGATCCACTTTTCATCACCAGTTATCAATTTCTTCAAAAATGGTTCGGTCTCATTACGTCGTAATAAAGAATCACAAATGAGTACACGGTTCATTAAGTTTCTTTCAGAGAGCTCGTGAGGTACCCAAATATCGAGCTTTTTTGTGTACCCATTTTTTTTTTCAAATGCGCCAAAACTGGTTTGTGGTCAATTCCCAGTTCTTCAGCTACGTCGTAACTACTGATATGCCGATCTTGCTCCACTTTTTCAAAAAAAGCATCCATTTTATCCGTAACAGGGCGACCAGAGCGACGTGCATCTTTGACATCAAAATTTCCGGATTGAAAACGCTTAAACCAAATTTGTGCTACTCTCACAGACACTGCACTAGGTCAAAATTTTAAAATGTATCCATCTAATTTCTTCATTAGATTCACTCATCTTGACGGTAAGAAAAACAAATGAAAATCACGCATTTTCCTAATTTGAATTTGGAATTATCTTCTTTAAAATTTAAACTTTTAAATGATACCAGCCAGGTACAAATAGTAGGTATAGCCAAAGTGGTTTTATTACAAGTTCATAGGTACATAATATACGAAAAGACTTTTTCCCCAACCTAATATATGATACCTACCTATTTGACTAAGATTAGTATCTATACCTATGTATTTGGTTGGAACATTTTTTTTACCTTAGTTTCTCTGTATTCTCTTATTTTCCTTGCTAATGTCAAGAATGCTTCTTCTATGTTAATATTACTTTTGCACGACACCTCAAAGAACGGCATATCGAAATCGTCTGCTATCTGGAATTCAAAGATTTTTAAAGTTAGGTACTTACTCAAGGCCCGGATCTAGAGGGGGGGCAAACCGGGGCACCCGCTCAGGGCGCCAGTTTCAGGGGGCGCCATGATCGTCAAATATTTAGGGCGAAAGAGGTGTCCCCCCTCTTGGACTTCGGAATGGATCTGTACATTTAGATTTTGTCTAAAAAATGTTGTAGACCATATTCAGATTTTGCCCCTCCTTTTACTCTAATCCAGATCCAGCACTAACTTACTCCAAAATAAAAATCAAACGTACAAGTCTTACTTACTCGAGATTAGAAAAAAAAATATGACGCCTACTTGTGTTATTCCAAAAGCAAGTACCTATTACTCGTGATCAGAAAACAAAATAATAATTAATAACCCCTACTTTTGTTATACCAAAAATGTATGAGTAGATACTCCAATGTATGTAAGAGTTTTATAGTAATAATAATTAATGATGACCTTTGTGGCCTAGTGGTCGTCATGCCACGCAGTTCCACCGGAGGTCCCGGGTTCGATTCCCGGTCAGGTCAAGATGGAAAATGATCTTTTTCAGATTGACCTGGGTCGTGGATGTTTATCTATAAACGTATTTGTAATAAAATATACATATAGTATCGTTGAATTAGTATCCCATAACACAAGTCTCGAACTTATTTTGGGGCTAGCACAATTTGTGCGATTTGTCCGTATATATTTATTTATTATAATCACAAATGTTTAATCAAAATACCTTCTGCCCTCTCTCCTTAGGAACAGCTCGGTGATTCTCATGCACGTCGCATTTATTGCCAACCAACACTTTGATTACATCTGGCGAAGCGTACTGAAAAATTAAATTCATTTTTTAGATTTTCCAACGCTCAAAGAAGAACTAGGGTAAACTACCAGTCATTGGACAGAACAAAATAAAACCTTTCTTATTAGGTTTCTATCAAAACAGAAACACTACAGAGTAGGTATAATTATAAGTTTTTTGAAAAAAAAAAAAACTTTTATTATGAGGCCAAAGTACTTATAAAGGGAAATAAAATAAGCTCAAACTCGATGGAGTTGCGTAGTTTTATTAATGAGTTCCATCGACCACCTTCCGTCTCCGTGATCAAAACTTAGACATTGTCTAATAAAGTTCTCGTCAAGACAAATCAAACGAGTCCTACTCAATGAAGTTATTTTGTTTTATAATTGTGTTCTTTTGAATATCTCCCGGCTCCATCATCAGAACAGCTCATTGACTCCATAATATTTTATTGTCATCCGACTTACAAAAGCATGCAAAATTTCAGCTCAATCAGTTGAAGATACCTGGTTCAAAATTGAATTATAAGTTAAATACCTTCATACAAGAAACATTGCAAGTTAAATAAAAGCTTGAAAAAAGATTTTAGCTGCGGTGCAGTGTCCAATGACTGAAAGTTTACTCTAGGCATTGTGTAGAAATAACAAACAGCCATGTGCGATCTGGACATTCGTACCAGGTGATTTTCTCTCTTCTCGATCTGATCACACACGAGCACATTATCACGCAATATCGCCGTAAAAAGTTTACTTACTTAATTGTATGGAGTCTACTAATTAAAACAAATGCTGGTTACCTAAATGTAATTATGTTATCTTTTCCTAAATACTATTTTCGCTTAAGAGCGGCCTTCCCGTCTTACTTTTCATACAAACGCTCATACGTGATTATGGCGATGTATCAGATTTATCTTGAAAACTTTTGAACTCGTTGGTTCCCGAAGCGATCGTTAACCTTCCAATGGCAAAATTAATGTTAAAAAAGTTTTATTGAATAATGCGTACTATACTATCAATGATTATTTTAAGAGATAAAAACGCGTGGACACTTCCTAAAATTTTTCCATCACACTCCACACATGAAACATAAGAAACTGTTTTTTCTGTTACCATAATAAGCTTACTGTAAAAACATGTAAATGCTCTGCGATCAATAGGTGACCAACATGTAACTAATATTTCCTCTTGACAAGGTCTCTGAGATCGGGTTTTTCATGCTGACTAAAATGTCCAATCCGGTGGTGGCGTCGCTGTTCGGGTCGTTGGATTCCATGAGTTAAGTTTAAAGATGGCTGATCCGTGCGTCAACTCGTGAACGGGTGCTACCGGGAGGGACTGGTCAGCTCGGCTTCGCTTTTTAGACTACTTAATATTTTTTAATACGCAATTTATGCTTGTTTACTTGTTCGGAAGCATTACATGTTATAATGTGTCAACATTTTATTGTATTATAAGTATTCATTGTTTAAAAGACAATAATAATAATATGACCAAAGCCCTTCTGGCGAGTAGGCGACCAATACTGTGAAAATGAGTTTCTTTCGGCGTTTCTTCTCAGCAGTGGTTGTTACGAAGCGCTGGTATCGGTAGCTTTTCTTTAAAAATAAATTATATTTTAATATATTTTACACGTAACGTAAATTATACATATTGAAGTGTAAAAGTGCCTGTAAAGGTCTAATTACTGCATGAACATTTGAATCTTTGAATCTTGAAAACTCACAGGTATCTTGTGCGCTATTTCTAGGATTCTATCAAAATAAAAAAATTTAAAAAAAAATTCAGTATGAGCCTCCAAAACAGCGAATCGGGTGAACTCTGAGATCGAGATGTAAGATACTGCTGGCGCCATCGCATATGCTTCTTGTGAACTATATTGTCGGTTGTCTCTTGATTGTAGTTCCTCGTAGTGGCCGTAGAGGTCGCCACATACTCATAAATTGTAAAGATAAAGAAAATAGTTCGATACGAATCTTGCAAATGTAATGAAGATTTTGAATACAAAACATTTATACCACACACTTGTAAGGCTTACTGATAAACACGTATCACCTGAAACAAGTTTTATGAAATTTCCGCGCCCTATGAATAGTTAAAATTCGTTCAATGGATAGCTAATAATAATACAAATTTCTTTCAAAAGAATGCAAACCGTGCCCTTAGGCGCTATCTCTCTCTTTTTGTTTTGCCTCTTTTTCTAGCATTGCCCTGGATGAAACAACAAGCTTTTCAAGCTATGCTCGCGTTGACGACAGAGCGGTCGGGAAGGGCCGCCTTAAAGAAAAATAAATACACATTATGCAGTATGTAAGATGAGACAGCTCACACAGCTCGCTGTCCCCGCTGCTTGCCGGACGGTAACAGAATAAGGAAGGGTCCCTTCGGCAGCCTTTGGCAATTAATCGTGCTGCCTTGTACATAATAAATCATTATGCAAGGCAGTTGACAACTATGTAATGTAATGCTTTTATAACTTTTGTAAAACAAGAAAATAACAGGAAATTACTTCTTTATCTTTGTTTCTATATGCAGGAACACAGTCATTATCCCTGTTGTTAGTTAGGTCACAGAGAAACACAGGAAATGCACTAGCCATAATTGTGTACTACATAATAAGACAGTTTGTTCACTTAGTGCTTACACTGCCTAGCGGCACCTGGACGTTTTCCCCTAATCAATGTAGTTAAACTTAAATGACATTCATTTCCGTACATTTTGGGTACTTATCTACATAATGCCAGAGGTATTTGTTACGAAAATGGGAACTCGTGTTGTTCATATTTGCTTCGTGGGTATCGAAAGTAAGGAAAAGTCGATAAACTATCCTGAAGAGTTTTCTCAATTAGCCTCGAATTCCCTAATTTCTTTCACTTTCTTTTTTCGTCTTACCATTTTTCGGTCTTTCGAAAAACATCTAAAATATTGAAGCATCACTGGGAAACCATTACAGATTGAATCTTAGCAGATGCAAAGCTTCAATTGATTGCTCAGTGATATTGAACAGGGGACTTACTTCCTGAATGTTCCTCAGCC
The DNA here is from genome assembly GCA_943193695.1 of Acrobasis suavella. Classification (NCBI taxonomy): domain Eukaryota; kingdom Metazoa; phylum Arthropoda; class Insecta; order Lepidoptera; family Pyralidae; genus Acrobasis; species Acrobasis suavella. The sequence goes on from OW971935.1 coordinate 9,173,381, forward strand.
AGTAAGATAAGTGGTTGAAAGACTCAAGATTAGTTATGTCGTACATGAGGATAATTCCCATGGCACCCCTATAGTACGCGGTGGTCAGGGTACGGAAGCGTTCTTGGCCAGCTGTATCCCAGATTTGAAGTTTGATAGGCACCCCGTCAAGGTTTATGATCTTCTGTTTGAAGTCTATGCCTGTAATGTTAACATCAACATTTATTACTTTAAAATTTCACTACAAAATAAGACTAGGGTTTCGCTTCTTGAGGCGATTGGCCGAAGTACAAAAGATATTGTAAGTACAAGAGTATTAGACCGTTCGTTCCATGGGGCGAAACAGGGAATACAAAAAAGTTTCTTCTAAAATTCGGACCTACAACAAAGCGAACAGTTTTTCGGGCGAAACGACCAAATACCTAAGTAAGTACCCTGAAGGCTTGATTCCGAAATAGACTATTATTTAAAGCCTTTTTAAAATAAATGTACAAAAATAAAAAACCGAACACTAAGTACACTGACGTTTAAAAGAATTATCTACGCATAAAAGACTTATTTATATAAGCCAGACTAAACTTATGTATGTCATTCAAATTGTAAACTGCAAAATTACAGCAAATAGAGTAGGTACCTGTAGGTATAAAGAGATAAGATTAAGAACAAAGAACGACTGAAAAAATCATAATTACTTTATATATCTACTTAATGTTATCTTGCTCAAAGGCAAGGTAAGTCAAAGACATAACAGCAAAGGGCCTTATAGTTTTTGTAATGTCTGGTACAAACAATACATACATGTCCTACCTAGGTATTTTAATTCTTTGACCTGTAGAAGTGCAACGAACTGTCACAAAAGTTCCAGATTTATCTATGTTTATTGAACCTTTTAGCTGTACTTACCAATGTAGTGTTTTATTACACTGTGATCTAGTATCTCAATCTTCTTTGTACTATAAAATATGTACATTGACCAAATTGGACTGAACGAATGAATTTTCAATTCAGTCAAAGTAATACCGTGCTAACCCAACAGAGAAAGACAAAAACAAAACATGCCTTGCATAAAATATAATTTTAGTTCCTTAGACAGTGCATTTATAAGTACTTACGAGTACTATTTTATTATAGGTACTTAAAGTAGTGTAGGTATTTCAAGCAAAAAAATACGGGTTCCATTGCAAGTTAATAAATAGACTTCAACTGGTGCATATAAAATGCTAAACACGTACGATACCGCTGCTTCTTCTCCATTGTTCTACTCTCAGAATCTCATATTCCTCGAATGAAAACACCATCTGACAAAGGCTCGTAAAACGAAAACCAAACTTACCTATTGTTGATATGTAAATGTCGTAGTATCTTTCATCGCAATATCTGTGCACTATACACGTTTTTCCTACATTGGAATCGCCTAAAACTAATAGTTTATACGTCGCAGAAAAGTCTAAAGCCATTTTTGTTTACTTTCAACGCAGACTGGCTCAAAACATCAGTGGAACTGTCAAAATGTGAAAAATCAATGAGGGTAAGTGCGCATGCGCGGGTCGCCCCAATATATTGCAACAAGTTTATTTGTTGAACACCTGAGTCTGGGTTATCCCTGTCTACCAATAATGAAGTTGGATTACTCATGCTTCTACATTTTTTATTACTTTCGTAATACTTTCTGTACTCTATTTCTCTACTGAGTTGAAATGAAAATTTAGCAAGCCGGTACCCTATTTCTTGTAAGTAATGTTTCTTCTTAAAAGGCAGTCTGGTACTTATTTGAGCAATCTATTGTATATTCAACTTAAAAAATCTAAAAAAACATCTGGTTAAGAAGTTTCCAAATATTTTTTCTTGTAGGAACCTCTAACTGATTTACGAATCTACCATGCCTTTTCAAATAGATAATACAAGTAGTTTTTGGTCATTTAACCATATTGTATCAACTGTATCCATTCTGCACTTATTTTTAATTCTCAAACAATAATTATGTTAACGTCTGTAGCTGCATTAGCCGTTGGGAAATAAATGTAAACCTTCCGGGTTGGTGGGTGTAAATGGGAGTTTCCTGGCACAATCTATCACGTCCTTACAGCTTCCAGAATAAGGTCCAGAATGAGACCGAAAATATGTGTATCACTGGACTCTGAGATACATTAAGAGCTCCATTTATTTTACTTAAACCCTCGATAGTGGTTATCACGCCGATTCATCTCGGTGGCCAATGTTCTGTATGTTAATGTCTTATGTTTTTGTATTAATGTACTCGATTTGAGATCTGATATAGCACCTTTGTTCTGTATTTTCTCGGTGAATCTGAGGTTCAAGGGTATACGTCTTATAAATTGCTTATGTGACTTGTCTTGACTTTTTACGAGTAGATAGTTGTGCGATTCGAGTACTACTTAGTGCTCGAATGTGAACAAAAATTCTTATGTCTCATAAAGTCAGTTAATTTAATGGCCAAGGAACCTTTTATACAAGTAGGCAATGTCATGTACAGATTTCCCACGAGATTTTGCGACTAGTAAGTAAGATTTCTTCTAAAGCTGTATTTTATTTGCATGACATTTTCCCAACTAGCACAAATTAAACTATTGTCATAATTTAAGGTTTTTTCAGTAATTTGCCTGCTTCTTTGTGGTGTTTTATTAATTTTAGGGATTAGGGACAGCTCGTCCGTAAGTGGCAGTCATATTTATCCTTATACTTTTATAACGGTACCTGCTTTTAGGACTCGATTTAGACCGCGCACATAACTCATATGTGTGACAGTCTTACATTCCGGGTCACACGGTAGCCGCAAACTCACCTGTGTTGTTCCAACGGCTTCATTTGTCAACCGCAGGGGAACAGTCGCATAATACCCTCAATTTTAACATTCATGGCTGGTTTACACTATTCCAGTAAGACTTTAATCCTACCAATAGCAGCGCAAACTCTTTGGTACAGCATAAGGAGGAGGAGGTACTGACTCTTAAAGGACAAAATCCTGATAAGTCATGTTTACATTCTAGGTGCCATGGTAGTCAAAAACCATCAGTCATCAAACGGTTATGATTGTCAACAGCAGGGGAACAGTCGTATAATGCCCTCAATTTTAACACTTACAGCTGCTTCACATAATTTCAGTCAAGACTAGTCTTTAAAAAAAGCAGCGTACGTAACGTCTACGAGGTGGGAGTAACGTCAGGTGAGAATGATGGATTAGTAAGTCCTCTTGTCTGCCATTCGTGATGCACTCATATTATTGTATCAACATGTTTGGGTTCACATTTAATTTGACTGCCGCAAACTTAGGTAGTTATTTAGGTAGCGACTTTATTGCCAAAGGTAATGTCCGCAATTGTTACACCTCTCGACATGTAGTCGCTTAATACCCTAAATTTTACTGGACTGAGAGTTTTAACAAGGACAGTATGACTAAAAACTAGAATGCTACTGGAATGATGTGAACTAGGCATCCCGTTTCGTTCCCCCATTTTGTTATTTTACACCGCAGCTTCTGTTTCCTTGCAATATAGCCGCGAATGACGAATGTTTTGTTCAAGCTAGTCAGGTGTAACGGAATAGATTTGCTGTTTCGCTTTTCATTTTGCTTCTAGGTTTGTTTTACGACAGTGCACATTATGCCTACGCGTTCGCTATAAATCCTCCTGTCTCAACCGCCGTTGTTTGGCTTTATGTCTGCGTTGTAATAGATGCCTGGGGCGTCGGTATCTCTTCACAGTGACTGGTCATTTTGCTGGCCAGTTGCCGGCTTCTATCGTCATCGTCTCAGTTTAATATCTATTAGACTATCACTTTCGGTCGCCGAGTGCTCTATTGTCAGCGATATGATCTTTTTTTTGTTGTAATGAGTGCGCAGATCCGGTCGATCGTTACCTAATCGCTGTAAGTGACGCACTTGTGGGAACATCGAGCTTGAGCAATTTCTTTGAACTTTATCTGGCCGGTCCGTGGGCGATCTAAGTGATCGTTGCATTTCGTCCAGTGAAACAGTCCTATTCATCAATCAATGATACAAATAGACAATTTGGTTGATTAATCGTGCTGCTCAAAGTGCCTAGATATTGCGTCGTATTACGACTGCCGCCGGTCGTCACAAGTATGAAGTCGATCGAAAAGATTGCTCTTAAAATTTTTAAGCAATTTTGTCGTTATAAATGGCTATCTTACATTGTTTCTTAAATAAATACGATCGTTAATTTTACCAGGTACCTAGATGAGTGAATGATGATAACCATTAAATGGTAAATGTTTTTTAATTCGTATGTTTACCTTATTAAAGTGCGAGTTTAAATATGCAAATAGCAGGTTTCGCTGCTGCAAAACTGTCATGTTTCCTTTACGGCGGTTATTTATATCCTTTCTTTGCGATGAATGTTGAATCTGCTCTCGGTTCCAGTGGTTTAGAGGTCAGGGAGTCTGAGGTCACCTGTGTTCCGGGAACATGTGACAAGGAGGCTTATTGTTCGCAAATTGTTTCACGCAAGGTCCCGTGTAAATGTCAGTTTGGCGCCGACGCCGCTGGGCGGAGCGCGTCTTGTGACAGAAATGACAAGCCTACACTGTTGCCTACAGTAGGGGTTATTCACCATACTTGACTGGCCATACAGAACTGATTACATTTATTGATTACACTTAGATTTGCCTTACTGTCGCCGTTTGATAAAACAAATTTAAATTATTTTCTGTTGGCCATAAAATTGCATGGCTTTTGTATTTCTATCGTATCTACATCGTGGAATTAATGAGATTTTTTCTAGCTAGTATTGCAAGCAATAGTATAAAATATCGATAGTCTATCGATACTTTCGTGGCCTTGAAAAACAGTAATAATAGCGATAGGACGATCGATAGTATGTAGGTACATATGCTGACAAAGTGGTAAATTATGTAAAATGTAGAAAACATATATTTTTAGCGTAGCTTCCCTGTACGAGAGTCCCAATTTCTCCTACTAAATGTATGAGAAATTTAGACTCCATTTTTGAGGCTTACCGTACCTGGAGTGGGTCAGACCGGGCATGGGCATATACCCATGCCCAGTAAGCGATTGATCCGCAGCTTCAGGGCTCACGAACATTTTGTCTTATAAATCACCTGCTGTATTGTTTTGTGCTCAATTGCACACTCATATTTTATGTTACAGTCACTTGGTAATTCTACATGATTAAGCCCAATTACATCAATGATCTAGCAAACAAGAAACTACACCTGAATATTTTTTGTAGAGTTTTCCATCGTTTTTAGAATTTGACTTAAAATATGTCACTTTTATTATCTCTGTTCTAATAATACGCAATATCGATAGGAATAACTTACACAAACTCTATCTATTTAAGAGCTTTACTAACCAGTAAATCTTTACAATTTAAAATGATAAGAATTAAATAAAAATTACTGCAGATAGGATCTGTAGTTATATTTCATTTATTACTTTGCTTCCATTTCTTTCAACTTCCATCTCTATTGTGGATTTTTTAAAATAGGTATCTTCTCTTCATTTTCTCATCTAATTAGATAGTTAAAATGCTCAAAGATTTTAGTATCCTTACGGCTTCCTTTTTTCTTAAAACAGCGTTTTTTTTTTTCATTATTTTACGTATACCTATTGCAATACTGCAAAGAATTCTTGAATTAATTTATTTCAACATTATTTCTCTATCTAGTAGGTACACCATTTGCGCCTAATGTTATTTTATTTACATGCAATTTTTTTCCAGTCTCTTTTGATTCTTCAATTACCAAGTTTATTATACTTAAGTTGATCCCTTCCAATTAGGCAGACATACATATATCTGCCCTTAAATGGATGAAGGTAAGTATGAGTCTCCGGAAAATATTTCATTATAATATCAAAAGCCCACATCAAATAAAATTATAATGAAATGCATAGGATCCTGCATCCTTTTAGATTTGAAATTCAGCTTTGGTTATAATTTAATGTCCTTTGAGCACTTTATGCGCTGTTTATCAAAGTCGACTCTTCAATGGAAAGTAATGAGTCTGACTCGAGGAAGCATTTTAATCGCATGGTAATTATGGTGCTAGATGAGACCACCTTCAAGAAACTCCCCTTGAATTCAGTGTTTAGATTAAGATACTAAGCGCAGTAAAATGCATTCCTGACCTAAACTTATCTCACGACGAATGCATTTACAGAAAAGTATTTTACATCAAAGTACTTTGATATGTATCTTGAAGATTTAGTAAAATATTTTATCTTTCATCGGCTTAATAATATCGTATGAATTTTATGTAACCTAGGTTATAGTTTGGTCTTGTAATTATTTGGAGAAGTGCTTTTAATGGCATCTTGAACGCTTAAGCCCAAATTTATTGATATGTGTGTGTATGCTTTCCATCTTAACTTATGGAGCGTAGTTTAAGTCATTGACCTTATAACAAAGGTCCAAACTCGAAGTTTGCCAGCGGTCTCTGGAGCGAAGTGTACCCAAGACGTTGATGTGGAGAGGAGAACAGCCAAACTCAAAGGAAAATGCTGCGGTACAGTTTGTTATCGCTTCTTCTGTACTTGCGCTTAGGAAGCGGCAGTAAACTTAGCTGTAAGTAAATGATCTGACGCCACCAATTACCTATTATGAAATCGAAAGAAAAAATTTCCAATAAACAAGTGATACAAATATCCAAAGACAATAAATGATTTTGACTTTGACTCAACAAGAGGGAAAGGGCTTGTCATGTCTGGAGGAAAGAATGATAGGTGGGCAAAAATAACTACGGAATGGGTCTGCAGGCTGGCGAAGGAGAGGCTGCTCCAGAACACGATAGTCAGACGATATCTCATAGGGCTTGACAAAAAGTATAGCTACAGAGAACAGGAATTCTAGTGGGGAGACCTTTGCACAACAATGCGACAGCATGGGCTAACAAAAAAAAAGGCTAAGTACGAGTCTGACTCGCGCACAAAAGGGTCAGTACCTACCGTTAACTATAAAAAATCGCATTGGTTGTGTGGGACCCCACTTATATATTTATTATATTGTATTTTTAGTATTTGTTGTTATACGGGAACAGAAATACATAAACTGTGAAAATTTCAACTGTCACGGTTCATGAGAGCTACAGCCTGGTGACGGACAGACAAACGGCAGTGGAGTCTTAGTAATAGGGTCCCGTTTAACCCTTTGGGACCCTTATGGAACCCTAAAAAGATTTGTAAATAAACAAGTAATAGCCAAATAGGAAACCAGTATGAAGTAAAAGCACATTGATTTACCACGGGTCAAAATGTCGAGAAAAACGCCCAGTCATAACCGCGTCGTTTCCGCGAGCCTGAAGCTCCATAGAGCGCTGTGAGACATGGCTGTGAGATAATTTGCTCTATTCAATACTATCAATGTGGCACGGAAGTGCCTTTGATGGAAGGCTTGTGATAAATGGAAAGGGATTTAAATTGAAAAGGCGCCTATGCTAAATATACGTTAGTATGTTAAATTCACTTTTTATATAAGCAAAACTATAACTGGTGGCTCTGTGAACTGTATACCTCGAGAGTCACACTGACCTGTTGAAGTTTATCAGGTAAAACGTTTGTTTAGACATAAAAGTTTTCCTGACCTCATTTTTTGACTGACAAACAAAAAAGTTTTATGGCTTTTTTTCATAATTGAATTTGAAATTCAAAAATATGATATTTTTTAAGTTTCGACCATATTTAAAAAAAAAATGAAAAATTGAATCGAAAAAAATTCCATATAAATGTCATACCTTCTTACAAAATTTCACAAGAATCGGTTGATAAATGCGGCCTGTGGGCGAGAACATTCAAACATGTTTAATGTGGTCAACACTGGTGTCAAAATTTTCTAGCTGCCTTAAGCATCCGACACAGCTTGACGACTACAACAATGAAGACAGTCGTGACAGCTTAATAAGCCTACCCAAGTATGGAGATGCCGAGAAAATTTTATGTCATTTGTGGTCACCCATCCAAACCAAGATCCAAGCATAACTTACGATAACAACATATTTATTCCAACACACTCATTCCTGTTATATGCATGTACGTAATACGTACCCATTTTAAATGACTTCAAAAAAGTAGGTTATCAATTCGAATTTTTACTTTTTTATGTATTTTTACCAAATAGGGTTGACCAAAGAGTTAGAAACTTGCGACGTCACCTCTATGTAAAAATAGTAGTACGTAGCCGTGATATCGTGCGAAAATTCAATGCGCTGTATCTTTGTTATTTTTTGTTTCTCAGAGAAAAGAAAAAAATACGTGTACAATATTTTTTTGGAATGTAACCGATGGGCTAAAAATATTTTTTCCATTCGTCACGCCTATTATTACTCAAAGAATAATTTTCAGGTGATCCAATAGAAGTTTTATAAAAATCAGTTGTGTAGTTAGGTTCTGAAGTCTGTTTTAAGTTTTGAAAAAATATCTTAAATAAGGTCTACCATTTTTTACCGACTTCCAAAAAGGAGTACGATCAATTCGTCGCGATCTTTTTTTATGCAAGTTCACCGATTATTCAAAGACGCCTAGACCGATTTGGAAATTGATTTTTTTGCTTGAAAGGGTATACTTTCCACGGGGTCCAGTAGAAGTTCTATCAAAATCGGTTGCGTAGCTTGGGGGTGAAGTCGATTTTTAGTTTTGAAAAATTACAACCTTATTCAGAGAATAGTCCGTCTAATACCAGTATAGAGTATAACTTCCCCGTAGCTGGTAGAACCGGGTCTAAGTAATGAATGGAACTTGGAGTAAGAGGCGCCTCCTTGAATGTAGTTCACAATCTTAGAAATTCCACGGTTTTCAATGATATAAACTACACTTCTATCTAGACCTGACCGTGGGACAAATGTTTTGCACAAACTCTATGTTGCGGCAATGTTTAGGTACCTATAGTTGTAGACTTAGTATGTTACTTCGTTATGTCCAATAAATCTTGGTTGGTACCTATCTCCAAAATCCTCATAGAGTGATGCGTAACTAAGCACATCAATATCTATCAAATCAGACCCAAATAACTCATGTACCTTTTTTATTGAGATATTTGGCACATAATCATTCTAGGTACTAAGTCAAATTTAGTAATTATAGAGAAAAATTAAAATATTAAGAAAAAAAAGTTTGTATACTTTTCAAAAAATTCTCTCTTACTTTAAATCAATGTTGTACTAGAAACTAGAATTCGAAGTCTCAACTAGACCCATCATCATAAATAAACTTAAAACTATTTAACTATCGGTGGAGTTTTTATGCATTTCTCCTATCTTCCGCCAAATATAATATATCATGGCAAATCAATTTAAATTAATAAATATGCCTAAAAGCTACATTACTTACTCTTAATCAGGAGCTACGGTACACTGTAAATACAAGTATAAAAGTGAAAGATAATTGCAACAAAACAGATCAAAACAAAACAGAAATTAAAGTATTACAAAAGCATTTGTTAGTTTCGTACTTTATAGCTGTATTATTTGCCGCCGAAACGTATAAAAGTGAAAGATATCAATGTCTCTGTTCAAGACTAGGACTTGATTGCATTGGCGACACATTCTGGCTACAGGATTATACGAATAATAAAATGTGTTTTTCGATTAAACCTGTAGCCGTAATGTATTACAGTTACGATTACGAGATTCGAAGATTAATTAAGATGTCTTGTTCCCGGAACTGAATATCTTCTATACAATCAAATTTTTAAAACACGGCCTGACTTTATTACTTGGTTTGGTTAGTTACTAAGGTTTAAACTATTATCAGATGACATTTTCAGATGACATTTTCAGATGAGACAGAGTGTCATTTTACGAGATGCCAACTGGTTTATGGTAGATAATCGTTTAAACGAAAAGTTTGACCTTGTTTTAATAACACGGCATTAAAATCATTGTAACTTTTCCATGACTTTGTAGCTTGATACCTATCCCTCTCATAATAATCATCATAGGCGTCTATTGGGAACACATTAAGTAGCAGATACCTACATAGATTGGTATATTTTTGTGACTTAGGTTTGATATGAAACTCAGAGAAATCCTTCTTCAAATAGGTACCTACTTTCTTTTCATAGATAAAATGCAAACAATGGTTGAATGTGTTTCATGTGGTGTGTTGTAAACATATACATAACTTATTTGGACGATTCAACATACCTACGAGTAAGAAAGTTTCGTATTACCTTTAGCAATTAGTATACACCTACATTGTATCATATGTGTAAGGTACCCGTCGTAGCAATGTGGCGCCACCCGTGAGAACAATTGATTCGAACAGATGTACCACATGACAAGTATTAATTATTTCAGATAATTTTGTAATAATATTATCAATCATGTAAGATCTTCCGTAAACATATAAATGGCATTTTCTCAAGCAGGTACTTGATAAAAAAAGATATTGTAATACCTGACTGCCTGCCCAGACCAGATAAAAGGTAGTATGTATAGGAAGGACCATATTATTTTATTTTTCTCTTCTATCTCATGATCTCATCTAAATTAGGGAAACATGTGCTCCCTAAATTCTGAACTAAATAACATCTTTTCATCAAAATGATTTTACAGAAATAATACTTATACTTTTGTGATTTTAGTTAATAGTTTATTTTACTACATTTAAGTAGGTACATTATTATTGTGTATTAGTAAAAAAAAAACACTTTCTAGATATAACATAAATTTAGATTGATAAATAATAAACACCAGTGTAGGTATGTATAGATAATTTAGAGACTTAGGTACCAATATTTTACGTGTTATTTATATCATGTATTCTCGGGCAAAGCCGTAAAAGCCTTTATTGGCCTTCTTTTAAAACTACCCTGTATAATAAAACATGCTGAATTATTGCTAAATAAATTCACATATATGGGCACAAGACAAATTTAAAGTCGATGCACAAATTCTTAAAATTTCGCGTTTAAATAAATATTTCTAAGTGTATACATTTATAATATGATTTTGCCAAAAGAATTCAATTATAAAAATGCAATGAAAAACTTATCTATATTAGGTTACTTATAATGAAAACAAATTTGTTTGCTTTTAATATTTGTTATTCTATTTATAATAAAGTATTACTTATCTTTTACAGAAATGTTCATTTGGGCTACAGTTAATAGGGGATAGGGTTAGAAAAGTATAATTGTAATTAGTACGTCTTTTAGATTATCCAAAACTAATGGACTCATAATTTTCAGTTTGGCAAAAAAGTAAAAACTCACAAAGATACGAAGCATCAAAGTTTCGGAGTGGGGGCTTGCGACGTCATCTCTATGTAAAAATCATACGTAACCGTAACGTCATGTGAAATGTCAATGCGCTGTATCTTTGTCATCTTTTGATTCTCAGAGAAAAGAAAAAATACGTGTGCAATATTTTTTAATAATCTAACCGATGCGATGGGCTTAAAATATTTTTGCATTCGTCGTGCCTATTGCACCCACGCTACGAATTTTCATAAGTCAAAAAATTCATAGTGATGAAAAAAAAATTGTCTGTGGTTTATTAATATAATCTTATTAATCGATAATGTTTGGCGATTACGTGGACTATAATGGGTCCGGCGACACGTTACGTAACTCTTTTAAATTGGCTAACAGTTACCAGTAATGTTTGCATAGCAAATGGTGTTAATTGTTATTAATCAATCACCAGAGAAACTGTCGACAAATATTAAGTGATTATGCAAATTATAGGTTAGGAAAACAAACGAAGTGTTTCCGATTGATTCGTTTGATAATCTTTATTATCTTGACATTTACAAATTATTTTGTTGAGAGTTTATACACTTTGTTGAATTTTTATTATTTCAAGAGTAGATAATAAATAAAATAATTCATTTTTGATTAATCTTCCGTTTGTTTTCTTTCAGTGAAAACCACTCATTTAATAAAAAATAAAACACCAGTAACTGTCAAATATTTAATGAATTTCTAAATGATTTTTGATCTTAATTACTAGATAAGTGTGTTTTCGCCACATTTTGCCACCCAACTTCCCTGGCAACAGGTATCTACATACAAACTATTGCTGGCTGGCGCTTACCCAATACTGTTACTGTTAATTTCTGCATCTCATTGGTTGTCGAACTGCATCTTCGTCTTCTTCATCTTTCTTTCCCTATCCCACTCTAAGCGGAGTCGCCACAGCATGTTAGTCGTTTCCATTTTGTTCTGTCCTTAGTCACTTGTCCTCAACTGTTACATCTTTACAGCCACATTTAACACATTCCATCTATCTTTTGGCCTCCCTCTATTTATTTGCTGCATATACTTGTAGCCTATGAAAATCTTTATCAGAATCTAGGATCCGTAATTGAAATAATGCAAGAAAATTTTTAATCCACAATGACATTCCTCGTCCAAACCATTCGAATTTTTAATAGAACAATGCAGAATAAATCGAAAATGTAAAATCCTAGAAGTATAGATCAAGGGTCCCTTGTGCACGATTTCAAATAACTAGAATTGACCTTCAAGTTTTTCACCTTTGTACCGTCATACGATATTAGTACCGTGTTTTAAATAGAAAATCCTAGGTACGCCTATTCATTTATAGTTATCAAATAAACGTAACTAAGACTTAGCACGGAATTTAAATAAAGCTTTCTTGGGATATTGAACCAATGTCGCAATACCAAGTTACAATAATTAGTAAAATCACGACTCCATTCTTCTTGGTCTCTTCCGAGCCGGATTATCGATCAAGGGAGATAGGAATCTAATCTGCCATCGTAACTTACAGACAATGGCTTTGAATTATGTACGTTTTATAATTTGCAGTATTTGTTAGGAAGAGTTTTCAACTGGACAAACATTTAGTGAAACAATGATTTCTTTTAGTTACAAATCAGTTTTAGGCAATTTGTCAACATTGTAGTTATTTTTTCATTCAGGTGTGTGAGCTAAAGAAAGAAAAGTAATATTAGCAGAAGCTAATTATATTACTTTTCTTCTTCCATTCAGATTGTAGAAGCCGACATAGGGAATTGTCACCACCATTGTAAATCGTATAAATAAGCCAAGCTAGCGACCTGTCTCTGTTTCTAATTTAAGGTTTCTACCTTTTAAGCCTACTATTTTGCTTAGTGGGCCCTTTATTTTGTGACACTTACCAGTAAAACATAAATTGAACTAAATAATTACATACTGCCAAGCAAATAGATGACCCAGGCGTCTGGCGCACAAACGCCAGGGGGTCATACGTATCTGCTTACGTGTGTTCTCATGTAGGTACTTTCCCAAAACGATGGGGCATTTAAAATCTTATAAAGGTATATTGTACACTAATCAAATTAAAGGTTTATATATAAATCTGTGTACGGCACATGGAATGGTTTCCCTCAGTGGTGTTAAAAGTACACGCTTTATCTCAACGCTATATTTTCGTAATGAATATAGTAATACTATTCAATAATTTTTTGTATTGTGGGTGAGTAGGTGTTTTGGTATTTGTGGTAACGAACCGGCTCTCAATTAACTCTTGTATAATGAGAACATATCCATAGTTTATTGGTTAACAGAAGATCTCAATACGCAATCCAAAATAGCTATTCAATTTTTTTTTTATTTATAACAAGATTTTCGAGACTAAGTAATGTCGGTTAACTGTTATCTTAATATTTCTTTTAAATATTTATGTCAACATTACCACCTCAATATAAGGCTGTCAATCCATTTAGGAACGTCACTTTTTGCTTTTTGAATTTTCCAAATACCACCTTCAGTGGAAAATATTGGGCAAGAGTCAGTAAGGTGGGATATAGTCGACTAATATATCTCCGATCAACACCTAAAGTGATTAAATATCCTCGAGCGATTTGAAACAGACCTTCTGTCTACATTTATGTTGTGTTGTTGTAGTTAAGCTTTGTAAGTTCATTGCCCTGGTTACATACTATATGCTATCCAAAGAAGCTGTCATCAAATTCGCAAGATATCATTAGCACTCCATTTAGTTTCGCACTATAATTAGGCAATAATAATAAATAATGATGTTTGATATATGAACGTTTTAAACTGAACTTTGTAGTGGATTTCGTCAAAGTTTGTTCCGATTTACTAACACACATGCATACATTTGCTATGTTTTTGAAATAATGATATTTATGCAGTGTTTTGAAATTGATTAATTTCCAGCTAAGTAGTTTACTGAATAAAGTTTTCTAAAGTAGAGTATGACATAAAAGAACAAGCTTTTTCTGTTTATACTATGATTAACATTATAAAATCACTTCCAAGGAAGAACATTCATTATAACAAATATAGCACAGTCAAGCTTTTACCGTTATCTTTTTATATTTTTATTTTTCTTCGCTCTCTCTCTCTACACGAAAGTGCGTTGTCCATTGTATACTTAGTTTACCTTTTAATCTTTGCCTGCCTTTTGATTTTAGTTAAAAAAATCTAAGTACATTTTTAATTAAATATTTTTTAAATTTACCTACTAAATAAATCAGGCACATTAACATACAAGCGTACAGTAAATAAAAGCCAAAATGGAGCAGATTTTTTTTTAAATGACTTGCAAATTTCATATCTCCAATCGCTGTCATTATTATAACAAACTAGCAAAAGGTCAATCATTTAGTTTTTGCTATTAGCCAGGTTTTGCTCGCCTACATTTTATAAAAGCTCTAACACCTTTGATAAATAAACTATAGATGTAGCACCAGCGCTATAAAGTGTCTTTACGAGTGTACCTAGTGTAGTGCATGTAAGGAAGATGAAAGAATTACAGTTTTATGATTTATATTAACAGAACAATTTACTGACTTTTAATATACAATGACAGTCAATTTTTATCCAAAAAAAAAACAAATGGTTAGTAAACACATATATAATTTAAAAACACAAACCAAAAAAAAATATATAAAACAGTTTGCGATAGCGCGTTCTAATGAAAAAGTGCGCTTATAAACACTACATACGACCCCGAGTGCCTTTCTTTAAAGTGAATTTTATATTCGTACTTTAAAGAGCCTAATTTTTAAAGACGAGTATTTTAATTAATTAAATATTAGATTACTTTTAAACGTCAGTTTATGAACGTGTATATTGTGTAATCTTGAGGACTTATAACATCGTTGCCCATCACACAATAGTCCATTTTTGCTCAATTATCAACGCAAACTAATGACGTTTATATTATTGAGCACTCAGCTCTGACACTAAAAACTGTGTCTGACTTTTGCCCCAATTCCCATATACGAAGATGCCGGTGCCAAAACGACTTGTTGAGGATGTAGGTATGTATCTCCTCGTATTTGAATAATATGCAGAAGTATGTTTATTATATTATAATATGAATATTTAATGTAGTACCTACATAACTGAACATGTACAGTATCACGTCTTTCCTAATGGGATAGACAAAATATGAATACACTGATTCTTGATTTTATATGAAGTTTATATATGTACATCAAGCTAATTTATAACAAAACATTTGATTCACTCCCGAACTTTCATTTCTTTGTCAGAACTGATATTTTAAGATGTATTTTATACCTCTTCCACTCGGGCTATACATACTTTATATATTAAGAGCGGCCTTCCCGTCTTACTTTTCATACAAACGCTCGTACGTGATTATGGCGTTGTAACTGATCTTTCTTGAAAACTTTTGAACTAATATATATATCTAGTGCGCTATTTCTAGGTTTTTTACAAAATAAAAAATTAAAATTTGGAAAAACAAATTCAGTATACGCCTCCAAAAATCTGCTTTTTTGCAGAAATTTCACCCTTGACGGTTCGGTACGGCGATAAATTGTAAAAGCAAAAAAATATTTTGATAGATACCTTGAAAATATAATGAAAATTTTAAATAAATTCTTTTTTTTCACACACTTGTAAGGCTTACAAAAAATCACGTATTTCCTGGAACAAGTTTTATGAAATTTCCGCACACTATGAATAGTTAATATTCGTTCAATGCATAGTTAATAATAATACAATAGAACGCAAACCGTCCCCTTAGGCGCTATGACTCTCTTCTCGGTTTGCCTCTTTTTCTAGCACTGCCCGGGATGAAACACCAGGCTTTTCATACTATGCTCGCGTTGAAAACAAAGCGGCCGGGAAGGGCCGCCTTAACAGAAGCAATCAAGAAGCCTTTTCAAATAGTAAGTAGACTAAATATTAACACTTTGATATCCGATTTTTACGTCCTCAAAGTTCTTTTAGTGAGAGAAAGTATTGTTTGCAAAATCTAAAAGTATGTCGGTTAATGCGTCACTGGTTATATCATAAAGTCCGACAGTCACCAAGGCCGGAGATCCGCTATTCTTGCAATTACTGAATACAGATCAAAAACTTTAAATTGATGTATTATTTGCTTCCGGTTCAAAAGTTACCCCCACATATTATTCTTACATAGACTTTTGATTATTTATCATTGCTATCGGTGGTTGATCTTCATTTTTTTATATTTGATTTATATGATAGCGCGGGAACAGGCATTTAGTGAACGATTAACGTAAACTCTTTAATTATTTTGATATTTCTGATAATGAGGTGCTCTTATGTAAGAATATAAGTGATAATATTTGTAAATAACTAACTAATTTAAAGAAAAAAGAAACTCGTAATGGAAATATGAAGTAAGTATGGATGAGCGACAGAAGTCAAAGTCAAATATTATTTATTTATCTTAGGAAATTTGTATCACTTGATAACTGAATGACAGACAACCCATATTATATCAACAGTACTTTTAAATATCTATTTCAAAATAATTAAAAAAAAGACAAAAGCATAAAAACTAACTCCACTTTCGCTATCGCGTCTGAATCTTAAGTTTCATTACACTCTTGACGTCGGCAACCACCCTACAACTAAGTTAGTATATCGAGTTGATTTGTTGTGATATAATTTAATCTAGGACGTTAAATATCACCGGTCTATAAGTGGCATTGTTACAAGAGGTTTTAAAGTATTGCAGCTAGCACAGATAGGTTAGATCATGATGTCAATTAAAGATTATTATAGAGTAGTTTATCTCTAAGAAGTTAATCTGACTGATAGTTCCTTTTAGTTCCAATGGTTTGATTCCTTCTAAAACGCTGGAATTGAATTGGTAAAACTACGGGAACTTATAATTATAAGCAAAAGATCTCTTACATAAAATAACAAGTCAATTGATTAATTGTGCAGAATTGAAATGATCCTGCCTTAGAAAAATGTTTAGGTTCAATAAAGGTTACGCAATAGAAATTATTATAAGTATTTAAAATCCTTTTACTTATCTTACAAAACTTTTTATTATAAAATCATCCTAACCAAATTGTTGAGTTATTATGAGGATAGAGGAGGTCGTGGACTACGTCCGAAAGAAGTCTAACTTCACCTTGAGGGTTGAGCGGCTGCAGTCTCACCACAAAGCGAATTTTAATTCATATGTAGTGAGAGTGCCGACGCATCATCTGCCAACCTTCATGAAGGAGGACTTCTGGCCGCAGGGTGTCGTATTTCGAAGATTCCGAGGTCGGCTGCCCGACGACACCGTGCGTCACACGTCGCCGACACTACGTGTAAATTAGGATAGGAATTATATATTATGTATGTTAGTTATAAGGTATTTATAATATGGGCCTCTGGCATTGTACAAATTTGTAAGTACAATGCTATTGCCTGAAAATTATTATTACAGCAAAATAATATTGGTCCACCTCAATCTAATTATGTGATTTGTTTCTCGTATTGTGGTAGTAAAAATATTTAATTAGAAGAAAACTTTAACACAAGTTTCAATCAAATACCTTTCCTAATTAAATAATCTTTAGGTTTCACAAATTAATGTGTTCTATTATAGAGTTTTATCAGTTTATTTCAGTAACAAAAGAAGAAACTCACTTAATATAGGTACTCGTAGTTTCGCCTCCGGAGAAAATTGCATCTGCGACTCGAGGAAGTAACCACAGCTTGATTGTTTACAATCGCAAATTGGTATTTAGGTCGCTACAAGGCCATTTCTCGTGCATTTCGTTGGATAATCTCCATGACAAAATGGTGAATCTCGCACCCAATCACCCCAATTCAAAAAGTGCAGGCTTTTCATGAATATAACAGAAAAATTAGTGCTACTAAAATCGGTAGCATATGTAACTGATAGGTATAGTACAGTACTTAATCTCATAAGCTGACGTTACAAAAGTGTGCTCTTAGTTATACTGTTGAATAATGATTTTGTAATTTTATTAAGTATATTTTTGCAAGTTTGATACCTATACATAGTTCAGTTAATCATGCTAAACAATTTTGCTTATTTTATGTATATGTACGATATTACAAAAAAGAAATGTCTTGGAGTTACTCTACGTTGCTTCGGGATCGGCTTTCTACCCTTTTTAGTGTGTGTAAGGGGAAAACACTGATCAAATGTTTGAGATGCCTAAGGGCAGAGCTTCTGACATACTTTGGTGACTGCTATTCAGTGATGACGGCTCGGACCAAAGGCTTAACGTGCCTTCCGAAGCACGGAGGAGCTCAAAAATTTTCGTAACACATTTGGTCACCCTTCCAAGTGCGGACCACACCTAGGATTGCTTAACTTGCGAAAGCGCTAGCAAAACGTACTCCCACTTGGCCACCGAACTCATTGAAGCTTCTCTTGCGTTTAGAAGTATTTCTAGTGCGTCTCTAGGCTCACCAAAAATATATACCGAAAACAAGTGAATGGGTACGATATCGAAGTCTTTAGACACGATTAGTAACTAGAGCGAGAGTGAGTCACACCACACGATTGCGTAACATCGAACTCGGCTATTTACCGCATTATTTATGGTTTGCAAACAACGATCCGGTTGGTTTATACCTCACCACAAAATACGGAGTTGTAATAGAAGAATATCTCGTTATCCCCCGAAAGACACTTTCGGTGCAATGGAAAGACTTTGGGTTGGTATATATTATGCTACTTTATGATTGTATGTACTAATCCGAATCCCTGATAGCTGCATTTTTGCTCTTTCCTTGTTAGCGCATTTTCAGTTGCATCCTAAGCTTTTACTTTTCCAAAGAAGATAAGGAAAAGCACAGATTCTTTCACGTAAACAAATCCCTGCATGTACATTTACACACATACCCTACACTTACATGGATGCCCAAACTGCTGTTTTTTAATACTCTATGCAGGAGCAACTATTAAATCTTGCTAAAGAATACGGTCGCCGATTTTCGTTGACTGTCGCCTATGACCAGAATCCACCACACTGTAAGAACTCTTATTATTAAGCAAGAATCAAAAGTTGGCCCTGTAAATAGAGTATTAAAGTTGTTTGAGCCCTAAATGATTAGACCAAGCACACTGGCAAATTTGCAAATTGATGCTAAAGTTACGTTGTTTTTTTTAACCTATGACGAAAAAGATTCTATGTACCTTGTCTGTGTCGATTTTTTGTTCAAATCTGATTTGATCTAAATTATTATGTTCAGTTGCTTGATGGAAATCGGTTCAGTGGTTTTATAAGTTATGTGGTGAACGCTTGAAAGTCAGGAGTTTTTTATTTTCATTTTATTCGGCAAATATACTCGTTTTTTTAGTTAATTTGTCGCATGTATTGTGTCTATAATTTGTTCGAACTGTTTGTTATGTTCACTTTCAGGTCATGAACGCGATGTACACGAGACGTGAAATTCGGTGAAACTGGTGTGTGTTTGACACTGAAACACTACTGAAATAATAAATCTTTTGCAGGTGTTTTTCAATAAAGTTTTTGTTGGAACTACAACCACAGTCATGCGATTTACAGCTTAGGCAACTGGTCGTGTAAACATTGATTTTTGCTGATTGCATAGGCATTTTGCTTTAAAGACGAATTAAAACAAATAAATAAATTAAAAAAATACCTACAATAACCTATATTTATTTCGACTAACAAGGAATATATACGTAAATTACATAAAAATTGGATACTCGGTTCATAAAGCTTTTTATCTTTTACTGACCGAGCGAGCAAAGCGTCTCGGTCTCGACTGGCCGAAAATTCTTTTGTCCGTCTATCTGTCTGTTCTCGCCTACACGTCGCATTTCGAAACCGATTATCATGAAATTTTGTGAGCAGGTTCGGTAATTATATAGATTCAAAACTAAAAAAATCTCATACCACAGCTACGTTAAAAAAAAGAAATGTGGTGTCGTGGGACACCAGGTAGGAACGAAGTTCAAAAGTTCTTGTGTATACGACTGTCGCGCCTGCGCACGTCTCATTTAACGGTTTTATTTAACGAGGTCATACTTACGGTTTTACTATCACATTTTTTTCAGTTCGGTCGCGCTGCAAAATCCCTATCTCCTCCAAGCCTGCCGTAAGGAACTTCGTTCCAAAAATCTAAAATTTCATTACACTTTTTTTGTAATTCTTAGTAAGACGCAACTCTTTGTAATTCTTATTAAGACGCAACGCAACTTATTTCTGTATATTTCGCATTAGTGCATTCAGTATGATGTCGTAAATACAAATCTATGGGATGACAAGTACGAAAATAATGGGTAGCTAAACTGTGACGTCGGCGATACAGAGAAAAAAAATGTTTTTTATGAGCTCACAACATTGATGCATATAAACATACCATGTGCGGTTTCAAATGAAAGGGCTACATGAGTAGATTACACAGTAATAAACTTCAATCCCATATTGGTCAAAGCCATAGACTATATGTTAGTAGGTAAAGCTGCTGCACGTTTTCTGTTATCTTAGGGCACCTGTGGAAAGGAAAGGGGTGGGTACATTAATTACTCTACCATCAAAGCGCGGTTTTGTGTGCTTCTTTTTTTGTAACAATGTTATGACGTAGTGTTGTCAGATGTTAATGGGGCGGACGTGTCAAAATGGATAAAAGAAGCTGATTCTCTTTTCGATTTTTCTTTGCTTCCAAAAAAGCATGGGTGAAAACCTTTTTCAAAAATCATGATGTAAACTATGTCTCAAACCAACTCTCTGTATTCCTTACAAACTTTTACTTTCCATATTATGAAGACAAGATCATTCCCACTGATTTGCTGGTTGGTATGGAACAAAGGGTTATTAAGGTACCAAGTTGATTTCTTTGTTAAAGGTCAACTGAAGTCCATGATATTTAAGAACAACACGTAAAATAAATCTGCAACTGTAACAATGTAATGAAATAACATGTATTTTCTTAAAGCTATTTATGTCACATTAAAATTGTTTTTTTAATGCTGACAACTAGTGTTCTGTTTAAAACATGATTTTAAACAATTTACCTCAGACAAAAAAATAAAATTACCAATTTTTTCAAACAAGTTTTTTTCAAACAAGAAATTTCAATGCGCTCTATCTTTGTCATTTTGTGTTTCTCAGAGAAAAGAAAAAATACTTGTACAATATTTTTTAATATTCTAACCGATGGGATAAAAGTATTCTTCCATTCGTCATGTCTATTCTAAGTAGCTACTTACTAACTAGGTAACAAATGTAGATATCGGCTGCGTTCATTAATGAATTCAGTTTGTAAAATAAAGCTCTTCAAGTATAAAATTTCACATTCTGTCACTGTACATAGTTGCAAATAGGAATGTAGACTAAAAATTTTTTGGCTCATTAGATAGAATTTTTAAAAATATGGTACTGATACGTATTATTTCTTTTATCTGATTAGCAAATGACGAAGTTACAGCGCATTTAAATTTCGTGTGACGTCACGATCAGCTACGACTTTCCACCAAAAGTGACGTAACGACGACCTTCTCCGAAACCTCGAAGCGCTGTATCTTTTTAAATTTTCACTACTTTGCTAAACGAAAAATATGGATTCTTTATTTTTGGATAATTTAGTTGACGAACAAACAAAAAAAGAAAATATTTTTACCCAGTCCACAATCCTATTAAATAGGTAGTAAAAACGATTCCGGACTCATGTCCTTAGGATTTTTTAGGCCTCGTGTCTTCATCCTTAGGCCGGAGAGACATCAAACCTTACTTTATTATAATCTATTGAGTACTCGTGTAACGTGTAAGTCAACAAAGAGAGTTTAGATACAATAAGCGCTTTCCGGGCGCTTGCTATGTTTCTTGCCTTAACGTATGGCAGCAAGGATGGTTAACGTCGTGCAGCGGCCGGTTGTAAAACTTTTTTCACATCTACGTTCCCAAGGTTAAATTTTGTAACTTAATCTTTGAATTTTATACTTAGTTGAATTCCCAAAATTTAAGTAAATTGTTCAAAACAAAATTCAAGTGATCATTTATTTGAAATATTATATCTACCAATATTGTTAGTTTTAAATGATATTTAGATAAGAATTTTTAAAGTTTTCTTATTGATTTTATTGTCACTAAATAAATCTAATTTTCATATTCGTTCATATATTTTTATCTTCGAGGATGATACCGATTCGCTTGTAGTTTGTAGATTTTGCATATAAAAATTATGCGAGACTTTGTCTTGCAATACATTATGTTTAATTTTAAATTCTGATTTTATATGATTGCCTGCTTTTCAACTATCGGCCTATACTATATATCAAAAAAATAAAATTCATCTTTTTATCTTTAGATATTTGTATCACTCGATAATTGCCAATTTTTCTTTTGATTTAATAAGAGTTGCTGGCGTCAAATCATTTATAAGTTCATTGCCGCTCCTTAGGAAGTGCAGAAGTGGCAACAAACTTTCTAATTACAAAACCAGCAATTTATATAAAATCGACAAATAGATTCCCAGGCTTTGACTATGAAAATCGACATCAGCCCACGGTGCGCCATGCTACCTGCCCACACCGAGCCAATGGATCGTGTTACAGAGAGCCCTGACATCTTTCGTTTCACTTCATTTTAGTGGAAATGGGTTCAGTGAAACCAAGTAGAATTTATGGCATAATAAATGATGTTTAATTTGGCCTACTTTAGTGTTATATTGTTTTTTAAATTTTAAATACTTATGCATTATTGACTGCTCTTTTCATATAGTATACAGGATGTTCGTGTCTTATTCTTGAAAAAAAATTAGAAATTCAGGGAATTACTTACGTCTTCCCTTGGTCAAAAAGTGCCACCCTCAATTTTATACACCCTCGGGCAGTGATAAAAAAGCGACAGTTTATATACGTAGCCTATGGCTCGGGTAATAATTCCTATAACCGTTGAGTAGTCTGTGCTGTAACCAGAAACTTTTCGTGGATGCGTAATTACCTCATTCTTCCATAGAAATGAGTAATCAGCTGATCAAATGTCAGTGCTAAAACTTTTAGCGGTATTATACATTATTATAATCTTCTTTTTATTTCTTTCCTTATTCCACTGTTAATGTGGCAAATCATCAGTGATCGGAATAGGTAGATTGTTTTAGGGTCAATGAACTGAAAAGTAGTAATTAATATACACATTCCTCCAGGATTTTAAAATTACTAGGTTTTTTTTTTCGGAATTTCAAAATTGTTACATGTAGGATGAAAAATATATGAGCAAGAATTTTTTTACACTTTCAACATCATTTCAACTGGATAAGTGACTGGCCTTCTAAAGCAAGAAATAATAATAATGGCATGACAAAACTAAGAAAAAAAAATTTGCAAGAGAGGACACACAGTGCTGACTCCAAATAAATTGGAAAAAGGGATCCCGTAACGAAATCCCGGAAAAAAGGCTTATCCATGTTGTGATTTCTATGACAGTTCATGATACAAGTACATAAATTCAATCTACCTATTCCAATCACTGCACATCATGTAACTTGCCTCCATTTATCCATATCTTTTGTTATTTCAACTATCAAAATTTTGCTCTCCATATCATATTTACACATTCCAGCCATTTTTAACGAATAACCTTTATATATATATATATATTATATAATATATAGTAATATATATATATATATATATATATATATATATTACTTTAATTTCAATCTTAAAACATACCAAATTACATAAAATTAATACCTTGAATTGCGAAAATCAAGACAAAACGACTGAGACGAATCAAAATAGTGTTTTTATTCTCCACAATGCATCATCGCTTTTAAAGAGAAGTGAAAATAAGCGATTATAATATTGGCAATCCTGTTTTATTAATCCTCAGCTCTCCATCACGCTTACTTAACGTCAAAATGTGAAATATGAAACCATCCAGATTTCCATTTCGAAAAATCGGCCTCATTTTTCCTTTCATTGCAAGATCTGGAGATAACAACTCTCACTGCCAAAACTCACAAGTACCCTCGGATTCACGCGACATCCGTAATGTCAATGACACCGCGCTTTGGTTGCGCAATGACCACCTTGACAGACGATGACGACTGCTGACGTAACCAAACGCAGCGTTCCAACGAACTTGCTCGTCATACCATGCTGTTTGTCTTCCAATCAGAGAAAGCAGATTTACATCGATACATCAATGGATAGCCACGGTAGTAAGATTGCGTGGGCATCAGATGCGAGATGAAATGCGTGCGATAGCGTAATTGCACAATAAAGCATTGTTAAAACGTAATCGCGAGTTATGAATGAACTATCAACAAATCTTATTCCATTTGGTGATTGAAAATTTATAAGGAGAGTTCATTCCATCTTCTTGGCCGCTGTAAATCCATTTATTGCTTTAGAAATTGACTTTAAATCAGACATTTAGCTTTGATATTAAATGTAGGTGTTTTATGCCGTAATGTAAGTAGCGGGTTGTATGATCCATCAATGAAGATTATACGTTTAATAAATTTTATTGAGAGAAAATATCATGACCTATTTGGCTGAGAAACGATGTCGATCGTAATAGCAAAGCGTAAAACTGTTAAGTACCTATATTAGTCAAGTGTCACCAGCACACTTGTGGATTAAAATTACTAATAGACCGGAGCCAACAGACAACACGCACACTAGTAGCAATTTTTGCATCTTTGTTTTGTTATTTTTTTTGGATTTGGATATAAAAGTGGAATCCACTTTTATATCCAATAAAAAAAATAACTTAATATTCTTTTTAGGTTTAGAATATTCATAAGAAGTACGATTTTAATGAAAATATAGAATCTAATCTATTGTTATTATTTAAATAGTACCTACCTTATATCACGAAACCATGTTATTAAAAATATATAAGAAACTTATGAAATTTTATACTAATTCGTAATATATAATAATTAGTAATTTGATGGAATTATATTTTGATAAATGTTTGAAATACAGAAACATATTTATTGTATTTACTGCAGATGCGGAGGTGGCATCATTCATCGTACATGATGTTTTTAAAATGTCCATGTATACTGTTCCATATAAAGATATTTTCATTTCATTTACAATAAGTCTGGTATTTGTGCCTATTAGTTAATGAGCTGTGACTAGTACAGCCCATACACATAGCCCAATACCTATTTAGGAAAATTCCCAAGTGTACTCATTCTCAGAACACAGTAGAAGATCATCATGTAGATCGTGTCATTAAAAATGCATGGACAATTAGTAGAATTTTCTTACTTTGTTTCTGTGTTCATATCTTTGTTAAAATTAAGTAAATAAAAACAAATAACAATATAAACTAATAACATTTAATGTTACAATAATTCTTTAAGTTATAAGACAATAAAAAAGGAAATTAAAATCTTGGCGCGTGCTTAGCAAAGCATCCGTTTAGAAAATTGATATCGGTAATAAAATAAAGCAAATAACCCACGGTCACGACACTCGAGAGACAATGCCGGTCGTTTTACTACTAATTACAATAGCACCATAGCAGAGATTGTGCTGCTTCCGGATGCGGATCACCAGTTAGGGTTATTGATCCATAGTGTTAGCAGTATAATACCCAAATATACAATAAAACTACTAATATTTCCTAAATATTTTAATGATATTTGAAATTTGTATTTTTGAATTTTATAGGTACCTATTGAAACACAATGTACAATGTTTTTTGAATAAGTTAACACATTGAAATATAAAGAATAATTTTTTTTTTATAACAAACTCACACACGAACACCACCATTTTTGAAATGCAGAGTCAATAAACGAATGGCTTTTTGTGATGAAAAATCCATTTGTAATCCATCATTTCCAAAATGGCGCTCTAGGAAGGTAAGTAGGTATGCGAACAACACGCTTTATTTAAAATATTCGCCGGCTCTACTCCTGGAATCTATTCCTGAGCGCCATCGTAGGCACCGCGGCCTTAAGCAGCATCCTATGAATTCATTTACCACTGAAGTTATCACGTATAGATGCAAATTTTCACAATCTTACGAACTTAAAAGCCTATTGAGGGAATAGACGAGAATCCGCAACATGGAACGCGCACAAGGAATAGACAATACAGCAGCAACTCTTTACTATTTAATAAATTTTTCCTTTCCTCTTTTCTATTCCAGTATTTTACGTGTTGAATACGAAAATAAGTCTACAGGAAATTTGATACCTGCATTGAGTAAAATAAAATAAAGAGAAAAATAAAGTTTACTTTAATATAATTATAAAACCGTCAACATCTGTACTGCACACGTTATGTTAGCGTTTCAAACTCACGGTGAATGGAAATTGTAATTCAGCAAAACGTCAACAAACTCATTGGATTAGGATTGTTTTGAAAACCGTCCATAAATAAAACGTTTTGTAATCAAGCGTTTTGTAATCGTGATGGAATCATTGATAACAAAGTTCAACTGTAATAACAGGAAACTGCAAAAGATGTAGCGTTTATACGCTACATCTTTTGCAGTTAATATAATTCAACTGGTTAAAGAACTGATTTTATCCTAATGTAATCATAGAAAAAATCCATCATTTCCTTTTTAATATAAATTATCAGCTATACTAATAAAGATATTATTAAAAGTTAGAAAAGAGAGAAAAACAAATTAACTTCAATATTATTAATAAACAACAACAATCTGTACATTGCACAAGCTATGTTAGCGTTTCAAACTCACGGTGAATGAAAATGCTAATTCAGCGAAACGTCCACAAACTCCTTGCAAAATTGGAACAGGATTGTTTTGGAAACTGTCCATAAATAGAGCGCTTTGTATTCAATCGTCGTCAAAATTATTAGTAACAAAGTTCAACTGTTTCAATGAAAACTATAAGCGTGTCCAAACTGGAAATGAAAACAAATAAATAGATAATAGGGACACTCACACTGATTGAGCTAGTCCTAAAGTAAGTTTAAACTTGGTTTATGGGATACTACTTAACGACTATATTTGAAAAAAAAAACAAAGAACTAAATTTGGTATAAAAAATTATCAAAACTTTAATTTTTCAGATTATTGATCTATTTAATTAATAGAATAGGTATGACGAATGAACAAATATTTTTAACCAATCGGTTAGATTTAAAAATAAAGTATTGTACACTCACTTTTTATTTTCTCTTAGTTACAAAAAATTACAACAAATACAGCGCATTGAAATTTCATGACCTCACGGCTAGGTACGACTTTTATTTAGCGGTGACGTCACAGACCCCCTTCCGGAACTTTGATGCTCCGTTTCTTTGTAAATTTTTACTTTTTTGGTAAACTGAAAAATATTAGTCAATTATTTTTACATTATCTAAAAGACGGACTATTATCAATATTAGGCAGAAGTCCTGTTACATTATTATCTTAGCCTTCAGCCATAGAACCTTGCCGTGTAGAAGCTCCATACTTATTTTAAGAAATACTCAAGGTATTAAGTATTTTTTTAAATTAGAGAATTTTTTGATTTATACACGCTGGCTTTTAATTGGCGTTGGGAAAAAAATGTCATATAGTAGATAAATTACTAGATCCATATACGTAATGCAAATTTATCTGTGACATAAGATAAAAAGTTGCGGAAATGATTTTTGACCGAGACCAAGTAGTAACGCCCGTCCAAAATTGCCGCATGACTCCCCTGAACGCGAAATCTAGCCGGACGGCTGGCAACATTTTTTGTATCAGAATTTTTATTTTGATTAGCTAATTAGATACTAATTTTTGTTTTGACTACTAATTACTAACGATCCTTATGAAGTGGCTTTCGGCTCCAAAACCAGGAGAATTACCGTACTACGCTAAGACCAAGCAGCACAGTTGCGTAACAAAACGTGATATATCGAGAACATCTCCCCGTCAATACAACTGAATTTTAAGTAGATAAACCAACATCTAAAGCTGATAATCTCATATAATCATGTTTGTTTATCTATTGTTTGAAAGCGTCAATAACTCAATGGCTCTCATCTTAAGCTCATAACACACTATTGTTCAAACCTTGCGTGGGCCACTACACGCGGGACTCCGTCATAATAAACGTATGTCTATATGTAATATGATATATCAATTACCGTTTTTGAAATATACTTCTTAACGGGCACAATAAAGAAGTTTGTATTGTTTCTTTTAAATGCATAAGTGTCAAAATAAACTTTTCTCGCTAAAGAAAGTCTAAATTTAGCTGTTAGTAGATGATCTGACGTCAACAACTACCTATTATGAAACCAAAAGAAAAATTGACAATTACCAAGTGATACAAATAACCAAAGAATAAAATTTACTTTGATTTTTCAATGAGACAAAATAACGACATTATCCCCTTACCTGTCACTGGGAAGAATTTCTCCCAGGTCAATTGTTTATCTATTGTTTTATTTTTTGCGACAGATGATGAGTTATCTAAGAGTGCTTACATTTTCATCCAACATACGTAAGCTGACTTCTTTGTAACCTGGGATTCACTTCCCAGCTTTTTCTACTCCAGTACTATTATATTAGCAATGTTTTAGTAAGTTAAAATGTATATGACGATATTTGATGAATGCCTAACATTTAGTATATAACCTAGTTTACCTTAGAAAACGGTAAAAATATAATTCATCAAAACTTAATTTATTTCTAAGGTCGGAAGAACAAAAGACGTCAACGCGTCACAAAATAAAATAATTCATGCCATACCTATTTTGCGTTTTATGCAGAATTGCACATAATTATGTAATAGCAAATTAAAAGTTATTGTAAATAACGGCCAAGTTCGAGTTGGACACGAATGGTTCCGTAACATTATCTATAAAAAAGGGCAACAAAAAATTTCGTTTGATATATGGGAGCCCCCCTTAAATATATTTTTTTC
Source organism: Acrobasis suavella (assembly GCA_943193695.1). Taxonomy (NCBI): domain Eukaryota; kingdom Metazoa; phylum Arthropoda; class Insecta; order Lepidoptera; family Pyralidae; genus Acrobasis; species Acrobasis suavella. The sequence continues at coordinate 9,202,396 of OW971935.1, forward strand.
TTTTTTTAGTATTTGTAGCGGCATCAGAAATACATCATTTGTGAAATTTCAACCGACTAGTTATTGCGGTTCTTGAGATACAGCCTGGTGACAGACAGACGGACAGGCAGTTAGCGAAGTCTTAGTAATAGGGTCCCGTTTTTACTCTTCGGGTACGGAATCCTAAAAAGGGCTACATCCATTTAATAAAATCAAACGGAACCGAATGGTTTAAAAAAATCAAACTGATCTCGAAAAAGATCATACTAAAAATTGTATAATATTTCTTGGGTTTAAGTTTTGTTCTAAAGCTCTGTAACCAAAGACTGTTGTACCGTAATATTTTCTTACTTCTTACATTTTATTAAATTGCGTCATTTGTCGTGTTTGTCATTTGGCTGCTTCCAACCATTCAATAGATTTTAGGATATTCAGTATCGTATAGAACATAATTTCCGTAAGAAGGTTAACTGAAGCAGACCACTATTCCTAACTAAACCAATACCCCTCAATTCAATCTTCATTTACAAAACGTCTTACAAAAGATTAAACCACGATTACACAACAGTTTCCGAGCAAATATGTCCGAACCTGATGGAGTATGATATATGGGAGTTGGTCAACGGTGTCGTGACACAGCCTAATCATATCTAGTTAAATGGCTAATGGACACTAATGGAAATAATCTGAGGAGAACATCTACGACGACTGTCTGCGGTCGCGGAGAAAGTGACGAGTTTGCACGTTAAGGCGATATCCTTTGAGACTGTACCGTTACAACATTTATTTACTTAACTTAGCCAAACACGAAAAACATAAACAAAATGAATATATAGGGACCAACTACACTAATTGAGCTAGCCCCAAAGTAAGTTCGAGACGTGTATTATGGGATACCAACTCAAAGATACTATATTTTATAACAAATGCATATATAGATAAACACTCAAGATCCAGGAAAATTTGAAAAAAAAAAGCCATTTCCAACTTGCCCTGACCGGAGATCGAACCCGGAACCCCTGGGTGGCGGACTAGCATGGTGACCACTACGCCACGGAGGTCGTCAAAAAAATCTCAATTAATTAATTTGTTTTTTTTTTATATAATAATGTATATTTTTTTGATAATCAATAATTTATAATTAATATTGACAATTTGACAGTTAAATATCGTGACATTGAAAACTCTATTGCAAAATTTAAAATTTATTTAAAAAATAAAGCTAGACATTATTTTTAAAAATTCAAGTATTATCGTTTACGACTTAATAGTAATAAAGAAATGTAAAGAATAAAATAAAAAAGGTACTTGCTTTCGTAATATTTATTTTATGATTTGCGTTTATCAATCCAACGTAACGACTTCCCCTTAACATTATAATTTAATGTGCAGATAAAACTGAGAGGCTAATTTGTAAACTGTAACAGTTACGCAAATATATCAATATACCCAACTTGACTAGCCAATACTCCCGGTTTCACATGCCCATAACATACAAAAGAAATTATAGAAAACAAGATATTTCCAAAACTAAATAGTAGTAACGTAGTAATTTTTTGTTTAAAAAAAAATAGAAAGTATATTTGTGTAAAAATCCTAATAACAATTTTTTTGGTATGAAATAATATCAACAATTAGCAAAAGATGGTTTCAATAAAATCTCGATGGCAATCTGTATAGTAAAAAAAAGTGTTGCCACATATCATAAAATCCGATATAGTATATTCTTTTTCTAGTCAATATAGAAATTTAAAGAACATTTTTTATCTCTAAAGACATCTAGTATATTTTGACTTTAATTAGTACAACGCTGTTTTGTAGCTACGTTTAGAGCATTTCCATATTGCACTGCGCGCTTTGATTTGATCTTACCCACACACAGTGTCGCCTATGTAATAAATACTAAAATAATCCAAGTATGCAGCACCGCAGGAACGAAAACACGGTGCTGCGGCAGCGTGTTTTCGTTCTAAAACTCCTCGAACGCTCTAAAACTCCTCAGTTAAACAAACACACATACAGATAAACCGAATGACAGCTATGTGTAACATCAGTCCACATTAACCGGTTAAAATATTACCTAACATGTATCACATTTCGTGATCGATGTCTTTAGGATAAAGTTAAAGTAATTAGACAATATTAGCATTTCGGGTGAGGTAACTTTTAATGAACGGACTGTGGCCTGTGTCCATACGCAATCCTTTGTTGCGTGCAATAGTACCCCGTTCAAAAGTCACTGTAACCTTAGGATAAATTGGGTCGCAAAAGTTAAAGGTGTGGTGGAAATTGACGCAATGATCATTTTTCATTAAGAATTTGCGTATGATAATAGAAGCTGAGACGTTCTGGGAACGGCAATACTCATGCATTGCGTCGTATAAGTCACAACTCACAAAACATAGACTTTCGAAAATTTTGTGTAGCAGAGAGGCAAAACTCCGTGTTATAATGCAGTAACAATTTACACACTGAATAAAATGTCCTGAAACAATATAACATATTGAAAGCAAATAAATAAGTATGTAATGTACCTACACAGATATAACAGGATAACTAATAAATTAATTTGAAGGTTTTAATAATAAATCTGACCTTGTATTATTCAAAAGATATGAAAATTCAAACATCAGAACACTTTGATCATAAAGAAAATATTGGGATTTCCAACGAACGTAATTGAAAAATAATTGATTTGGTTATTGTTTTATGGCTATCAAATATTTCTGTTATTTCTGTTTCAGAGATACGTGACTTCGAGCTCGTGCAGCTCATGCCAAATGACGAATATCGGAAGTAAATATTATCATATACATAGTTAAAATTGACGTAGGTTTTGTCAATGCCTTATTGATAGAAATGTACCGTGTTTAGTTTGAATCAGCGAGGATTTCTTATTTTTAAACAATTTCCAAATTTGAGAAGGTTTTCAACTTGACGGCATGTTTTTGTTGTAATAAATGTTACGCGATATATTGAACAATCATGAACCGATTTAGATTATTTTTCTATTTCTAACTGTTAGTTTTTCTTTTTAGTTTTATTATTCAGGCTCATTATAATTTTGTGAAGATATGTTGAGGAACTTAAGAGATATGAAAGAAAAATCCTCAACAAAAATGTTTTGTTTTAGTTTATTTTTTCCTTTCATTTTCAGCGACGCATTGCGTTATTGGACTTTAATTTTTTTATTAATACAAGAGCATTAAAAAATAAAAAAAATATCGTCGCGCCATCAAGCGTCTTGGCTTGATGGCGCGACAATATTTTTTTTATTTTTTATAAATTATGTACCTCTGGCAGAAGATCGCTGAAGATAGGGATGTGTGGAAGGCTACGGGGGAGGGCTTTGCCCAGCAGTGGGACACTATACCTACAGGCTAGTAAAAAAATGCTTTTGATCGCTGTCCCTTTCGCTGAAGTTTTGTGTTTATTTTTTGTGTGTGGCTATACCGGCCGGCATTTTGTCTGGTATTCTGAGCAAACGAATAGACACAGTATCTTGTGTGTCGTTAATGACAAATAAATAATTTTCTATCGATCTATCAAAAAGAAAAACAGTGTATGTTCCATACTAACAATATTATAAATTATGACAACTGATGAAGTAGGTAGATCTTATTAATTAACCAATACACTTGCACTCTTCGTGATGATACCTCTATATAAACATGACGATATGTCAAAATATTTTGACATGCCCCTGACATAGGAGTGGCAGTAACGAGTAGCAAATCGGCACTAATTAAAACAGGCGAGTCATAGTCCACTTTCATTTGTTATACAAGACATAATATCTATTATTTAATTATTTTCTTCCATGCTGGTCTGGGAGAAACAAAAAAAGCCGGCCAAGTGCGAGTTGGACTTGCGCAAGAGGGGTTCCGTACGATTATCTATAAAACGCCACGTTTGTTGTATAGGAGCCCCACTATTTTTTATTATTTTATTCTGTTTTTAGTATTGGTTGTGATAGCAGCAACGGAAATACATCATCTGTAAAATTTTCAACAGTCTAGTTACCTAGGTTCATAAGATACAGCCTGGTGACAGACAGACGGACAGTGGAGTCTTAGTAAAAGGGTCCGGGTTTTTACCCCAAGGTAATGGGTGAAAATCTCGAGGAATTATGTCATTAAGCGATGTGGCTAGCATCTTATCATACTAATTCGTATTACGTTTCCATCTTTATACCCATAATTACACTAAAAGTAGCCATTGGGTCTTGACATTAAGCTCTGTTTAACCCGCAAGGGATAAATACATCAATAAGTCTCTCTCTTTGCTTAACAATATCCCATTTCATTTTGGTACGGTTCTTCTCGTCATGCTTTACGAAGCTCTTCAATTTTGGATCATCATAACATTTACTTGGGCTTTCTTTGTGTCATTGTGGTTGACGGACATTCAAGTTTGTAAAGGTCTTCCTGGCTTTATTGGATCAGAATCAATGAGTATGTATATATGTAACGGCTAAAAGCCGAAACGTGGGTACGCCTTGTTTGAGCTGGCTAGAACTAGACGCAGCCGGTCTCAGATGGTTACACTTAGATGTATCCTGCTTTTCTTTGGCTAGAACAAGATTTAGCCTTTATCATTCCAGCTAAAGAAGGTGCAGCCAGAAAGGCTAAAGCTAGTTTTAGTCGAAAACAGAATACATCTAAGTGTAACCATCTGAGACCGGCTGCGTCTAGTTCTAGCCGGTTGAAACTAGGCGTACCTGCATTTCGGCTTTTAGCGGTAACATTTATATTAATTTATTATATCAGTTTTCCTTATTAATTTTAAATGGGTATTCTTAATAGTTCTGAGAAAGGAAAGATAAATAACGTTGCACGCAAATGTTACATCACAGTAATGGCGGCAGTAAGTCAATAAAAATATTCTTGACAATATGAACGATAATAATATCCGGTCGGGTATTAAATAAGCCTGAGTCATCTCATCTCGGTGAAATTAGTTCCATGAACTTCTAATCAATCACCACCTTTTTTCTAAATGGCAAAACGATTTATTTATTTAACATTTATTGCACAATAATTTAAAGATTATAATACAAAAGGTAAAACTTAATGTAAAGCATTTTCCACCAGGTAAAAAAAAAAAGAATTTTATACGAACAAAACACACAGATTGAGCTAGCCCTAAAGTAAGTCTGAGAGATTATGGTTAGTTCACCTTAGGGACGTAGCAAAGAAGGTATCATGAAAAAAAAGAACATACTTATTACAAACAACTAAAGCAGTATTTATATTTTTTTAACCGAGTTCCATAAAGGAGGAGATATCAATTGATAGAAAAAAAATGGTTTTAAAAAATGTTACGACTAATTAGCCTAAACCTTTTTTTTATGATTTTATTTTATGTATATTCACCGATTTATTAAAAACGCCTGAACCGATTTAAAAAAATCTTTTTTCGTTTGAAAGGGCGTACTTGTAATATGGTCCCATGAAATTATATCAAAATCAGTTGTGTAGTTTGGGGGATGAAGTCGGTATAGCTTCGAAAAATGATTTATAGATATCCTTGAAATCTTCCTAACTTTGTCTCGTGTGGATGATGTTCAGTTCATAAAAAGCGTAGACAATAGCCCTTTAGTCTATACACTGACGCTAGGTACTCACCTAGCGTCAATGTAAAGACCACCTCATTGTTAGAAAAGATAAATCTTTAGACCATTTCCTAATACCACCACCACGACCGTTTTAGACGAGTTGCTACTGTGTCTACTGATGTTTGCGACCATTTGATATTAACGCGTAAATATTAGCATGAACATTTTTAAAATAACCTATTTTTCTTCCCTATATTATTTCTTAACTAGACTTTAGTCGGTACCTATCATTTCTATAACAACTAATTCACCTATAATTTCTATAAAAAAAGAAAATTTAACTTCGTGTGTTCCTATTTTTACAATGTATATTACGCTGAAGCTGAAAGTATGATCAACGAAAGCAAAATAGCGGTACATGGCCGTGGCCGGTAATAAACTTACCCCCATATTCTCCATATTCCTCATAAAAGTTATCAAACGTTTGCTAAACCTCTTTTAGTTAAAATGGGTTTTGTCTCGTTCTTACTATGTCAAATATTGAAAAGAGGGAAAGGGACAAAAGATGTTTTAACTAAAATACATTTAGCAAGCGTTTGTTAATTGTTATGAATATGAGGGTTAGTATTTACTCCTCGCTCGTTACTGTTAATCAAAGAAATTTAAGAACAAGTGTTTACAAAAAAAGACATGGAATGAGTCTATACGAGTAATAGGAGTATTTTTGTCTAAGTTTTACATGTAATGAAGCGACGGTGATCAAGTGGCTTAAGCACTGGCTTGTCTGTGAGGCACGAGTTCTATCCTCACCAGGCTCACACCTCGACTATCTACTTGTTGTACGTTCATTTTCAACTGTCACCACTCGCTTCTGATGGAGAAAAAAATCCAGAGGAAAACTAAATACAAGTTCATTAAAGTGTGTTAATTACTATTATCACTAGATGACAGTTCATGACAGTCATTGACCTACGTCATACATCTTAAGCCAGCTTGAAGAATCGAAGTGTTAGCTATTACCGTTATTAACATAATCGATAGAAGAAGAACTACATGGTAATGAAAGAAATAAATGCTCTAAATGACAACCCTGCATTGTTTATACAGACTATTAGTGTGCGGAAACACATCGTGGCCACTATGTCGCACCTCCTCTCCTGCCCTAAGCGTAACATAAATGCTATCTATTTGAGGCTTCTGACAACGCTGTGAAAGTAGCAACCTATTGCTAGAAAAAAAAAAAGGATTTTATTTTGAGCTTTCGACACGAGAAAAAGAAGTGTGTACTCGTATACGTATAACATTACTTAAGGGTCACCACGACAATCATAAGGCACAAATAACTTACTTTTAGGGAAAAACAGCGAGGTTGGGAAACATTTCCATTCAACTGTTTTCAATATATCACAGTAAGTTCACAATAGATGTTCTACAGATAAACCCCGTTCGCTGGACAATTTCGATACACGAATGCGGTGAAACGAAACGACAAACGGGCCGAAAGTTATGTTCCGAAATGCCCTTAATAAATCGCGGGTCGGAACGCTGCTGACAGCCTTATCTACGTGGAGTTATGCTCCTGTCTTGTAGTGGCTTCATTATGCGATATTATTGTGAAATATATCTTCTTTCGAAGTAGTCCGTAGATTCTAATGGCAGATGCTTAGACCTTCAATGGATATAAAGGATTCTTTTTAACTCTAAATAACTTTGCTGTTAATTGGAGCGAATTACTGAAGCGATAATTTTTTAGTGGTTGGTGATAAATTTTTATTTCCTAACGGGGTAAACAGACCCTTTTGTCTTCCCTATTAGGAATAAAGACGTCATAGTGTATTTGTTAGTGTTTTTAAGGACACTCAAAGTATCCAAACACATGAAAAAAACCGAACGACACATAACGTATTTAAAAAATACGTTATGAGTCATTTAATCCCTTGATACGTTTTTTTTTTTTTTTTTGCTAGACCAGCAAGGAATTCTGACAATGTTATAATTAAATTTAATTAGATAGAGATGATTTGAATTCTATTTTTTAAGAAAACATAAAATGGAATTTAAAAATGTTTCTTCCTTTTTATATGAGTTGTACCAGAAATATGGTGTTCTTACAAAACATTGATCATTACATCAATACAAAGTTGCTAGACAGACATAAATAACATTTTCTATGGAAGACTTGTCTTATTACAGTATGCACAAATGCTCAAGGACAGAATTTTTTTGCAAAGAGCCGACGTTAATACCTGAGTTCACAATGAGTAGAGGCGTGACAAGATAAAATCTATGGAACTGACGGTGAAACCTGGCTAAGCATTGGGTAAAATGTAAGGAGTGAATTTTGATACTATTTAAAAGATCCTTTTCATCAATCAGCTTAGGAATTTCTTTGCTTTAAGGAAGTTATTTATTGGAGGCAGTCGAGAATATGTTTAAGATTCTTCTTCTCGTCTTGGCTAAATCTTGCGTCAGATTTATTAAGTTTTGTTGCTGATCATGATTGGACTGTCTTTTCGTAAATCGTTAAGTCATAGAGAGTCATGTAGAGAAGCAATAGCTATTCTACACACATAAGTTTTTTTTTTTTAGCAAAAATTACATTTTGCGTACAGGCTTTTATTTTAAGGCCTCAGTAATCATCAAGACAAACGCCTAATAAGCCTAAAATCGATGGAATTGAGTCGTTTTATTACTGAGTTTCATCAACCATCTTCCGTCTCCGTGATCAGACCCTAGACATTGTCTACCAAAAAGTGCTAGTGAAGACAAAACATACAAGTCTACTCAATGAGGTTATGTTGTTTTATAACTGAGTTCTGTCGAATATCTCCCCGCTCCATCATCAGAACAGCACATTGACTCCATAATATTGTATTGTCGTCCATATTTACATAAGTGTGCAAAATTTCAGCTCAACGGTAACTGGTTGAAAATTTAATCGCAAGATTTGACCTAAACATACAAAATACATTACAAGTTAAATAAAAGCTTGTAAAAAGTGACTGCATATCAATTTTGTTTAGAATTACTTGTTGCAGCTAGATATGAAATTGTAGCAAAAATGTCTAATGACATAGTGTGGTTATAAGTATGTGTTGTATTTTTTAATTGAATTTTACATTGGCTGAAGATCACTCTGTTCAATTTGTCTGCTCTATACGTCTAAATATTACTGCAGTGATTTAAAATAAGAAAATAAGGCAAGCATTGGCAACGCACTGAATAGCCTTTAGGACTGCATTAAATGCAATTACTACACGCAGACGCCTATTTACACGTATTGGTGGCTCCATAATTGACTATAGAATAAAAAAAACATATTTTAGTTGCCGCGCCATAAATTTAATGATTTTTTTAATTAGTTATATTAACACCGTCGCTACAATTTCAATTGTCAAATAGGTAAACTTTTCTTTATACATTTCTATCTGAATTTTTATTTTATTTATTTACTAAATTAATGTACACAAAATACAAACATAGAAATAAACATAGTAAGAACATTGATTACATAGGTACTGCTTATTTCATAAGAAATCTCTTCTAATAGACCCGGGAGAGGAAAAGGGAAGAAAACAGGTAGTAGTAGGCGTGTAAAAAATAGACTAATAATACAAATACATACAGGCACTTGTCTAAAAGTTTAGTTAAGGTTTTATGCTAACCTAATACTAGTATCAACAATCAAGTAAGCTGCCCATTAAGGGATAGTCTATCCTTAATGGGGCAGCTTACTTCTGTTGCTATAGATATAGGAATGGTTTTTTGCTAAATGTTTGTGAAGAAATGTAATCATCATTATGTTAATGCTTGTTTTTTCTATACGTTGAATTTCAAAACGGCATACACAGTAACCGAAAAAAAAATTGGCGACAAAATCTTATCTTAATAATTACAATAGATTTAGATCACAATGTGACACATTGATTCTTGAGCTTTGGTCACGTATCGTAGCTCAGTTTGCCCTACCCAGTGAGAGAACTGGCATAGTTTAGATACTAAATACAAAGTGAATGGTACCAGCTTTTCTTTACCACCTTGCATGATCTTTGTCATCCTTGGGTGACTTTACCATTGACAAATGTTTTATCTGTAAAGATTAAAAACTGCAAAATGCATCCCCAGCTCTGTAATATCATACTTCTAGAGATGTTTCACTATCCATAAGCATAATAATTTAAGCCATAATGTTACATGGCATACTGTTTTTTGGCATAATGATTTTTAAGCATAACGTTCTTGCGCATAACAATTTACGCATAATTATTTGAAGCAAGTGTCGGAGAACTTGAAGTAACGGAGATTATGCGAATTAACATAATGCCAAAATAAATTAGCCTAAAAGTTAATTATGCCAAAATTACCCCTATGCCAAAAAACAATGAGGCCTAAGAACTATTATGCCAAAATATTTTACGCCGAAACTGGTATGCCAAAGAACATTAATACAAAACAAATTATGCGAAAAAAAGGGATCTCCTCTATAGATACAACCGGGAACTCCGATGAAAAGAAGTTCCCTAGCATGCTTGACGCGAAATAAAATAAAATAATTTTCAAGCACGAGTAAAACCGAAATTCGGCATGCAACATAAATTTAATTTTTAATTATAATTTCAGACAATACTGACTACCGTCATGACATTCATTAATTTCAGTGGCTGGACATATGCCTTTTCCTTGCCTAATTACCTATCATTTTTTTTAAATAATACATGTTATTTTCAATAAGGCTGTGGACTGGGTAAAAAACATATTATTTTATTTAGTCCGTCAACTAGATTATCCACAAATAATGAGGACCCAAATATTTTCGTTTGGCAAAGTTGTAAAAATTCACAAAGATACACGGGGCGCATCGAAGTTTCGGGGTAGGGGCGATTAACGTCACCTTCTGGTGAAAATGAAACTGAAACGGTTTAACAACATTCGATTGGTCTATGAACCGTTGGTCAACAGAATCTTTCATCAACTAACTTTTCAGTTTCGGTGAAAATCGTACCTAATCGTGACGTCACGGGAAATTCAAATGCGCTGTATTTTCGTCATTATTTGCTAATCTGAGCAAATATTTTAATTAATTTATTAATAAAATTTTATAATCTACCTAATCAACCAACAAAAAAAATGTGTTAGTCCACATATGTATTATGTCAAAGCATTTTTGGGATGCTTTAGCGCTGGTGTTTGTAACCTACAAGCGTTTGCTCCTGCAGCTTATTTATTACTTGGTTAAAAATAAAATAAATTCGCCGATGTTAATTGGAGACTAGCGCTGATAGGTGATAAGATCAGACGAATTGATGATTTAAATTCGACCTGCCATTGTACGTCGAAGCCTTTTAAGAAAAACAGACTTCGTTTGTCGATAGCGTCTACTGATAGGATCGTATAGTCACGGAGTTTACCTTCAAAATTGTCTTTGAAATATAGCACGATGTGTCTAGTTAATTTTAGCAAGTCATCGTTATTTTGCTTACTTACTGTTTTTCAGGGTTTCGTTTCAAAATGTATATAGTAGCAACTACACTTAAATGCTATTTTTAAATTTGTCTCTAATTTGGGCAACTTTATTCAAATTTCAAGCAAAAATCCTAATTTTTAAAAACTTTGTGTACATTCTTTAGTTTCGATAATTACTAATTTCTTTTATAAATGAAATTAGACAAGCTTTTCTACGCACAATTGTGAAAAACGGCAACTTTTGGCGTATGTGCGTAGAAAAGCTTATCACTTTTAACTGTAAACAGTAGTTCATAAAATAGTTTGAAGGGTTATCTAGAGTCTGGTCAAGACAAAATTTTAAATTAAAGCTCCGTTTCCTTTTAAATGATTTAATTTAAATGGGAGCAGCACTGGACCCCGAAAATTTCAGGTAGCTCCTTAAATCGTAAAATCCGAAAGTATAGTCTATAAAAAGCTAGATATTGTGTCCCACAACTGGGCAAAGGCCTCCCCATCTACAAAACTAAATCCCTCACATAAATCCCTCAGCCGTTTAACTTTCAAAAATCTTTTAAGCATTCCTTCTCATACTATTGCTCATCCGCGAAAGTCATTGATGTCGGTACATACTTCCCAATTTAAATTATTTTCACTTTCGTTACGTGGGCATATTGTTTAGTAGCGTATCTATCTAGATGTTATCTTTGACAAATGGGATTATTATAAAGTACCTACGATTAAAGTTACGCAATTTGCGTAATACGACGCGTTTTTTAAAAGCCTCGTTTGCATCGGAAATTATAAGTGGCTACAATAAATAACAAATGAGTAAGCTTAATACTGTAATGAATACAAGCCTTTAAATAGGAACTTTTTGTTGTTCTGATTACTAACATAGTGTTTATTTAACATTTTATTATTCTTGATTTAAAACATTTTTATTCGAAAGAAGTTTGGATTTAAATGACTTATATTATACCCATAAATAAGGGTTAGTTATTACTTTAGAACAAAATACAAGCAATTAATACTTTTATTATAGTCTGTGTTTTTTGTGAGGTGACCGAGCGAGCGAAGTGAGCGAAGCGTCTCAGTTTCGATTGGCCGAAATTCTTTTGTCGATCCAGTTTTTCGAATTTTTAAAATGACGTAGATATGGGGGTTTGAAACTAAAAAATCTCATATAGCAGCTATTTAAAAAAATTTAAAATGTCATTAGACTTTTTTGTTATTTTTCTTCTTCGGCAATTCGCCCAAAAGTTGTCTAGAAATAGATTTTCTGTATATTTTGTGTTAGTGCATTCAGTATGATGTCGTAAATACAAAACTGGGATGACAAGTACGGCAATGGTACCCACTATTTTACGTTAGTTATAAGTTACTGTGATGTCGGTGATACAGAGAAAAAAATGTTTTTTTTATAAACATACCATGTGCGATATCTAAGGAAAGGGTTTTATGAGTAGATTACACATTAATAAACTTCACTGCCATATTGGTCAAACCCATATGGGATGGAATTATGTGGTGCAAAAGTTAAAATAAATTGAAATGAAAAAAGTTGAAGTACCTGAAGTAGGAGAGGGAGTGAAATTGAGCAACTGTCCTCAAGGATCATATATCGAAATATGAAAAATATTTTTTGGCTTTCTGATCAAAGCGTGATACTGCGGATCTTTTTTATTTATTTTTTTATTTTTATTTCAGTTTTCTAAGTTTATCCAGTGTTTTTAATGGTAGGTTGATTTCAAAACTCTTAAATGGCTTTGCTAAACCAGGGAAACGGCAAAATATCGGTTATTTTGTGGTTGTAAGGGCTAGTGAGGTCAACTGTTCTCACAGAACCACTAGTAATTAATTATACGAGAAAACAGGCTTTCTTAAAAACTAAGTCTGACTACTTTAACTTTAAGTTTTTCATACACATTAAACGTTTCGCTTTTAATTTTGTTTCACTTTACTTGTAAATTTACCACTGCTTATAAATTCATGGAGTAGACATTGATGGACGGCTAGGCTGTAATTTTAGACTACGGTGGCTGCTCGGAGCTATCTATTAAACAATTATAGCAACTAGGAGATGAACTGGAAAAAATATGGTCCTGGTTTCATTGAGATAAAATTATTATAGAGCAGATAAATATATTTCTTCAAAAACAGTGGTCTAGTTCACATAGAAACATAAAACACTTTAGTTATATTGTAGCTATAATGTATAATTACCTAGGTACATATTGGTTTTTCGGTGTGTGATCTAAACATACTTCAAGATAGTATTATACATATATGATACTACAAAAAAAGTAAGTAGTGCGTCGAAAAACAGCTAAACAAACCGAAATACTTTCAATTAAGATAAAAATTCATAATTATTTGAATATATTTGGTCATATTTTAGTTATTCCTATCCCATGTCTCTTCGATGTCTATTCCTTCCATTTACAAATTAGGACAACCACAACAAGATGGAGAGCCTTCCTAAACAATTTTTCGTAACATAATCAAGATGTCTCGATAATGATCGTTGGCTACCAACGATGATATCGTATGATCGAAAAGGACCTATAATTACACCTGTATTTATGATCGAAAATATCGCCTTTAACTTTTATACAAATTGATACATGATGCTACTGATCATAAAATTGATTTTAAATTATAATGTCAAGCCTGGTTTTTTCATGAATGAGGGTAGTGCCAACGTTTGAAAATTAAATTGTTCAGTCGTTCTTGCTTTAGTTGCTACGATCTTGAGTATATACCTTTAGGCATTGTCAGTATTATCTTCGAAGCGTCTCCACGCATTGACTTGATGTTTGTCTCATTTGCTTCTTTCTTGCTACCTAATGATGCAATACGTTAGTTGTATAATGTTCAAGCACACAATCTGTTTGTAAGTTCACTCTTAGATACTTTGTGCTCTTTCAAATGAAGTAAAGTACTATTTCCTATCTAATATCATAAACCTATAGATATTTCTAAATTTTTAAAATAAAATACCTACACCATCTTTAAATCATTTGCTTGTTAATAACATATGCTCTAATGCGCTAACTTTAAAAAAAAATGAGCACCGAGTCATAAAATTCTTTGCAATCACAACTGTAGTAATATTTTAAGTTCTATACGTTTTCTTGTAATTACTCATGTTACTTCATGATCGCTTCACTTTCTAGTGAAATACCACCTTGGCCTTAATGAATGATTTACTTTATAAAAGGTGACGAAAGTAAACCAAACATTATTAATAATAATGAGGTAAGATTAAACTAACTAAGATGATCTTCTGGCCCGTAAATTATACGCTTATTATTCAATAGTAAATGCAAGTCATTGTGATGAATTTGGCCGTCTAATGGAATATTTGGAAATTAAGAATTGCTGTATAAAGGTGATTGATTTGTATTGAAGAGGAATATTTGCGAAAATGAAGATATTATACCTCTAGTCCGCTCGCCAGTAACCATCTCTATTGCATATTGGTTAATACACTCACCTCACTAAGAGGCCCTGAGGGTCAATTTTCGGCATTCACCGATATTTCTATCATCCTGTAAAGTAAAACGAGTGAAAAAGCTCGGAAGAGTGTGAGGTAAAATACTAATATACATAAGTACTAAAAAATGTTTTTTCTGTTTATATAAACCGCTAACGTGCATAGCATAGTTTCAGATCTGGTTGGTGCAATTTGTCTGTAGTTATGTGAATCGATGATAGACTCTTAAAAGACGTGAGCCTAAAGTAATAATGATGTTTCACAAGTACGATGTCCGAACCGGCCGGCTGTCAGTCCACTGCGACCGATACATTGTCCATGAAGATTAATCATTTTATAATCAAGAATCGATATTCAATCAGTATGTAATAAACATAGAGTTCAAAATCCTTTGTTGTTTATTACAAAAGAGCGAGTAAAGTGCGCCTGATAGTATCTAGAATGCATCTTAATTGCGTAAGCGACGACGTGACATCCAGTGCATTGCGCACGCGTCGGGGACCGATAATTTTTTTTTTTATTCTTGTCTGATGAGGACATCGTTGTAAAGTAATAAAAACTTTAGACGGTTACAAACCTATTTGTTTTCCATCCTTTGGTAACCAAACCATCAAACAAGTCTGTTACGGGATTGTCCTATAAGAAGACCGCTGACCTGTCATATCATTGCACACGGCACCAATGTTTAGAATTGCACAAGTGAAGTAAAGCGCCGACGCAGCAGCACGTGCAAGACTCGACGCCCGCGCGGTCACCGGACGCCTCGGCCACTTGGGCTTCACACTTCGACCCATGCACTCTAATTGTAATTAGTCGTAATTCTATTTTTAGATTCATTTGTAATTTCTATATTTCAATAAATTAGTCTTTTAGATTTTGGTTTTTTTTGAGACCTTCGACTCGCTGGACCATAATTGGCGCAGTCTTGGTAGTAGGCTCGAGCTAGGCGTGCGCGATCGCGATCAAGATTTCCGCAAGAATTCAGCCCGGGTCCCGCGTGACTAGCTGGTTCTCGAACCTTCGTCGAGCTGACCTACTCATCTCTACTCGTCGAGCTGAGGGCGGAGGAGATATCGAATCTTCGATATCACTCAAGAAGGACCAGGTATCGAGACATGATACTGTAAGTACGCTACAATTTATTCGTGGTGTTGCTTCCCTTATTTCCTAATATCCTAGTGTAGTAAATTTCCAAGATTTTTCACCCTCGTAAATCATCTCGTAGCTCTGCATCTAGGCAAGCTAGGGACAATTTTATTGATAGTAATAGAGATTTAGATTCATTAGATTTAGAAATCAATAGCGTAAAGATGGCTCATGAACAGGAGCAAGCACCATTAGGAAACCCGTCCACCATTCGCCAGGTTGAACCTGACACCATAATTAAGGCCCTTCGATTGGCGCCTGACTTCGACGGTAACCCCCACACATTGCCGCGATTCATTCAATTATGTGACCAGATTGTAGGAGCCTATTGGACGGAGGGTAACCACCTTACCAACTTATTCCTTATTAACGGAATACTGAATAAAATAAAAGGAAATGCTGCAATGACTATAAATGCAAATGGTATTCCATCCGATTGGTTAGGTATTAGAAACCATCTTATCAATAACTTTAGTGACCAAAGAGATGAGACCACTCTGTACAACGATCTAGCTATGCAAATCCAAGGTAATAGCTCTCCACAGGAGTTCTACGATAGGTGTCAGACACTATTTAGCACCATTATGACGTTTGTCACCTTACACGAGGACATCCCCACGACTGTGACTGCAAAGAGGGACCTGTATAAAAAATTGACAATGCAAACTTTTGTTCGCGGACTGAAAGAACCCTTGGGATCTCGTATAAGGTGCATGCGGCCAGAGAACATGGAGAAAACATTGGAGTTTGTCCAGGAGGAATTGAATACTATGTACTTGCAGCAACGTAATGAAGGACTGCCTAAAAATCTGCAAGGGCCATTCGCCCCTAAACCTGTGCAGACACCAATGCCAACGCCACAATCTCAACAACCTCAGATACCCAAACCTTTCACCTTTGGTTCTATGGCACAATTTACACCTCGTCAGAACTTCAACACTCATCAACCTAAACCTACCGCACCATTCCAACACAATCAATTCACACCTCGCATGCCTACTCGCACCCAACAGATGTTCGCAGCACCACCTCGAAACTATAATGCAAGTAGTAATATGTTCAGATTACCACCTCGAAATTTTAATTTTAATAATAATACAGGTCCCCGCCCTATGAGCGGAGTTAATCATTTCACACCAAAAGTACTACCTCCAAGTGGTCACGACTGGACCAAGCATGGCAATCCGCCTCCTACAAATTATTTTAAATCTCGAGATGTGAATATGAACGAATGTTATGCTTATGAACCTGATTATGATTACTACCCCGTGTACTATGAGCCTGAACCTTACTATAACTATAATAGCTGTAACTACGCGGAACCTACTGACTACGACAATACTAATTATAATATGTTCAATGAAAACCTTTGTGTTGGGCAAGGACCAAGCGTATCGGAAGTGACCTATAGTGGACAGACAGACAACTCACCCCAACCCTCGTCCAGCCAAGCCGAGGATTTTCAGATAGCCAGCCTTACAAAAAAGTTAAAATAGAGGTCAATCTGCAGACACAACGGCAACTACCCTACGTGCAGATTACCGAACCCCCTCTTAAGCTCTTATTGGACACTGGTGCAAACCAATCTTTTCTTAGCCCCGATGCAGCAAAGAAGTACTACCCCCATCTACAATTAAATTATGATCCTTTCCAAATAACTAATATACACGGCACTTCTAAGAGTGATTATTCCATAACAATACCGTGTTTCCAGGAATTCAACTGTACTAATGACATTACGTTATTTCTATACAACTTTCACGATTTCTTCGATGGGCTGATAGGGTTAGATTTGCTCACTCAATGGGAAGCTAAATTGGACCTTAAAGACTTAACAATAGTAACTAGAAACGCGTCCAACCCTATTAGGATGTATAACTCGCGCAACGTTAACCTTTATGAAGACATCATCCCCTCTAAGTCCTCTAAATTACTTCGACTTCCTATCAACGTGAGTGATGGTGATGCTTACATACCTGAACAGGTATTGTGTAACTGTCTAATCCACGAATGTATAACCTCTGTTAAGAACATTTGCGGTGTGATAGAAATCGAAAACCCATCCGATCACGATGTAATATTATCCTTAGATAGACCCGCGAATGCCGAACTGTTTAATGTTGATGGTGCTAGCATAGATCAGCAGCCCATGTCTAAGAGAACTGAGGAGGTTCTATCACGGCTACGCACAGACCACCTCAACCCTGAAGAGAAAGCTAATTTGACCCAGCTTTTCACTCAATACTCTGACATATTCTACTTAGACAATGAACCTTTGACATTTACTAATAAAGTTAAGCACTGCATAAAAACCACAGACGAAATACCTATATACACTAAAAGTTATAGATACCCCTTCATACATCGGCGCGAAGTCCAGGAACAAATACAAAAGATGCTAGATCAAGGGATAATACGACCTTCAGAATCTGCATGGAGCTCCCCTATTTGGGTAGTCCCAAAGAAAATGGATGCTTCCGGCAAGCAAAAATGGCGAATAGTAGTAGATTTTCGAAAATTAAATGAGAAAACTATCGATGATAAGTACCCAATCTCTAACATCAACGACGTATTGGATAAATTGGGGAAATGTCAATATTTTACAACCCTTGACCTTGCATCTGGCTTCTATCAATGCGAGATGCACCCTCAAGATATATCTAAAACAGCATTTAACGTAGAACATGGGCATTTCGAGTTCTTGAGAATGCCAATGGGATTGAAAAATGCACCTTCTACCTTTCAGAGGGTAATGGATAATGTGTTGCGAGGCCTTCAAAACGAAATATGTCTAGTTTATCTCGACGATATTATCGTATTCAGCACTTCCTTGCAGGAGCATATTATTAACCTCGAAAAGGTATTCCAAAGGCTTCGAGAATCAAACTTCAAGGTTCAGATGAATAAATCTGAGTTCTTGAAGCTTGAAACTGCTTATCTCGGACACGTGATAACCCGTGAAGGCATAAAACCTAATCCGGACAAAATTTCAGCCATAGTTAAATACCCCATCCCAAAAACAACAAAAGAAATCAAACAATTTTTAGGACTTCTCGGTTATTACCGAAAATTCATACCAGATTTTGCTCGTATCACTAAGCCAATGACCCACTGTCTTAAAAAGGGCCAAAGAATATCATTAGACAATCCTGCCTATGTTAAATGTTTCGAGACATGTAAGAACCTACTAACGAATGACCCCATAATTAGGTACCCTGACTTTGAGAAAGAATTCATACTGACTACTGACGCAAGTAACTTCGCAATAGGAGCCATATTATCTCAAGGGCCCATAGGTTCCGACAAACCTATATCCTACGCATCTCGTACCCTTAATACCAGTGAGACCAACTACAGCACTATAGAAAAAGAGTTGCTAGCTATAGTTTGGGCCACTAAATATTTTAGACCATACTTGTTTGGCAGAAAATTTAAGGTAATAACAGACCATAAACCACTCCAGTGGCTTATGAGTCTGCGTGAACCCAACTCACGCCTTACAAGATGGAAATTGAAATTAAGTGAGTACGATTTCAGTGTCATATACAAAAAAGGCAAAAGCAATACCAACGCAGACGCCCTCTCTAGAATAGAAATCCATAACGAGGAATTAGACCAACTACTAGACGACTTACAATCTATAATAGGCAACCCATCAGAAAAACCACAGACATCACAGGGCTCTACAACAGCCACAGTGCATACTAGTGAAGAGAACCCGATCTTAGAAGTTCCCATCACCGACGAACCCCTGAATAAATTCCATCGGCAGCTCGTCATAACTATTGTAGGTGACGTAGAGAAGCGACCCATCGTAACCAAACCATTTGACACACACACCCGCGTTTCAGTACAAATTTCGGAATCAAATTTAGAACAGGAAGTTATAAGTGTTATCAAAGAATATGTTAACCCAAAAGTTAAAACTGGTATGTTACTAAACCCCCCGCTTGCAATGTATTCGGTCATACCATTCATCCAAAATAATTTCAAAAATTCATCTATGAACCTTACACTTTGTAAAAGTGAAATAGAGAACGTCAAGGAATATTTAAGGGAACAGGAGATAATCAGCAACTATCACAATGGCAAAACTAACCATCGTGGTATTAATGAATGTTTCCTGTCCCTCTCTCATCGCTATTTCTGGCCCAAGATGAAAGAACACATCGCAAAGTTTATCGGAGAATGTACTATATGCGGGCAAGCAAAGTATGACAGAAACCCCATTAGGCCACAATTTAATCTTGTTCCCCCTGTTTCTAAACCTTTCGAAGTAATCCATATGGATCTATTCACTGCCCAGAATGAAAAATATCTAACTTTCATTGACGTATTTTCAAAATATGCACAAGCATACATCCTTAGAGATGGTACAGCACTCAGTATCTTACAAGGGCTCCTAACATTTTGCACCCATCACGGACTTCCAATAACGATAGTCACCGATCAAGGCCCTGAATTTAATAACCAAATGTTTTCAGAGTTTATTAGGTTACACAAAATAACACACCATAAGACCTTGGCCCATACACCTAGCGATAATGGCAATATAGAACGATTCCATTCCACCCTTCTCGAACACCTACGTATTCTCAGCCTACAACGAAAAACAGAGCCCATTGTCAATCTGATGCCCTATGCACTCATAGCTTACAATAGTTCCGTACATAGTTTTACGAAATGCCGACCATATGATCTTATAAATGGCCATTTCAACCCTCGAGATCCCATAGACATTGACATTACCGGTCATCTAATGCAACAGTACCTACAGACACATAAAGACCGAATGAAGACAGTGTATGAACTAATACACGAGTCTACCACCGCTGAACGCGAGGCCATCATAGAGAACCGAAATAAAAATCGCGAGCCGGAAATAGAATACCAACCCCAACAACAAGTTTTTATAACAAACCCATCAGCCAGTAGGCAAAAGATAGCCCCAAGATACACCCAAGATACTGTATTAGCGGATTTGCCGATCCATATTTATACAACCAAAAAACGCGGCCCAATTGCAAAAGCTAGATTGAAAAGAATTCCCAAATCTGCAAAATTGTTGCAGGTTACTTCTAACTCTGACCCTGACCCGAGCGCAGGAAGTTCAAGTTGACAGCCTAGAAGACGGACCTGGACTCTTACCCTTCAAACTGGGACCTACTAGACTAGTAACACATGACCATTCCTTCCTACAATACATCGAGCTTAGTAACATAGAGAACCATATTGAGCTAGTTAAATATCAAATCGTAGAGCTAAAAACTAAATTACCTAATGACACTTACAGAATATTTGAAAACCAGATAGACTACTTAAGTGATAAATTAAATAAAACCGCGTACGAATTAGATAGTTTAGAACCCCATCGTCTACGGAGAGGTCTCATAGATGGTCTAGGTTCTATGATAAAAAGTATAACAGGAAACCTAGATTACACAGATGCCATTAATTATAATAAGGCCATTGAAACCCTTCAAACCAACCAAAAGAAATTAGTTAGTAACTTTAATACCCATGTTAGTTTAAACAAAGAGTGGATGGCTCATCGTGCAAGTGTTTTAGTTAGTCTAGTAGAAAATCAAAAGAACCTTAACCATACCTTGAATATGCTACTAGATGACGAAATCCATAAGAATAATAATCTGATTAAGTACGCTAAGTTAGCTCAACTTTTATCGATTATCACTAACAATATAGATGAACTCTCAAATGAATTGCGTAGAATAGAAGATATACTGGCGTTCACTCGCACATCAAGTGTTCATCACTCGATGTTGAGAGTCGATATCCTAGGTAAGCTTATTAGAAAACTTAAGGAATTATATAATAATGAGCAATTATTAGATATAGATTTGAGAGATTATTATAATGTCATTCACGCAGGTTCATATTATATGAATAGGCAAATAGTTATAGTCTTCAAGTTCCCAATACTTTCAACAGAAACCTATGATCTATATAAATTACCCATAGTACCCAACCAATATAACCGAATCCTCATACCCCCTTATCCCTTACTAGCAACCAACGGTAAAGAGTACATGTACATAGAGGCAGAATGCCCGAAGATACAATCTCGATACCTATGTCAACCAACAACTTACCAGCAGATTAGATCGGCTCCTGACTGCATCCAGACAATCATCGCCAAACAAGCTATCGACGACTCCTGCCAGCAGATAACTATCACACTTACAAGGGAAACGCTAGAAAAGCTGGATGACAGACATTACATCATAACTCTTCCACGGCCTACCAAAGTACGATTTACATGCGAGCGAGACGAATACCGAATCCTGCACCATAGCCATCTAATCACATTACCACTGCAGTGTTCTGTACAAACGGATGACTTCACCATTTACAATTCTCAAGATCGCGTCGAAGGACAACCCGTCAAAATACTCAATATCCCGGACAACCCGGAGCTACACATCCCATCTCAGCCAGCGATAACTCTTAACTCCATTGATCTGAAGATGCTTCGAAACATTCAAGATAGAATTTTATCCCAGAAGACCATGGAACTGGATGAAGTAGATACAGCATCCCTATACCACACTACAGTACCATTATACGTGTTCCTGAGTATCACAGCAATTACAGCTACAGTTATAATATGCCGCAGATATATGAAACAAAGACAGATTCCCGATACCACCGGCGATATCCCAAAGACCGAAGAAGCTTCCAGATCCACAACTATATACAGCATCCCGAGTCCTGCAAACAAAATACCGAACGCAACATTTTCGTTAAAAAACCTAAAATAGTTGCGTTTCTAAGGGTGGAGGTGTTACGGGATTGTCCTATAACAAGACCGCTGACCTGTCATATCATTGCACACGGCACCAATGTTTAGAATTGCACAAGTGAAGTAAAGCGCCGACGCAGCAGCACGTGCAAGACTCGACGCCCGCGCGGTCACCGGACGCCTCGGCCACTTGGGCTTCACACTTCGACCCATGCACTCTAATTGTAATTAATCGTAATTCTATTTTTAGATTCATTTGTAATTTCTATATTTCAATAAATTAGTCTTTTAGATTTTGGTTTTTTTTGAGACCTCCGACTCGCTGGACCATAATTAGTCTGTAAACACTTACCACCAGGTATGCCTTATGCCTATTTTCCTTCTTAGTTGTAAAAAAGAATCGAAGCAATTGATCTCTTGATATCTATTGAGTTGATACCTATCATTTATAATTTAGTTTTTTACAACGTTAAAAAAAATTGAATGTGTATGTAATTTGTAACTACAAAAAAGGTTAAGGGACTTTTTCGAGTCTTTGGATTTTATTTCAACTTAACCTAAACCTAACCTTGTTTTTTGTTTTGTTTTTAGTGTGTGTAAGTGCCCAACACTGGTGTCAGATTTTTCAGGCTGCCTTAAGGCATCTGACATAGCTTGACGACTGCCATACAATGATGACAGCCGGGACCAACGGCTTATATGTGCCTTCCGAAGCACGGATGAGCTCGAGAATTTTTTGTGCCACTTGTAGTCACCCATCCACGTGCGGACCACGCCCGGTGTCGCTTAACTTGCGAAAACGCTAGTAATGCGCACTCCCGCAGAGCCATCGAGCTCCTCAACCTAACCTAACCTACTTATGTTAAGTTACTTATTATGTGGTGTAAAGTATATTTCAAAAGTATAAATAGGATGACAGTACCAACGACGACGATAGGTCAGCGACTTACCGCTAGAGAATCTACTCATCTCCATTGACCCACTAAATTATACTGGGTATTTATGATCATACGCTGTAAATATTTATAAGACTTCCTAGTAGTCCCATACGATTTGAAATTTACAGCAATGTTTTGATGCCATAACCTAGACAAATGTTTCTGCCATTTCATTCAAGAGGTCAGTACCTATATTTATGATTCCAATATGATAGCATACGAACTACGAACGATCACGGTAAGCGTTTTCTTGGACCATCGCTTGATTTACTCAAAAGGTTTTATGATTGGCAGTAAGCAGCAAGCATTGAATGTGTTAGACACCTATCACTGCCTTAGACTAGGCGGTGTCGGTAAGCTGTATACACCGTATTCTAATGCATGATTTTGCATATCTGGGTCCAGTCAATTCCAAAGTAACTATAAAATCAATAAGGCCCACCGCGCGCATGTAACCTAAATACAAACCCATGCGGTTTAACTGCCTGGATTATCATATGAAGGCACGTTGGGCTCGATTGGCCCTGTTTTAGGAATTCCGTGGCATTTATTTAAGTAGGGTCGTAATAAGAGAGGATGAATTTAGTATGAACATCGTCTTCTTGCATGTTTTATACATATTTATACAACGTGGAAGGGACATACCCGTAATAAATCGAACCACGGGCTATACTAGATCACTATATTATAATGAAATTAAAATAACAACAAAAAAGTTCGACATTCCCATACAAATTGCCCGGGCGGCTGCACACTTTTGTATGAAAATGCTGAATTTTTTATTATGCTTTGGCTGTTATTTTAATTTCATTATACTATAGAAATATCCACTAAACGCTTTTAATAAGATATAGTTTAATTTAGCTCCCATCAGAATAAATTAAATAAATAGGGACAAATTACACTAATTGAGCTAGCCCCAAAGTAAGTTCGAGACTTGTGTTATGGGATACTAACGCAATGATACAATATTTTATAACAAATTCATATATGTATAGATAAACATCCAAGACCCAGTACAATTTGATAAAGGCCATTTTCCAACTTGTCCTGACCGGGTATCGAACCCGGAACCTCTGGGTGGCGGACTAGCATGGTGACCACTACGCCACGGAGGTCGTAAAACTATAGTGATCTAGTATAGCCTGTGGTTCGATTTAGTACGGGTATGTCACTTCCAAGTTGTATAATATTGACTGTGCCCGTTGGCTCCGCACCACTTGGGAATTTCAGAATAAACACTAAGCATTGTCCTTCTCTGGCTCTCAAACTATATCCAAACTAAATTTCATCTTAATAGGTTCAGTGGTTGAAGTGTGAAGTGGTAACAAAAAACAAATACTTATACAAAAGCATTGAATTCGAATTATCTAAAAGCTTTTGAAGATATCCAATTCGTTGATTGGATTTTTTCTTCACTTAAAAATATTTGCTGCAACATTGGCTGGCCATTGATGCATATGGTCATTGGAGAAGATAAAGCTAGAAAGCGCATCGAAGCAACTCGCTGACATGAGTATTGATTTTTTTAATAATAACAAGTTTATTTGCCAGGCAAATTATAAAAAACCTCGACCCTCAAGCGTTCACCTCCTATAATTTCTAAACCTACAATACGCTGAACCAATTTGCAAATCGATATATTTGCCGAAGGTCATTATTTACGAAAAAAACTTCATAGCGCGTTTTAGATTCACATATAAACATTAAGACGTCGTCTAATGATGAGTAGCGGAACGATTCGTAGCGCCATCTATTATTCGCCTAGAAAACTAGGTAATCCCTGACTTTCGAGCGTTTACCCCCAATAACTTTTATCGGCTGAAGCAATTTTCATCAAGAATATTTAAAAACTACCGCAAGGGAACTTGCTTTCACCTAAAAAACCGCATTGCAATCGGTCTATCCGTTAAAGCGCTACAATGCCACAGACACACAGACAGACAGACATTAGTGTCAAACTTATAACACCCCTCTTTTTTGTCGGGGGTTAAAAATAAGTTTCTGAGATGACTGCGCAGAGACGCACAGACGTATACGATGAACAAAGTTTTTTAACAATCGTTGTTTTGGGTCCCCATTAATTTTGTTTCTCATTTCACTTCCGTTTCCTGACAATGATCAAGTTACCTTTCATTTTTTTTATTATATTTATAGATAGATACAGATAATCACGTTTAGAGTTAAAAAAATAAGTAACCTAGTTAGAAGAAAGCGTCTTAAGGAATGTGCTAGAAGCATCGAGGTGTCCCAAATCAAATCAGGACTCAAAGTGCAGCATCTATTTTTAGTGCATCAGTAAATGTGTTCGAGTACGAATGCATGTGACAACGGCTTTCACCCACATCGTAAATACTTTCGCCTACCCAACTATTTAACTTTTGCGATGTTTCTATGTTACGTCTAACATGCGAAATTCCTGTCTTGCGTCATTTTAACATTTGTTTTTTCACTTTGTTAGTTTCTTTTTACTTAAGTTCAGGCCTCTTTTTTGTGTTCTGGGGTTCAGACATTATACACGGATAGCCATCAAACACTTATATCTAAACGATTGAATGTAATCACAACCATGAGGTCGTACTTCTTTGGAGTCAAATAGCGCTCTTATTATCATTTCTTCATTTATAAATCTGAAATAATGTTGGTATTGGATGTAATCAAAGAAAATTTACACTATTTTGTGACGTTTTACCAAATAATTTATTTTTCTACTAATCATCTACATAACTCATATCTAATCAGCGTTTGCTTAAGAAGTAAATTTTATCTACATACTAAAAAAAATCTGGCTCCTACGGCCTCAAGCTCTGGCTACCCCGTTAGGCATAAAGATGTGATAGAGTGTGTATCTACATATATGCAGATGGTTCAAGCCTAACAGCGATATATTGGCAGATGTCTGTTAGCAATAAGCATGGACTGACCGAATTATTAGCATTTTTCCTGATATCCGTTACCACATAAATAGCCTAGGCTAGGTCTCCTCTCAAAGAATAAAAAATGTGATTAGTATGGTTCCTTTTAATACAATCAAGAAGATATAGTCAGTCTCCACAGTGAATACGTGGCAAGCGCCTACATCGGACGCTGTGAGCAATAAGCATGTCTGGACCGACCACATTGTTAACATTTTTCCCGATATACGTTCCTAAATAAAGAGCCCAGGCTCTGTCACTGTCTGCTCACAAGGAAAAAAATTATTAGCATGGCTCTTTTTTGTACAAGCCAGCAGATAGTCAGTTGCTAGTGAATACGTGGCAGGCGTCTGTCTCGGCCGTCTGTGAGCAATTAGCATGTCGGGACCGACCGGATTCTTAGCATTTTTCCTGATATCCGTTCCCACAATGATATACTATATACTAAACAATAAATCCTTAGGTATCTCACTTATCTTTCCTATTAATTTGGCAAAAAATACAGCAAGTCCTCAGCTGGACATAGGTCTCCCACAAGGATTTCTATAACGACCGATTGAAAGCGGCCTTCATCTAGCGTCAAAAAGACAATCTTAAGAAGGTTGCGGGAGCAACCTCAAACCAAAGATCGTCTGACCACCTTGTACGAGTAAGTGGTTGTCTTACGCTGCGTTTGCAGCATTCAACCACTCTTATGACCCATCGAACATCGGTTCTTTGTAACTATGTGTCCCATCTTCTGCCACTTCAATGAGCTAATCCGCTGGGCAATGTCAGTAACTTTAGTTGCTCTATCGAGCGAACCGAATAACGAGCAATTCAAATGATTATACATTTCTATTGCTCGTTATTCGGTTCGCAATAATGTATACCTAGCTTAAGTGTAAATCTGTATTGTATCTGTAACATAGCCCATCAGGCTGGGTACAGGAACCAATAATGAACAGGGTTTCTTTTGGCATAATCTTCCTAACAGTGGTCGTTGCGAAACGCAAGTAGTTTTTAACATCAGCACTAAAATATTACTTTTAAAAATTACCTTCAATATAAAGAATTTATTGACAATTTAACAATACTCACTTAAATAATATAAACAAAACAAAAAAGAAACTAAAACTAAACTAATTACTTAAATTACTTACTTATAAATAAAAAGCCCTGGCAAATCGTTGCCCCGTGGTAACGTGCCCAGAAGGCTGGCAGCATTGCCACGTTGTATGGCAATGCTTATCTTTTGATCCAGATAAAGGCCAGCCCTCTGGTCACGCGTAATTTCAGTCAATTTTCGGGCGACAGTGTTATATAATTTATGCGCCGATGGTCCCCACGGCCCCAAAGTTTCAACCCCAAACGGCTCAAATAAGTAATTATTGCCGAGGCTACTATATTTGCGCCGTTTGAGGTTTTCTGCAGCAGCTGCGGCTGTCCCAGCTTTAGACCTTGTGACCGGGAGATGAGACGGCGCCAGAGTGTCGAGACAAGTAGCGTACCACACAAGGGGCCGTCCCAATCTCCAAGAAACAAGGGTCATCCCATCCGGTCTCTTGCCGTCATCCCTTACCAGGCCGCTAGGTTCTAGAACGGCTGGTATGTGGATGCTAGCAAGAGCCCGGTAGATTAAATTATTTAGGGCAGCATGACGCCCTAAACGCCCAGCGCTTTTACGACAAGAGAGGCCGTGGTGACCAAAGTCATCAACACTGTCGCCGCAGGAGCAGCGATGTGCCACGGTGCAAATTGCGCCCAGTCTCAAAGACGTCGCTAGCCGAAAAGATTCGTCGTCAAGCAAGGTACCGAGGTTGGGTGATGGAAGGGCTTGTAGCCAAAGCCCAGATTCCCATTCCGCGACGGCGAGGAGGCGGGCTCGCTCTGCAGCACTCCCAGATGTTTCTATTAATTTAATCTGGTCTGAGCTGCAAAGCGGTCCGTCCCATAGCTTCTGCGAATTTGGAAAATCTGGAATTTTGGAATTTGGACATAGCAATGACCATGCATTCTTGGCCTCTGTCAGATGGCTAATTTCAAAGTTAGAGGATCTTTTGGCACAGATTTTCAACACTATGTGCAAAGGACAAGAAGGCTTAATGCTACACTGGAAAATTTTCGAATGCCCAAGCCTCCATACCGAATAGGCAAATAATAAAAAATGCAAAGACATTTTGACTTAAAGTATAGCCCTCTTCATAGCACATTGCGTGAATTTAAGCCTTCTTATGAAACCCAAAGTAAGGGACCACATTTCTAAGCCATAAGTCAAATGGTGATGGTAACACACATTGGTTAAATACACTTTTATCAAAAGCATTGAGGTATTTTGGACGTGAAGATAGGTATTGCGTAGCGTATTAGCGAAACAACTCTTAGAAGCTGAAACTTCTTGCCTGAATCAATTGACCCAGGTAGACATACTGGTCTACCTGGGTCAATTGAATAGCCTCAAGAGCCCAGATAACAGTAGAATGACTTGATACTATTTGGACAGATTCAATCTGTGAATAAAATAGTTTCAGTATATTTCTTATATGTATATATTTATATATATTTTTAAGCTATTGTATAGCTTTATGGCGGGCCTTGACGCGGCGACCGAATGTAGAAATTCCGTAACGGAAATAATACCTAACACTCGTCTAACGTCGTTTCAGTTCGGTAGACTTCGGCACGGTGTTTGTGTGCGTGCGACTGACGTTTGCGTGTAGACACAGAATACTATATATTTTAGCCATTTGCACAGTACAGATCTATACAATATTGTATCTTCATACAAACGGTCGGAACGCAAGTCATACCTACGCGCCTCCTAGGTCAGCATACACTTGTTCCGTGACTCGGCGTACAAACAGAGCGGTTGGGCCGCAGTGGCGAACGGTGAGTTGTAAGCAGTGAGCGTGCAATGTGGGAATACATTTATTATATATTATCTTATTCGTGGAATAATATGGCAAAACATAGACAAAATTGTGCTGTTTTTGGTTGCTTAAATACATAATTAAAGCACCCAATGATATTTTTTTTAGGTTACCTCAAAACACCAAAAGGTAATACAAAAAATAGTTTTTATATAAGTACCTACTAGGACGTAATTTGTTACATTTTTATTATGTAAAGTATTTCGTTTTTTCCACAAATGATAATACCTAGATTTAAAAATAAATTTGTGGGTAAGGTGGAAGACAGTGACACAAGTGACGTATCTTACGTACCTACGCTCTACGCTCTACGCTCACGATAAAAAAAAAAACTAGTAGGTAGTAGACAAATTAGGAAATTAAAAAATCTCTGAAACTACTGAGCCTAAAATTTTGAAAAAAGTACAAAATATATTTCATTGCTTGTAAATTACAAGAAACATAATATAAGAATTCTATCAATTCAAAATAAAGTGGTAAACTCAATATAATTCGTTCACTTACGGAAAATCTTCGGCCTTGTACGAAACCCTCTCCCGCGGGTTCAACTCGCACTTGGCTGGTTTTTTTTAAATAAATAGTGTGACTTGGCAATTGCACAAGGCAAAAGAATGTGCATCAAACAAAATCTATCTATTCCTACGCTCTGTGCTTTTATTTGTTTGAAAGTATCTATACGTTAGACTATTTAAATTACTTAGTAGTACTTATGTTGGAGAAAAGTATGTATGAAGGAGCTCGGTGGCCCGCTGGGAGTGCGCTCTCGCAAGTAAAGCGGCAACGGGCATGTTCCACACTTGGATGGGTGACCACAAGTGGCATATAAAATTCTCGAGTTCCTCCGTGCTTTGGAAGGCACGCATAAGTCGTTGGTCCTGGCTGTCATCATTGTATGACAGTCGTCAAGCTATGTCAGAACGCAGTGAAAATGCTGACACTAGTTTTGGCCACTTACACATACGAAAAGCAAGAAGCAAGCTGAAGATTATGTTGCTGCGTGCGATTATCAAGTCACTTTATTAATTAAAAATAATTGTTATATTGATATTATATCAACTATAAAATATTGGCTAACTAACAAGGTATCACTTTATGACAAATTGATTCGATAGCTGCTCCCACAGGGTAGGTTACCTACCCTAGGTGTGGTTCACATTCGATTTTAAAACTTTTTACGGCAAAAGAACTGCGTTATGTCTTGCAAGACTTGTGCATTTTTGTACATGTTAATATTTTTTTTGGGATCATGTTTTAAGTCAATATCAAATGATTATTGCCAATCCCTGGAACAAATTCTTAGAAAGTAAAAATAAAAAAAGATGAGCGCCATCTGTCTTGAGTAGAAAGTATTAAGTACTATGGGATGACGTGATTACTAGAAGTTCCGATTGAATATGACCGAATTTTGTTGCAAAATTTCGCAAGATAGCGCTTTTAATTTGGAAGAAATAAAAAATCTGATTTAAATGACTACATGTCAATAAATAGTAAAGTAGTAATAACTGGATGATGCTACAAAGATTTAAACACATAAAAAACTGCTTTAAATCTAAGAATAAAACCAAAAAGTTAGAACTTATTTTGAAATAAGGTAAGTAGTGCCATCTGTTAACATTTTTATGTAACTAAAAGTAAAATGTATGAGACTGACAGGACATAGTGTAGACCAGCTGCTCATAATAAAAAATCCGAATAACCTACATGTATTGTAAGATAATAAAAATATTTTAAACGATATTAACTTCATATTTATTCGATAAAAGAAAAAAAAAAAATTTTTTTATCTGTCACCACTTACCACGCTCAAAAAGTGTAACTTGAATTAATATCAAAGAAAAAAATACTGCATAAATAAAAAATAAATAAATAATTATAATTGCATAAGTTGATAAAAAATGCTATGCAATAGCTTTACCGCGGCAGTCCCCGAGTGCCACACGTATTTTTTTTTTAATCTTTCTGTTAAACAGCCGAAAACAAAAGATAAACCGATGTTTTGCCTCAGATCCATAACCCCCAAAAAACCTGTTCGCGAAACCAATCCATGCCTAACTTCATTCTGGTCCAGACGACTAATGATGGGAGCAGACTGCATAGCGATGCTAATTCC
Organism: Acrobasis suavella; assembly: GCA_943193695.1. NCBI lineage: Eukaryota > Metazoa > Arthropoda > Insecta > Lepidoptera > Pyralidae > Acrobasis > Acrobasis suavella. The sequence continues at coordinate 9,233,651 of OW971935.1, forward strand.
AACGGGCAGAGTCGGGTGCATTCATTAACATTATTACGTCGACTGTCTATTTCTGGCAGACAGGAGCGGACTGTGAAACGTAATTAATCCAATAGTTTAGTTAGACCTAAATACCTAAGTACCTACATAACGTGACATTTTATGTCGATATTCTTTATAATTTTTTAAGGTAATACATTGTCAAAATGTAAATAAAATACATAACAATACAAGCTTTACGGTTTGCTATACTTAAACTTAAATAAATATGGACAAATAACACTGATTGAGCTAGCCCCAAAGTAAGTTCGAGACTTGTGTTATGGGATACTAACTCAACGATACTATATTTTATAACAAATACATTGTAAAGATAAACATCCAAAACCCAGGACAATTTGAAAAAGGCCATTTTCCAACTTGCCCCGACCGGGGATCGAACCCGGGACCTCTGGGTGGCGGATGGTATAGTGACCACTACGCCACGGAGGTTGTCAAATAAAATAAGAAAAAAATGCCGCGTTATGGGCTAAAACCAAATTAAAATTAAATAAAATAGTCGTCAGCCCTTAGGAAATCCGTTCAGCTCAATGTTCCCATACAAATGTAGGCATGAAACTATATCAATAATATACATACATATTTATGAAAATATGTAAAAACAACTGCGTTATTTGTTCAGTACTTTCATAAGTTTAAAGCATTTTATATATTTTTCGGTATTAGCAATTTAATTTATTTAATTAAGTAAACGGTATTCACACTCTCATACATATATTCGATGCTACTTTAGCAACTGAACGACAAAGGTTTATTAATGATAATGTGAAATTAAATATCAATAAATCTTTAGAAAAACTCGTATGACATTTCTGTAGATTAAAGTTAGGCTGGCGCTATAAATAAAACTCAAGAAAGCGCTTTCGAATTTTTTAACAGTTACTTATATTACACTTCATTATTGACTGTCACAAGAACTTAAAAATATAGGCCAATTTTTTATTTATACTTTAATATTTTTGTTTCTTTCACAATTTGTGTAAAGATGTCAGTTCATGGTTAAATGTCACAAAACTGTGGACAAGATAAATATTTTGTTTTAAGTTTACAAGTACCAATGTGGGGATTGTAAATTAGGTATATCTATTACTAATTAATAAGAAACAACACTCAAGTGCAAGCCTCTTAATTTTAGCTTTCAACGTATTTCTATAAAACAGACTGGTAAAAAGGAACCGTCAGGATTCAATTACTATGTGTTAAAAAGATTTGGATTCAAGGCATATTTTTTAATTTTTAATTACAATGTACATTATTAAATTGAATGGATAACTGCACTTTTACCCCCAAATTCATAAAAAAATACAAACGTTTGCTATTTTAGTTAAAATATGTTTTGTCTCGTTCTTTCAATGTCAAATATTGAGAAGAGGAAAAGGGACAAAACATGTTTTAGCTAAAATAGGTTTACCAAACGGTTGTATTTTTTATGAATATGAGGGTAAGAGTGTAAAAAAAAAACAATATATATAAAATATATATTTTGAAAATACACTATGAAATGTGTGTCTAAGAGCGTCAGATTGTAAGTTAATGTGATGAAATTGGGTACTGTTTATTTATTCAAATTATTTTAGACAATGGCTTTTATGCTATCACAAATATAACATGAATTATTATATAATCATCGTGAGGAAACCTGGGCTCAAGGACACAAATAGACTATACTAATCGATTAACAAGATTTAAAACAAATTAAGGACTGTAAGGTTATTCCTGGGGAACCGCTTACCTCACAACATAGTCTTCTACTAACAGCCCTAAAACTTAAAACACCCATAAGACCCAAAGTGGAAAAAATTAAATGGCATGTAATAGAAACGGAGAAAGGAAGTACCCTAGGAAAGCATGTTGTGGATTACCCGAGCAAAAATCCTATTCGAGAAGTCCTACAGAAACGTGGGCAGACTTTGAGAAACTATGTGTCACTGCAGTAAAACGTGAGCTAGGGGTAAGTAAAGGATCCTTGCATAATGAAAAACATACTAAATGGTGGAACGAACACACCAAAAATAGTTTTGCTGAAAAGAAACGCCTGTTTGAAATTTGGCAAGGAACATCCAAAAAAGATAAAGATGCATACAAGGAGGCAAAGAAGATGGCAAGAAGAACAGTAGCTATTGAAAGGGAAACATTTAAGCAAAATCTTTATCATTGCTTAGAGCCACGGATAATAAAATATACAAAATTGCTAAATACAGACATAATGATTGCAAAGACTTTAGAACTACAAAATACATCAAAAACAATGAAGGCGCACTACTTACGAACGATAAGGACATTTGTAAAAGATGGTGTGAGTTCTACCAGGAACTGCTAAATGAAGAATTCCCTAGGCAAACAGAAGTAGATATACCTCCAATGCCATAGCCAAAATGAAAAACGATAAAGGGGTAGGCCCAGACAGCATACCCGTTGAATTCTGGAAATCTCTAAAAGGGGACGGAGAGGTATGGCTCTGTGAGCTATTCAATAACATACTGATAAGTGCAAAGATGCCAGATGCCTGGAGAAACAGTATACTGGTTCCATTCTATAAGAACAAAGGAGATGTTCGAAAATGTGCAATTTATCGAGGTATAAAACTCACTTCATATACCCTCGAATCTGGGAAAGAGTCCTAAGTGAATCTTCAAAGCCTTATTAATTTAAAAGAAAATCAGTTCGGTTTTGCTCTTGGGAAGGGAACAATGCAATCCACGCAATCCGACTGGTCATGGAAAAGCTCGTGAAAACAAACAAAATCTGTGGATTGTATTCATAGATCTTGAAAAGGCCTTCGATCGCGTGCCGAAGACCATAATATGGCAAGCCCTAAGAGCTCAAAATGTTCCTGAACACTATATAAAACTCATGATGTACAGGTACCATAATGTGCAAACTTGTGTTAGAAGTTCGGCCGGTCTGTCGGAGAGTTTCGGTATCAAAGTAGGAGTTCATCGAGGAAGCGCACTAAGTTCTCTGCGTTAATATCACCATGAACTACTCTTCTCTTCCTATTCCTCCTCACCTTATCCCACTTTACGTGCGGTCGGGACAGCATGTGAGTCTTTTCTATTCCCCTCTATTCTTTGTCAAGGCAGTTGTCATATTCTTTTTATCCATATCGTCCTTAACGCACTCCATCCACCTTTTCTTTGGCCGTCCTCTGTTCCTATTTCCAGTAATTTTTAAATTTAGCATCTTTTTTGTAACGTGGCATGAACACCGAGAAAATCCAGAAACCCACATCGTGGAACCTTTTATATGCGGATAATGTTGCTCTCGTAGCAAACAGTATAAACGAAATACAAGATTTTTAGCAATGAAGGAAATCTCTTGAGTTGAATGGTTTACGCATAAGCAGAACAGAGTATATGGTATGTGGCTTCAACCCTGACAAATCTATACTATCAAGCGCGGAAGTCAAAATGGATGGAGTCGCCTTACTGAAAACGGATCAATAAAAGCCGACATTACACACAAAACATCTGGGTGCAATAAGTGGCCTACACTAACAGGAGTTCTCTGCGATCCAAAAATGCCGATAAGAACCAAAGGCTTACAATACAGCTGTAAGGCCTGCTTTACTCTATGGTAGCAAAACGTGGGCCTCGAAGAAAACTCACGAGCAAAAACTTAATGCCACCGAAATGCGCATGTTACGTTAGGCGGGTGGAGTAACGCGTAAAGACAAAGTCCGTAACGAATACGTAAGAGGAAGTTTTAAAGTAACGCCTATTACTGAGAAGATGGCAGAGTCCAGGCTTAGGTGATACGGACATGTGTTGCACAGACCCGATAACCATATCGTTAAAAAGTGCCTTTCCATGGCTACAAAGAAAAGAGGAAGAGGTAGACCGCCAACTACCTGGATCCTCAGCCTTACAGAAAACGATGCTTTTCAGCAAAGTGAATGGCGCCGAAGGATTAAGAAAGCCGACCCCGCGTAACGGGAAGAGGCGAGGACAAAGAAGAAGAAGATCTGAAAGAAGAAGAAGGAAACCTGCACACTAGTTTTACTAGTATGCATAATTACTGTTGTTACTAGATGACAGTTGTTACTAGATGACAGTCAGCTCAAAAAATCTAACATCAGTGATGATAAAACCACCTGATAAAAAGAAGACACTTTGAAACAGTGATACAATCAGTATCAGGCGGCCCTGCGCCGACAGCTGGCTATTATAAGTCTTCTGACACCAGAGTTCGCCTTTTGAGTACGAGAATCTACCATTAAAGAATGCATAGTCTGATTGGACATTAAGATTGGACTGCCCCCTTCGTTCCAGCGTGTTTTCGTTGCTATTTTGCATTTAACTCTAAGTACGATTTGATCTATTTGTAACAAAATGCTAAGTGTTGACACGGCATCATTTGGAATTTAATTTGAAACTCTTTGATGCATATTTTTTTTCTGGCAATAAGTAAATATTTGTTGAAAAAATAAATTTTAATCGAAGATGAACACAGACTGCCGCTAATTTAAGGAGAGTTAACAAAAATAATTTATTGCAAATGTCAGTAGCATGTCTCTTATTGTCGTCATTTTATTTGTGGATGACCTGAGTACGTTTAGGTTATTAATTTTCTGTAATTACTTTTTTCTTATTAATTTTCGCTTTGATAAAACTAGGCTGGTATCTACTGACTAAGCAGTCTGTTGTAGTTATGATTGCGTCCGTTTTACCTGAGTTTGTCAGCTATTTTTGCTACTTTAAAGTCTTACTGCTATCAGTGAGATGAGATCTATTATTACGGCTAATTACACGAATAAACGTCTCGAGGTATCTTAAGACAATACCTTAAAGTTCCTCCTTTTCGTCTTAGCCGTTCGTGATCATAGCTATGCTACTTAGGAGTCACTTTCCGGCTTTTTCGTCGTCTAGACCTTTTTAAATTAACCTTATGATATCTAAAATATTTTTTTTTGTTTTCGAACCGAAAGTTGGGCGAGGTGTCGAGTGACTAAAGGGCTGACAAATACATCGCTCCATGTTTACCATTCATCCAATGCTGCCAGCCTTTTGGCTACCCCACCACAAGGCAATGACCTGCATGAAAATTTTTATTTGAAGGTTTTTATAGCTATTATTTTATTAGATACATTAGAGTAGTATTTTTATTAATTTTAACATTTTGGTTTTTAACTTAATTAAAGTTTTTAATTAGATTAATCATTTTTTTAAAATTTATGTTGTAAATAAAACAAGTTATTTTTGTATAAATATATAGTTAATATAAATATGTATACATTTTCATACCACCGTAAAACAATGCTTATAAAACGAGCCGTAGTTGTAAGATCACAAGTTTGTATAAGAAAATCCCAATCCCATCCCATACCAACTAATATTACAAATGCGAAAGTGAGTTTGTATATTTGATTGTTTGTTTGTTACCTCTTCACGATAAAATTTCGTATAGATATAGATTGAGACCCAGGGAAGGACACATGGTAGTTTTTATAACGAAATTCCCACGTAGAGCGAAGCCCGCAGGCATAGCTAGTAATCCATAAAAATAATAACCTAAGTCTATTTTGACTTTCAAAAGTTTAAATCTCCAAATAGACATATCCAAAACAGTTAACAACAGGTTTGCCTTTAATGAGAAAATAAAAGCTAAAAATAGTTAATGTCAAGGCTTTCATTTTGAACCTAGATTAGTTACGCTCTGAAAGACATGATTAGCATTTAAAGAAACAAATCGTGATACTCAAAAAGGAGTACAATTACAATCTAGCCTTGATCAGGAGTTTATATTACTTTTTATTATGCTTATCACAATGCACGAATTGTTAGGTACACCGTTGTGATAGCCAAGTTGTCTAGCCAAAAATCAGATGCTAATTGCAATAAAGATAGACATGTTGACCAAATTCAATATTTTGAACGATTTTTTTCGTATTTGTAAGTGGCCAACAATGATATCAACTTTTCCAAGTAGCCTTAAGGCATTTGACATTTGACGACATATAATGATGACAACCGGGAACACGGGCTTAACGTGCCTTCCAAAGCACGGAGGAGCTTGATACATTTTTATCTGGTAACCCATTCAAGTGAGGACTACGCCTATTGTAATTTAACTTGCGACAGCGCTAAGAGTGCGTTCCATCATCGAGCCACCGAGCTCCTCCTGAAAAAAATGTATTTTACAATACTACAACATGCAAATATAAGTTCTGGATGGAGGCTAAGTTGGAAATCCTTGGGTCATAACGTCAATGATTATAAAGATTTAATATTAAATACTTTGTAAATAAATTACATAAAATAAAAGTAAGTACAGTTCATAATTTCTAACTACTGACAACTTTCCTACAAATTTAACACTATGCTAACCTTTACACAGAATATCCTTGCTGGACAAGAGTCCTTACAGTTCATATGTATTAACATCGTAACTTAAGATACTCAGAGTGATTTATTTAAAGATAGATATTGATAAACTACATTTTAAATTCATTCCTATACTCTTGGCTGAACTAATTCGCATGATCAAAGTTTCGAGATAAAATATTCACGACAGAAATACCGAGCATGCCATAAATACTTAGAATTCCCGACAATGCAACGTCATGAGCACACGACGCTGATTCTTTGTTTTTAATAGCTTATCAAATTCTATTTATACTTACACAAATATTTGGCATTCCATTTGCTAACAGTAGGTATAATTTATGGCTGTGGTATGAATGTGTTTATTAACTTTCAATGGAGAGATAATTATAAATTTGTAATAAATTTTATTTGTACAATACAGATTTACTTTATTTTCACTTTTACTCACGAATTTGACACAGTTTTAGGAACTCAAAGATGGATGAGAGGCACACGTAAAAGCAGAAGCATTGAGAACCGTCTATTCTAAATCGGACTTTGTAACTCTTTCTCGTCATAAGAGTGTTCAAATAAATATAGTTATATAATGATAATATAGGTAAGTAGCTTCATATTTGTTTCAGTACGTTGTAAATTAATTAAAAATCAAAAAAGATGCTATTATCATAACTAAAATGATACTTTCAGATAAGTAGCTACTCGGCTCAAGTGGCTTCCCATTCGTCTTCACAGGAATACTAATATCCTTTTTTTATTGTATAACATATAATTTTGCCTCCCATCTCCCTGTTTTCTTAACATGTTGAACGCCCAGCGGCCCACCGCGTTGGGCCGCTGGGCGTTCAACGTGTTAAGGAACGTTTTAAATTTCATTATTAATATGTAATGCATATAATATATATACATATGTAATATATTATTTATGTATGTTTATTATCTATATTATATATGTACCTATATTATGTATGTTTATTACCTATGTTATATAAGTATAGTTTATGTTTTTTATTTATAAAGTTTTGTAATTGTGTATAATATGTGTAAATATATGTTAAATTTATTAAGTTTATACTTGCTTTGAATATAATTTTTCTTTCTTAGTCAGTTGCACCACCGTCTTTGTTTTTCTCACATTCTACTCCATCCACTGGTAGTCTGGAATAGATCACTTTAAGCGATAAGACCGCCCATTGTACTCATTTAATTTTTAATTATTTCTTTGTGTTACATTTTTGTTTTGATATACAATAAAGAGTTATCTATCTACTCTTTCTACTAAAATTCATGTATAAACAATACGAAATAAAACATTTTCTATCCACTGACAAACTAAGACATTACCAACTGTGTTGATAAGCTCTGAGGTAAATAGGGTAGTATCAAATAGTATCATGGATTAAAAGAAATATATTTTGTACTAAAAAACAAAATGTCACAAAATAATATCACTTCTTTTTGATCATTTCCATTTTGAAAGTTATTTTAGATTTAACAATGCATATAAACAGATAGTGTAAACACTGTTGGACTCCTAGAAACTTTGATGTCATGGTTTGGTAATTCATACAAATCCCATCCGACTTCAACACCAACCAATCAACACAACCGATTTTGGTAAATATTGGACTATCACATATAGGTACATTTCAAACAAAAAAAAAAAAGATTTTTTGAAATTAGTCCAGGGATCTTCGAGTTATCGGGGAACATTCGAATTGATCACCTCCTCTTTTTTGAAGTATGTAAATGACTACTTATTTGTGTTGTGGGAAAAGCGGATTGTAGATGAATCAATGAACCGCGAGTCCGGGCAAAAATAGTCCCTTACACAATCCTACTGTGGTAATAAATATACAGTCATTACTTTATATCGCGTAAGCTCTCATCGTATGTTAATAAATTTGTAAGTGTGTTCCTATTGTCGCTTTTTGAGTAAATTTTGATCTTCTAAATTTTTGTGTTGGGATTTTGTGGATGAGTTGGTACATAATAACAGTTTCGTTGGTCCTGGTTGTCATTAATTGAATGGCAGTCGTCAAGCTAGAATAATAGTAGAAGTAAAGATATAAGGGAAACGAACAAAAAGTGGGTTAATATGAGGCAACACCGGTTGTAAAACTTTTCGCACGAATGTATTTCCAAGGTGGGTTAATGTCAGGTAGAGTACGGTTTTAAAACGTTTCGTACGAATGTATTCCCAAGGAGGGTAACGTCGGGCAGAGGCCGGTTGTTAAACTTTACGCATAAATGCATTCCCAAGGAGGGATTAGTTGCAAATAAATAAGTACCATAATATATTTCAAAGTAAATTAAAAAGCATCGATTTTCCTAAAAAATTTAAACATTGCGCTGATAGATTATGTGGTAAGGCGGAACATTAAACTGAAATAGATAGGTTGCATCGATCAATCCGCTATTTTCCAACAAGTCAAATCAGATACTTTTTTCTAAACTTAAAAACAAACAATATGTTCTATGGGATTTGTATGAAATACAGGCAGATGACGTCATAGTTTCTTGGAGTCAAATAGCGCTCTTATAATCAAGTTTTCTACTATAATAAATCTAAAATCACGTTAAAATAGATATATGCAATGATAAAAGTCATTATTCTGCGACGTTTTATTTTCTTAACAGTACTTTATATAATTTATTTTTGACCCAGGAAAATACCCAATTGTAACAGTGCTCGTAGAAGCCTCAGCCTCAGAAGGGTCGTCACGTCACGGGCTAGAATAGGCATGTTTGTAAGGCACAGCAAAGGGCTAGATTATGTTTTCGGGAGGGGTGCTTGTATGGTTAGCCGAAGGCTGGATTGCTTTATGAGGCAATGTGTAATAACAGAAGGGAATTTAAAGCCAAACTGAAATACTGCCTTAGGCACAATGAAAAGCTTTTCGCATGATTTCTTCCCAAGAAGGGTTTCGCACAAATGAATTCCCAAGGAGGGATAACGTCGGGCAAAGTACGTCTGTAAAACGTTTCGGACGAATGTATTCCCAAGGAAGGTTTTTGCACAAAACACATTCCCAGGAGAGTAAACGTCGGGCAGAGGGCTATAAAACTTTTCGCATGAATGTATTTCCAAGAAGGTTTAACGTTGGGTAGAGGCCGGCTGAACTTTTTGCACAACTGCATTCCCAAGCTACCTGCTGTGATTAATTAGTGGCCTGAAATGTATGAAAAACATACCATTTCATACATTGCCTAACAGTGATTCAGGCATTGTATACATTGCCTAGGCTTTGTATACAATGCCTGAATTTCACACATTGCCGGTAAAATATACACGAAAATTGAACAGTTTATTTAGTTTGGCTCTATCTTTTACTTTTTTACCGTTTTTACTTACTATTCTTTAGGGTTCGATTCCCGATCAGGGCAAGTTGGAAAATGGCCCTTTTCAAATTATCCTGCGTCTTGGATGTTTATCTACGAGTATATATGTATTTGTTTTAAAATATAGTATTGTTGAGTAAGTACCCAATAACACAAGTCTCGAACTTACTTTGAGGCTAGCTCAATCAGTGTTATTTGTCCATATATATTTATTTATTCTGCCCTTATACCTCCCAATGATTTTATCAGTCTGCAAACATATCTGATGACTTTTTTTGTAACATATCTTTTTTCCATCTTCCGTTGCCACAGCAAGTATCGGATAAAGACAAAAGGTGCAAAAATATAGGCATAACGGGAACGGTCGACGCGTAGTTTTATTTTGTGCAGGAATGCGATGCATCTATCGCCTCGCGCCGCGTCATTAACATGCCACGACGAGAATAACCCAAAGCGGACTCTGGGCTTAGTTTATACACTAGCAGATCCATGCTGGTCTCGGATAAAAGAAAAACTTAGAATGAACTAGTAACTTCTTTTTCCGCGCAGATCGTAAAAGCCAATTGACGTAATGTGCGAATCTTAATCATAATGTGGCTTTTTTAACTTATACTGTCCCACTGCTGGACAAAGGTTTTCCCCATCTCCTTCCAAATATCTTAATCGTGTGCCACTTCCAACCATTCCCTTTAAAACCTACCTGTTTTTATTCGGCCATCTTCGGGAGTCCACTTTGTTACCAAATCAGGATGCATTCGGCAAACGTGCCCTATACAATATGTAACAAAAACCCTGTCCGATCCTTGTAGGAGCAACTCAGACCGTCAATATGAACACCTTTTCCTATGGGATCAATGCTTGAAACTCGAAAAAAAATCGACATTTTCATACAAATTGCCGGGCCAGCCAAACACTTTTGTATGAAAATGACAATTTTTTTTTCGAGTTTGTAGCATTGGACCCATAGGAAAAGTTGTTCATACTGACGGAGTGAGTTGCTCCTTCAAGGATCGGACATGGTTTTTGTTACATATTGTAGAAACGTAAATAATGTGGTTAGCAACCAATAATTATTACGATTCTCTTTTTCTACCTTCACTCCCACCTAGAAATGGGCAAAGTGTTTCTGCCCAGACGGGAAAATTGGGAAAATTCCCGGCATTTTGGGCATAATTCGTTATTTGCCCAAATAAATGCCCAATCATCGGGCAGAAAAAAATCTTGACAGCGTTTATTATTCTAATAGGCATTTATGCTTGAAAATATATAAGAAAGTAACATATAACCAGCTAAAAAGTGATATGGGTTTATTGTTGTTGTTGTTATGTAAAGGCACATCATTGCCCTATGCTGAATCGTGCCATTTCGGTGTAAAACTAATTTTAGTTAATTATTAATGCAGGCGCATTAATAATTAACTAAAATTAGTTTTAAAAATATTTTATTCAGTGTAAAGCATTGCCTAATGTTATATAATACCATGCCATAATAAAATATTTTTGTTCTTTCTTCTTCTATTCTACTAGTGCCGTACATATATTGAGATTGTCTTCTTGTTTTAGAAGACATCTTGTTTTAGAAGGTGATCTTAAGCTTTGAATAGAGGCTTTTTTCTTTTCTGATTTTACAGAACAACGAATTCAAAATTTGACTTTTTTAATACCTTTAAATATCTGTTGCGAGATTTATGAAAGATTTTACTTCTGCTGGCTTCAATAAATTTACACATAATAAATTCAAAGTGTGAGCGGCACAGTTGAGTGACACTATATTTGGATATTTATCTTTTATCACTTCGAATGATTTCTGGAGGTTCTATTGTCTCTAATATGAATCACAAATTTATTCACACCATAACATGATTTCTTTAATTTCTGAACTTAAATTGTCGCTGGTATGTCGATGGTCCTATGTTTTCACATTTTTTTATAAAAACTGGCTCCGGTTTAGAGATTTACAAATGTATAATGCCCTCATTGCAAATATCAGTCCAGCCATCGCATTGTAAGTATAAATAACTTGACACTTTTAATTTATATAATTTACAGTTTATTTTAATTAGTTTTATTATTAAATTTGTTGACTAATATAAACTTACTTCATTTCGTGAGAATCAACTATGCATAATTATTATTTCTATTGATGGAAATATTATTTTCAACGCCAAAATATAATATAAAATTAATTATGCCATATTAAAATAAATGCCCAGATAAATGCCCAAAGGAAGGAATATATGGGCATCTATTGGGAATTTTCCCAATTTGCCTTAAATGCCCGGGCATTTGCCCATCTCTACTCCCACCATCACGCTAAACTTTGCCTTTGGGTCTTACGGCAGTCTCTACCCCGTGAGAGAAAAAGACGTGCTGGGTTAGCTTGTATCTGTAGAAGGAGGAAGACTAAGCAATAATGCGTGAGATCAGACTTGAAGGTATAATAGGGAGGCAGTACGAAAAAAGTGGAGCAAAAGAATAATACCAGATGATAAGCATGTAGAAAAAGAGAACATTTTTGGTCTACAGGACTCGACCAGGTCCTTGTACTTTCAAATTTTGCAAGGTTGTTGTTACAAAAGATACTATCATTTGTGTGAGATATTTATAGTAATCATAATTGTTGTAGTATATTTTATATTTTTTTAGATATATTATAAACAACTTAGATTGAAAACTAAGTAACTTAAAAATTAAAACGAATAAAGTTAACCATCATCATCATTCGAACATATTTCCGGTTGCATCAAGCGGTAACACTTTAGCTTAGAGCCCGTGGTCCGCTACCTAACCTAGTTTGACGAGGTTACTGGTTTTTACAAAGAACAAATAAAGTGAATATACAACGAGGAAGGGACATACCCGTAATAAATCAAACCACAGGCTATACTATATCACTATAGTATAATGAAATTAAAATAATAACCAAGAAACCAAAACAAAAATCGACATTCCCATACAAATTGCCCGGGCGGCTGCACATTTTTGTATCGGAGTACCAATTTTTTTGTGTGTTTAGCTGTTATTTTAATTTCATTATAGGTACTAAAAAAAAAGTAAAGTAAAGTCAAAAATAATTTATTTATCTTTGGATATTTATATCACTTGATAATTATCATTTCTTTTTTCTTTCTTTCGATTTCTTAATAGTTAGTTGTTGACGTCAGATCATTTACTTACAACTAAGTTTACTGCCGCCTCCAAAGCGCAAGTACAGAAGAAGCGGTAACAAACTGTACTGCAACGCATTTTCTCCAAAAACGTCAACTTTACAATTATACTGATATTAAAGTTAGATATGTGGACTGAGAATACATTGCTATGTCAAAATTATTAAATAAAAATGATGTCAAATTTGAAATTAATGTCAATTTGTAAATAAAGTACATGTACCGATTGTACTCAAATTATGTCATTTGTGAGTGTACAAATATAAACCTTTAAGAGGGACCCGTGCCAAGCTCAAGCCAGACGTTCTTGTATTAAAGATAAACATCTTACTATATTGATCTAGTAAAGCCCGTGGTTCGATTTATTATGGGTATGTCCCTTGCACGTTGTATACTCGTGTAACGTCTTACAAAATATACTGAAACTGTGTATCATGTTGTATCATGAACTGAACTTACCCATAAAATATATTCAGTAGTATACCTACCTGAAAATTTTAATAATTTCTTACTTTTGATTTTGATACTACTAATATCAGCCAGACTCGAATATTCAAATAATATAAAAAATAATTTGCGCAAAGCGTAAAATTATATCACGATTGCTTTCCTAAAGAATATTCGCAATATTTTACCATTTAAAAAGTGATTACTTTTCACTTTCGTTTTTACACTTTGGCAACATTGACAAATACTGTTTATAACCGAAGCATACATGCGTGAAGTTTCGTGTAGATGTCTATAGGATGTTATGTCATGCTTGTGGTAAATAAGTTTCTCTGATAGCCAGAGAACTTTGAGGAAAAAATCATCGGGATATCTTAGCCTATATATGAAAAATTTATATCGTAAAACTAATTTTTAACCTACTTCCAAAAAGGAGGAGGCTATCAATTCGTCGTGATCTTTTTTTATGTATGTTTATCGATTATTCGAAGACGCCTGGACCGATTTGGAAAATTCTTTTTTGTTTGAAAGAGTCAGTTGTCAGGTAGTTCCATAAATTTGCTATCAAAATCAGTTGTGCAGTTTGGGGGTGGTCGGTTTTTGGTTTGAAAAATTATATTTCACACTTAACTAACTTTTTTTTTTTACTTATTGAACCTTTGGATCATTTCGTACCTTGACTACTCTTAAACATAATCCGGATGAAAAGATTATGTGATTTATATACTTGCGTGTTTACCTTTTTAACTGTTGCTATGTCTGACTTTTCTTTTAACATCCCTACAGAAATAAGTAAGTCATAATGTAAAAGCGGTGACAGCACATGCAACTGAAATGTTGATTTTTTAAATATGAAAACCATCACAGTACGTTCCAAAATTGCACAGGTAGATCACGGACAGTAACTAAAAAAAATCATATTAGCTACTTGAATAAAGCCATAAATACGAGTGTACATTTTCGTGGCATTAATTCAATTTTCGGGTCTACTTCAGAGGGTTTTTGTCTCTCCCTACTAGACTACTGCAGCTGAAAATTTAAATTGAAAACTTTTACACTTAACGAGTCGTCACCTCTCCTAGACTTGCGAATGATGCAATTAGCGGGATAAAATCATGTACAAGCTTATATGGCAGGTGTACGTTACAAGTAATAGTAGTTGATCACACACTGAGATACATTACTAAAGTTAAAGTGTAAGTTTAAATTTCTGAGTGGTTCCATGCCTAGAATATGACACTCCATCTCGTTAAAGTCAAGAATCGTAATACAGGCTTCTGACAGTTGATAGGCAGCAGCGTCGAAAGCTCGTCCATGACACACTGTGCGCTTGCCAACCAGTCTGCCAATCGTGGCGAGTATGACAACAACCCTTCAAAAGAGTTAAAAAAAATCTCCTACTGGTATCTTTTACTTATGAGATATTTATCTTAGCAATCAAAAAATACCTGACCTTTTAGTATCAAAATGGTATTAAATAACACTAACCTTTCGTAGAAACTGTTAAGTTTTAGAAATACTGGCATAATATAGCACTCACGTCGTACACCTTCTATATATTTATGCTTTTTTTGCAAATCTACTTAAACAAAGGAATGAGGCATCTTATAATTATAATTTTTATAAGAAAGGTTCAGACATAAAACGAAAGATAAAAAAGGAAATCAAATTATAATTAATTTTGTACTGTTATTACTTTTAGGCTGATCCAGACTCTTATTACAATTTTACAATCAAGTACTACACTTCCTACTACTTTTACATAGGCCAATTAGCTCCTAGTTATTTATACTTTAGTAGTATAAATAACTAGGTGCTAATTGGCCTATGTAAAAAAATGTTTGATTATATTACAGCAATGGATGGCGGACTACTTTTATCGTCGCACGAAATATGAGCATTAACGGCTACTGTACACTTTCACCGCGACCCCGGGTCAAGTTTACACGACTCCAGAACAAGTGGGTCGCCTGTGCTGTGAATGATCGCCATCACTTACGCTGACAGTTAGTAATTGCCGATTCACACGTCGACTAAACTAATCAATGGACGTCAATGGACTATTACGGAATACGGAGTTTTGATGTGCGAAAGTGTTATGCTGATCTATCCTTAGTGCTATCATCTACTTTTTGTAGGAACAGTCAAAGGTTCTGAATTTAAGACAGAGTATATTATTATTAGTATATTTTTTACAACAAGTTAGTCTTGGGATTAGGTTTTGATTATATTACTCACGAAAAATAAGGCCACATCAATACATATAATCAATACATATATAAAATAAAATAAAATAAAAAATATAAAAAAACAGTAGGAACCGCGTGTCTGTACATTTGATAAAATTAACAAAAAATGGGTGTGGGCGATAAAAAAGAGTACTCGGTTGTTTTTGTGAAAAAGTATAAATAGAAGCTGATTGTTTAGCCCTGTACGTCCTAAATAAGCTTTTCTGGCACCGTAGCTTCGGGTCTTCCGGCTCGCTTCTCAAATCTTGTCCGGTGAAGTAGGAAATGCCGTCTGAGGCAACCCATGTATGTCATTTAAAAAAAATTGCTCTGTACGTAAGACCTTTTGATTATTTTGTGATTTGGTTAGTTATTGTTGTTGAATTTGTTGATTTTATACTGATATTTGGCTATACTTGGCTATAAAAATACGCACTTCTGATCTTGCTTTGATGCTTTTTATGTTGGTTAGTTAATATTTCGGATAATATTGTTGATTTATAATCTGACACTTCGCTATGAAAATACTGAACATATATAATATTGAACTAATTTTGACATTTGGCTATAGCAATAAGGATTTTGTGATCTTGCTTTGTGGATTGGTTAGTTGATATTTCGGATAATATTGTTGATTTGTAATTTGACACTTGGCTATGAAAATACGGACTTTCTGATCTTGCTTTGTGGATTGGTTAGATATTTCGGATATCTTCAAAAGCTTCTTGGCTTTAAAGATTTATTGAATTAAGTTTGACATTTGGCTATAGCTATATCTACAGATTTTGGTGGCAATGATAAAAGTAAAATATTAAACCACCTATCTTCAATTCCCTCCCCTGACTATCCTTCTTTCTCTTTTAGTCCTATAACTGAATGTGATGTTCAAGAGTGCATAAATTCGGTAACATCTAATGCCGTAGGTTCGGATGACATCAGTCGTAAAATGTTCCTTCCTATCCTAGACATTATACTTCCTATTATTACTCTTATCCTTAATAAGTCCTTATCCTCCGGCATATTTCCGTCCGCTTGGAAAAGTTCCTTTATCACTCCATTACCCAAAAAAGCTAACCCTTGTTCCTTCTCTGACTTCCGTCCAATATCTATACTTCCCTTCCTCTCGAAAATCCTTGAGCGTGTTGTCCAAAAACAACTCGATCCCCTTCTGCGTAAAAACTCCATCCTCAACCCTTTCCAATCCGGTTTTAGAACAGGTCACAGCACTACTACAGCGTTAGTTAAGATCACTGATGACATTCGAGCCGGCATGGACAATAAGCAATTAACTGTTATGTCATTATTAGACTTTTCTAATGCATTCAACACTGTTGATTTCGAGGTTCTTTTAGCTACCATGCGGTCGCTGAACATATCTCCATCAGTTGTTGACTGGTTTCACTCTTATCTATATGGTCGCCGACAATGTGTACGTATTGAAAGAAAATCATCGACGTGGTGTCAAACATCGTCCGGTGTGCCTCAAGGTGGTGTGCTTTCTCCATTGTTATTCGCATTATTTATTAATTCTATTTCTAATCATCTTCGCTCATCTTACCACCTGTATGCAGATGACCTCCAAATCTATTGCCATGTTAGTCTGGATAACCTCAGTTCAGGGATTAATTTAATCAACGGTGACTTATCGCGTATATCTAAATGGAGTAAGTCTCATGGGCTTATAGTTAATCCTTCTAAAACACAGGCTATTATAATAGGCAATTCATATTATATCTCGCGCATTGATTGGCAATCCCTTCCATCAATTATATTTAACGGCGTCAGTATTGACTTTAGTATCAAGGTAAAAAACCTAGGTGTCTTGATCGACAAGAATTTGACATGGTCGCCTCAGCTCACAGAGGTTAGTAGAAAAATATTTGCGTCTGCAAGTTCTCTTAAAAGACTGCATAACTTTCTCCCTGTGAAGACTAAAATTGCGCTGGCACAATCTTTACTTCTCCCCATCCTTGACTACGCTGACACCTGCTACCTCGATCTCACGGAAGAGCAATTAAATAAACTTGAGCGTCTCCAAAATCTCTGCATTAGATTCATATTTGGACTTCGCAAATATGATCACATTTCTAGTTTTCGTGCACAACTCAAGTGGCTCCCTATTAGACAACGTCGTAACTTGCATATCCTTTCCCTTCTTTATTCAGTCCTGTTCGTTCCTTCTACTCCGCTATACCTTAAAGAACGCTTTAGCTTCTTTCGTGAGAACACGAATCGAAGTGTGCGTAGCACAGTCTCCTTTAAACTCTCAATTCCTGTTCATAGTACTCATTTCTATTCTAATTCTTTCTCAGTTCAGGCAGTAAAACTTTGGAATGCTTTGCCACTGGATATACGTAAAGTGGAATCATTGAAAAATTCAAAGATTTGGTAACGTCTCATTACCTTTCCGCTAGCTCTAACTAATATCTCTTTACTTCTTTTCTTTTTACTGGCTACTTTCATTTACTTTTTTTTTTAATGTTCGTACAAATTTTATGGTTTATGTATTTCTATTACTTTATTGTTCATTTATTTGTTATGGTATGTACTCCTATTATTTATTGGTAGACTTATATTCTTCTACACTGTAATACTCTAACTGCGCCAACTCCCCCACATCTTTTATAGTTTCCTCTACCCAAAGGTTGGCTGGAAGAAATCGCTTTAGTGATAAGCCCGCCTTTGTACCTACTAGATTTTAAATGTACTTTTGATTATTGTCATACTTAGTTGGTGCAATAAATATAGATTTATTGAATTATATATATATATATATATATATATATATATATATATATATATATATATATATATATATATTCCGTGCTTTCAAAAATGCTACGAAGAAAGTCAAATCTGTCTCCGACTAAGTGTTAATCAAGAACGAAATTCATTGACTCGCACCTCGGAGAGTTCCACTCAAAGGGAGTCTCGACTAAGTGCGGATCGTGAACGTCATTCGCTATTTCGCGCCTCGGAGACTTTTACAGATAGGGAGTTAACCGAGTTACGTTTGACTGCTGATCGAGAACGTCACACACTATCTCGCGCCTCGGAGACTTACAGATAGGGAGTTACGTTTGACTGCTGACTTCGTCTGCGTACCTATATATTTATACACAAAGGTTATGATTATTATTGTAAGGGTTCATTATAATCCATTCATAAGTTGTTGTATGAATGAGTAACTGATATCCATACATCTATAGATCCTTATAAACTGTCATATTTGCAATATTAAAAGTATACCGCATCACAATAAAAAAATCAAACTGTAAATATACATACTAATCTGACAACATTTTTAATTTGTCATGTCTACAATAAGGGAGTGTAAGAAAACTGAATATCACACGGACGAAGTCGCGGGCACCAAATACAGATAATAAAGTATGTATTCGTGAGCAAGATATGTAAGGAGTTACAGAACACTAAAAAGATTTTTAAGATTTTTGTTTGTATGTCAGTGTCTGTATGCACACTGTTCACCCGAATGTCCAAACTGCTGAACGGATTTTCACGCGGACGAAGTCGCGGGCACAGCTAGTACGAAATATATTTTTAATTCTCATTACTATGATTTCTTAAGGAAAATACCTAATCGTTATAATGACAATAATATGCTATAATTGAACCTAATTAGTATGATTAACTTTTCTGCAATTTGCCCATTAGAAACAATCAATTTGTAAGGTTTTTTTCAATGCTTGTCTAGGAAAAAGGGAAAAACTTAGAATATGTCAGTTGCTTCTGGGCGAAAGTGCTAATCGTGTAGGCGATAAGGTTACCAATCCATCACTATTTTGGTTTTCTTTTCCACGTTCTCGCCCACAAACGTTCTAAAAGTGACCTTTTGGTCTTAGGGCCCTGGGCTCTGTCTGCTTAGAGCTGTTAGACCCAAAATTCTCTATCTGTTATAAAATTTCATCCACACCACTTGAATAGTTGGCAATCAACCACAGTACGTTTTAAAAAAATCTTTTTACCTCGTACGATGGAACTGTCGAATCAACTTCCTGCAGCAGTGTTCCCGGACCGATACGGCATTGAAACCTTCAAAAAACAAGTCTATATCTTCCTGAAAGGCTGGCAACGCTTCTGTTACACCTCTGGTGTTGCAGTTGTCCATGGGCAGCGGTGATCACTTATCATCATCAGGTGACCCGCTTGTTAGTTTGCCGCCCTATAACATTTAAAAAAAATCCTATTAGAACGTTTCGTGATATTTAATGTAAGTAGGGTATGCATTCTGTATTGTATTGAGTTTGATACACCTTAGACTGTCTGTCAAAGAAATTACACCTACTTTTTGCTACCGTTTGTGATTAAGTTAAATATTTGTTTAACTTCATCACTAGCACAAAGAAGCAAGCAAACTGACACGATTAGACTTTCTTTAACCCAGAATAATGAATGTCAGATTGAAAAGTTATTTGCATTTTGATGTGCTGCAAAATGAATCGTAAGTGAAATATACCTCGAGGCAAAATAATATTTACTTACTGATTTTAATTAAGTACCAACATAGAGCTATTGAATTATAACTGTCATTACACTTTCTGACCTAGCTTGTATTATTACCTGCTATTGATTATACTATTACAGGCTATTGTCTAAGAACTTTGCAGGATAGCCTAGCAATTTGCTCAGTTTTTCTTAACATATTTAGCTACTTACAAAGTTACATTCCTTGTTATTTATTAAACTACTTAATAATAAGTTATCTTGTAACTACTTTACTTATCTACATATAAGTAGACTGATATTACAAAGCCCGCCGGATCTCCTGTACCATTGGGTAGTACCGTTGATTGTACAAATGACACTGATTTATCCTAGTACTACCATTGATTGTACAAATGGTACCGATTTATCCCACTAGTACCATAGTAAAAATATACTGGTATGACACCCGGCGTCACTTGCAAATATTTTATAGAGCAACAATTATGTAAGATAGGAACTTACATTAAGAAAATTTTGTCTCTCTACATCTCTTTCAAAGACAATTTATTCTTGCATTTTTGACAATTCTCGTCTCACTGTCACTGCGCACACACACCTCGCGCCCATCATCATTTTTTAGAAACCATAACAATACTAGGAGTGTAACACACATATATTATTGTTGAAAATTATATACATATTAATTTTCAACAATATCAATATTTGCATACCTGCCGGCAGGATTATACATAATGTACGTACATACTAATACTTACGGCTCTAACTAAAAAACAAGCGACAGTATGCCCGCGACACCTGTCGGTGACCGTTGTCGACCTGGGTCGTGCGACACATGTTAGTCTGTCACTCATGCAGTGCCACTTTTCGAACGGAGACACTAAACGAACGGCTTTTTGTATGGAAAAACCATTCGTTTACTTGACTTCGCGTTTGAAAAATAGCACTTCTGCCTTTCACGAACTGTCAAGAGCTGTCGCGCGACTGTTGCCGACAGATGTCGCGGGCATACTGTCGCTCGTCTGTAAAAGCCTTTAATAACATTTTTAATATCTATTGTACAATATCTATTGAAGGATTCATAATATTCTTTTTTCTTAATATGAAATATCAATCTGAAATATAACCTTAACTACTTTCTTTGCCCTTGTTGACTGTTTTTCAACAGCTTTTGTGAGACGCGGTTTTTGGCATCAATTTTGTTTACAACAGAAATAAATGAAGACAAACGATCTTTTAGTGGAACAACTTTAATGTTTCGAAATATTTACAAATAGTGAGGGCTCATGTTTCTTTTTCAGTGAGTTAATGTTGTTTTCGTGTGTCCAACATCAGTCTACCTAACGCAGCAGGTAGGTATGTACTAGTCATATGTTAAGGAGCCAGGCTCTTGTTGTTCTCATGTATAGAAAGAGACGCACTCAATGCGAATTTTAGCCGCCTTAATAACACGCCTTAATAATTAATAAGTAACTTAATAGAACACTAAAAGAACCACAGATACCTATGAAAGATAAAAGAAGAATATTTCATTCATGCACATTGACGGATGCCAAACATGGACTCTTACAGAAAAATAAAGAAACGAACTTCAAGTTTGACAAATTTAAATGGAGAGGAGTATTCTTAACATCAAATTAAAAGACGGAGTTAAGTTATCAGTGTTATCGCATATAAGATCAAAGAAAAAAGTAGAAGATGTTGCGTATACTGTAAGAAGGCTAAAATGGAAATTGATTGGTCAATGGTTATGCTTTGACAAGTAAGAGAAATACATAGTCAAAGGTCGTTACAGAGTGGTATCCTCGTGATGAAAAAGGAGGAGAGGAGGGCAGCAGAAGAATGGAATGAGTTCAAAAAAGCAGCTGGAGGTTTAAATAGAAGAAAAACAAGGAAAAAAATATTATGGAAACAGCTGGAGGATGTATTTGCTAAGGGGCAAAGTGACGACTAACAACAGCAGCTACAATAGGAAAGCAGGAACGTCAGCAAGAGAGTAAGTAAGTAACTTATCATAGTCACTATTGTGCAGTTAACCTCACAATTTTGTCCTTGTTCTTCACTGAAAGCAATTGGTGGTAAGTAGTTAAAAAAATACTGAATAAGAGTACAAACATAGAGGTATAAGTTGTGCCTCGTGAGGGTCGAACAGTGAGTACTTTATACAGTATTCATTGTTGTTTTTTCACATACATTAACTCGTGCTTTCCAAATAAGTATTACGACCGGGAACCGGTAACCTTTTCTATAATAGCTATATATGTATATAGTATATACAGTTGAAAATAATCTGGTTTTGTTCTATTTAGCGATGGAAAAAGGTTCCAAAAACACTACCACATATATACACATACACTTACACATATTGGCACCCTTATCTCGGTAAAAATTTGCGTTACCACTCACCGAAACTCAAATATTTACTGACATAAAATGAATAAACAATGTTGTTATGTATCGGATAAACAAACGCACATTTTTATTCATGATCTTATAAGTGGTAGGATATCTATGAAATGCAAAACACTACCAATATTAGGTTTTGCATGTACATTACAGACAGTTCAATTATCGTAATTTGACAGTTATAGCACTTGAGTGTGTTCCAATAACCCATACTTCTAAGCACCATCCTGGATATAAACGCCCCCAGTGTCCATCTTAATCATAATATCTTCCATCTATTACTATAGACTCCATCGATTTATAGGTTAAACAGACGGATGTAGTTTCGACGCATGCGCAAGTTTCGCAATGAGGCTTGACAAATCATAGTAAAAAAGAAATATGTGTAAGTAAATAAACAGTCCCATTCTAGCCTGTCATATTTTATAGTTAATTTCACTTACGACAGCCATACCTAGTTTACGTTTAATTGTAAAATATATATAAAAGATGCATTTACCTGATAGTCTTGTATTATTCTCGTCCATGTGACTTATTACAGAAAGACTACTTATGAGTACTTCACAACCTCTTTACAATCTATTTTCAGCTTTTAATCTGTAAAACCTGTTACTGTCGTACTGACCGTAATCGCTTGTTTGTAAAAATAGGAAAAATCAAAACAGTCAACATAAAAAAAAAAAAACTAAACCAATATTTTGATGTGTCTGCTTATCATATTATTACGACGCACCACCCACCATAGAGAGATAGGTCTTGTCTTTTTTTCTCTGATCTAAAGAAATCCATAAATGGAAGCCTGTAGAATGTCTGCGCCTCCCGTAACCTCAGTTAATAGTACGTAACAGAAAAAGCGTGTTACGCAAACAATAATATATATTCAGAGAATTTCCAACATAGGCACTTGTAAAAAACAAGCCGTTGAATGATTTTCTTATGTAAAAAGGAGTTTACATGTCTACAAAGTGCCATTTTCTCGATATTACGAAAATAGCAACTAAGTAATTAGTTCAAAACTTAACTGAATTAGATTTTTTTCAAGGCCCAAGCGACATTTTATCTATCACTACATCAAATGATAGTGTTTAATCAAATTGTTAAAATGGTTTCGTATGTGTATGGTCGTAGATACCAAAGTTTATGACAAAAACAGAGTAGGCATGTATAAAGGTATATCTTTTCCAAACTCTTAGTAAAAAGCAAAAAATTCACTCTCTTTCCTTGGCTAACATGGCCTCCTAAATGATAGTAGTACTTTTAATGCCCCCGCAAAACGTTACCTACGTGAGATTACTCAAATTATACTTCAGCATCGTCTTACATGTCAAACAGTTGTCTAACGGAACTGAACCTATTCGTATCAAATTGGAATCGATTTTCAAAGATTCCACTTGACCCAAAAGCCCGCTAGATGAAGCGATAGGACTGTGATAAGTCTTACTCGAAACATCTTCCCATCTGATTGTGGTTTCAACTCTCCACAGTATAGATACACTTTAGAGACTTAAATTGATACTCCATCATGTAGTCCGATTGCGGGTTAATGTAAATGCGGTAAATAGTCTACATAGAGTTTTCCTCAATATAAAGCAACTTAGTGATAATAAACTGTAAGTATGGTATCGGGAATTTCTTGAGCACCAACTCCCTAATTATGTCAAGGCAACGTTATTATCATATATCACGTATGATATATGTACAGCCTTAAGTTAGTGTGTTAGAAAAGCCATATTGGGTTATCTCCAAGATACACAGTAATTTAAAAAGTGAAAACTATAGTGAAATAGGAAATTCTATTTACTGCAAAAAATACACACCGTTACGAAATACGAAAGCTATATTTGACGCTTTCCTATAACTATCTAACAAGTTTAGGCTAGATTCCTTAGCCAAATTTTGACAACTTCCGTCATACTGTCTGACACTGCTACTAAAAAAAAAATTCGGTACCATAAAAAGATGGCAAGGTCATCCTCCGGTGGAAGTTTTGGATTTTTATCAAGCGTTCATACCCAAACAACAAATCGTCAAAATCACCTTTAAACCAACAATTGCATGGCAAATGCTCTATCATTCATTCCCTTATTGCTTGGTCAATGTAAAGAATTCAAAATGTAGTGAGTTAGTAAAACCTTTTCAACCTAGAGACTTGATACAGTGGCAAGTTAGGAAAGCCATATTCTACTGTATCCGAGGCCTATTACGTAGCCGCTTTGATCATGATCCCTATCTAGGCAGCGCTCCCTAGCCAAGTTTAGGCAACGTCACATGGACAGATACGCTAACTATGCAGATCCTGAGATGGAAAATAGGAACATATCCGTCCTTACAAAAGCAAGTTGCAACCTTAAAAGTTTTTACATTGATTTAGAAAAAAATGTCTGATTTTTAAACTTTAATTTTTATGACGCAGCTTTCTAAATACACAAAGTACACTACATGAAATGACATAAGGACTCTGACACACAAACAAATATGGCAAACACGGCAAAAAATATCGAATTTCTCTTATTATTTTGTATTTTTGTACAGATATTTTTGATAAGGTGGTATTTGTGTAGAAAGCTGCGATGTAAATTGTAATTAAAGTTTATTGATGAGCTTGCTTATAGTAAGTATAGTTGAATAATAGAAAAATCTTAATGAAAGTACTTTACTTTTGACGAAATTTAAATATCATTTAGCCACCTCTAGAATATTGTTTTCAATTATGTATACAAACACAGACATCTTATTTTCCGAGTTAATAGACTCAGTGGTATTTCTTCGACAAAATTCCAAAAAAATGAGACAGCGGCGCCGTGTACAAATTACAAATGCACATTATCGGTATAAATTATTTGGGAACAAATAAATCTTTCGGCGAAACACCGGTGAAGAGGCAATATTTACTTTATGAGTTGCTCCGAGCCGCAAGTTCCCGACCCAAGGCGCCACAAACAAACACACGCAATGAATCAGATACCGAGCTAATTATTTGCGTAGCTCTGAAAGGAACGTGGTTTCTTTGCAAACAGATTTATACAAAAATCATAGTAAAATAAGAACTTGATACTAATATGGTCAATAGTGACAAGAAGGTAGGTACTTTTTAACAAAAAAAAAAACTTATTTAAGCGCCAGACATTTGATGAAAAACTTCATCGTCAGTGACGTTCTTCTATTTTCTTATTTGACATAAAGCCGCTTTAGGATGCGCACAAAAATGTAAGTGCAATGCATTTTTTTTCTTTTTATAAACATGTGTTCTACTTGATTTTTTAAAGCTTGGTATGGTTTAAGTAAACAGTTATATTCTTTGTAAACTACTCTACAGTTAATTTATATTAGGACCAACTTCAAAATAAGACCATTATCTACACTTACAAACCCGTTAACTAAAATTTTGCCAAAAATATTTCTTAGAATAACCAAGGTAAACAGTAGCTTATCAGCAATCAGCAGAAACAGTAGCCAGCATTGTTTTGTAACGGTATCTGAGACTTGTGGGCTACTGTTATTGTTGTGTAGTGTCATATTCAGGTTATGGGTATGGTGTAAACATTCGAGACTGGGATACAGCGGAAATTTGAAAATAGAATGTTGTAAAACCCGGAGTCTGCATTTCATTGGATGCAACTCCTGCAGCAGCAAAATCATAATTGAGACCAAGGATTAATTGCTTCTTATCACACCCATCCCACTAAATGAGTACAGGCTGTGGTTTGTGTCTGTTTGCTACGCTTACACTCTCAGCTCGCTTCTTGTTCGTTTTGAGCTGTGTTCCAAGTCTGCGTCCCTGGAACAAGGAACCTGCTGCGATAGCAAGAGGATAAATAAGACATAGGAGTAATTGCTTCTTACCACAATTAACCCCACTAACTTACTTCACGCTGTCGCTCATACCTGCTCGCTTCACTTTCACACTGAGCTCGCTCCCAGTGCGTTTTGAGCTGTGTTGCGAGTATACGTCCCTGGAATAAGGCACTTGCTGCGGCAGCAAGAGGATAAATAAGACAGGATTAATTGCTTCTTACCATATCCAATCCCACTAACTCACTACACGCTGTCGCTCATACCTGTTCGCTTCGCTTTCACACTCAGTTCGCTCCCTGTTCGTTTTGAGCTGTGATCCGAGTCTGCGTTCCCGGAACAAGGCACCTGCTGCGGCAGCAAGATGATAAATAAGACATAGGATTAATTGCTTCCTACCGTACCCGACCCCATTAATCACTACATATATTAAACTGTCGCCATTTAATCGTATTTATCACGCCGATGACATTTTTTCGATTTAGAAGAAATAAACTGGTCAGTTTGTATCTCACATTTTATTGATATTGATTTATTGTAGAAATCTAGACTTTGGATTGGCGTTATTGCTAGAGAATATTACGTGGGTTTTGATATTATACATATCATGCGTAGACAGACACAGACCTTATAGACTTCCTAAACAAACGTTTGGAAGCTGATGACGTCGTCCTGTCATTTTAGTCATCTGACCCTAATCTGGCCCCTAAAATAGATATTGCGATGGCTGGATGCTTTACCTAGAATGTGGTCCTTATTTCAAAATTTATTCCCTTTTTCCAATTTGCATCCTAGATGATAAATGCTCACTGTCGTATAAGTATAACTGATAAAAATTAAAGTCAAAGGTTTCTTGTAGGATTAATTTATCTCATAAAAGTAATTTTATAAATGTAGACCGAATAAAAGGTTTTTTAATGTCAAATTAGATTTTTTATGCAAAAGCCTCAAAATACGTTGTATAAAATTCTGATGATGTTCTTTTTTTTAGAAATCCCTAATTTTTTATCATCATTATCATAATAATCATCACTATCGGTAGAAAATTTGATGAGATCGATTTTAGTACCTCCAAAAAGATGTAATAAGTGATAGACAAAATAAAAACTGAAAGGCCATGCGATTGCCATGATTTATTGCTAACAAGAACTACCGAATACACTTAAAATGCAAATGTAGACGGAAGAAAGTGCAAGGTAAAATATACCATCAAATAAACGATAGAGAGTGAGACGAGACAATAGTCTATCAACACTCGGCAGCATCTTTAATAAACTTAGGCATCAGTAGTCAGACAATAGACTATTTACCATCACTGAGCTTATCATGTGTTGTATATAATTTCCTATCATACAAAATCACGATTTAGAAATATAAGCTTAGGGATAATGATTCTCAATAGAGCTACTAGTAGATCTGCTTATATTTGCTCTAGATTTAGTAGTGGCTAACTAACTAATTGAAGACAAAGAAAATATGTATGTAAAAAAAGTAAAAAAAGTAAATTAACTGACTATACCAACTCATTGTTAAAAGTTTATTATCATATCAGCGATTTGGTAACGGAATAATACATATCATACTTACCTTTATATTTGCGTTTTAGACGAGTTGCTACATAGACTATTTAAGTTTAAGACCATTCAATACGAACTCATATTTATAAACGAGAAGAAATGTTTAATAAGATTAATAAAATCTTAAACAGATTTATTTTTTGTAATAACCGGAGGTCGAAATTAGGTAGAGTTATTTATGTACTTGCATCGACATGTTGATATTAATATGGATCGTCCCGGGAAATCTAAATGGACAATGCCGTGTTTCCAACAATATTACAAATTAATAATAATAAAAACCTCAGAGAAAGATAAGACAAATAACAAAAAGATTATTAACATACAATTTTTATTAGTATTTATGTTGGTACGCTTTTCAGCCACGGGTCCATGGGGACCCGGTCCTTTGAGGCGTTCATGGGGCCAAAGCCAACATGAAGAGGCCTTTTAGTACCTTTTTATCGAAAAAGTGAGATGGCTGTATTATTAATAGTATTTACATTATTATTTTTTACATATTGGCAACGTGCCGCGTGCAGTGGTTTAAATTGTGTAAAAGTAAATAACTTTTTATTTAATAAACCACGGGATTTTTCTGCTCTTTAAAATTAATTTCGGGATTTGAGGCATATCAACTTTATTCTTTTGCTGTATCACATCAGTGTAAGTACATAAATAACTCTACCTAATTCCAACCTTTGGTTATAACTCAAACCTCGTAGACCCGGAAAGAGATGGGGAGACGAGTTTTACTCCTACTGTAGGGATTGGGCCTCAAAGGCCCTCGACCGAGAAAGTTGGAGTGCTGGAAGGGAGGCCTTTGCCGTGCAGTGGGACAATACAGGCTAAAAATATAAATAGAAAAATAAAAACTCAAAGGGGATAAATAAGCTATTATTCTTATTATAATATACTTTCAAATGTACCAATTATAAACAAACCAGGATAATACTTTCATACATCTTCACTCGAAAGTAAAATTTTCTTGTAGATTTGATTAGATTTTTTCACTCAAAAACTAAATTATCAACGATTTCGAGAAACGCATTAGGAGTCATTTTTTGTTTGCCGTAATGGAGTTTTGATGAAAAGGCTTGAAGATTTAAACGAGAAAGATTTTTTTTTGGGATGGGTTTTTATTTGCTTGAACTAATAGTCATATCTCTGTTCAACTTGCACATGCAAACATTTCCGAATAAGTGCTGTAATGTTAGCTAAATTCACATCAGATCGCCTCAGTGGCTTCTGAGTTTGTTGTTACCTATTGTTACCTATTCGTACGGATAAAGTTTGAATATGAACCATATCAGACAAGTGGTTGCTAAGTTTTATGTTCGCCAGTTTACAAGCTAAACTAAGTTGTTCAAAATTGAATTTAATAATCGCATAAATCATCTTGCAATCCAATGGTCATTTGATTTTGCCACGTTACATTTATTTACATATAGTGTTGCACTCACCTTGGATCAGTTTGTACTTGTTCCATT
This sequence comes from Acrobasis suavella, assembly GCA_943193695.1. NCBI lineage: Eukaryota > Metazoa > Arthropoda > Insecta > Lepidoptera > Pyralidae > Acrobasis > Acrobasis suavella. The sequence continues at coordinate 9,262,904 of OW971935.1, forward strand.
TTACGTGATTTATGGGCCACATTCAGGGATACATAGTAGAATATTTTGCTTTACATTGTAATAGGTCAGTATGTTGGTTTTATATTTTTTATATGATTTTTAACTAACTTAAAAAAAAGAAGAGATTATCAATTCATCGGATTTTTTAATGTTTTTTTAAGGTATATTCACCAATTACTCGCAGACGCCTGAACCAATTTAGAAAATTCTTTTTTGGTTTGAAAGTGCATGCTTGACAAGTGGTCTCATAGAAATTTTATCAAAATAGGTGATGTACTTTGGTAGTGAACTCAGTTATTTTACTAACCTCTAATATCCCACTGCTGGGCAAAGGTCTACGTCATCTACTTCCAAATATCTCGATCGTCTGCCAGTTCCAACCATTCCCTCTCAAACTGTCACAAATCACGAGTAAGTAATGTTGTGAGGTAGAAAACCTACAACATAGTGTCTATCTATGTTTCTCCGACTCCGATCCCAAATATAAATCTCTGATGTAAAATATATTTTTTAAAAGCACATTAATTAAATATTAACTTTTCATTTATTAATTAGGTGAAATTTAACTATTTCAACTCATAAAAATATATTTAAGCGAATATCAGATTCTGCGAAATAATACTTCCAGTCATACGTAGATGACATTATTTGATTAGGAAAATTTTCATTCCAGGCGCCGGTAGTTAGATGTTTATCTAGCTAATATCTATGAGTTAAACGTAAAAGGTTGTATTTATTGCAGTCATTTGAATTGCTGTTTTGTGAAATGCATTTCCTTGGAACTGCTGTTAAAAGATTCTCAATGGTATCACAGCTTTATTTTTGCCTACTCTTTAAAAATGTGTGGTGGGTCCATCACCAAAATGATTGTGGAAAGCATCTATTATCCCATTGTCAACAAGTTAATTTCTAGGCGAAAAAAAATAAACTGACTGTCAAGAACGCGATTTAGTGATGACTAGCTGATCTACCGATACGACTTGATATCCGTAGTGCCATCTATTAATTGCTAGAAAAAGCCTTGATTTTCATGCGTTTTCACTAATAAATTTTAAACCGCTGAACCGAATTTCATCAAATGGACATTAGCGTCAAACTTATGTAAAACTAATATTATGAGCTTGTGAACACAGTTTTTCGATTTAGGGATCCGTTTTTTAAATATTTGGTTTCAAAGTGAACAATTTTGTTAGAGTCAAGTGTCCCCCTCTCTATCTGCTAAATGGTTATATATGGACACGTAAAAAAATCACAGCTATATTATATATAACGAACTTTAAAGGAAAACTATCAAAGCTAAGTAGGGTTTACAAATTAAAAAGTTATAGACAATCAACTTATATAATGTACTCGGAAAAGGAAAATTTCGTTCAAGACATTAGCGTCAAACTTATAACTCACCTCTTTTTTGTTGGTGGTTAAAAATAGATATTAATTTCTATTACCTACTGAAATAGTAGATACAGTAAAAAATAGGTTTAAATTATCTACAGCCAGCCAACAAAAAGACATTACTAACAGAATACCTAAAATAAACAATAAATTAATTAATGTAATATATATAGATAATAAACTTAATATTAACCACTATGTATGTCACGTTATATTGGAAAATAAATCCACATACCTACTAAACATAGAAAAATAAAAGGAAACGTTGATACCTTTTATCAATACATATAATAATCAATACATATAATAAAACAGAAGGAACCGCGTGTCTGTACATTTGATAAAATTAACAAAAAATGGGTGTGGGCGAAAAAAAAGAGTACCAGAACACAAAAAAGATTTTTTTGATTGTTTGTCTGTCTGTCTGTCTGTCTGTATGTACTCGCTAATCTTTAAAACTACTGAACAGATTTTTACGCGGTTTTCACTAAAAGATTACCCATCCCTGAGCAACATATAAGCTTTGTTTAATCGAAATTTGTTGTCAGATAAAAAAGTTATCGTCACTTAAAGTTTAAAGATAAGTTTTCTATGGGCGACTTTATAGTTACATTAAATAACAACAGATGGCGCCTCAAAAAACTTTAAACCGCGCTATGGTTGTTTTTGTGAAAAAGTATAAATACAAGCTGGTTGTTTAGCCGTACGTCCTAAATAGGGTTTTCTGGCACCGTAGCTTCGGCCCTTCCGGCTAAACATGGGTGTTGCAGCACCCCGAAATTTGCCATAGTCCCTGGCTCGCTCCTCAAACCTTGTCTGGTGAAGTAGGAAATGCCGTCCGAGGCAACCTATGTATGTCATTTAAAACAAAATTGCTCTGTACGTAAGACCTTTTGATTCTTTTGTGATTTGGTTAGTTACTGTTGTTGAATTTGTTAATTTTATACTGATATTTGGCTATACTTGGCAATGAAAATACGGACTTCTGATCTTGATTTGATGCTTTTTGGGTTGGTTAGTTAATATTTCGGATAATATTGTTGATTCATTTATAATTCGACACTTGGCTATGAAACTACGGACTTTCTGATCTTGCTTTGTGGATTGGCTAGTTAATATTGTTGATTTATAATTTGACACTTGACTATGAAAATACGGACTTTCTGATCTTGCTTTGTGGATTGGTTAGATATTTCGGATATCTTCAAAAGCTTCTTGGCTTTATAGATTTATTGAACTAAGTTTGACATTTGGCTATAGCAATACGGATTTTGTGGAATGGTTAGGTAATTCGGATATTATCTTTAAAAAAATCTTGGCTACATAGAGTTATTGAATTAAATATATATATTATTGTATTTTGTGCTTTGCTTTCAAAAATGCTATGAAGAAAGTCAAAACTGTCTCAGAATATTAGACAAGCGAAAAGAAAGCGGATGAGTAGATCCCAAGAATAAAATGACAAAAGACAGGCACGACTAAGAATTAATCGAGAGCAAAATTCATTGACTCGCGCCTCGGAGAGTTCCACTCAAAGGGAGTCTCGTCTACGTGCTGATCGTGAACGTCATTCGCTATCTCGCGCCTCGGAGGCTTTTTTACAGATAGGGAGTTACGTTTGACTGCTGATCGAGAACGTCACACACTCACGTCATCGTCAAGGGAGTGTAAGAAAACTGAATTGCACACGGATGAAGTCGCGGGCACCAAATACAGATAGTAAAGTATGTATTCGTGAGCAAGATATATACGCTGACTTTTCATTGGTTTTGGAAAAAAGAATGTCATGTGGTAAATAAATTCATCTATCCATATATGTAATCCAAATTTGTGTATGACATAAGATAAAAAAGTTGCAAAAATGATTTTCTATCGAGATCACGTAGTTACGCCCGTTCGAAACTGACGCGTGACCCCGATGAACTCGAAATCTAGCCGGCCAGCGGTACTACTAGTTGATCTCACGATTTTACTTTCGAGTTTTAGTCAACATATTTTGTTCCTGAATTTTTTTCTGACTAGCTAATTAGGTCACACTAATGATCCTTATGAAGTGACCTTCGGCTCCAAAACCAATGAAAAATCACCTTGTATAAGGAGTTACAGATCACTAAAAAGATTTTTAAGATTTTTGTTTGTATGTCAGTGTCTGTATGCACACTGTACACCCGAATGTCCGAAACTGCTGAACGGATTTTCACGCGGACGAAGTCGCGGGCACAGCTAGTATACAATATGACAGTTTTACAATAGATCGTAACTTTTATATTTAAATAATAGTTAGGTACGTAAGACATAATATAATAAACATGCATATTACAAGATGTTAGAATGTGCGGTACAGCTAAGGTGTCTGCAACATTACCAGTATTCATTACCGAGATATTTATCAAAAATATTTGGGATTAAATCACGCGTGTGGGACGTGGATTGTTTTTTTTTATGGTAATGTTATGGCGGCAATAGAAACCTCGGGGCGAAATCGACTAAACAATGGGTATTTCAAAATGTGGCGATCGTAAATTTGATCGTGGATTTAATGGTTATAATATCATTAGCAAGTTTTATTTGGTTTTCAACTGTCATAGATCGCCCACTGTGTGGATATAACGTTTAATTTTGAAATCTTTACTTTTTAAAGGTCTTTTTAATTTTCATGGTGTCCGGAGGCAAGGGACTTTATTACTGAGATAGGACGTCGTTTAAGAGACCGTTGTAATGACTACCGCTTTGGCTGGTACCTGGTTCAAAGGATATCCATTGCTATTCAAAGAGGAAATGCATCTAGCATAATAGGTACCTTTGAGCCGGGTACAATCCGTGGAGGCATTGCTGTTTAACGAATTTATATTATTTTAATTTATGTATGATCATCTTTTTTATTTTGATATCTTATATCAGAGTAATTCTCCCATGCTGATCTGAAAGGAAACAAAAAACTTAGAATATACTAGCTGCTTCTCTTTACGTCCAAATCGTAGAAGCCGATCGAGGGACTAGGCGAAAATTCGAATTATGTAAATAGATGATGCGGCTAGCGTAGTGATGGGTTCGCTATTTTGATTCTTTTTTCCACCTTCTCGCCCACCATCACACTAAAAGTGGCCTTTGAGTCTTGCGGCCTTGGGCTTTATCTGCTTCAAGGCACAAGACTCAAAAATGTCTGTCTTCCCCATTAGGATAAAGACGTGATAGTATGTATGTATGTACTTAGTATATAGAGATTTTAATCGAATTTAGTGTCTTTTTAAACGACCAAAAAAGGAGGAGGTTATCAATTCGACTTTATGTTTTTTTTGTATGTTACGCGATATCTTCGTCAGCCGTGGACTCTGATGATTATTTTTTTTATTTGATAGCCCTACTAAGTTAGTCCCATATATTAATTTAGTAAAGACATGGTAGAGAACTTTGGACATATGGACGAAACTCCTAAAAAAAATTAAGTAGGTTGTTATTTTTTTTTTGGTAAAATTTGAATTATTTCATTACCTGAGATTCCTGTTGAGAGAGTGAACGATAGAGTGAAGAAACAATCAAAATTCACATGTTAAACATAAACTACAATTATATTATAATTCTTTTTTATTAGTATCTACGTCCCACTGCTGGGCAAAGCCTTCCCTCTAAGCTTCCAGTCATTAATAACCAAAGTAAGTTTAATTGGAATATCATTGAAGTATTACGGGATATACAGGGCGTAGGACCTTAGGACCATGTTTATCAATTCGGTGTACGAGTATTTTAGATTAAATAACTAAAAACCTACGATAAATCTATAAACCTCATTCAATCATATTTAACGGATAGGCTTCAGACGGTTGATATAAATGGCATAAAGTCAAACGGATCTCTTGTCAAAATGGGTGTAACTCAAGGTTCTATCCTAGGACCGTTCCTCTTCTTAGTGTACGTCAATGATTTGCCTTACACGGTTGAAAAACAGGCTGGTATTGTGTTGTACGCCGATGACACGTCTCTAATTTTTGAAATAGACCGTCATAGCGAAGATGCTACTGCGGTGAATGACACATTATCGGCTATTTCTAATTGGTTCTCTGCCAATAACCTTCTGTTGAATGCAAACAAGACCCAATGCATTAGATTTAGTCTTCCTAACGTGAGGCAGGCCAATGTTGATGTGCTACTAGACGGTCAAAACTTAGATCTCGTTGATAATACTACTTTTTTGGGAATCACAGTAGATTCAAAACTTCAGTGGGATGTCTATATTTCTAAACTCGCTAATAGGCTGAGCTCAGCGGCTTACGCTATTAGAAGAATCAGACAATTGACAGATGTAGCAACTGCTAGACTAGTTTACTTTAGTTACTTTCATAGTCTGATGTCCTACGGGATTCTTCTCTGGGGGAGTGCTGCTGATATACAGACTATTTTTATTTTACAGAAAAGGGCAATTCGTTTTATTTATGATTTAGGATCGAGAGACTCCCTAAGAGTTATTTTTAAGAAAATTGATATACTCACTGTAACATCCCAGTACATATTTGAAAATATAATGAATGTGAGGAAAAATATTGCCTTATTTAATAAAACAGGTAATATTACGGGTAGAAACTTACGTAACATAAATGTTTTAGTTACCCCGTATTATAGGCTGAAAACAGTCAGTAAATCATTTAAGGGAAACTGTATAAAGTTTTATAATAAATTGCCAGAATCGGTCCTTGATATGCCAGATAGAAAATTTAAAGCTTATGTAAAGAAAGTACTTTGTGAGAATGCTTATTACGGAACCGATGATTATCTTAAAGACAAAAACGTCTGGCTAGAGCTTGGCGCGGGTCCCTTTTAAAGGTTTATATTTGTACACTCACAAATGACATAATTTGAGTACAATCAGTACATGAATTTTATACAAATTGACATTAATTTGAAATTTGACATTTTTAATTAATAATTATGACATAGCAATGTATTCTCAGTCCACACATCTAATTTTAATATCAGTATAATTATTGTAAGGTTGACGTTTTTGGAGAAAATGCTGCAGTACAGATTGTTACCGCTTCTTCTGTACTTGCGCTTTGGAGGCGGCAGTAAACTTAGTTGTAAGTAAATGATCTGACGTCAACAACTAACTATTAAGAAATCGAAAGAAAAAAGAAATGACAATTATCAAGTGATATAAATATCCAAAGATAAATAAATGATTTTTGACTTTTGACGTTGACCTATAAAATCTAACTCAAACAAATACGACTCGATACAAGTTATGTATTGTTTCATATAACCACATCGACCTATTTACTACCCATTAGATGTGTTTGAAGCGCTGCTTGAGGGGTATGAAGCGCTGCTTGATGAAAGAAAAAAAGGCAGAATTTTTTTTTGATTAATTTTTATTTTATTCACACAAATATTTAACTTTGTGTTGTCAAAAGTAATTTTCTTGCAGTGACAGGCAGGACAATCCATTTTTTAAATTTTTATTACGACATTTGTCAAACCTTGCGGTCGATCAAACAAGGAGGCGCTACAGCTATATGTCAGCCATTAAAAACTATGTTTTTTATTTCTTCTTTGTGTATTATGTTCTTTATTGTGTTTATGTGTGTTTTATGATCAAATAAATCTATGTCTTTGTCTAAAGCAAAATCAATCTATTCAATGCAAATTCCGGAAATGAAGATCCGTGATTTATTGCGCAGTTTCTGTCTCATACATGCATTATACTACTTGACGACGTTATAAAACAAAATTAGTCCAATCTTTATGTAACATAAACACCCATTAACTGCACCCAGTTTATTAAATTGAAAGGAAAGTCCCATAATGGTTTGGTAGCCCACTATAATACAATGAGTGGCTATAAAAACAGATTTATGATATTGCAGTGGCAATGAGAATATCCCTTTCCTATTTTGAGAAAATAGCTGCATCTTCGCTTAATGAATAGTTTAATTTATCACTTCCTATTATAACTTGATGAGGAACTCAAATATAATGGTATGCGACGGTTTTAGTTGCATGGCATGTTTGGGCACAGTGCCCAGGGGAATTTACTATTTCTTGGAGAATTAATGATTTAAGTATATTATAGGTGCATATAGGGCGGACTATCGCTGGTGAAACAAACCTTAGTAACAATCGGAAATTCATTAATGTAAAAGAAATTTTATACTAGTCCAACGACTATGAGAAAGTTTCCATACCCTTTTTAGTAGTTTTGTTTACGAGGTGACATCATCAGTGGTTATGTGCTAAATAGAATAATGCATTGCTACACAAGTTGGCCATTGATTACTTTTTGGCCTTAGACATGAATTTCTGCCGTTAGCGAAAATTTGAATTTCATTTCGTGCTTTGATTTTAGTATTGTTTGGTTGCGCAACGCAAGAAATTAATCTAAACTTCTTAAGTCATGTCCGCGGAGTTGCTTCAAATGCTGTATTGAGACACCTATCTAGATATATATATATATATATATATATATATATATATAAATCAGCCTCAGGTTACTCTTGGCCACCATGACTGTTGAAATGATTATCGTTTCATCATTATTCTCTACATTTCCTGTATATCTGTCGAGTCGCGTTTACATCTAATTAAACCGACCCCTATCTGATAATGAAGCGGGTCTGATATGCACATCCTAATGAGATGGCCTTGGAATGTTGATATCAAGAAGCATTTCAAACCCTTACTGGTTTTTCTGGTGTCGATGGAAATACTAATAAAGCAGATATTTCCATAGCATACTAAATGGAAGTAACTGATACTCGTTTAAACCCTATTAAATGGACTTTTTGCGAGAGGTTCCCCGGAAATTGAACGTTTAGAGGACTTTCGGCAGCTGGTAAGGTGCAAAGATTATGTCAGGCAAGTTGAAAATTATATGACTAAATAATTCCTTACAAGAGGGATATTCAAAATCATGATCTCTAAACTCTGTACCTTAGTACTCATGCTCAATCAACCATCATGATTTTGAATCTAATTACGAAAATTTGATATTATGTCAAATTTTCTCTTTACATAAGATTTAATAAAAGAATTTAGTATGCATGCTTCTCAATTTCTACCCCTAATTCAGTAGTATTTATGCCAAATTATAAGAAAGATGCGGTGGTATCCAAGTGGGTTTGAGAATAGTTGTGCGTCTGCAAGACACGAGTTTACTCATGTAGGGTCATATTCAACTACCACTACAATCCAGTAAAGGAAAGCATCGAGAGGAAACCTACACTGCACAATAGTGAATGTTATTTAGTTGTTGCTGTGTTTCGTGTATGTAAGTGGCCAATACTAGTGTCAGATTTTTCAGGCTGCTTAGAGGCATCTGTCATATCTTGACGACTGCCATACCATTCTGTCAGCCGGGACTAACAGCTCATACGTTCCTGCCGAAGTTCTGTTAATTGTTAACTAGTGTATGTAATGGAAAAGGTGATGGCAAACTACTACATTATCCCTGCCAATGCAAAAAAAATGACACTGACAATACGATGACTCTTAAAATGGATAATTGAAGATAGAATAAAGTGAAATCTGCAGATTCTTCCCGATAATATTTCCTGAGTATCTAATTAAAAGTAACAACATACATCGCTTTACCGATAGGGTTCGTCTCGTCTAGCCCTGACAGGCAATGAAAGGCACACATTCATCATTTGTATGAAGCTATTGAGCAGGAGACTCGGGATGAATGCAGCGTAATTTAAATCTGTTCCTAGGCTAGGATGAAGTGAGCTACCATCAATCCTAAGCTCACCGTGTTTGCGCCATTTTAATCATACGTCAAGAAATTCTTTTAAGGCTACAATATCTATTACACGGATACACTTTCACATCTCCGTTCCTAACGGCACGGACAAACTTGGATCTGTTAGACTATCACGTTGACGAGCCTTTTTAGGGTTCCGTAACCAAAGAGTAAAAACGGGACTCTATTACTAGGACTAGACCTCTGTCTGTCTGTCTGTCTATAACCAGGCTGTATCACATGAACCGTGATAGCTATACTGCTGCAATTTTTACAGATGATGTAATTTTTGCCTCTTTGACATTTTTTTAAACTGTGCTTGTGCAAATTTTTTTAATCTTTATATAAATAAATAAATTTCTGTTGCCGCTATAACAACAAATAAAAAAAAAGTTTAAGTGGGCTTGCATACAAGTCACGTGATTTTTTATAGATAATGGTACGAAACCCTTCGCACGCCAGTCCGACACGCACTTGGTCGATTATTTCTTAATATGAGTATGTACTACGCACTGTAATATTATGGACTTACCCTAGAAATAATGTATGTTTTTATTTTTACATCTTGTCGTCCTACAAGACAGACAGGTCCACTTAACAACAGTCTTATCATCTCTACGATCAATTTATTTGCCATAAAGATTATAATTAAGCGTAATTTTTCACCATATCACCATGTACCGACCAAACACGAATTTTGCTGCGCAAGAGTTGATAGAAAAGTGGATCTTTATTGACTGGAGAAAGGTAGATGTACCTGTAAGTTACTGTAGAGGTTTTCTCAGATGATGTAAAGATGGAAATAAGATAAGAGTATAAAATTAGAGACTCTTAGAAATTATAAATTGTTATGCAGTAAGAAATATACCTACCTTACTTCTGTAAGCTAACAACGGATTAAAAATATCAATTTAAATAAATTCTAAATAACGAAAGGAAAAATGTGTTGATGAACGTGCTAGTCCAGGCCAAAACACCGAAATCCTAGTATTTTTCTATCTGGCAAATTTTAAAGATAGTTTAATATACACGCTGACTTTTCATTAGTTTTGAAAAAAAAAATCATGTAGAATATAAATTCCTCTATCTATAAATTCCTTATCTCATACTTTGAATGCTAAAACTAGGGGTGCCATACGAGAATTAGAAATCTTTCACGCCCTTTTTTAAAAAAAATCCAAACTCTAGTCTCTCGGGCGGAACCAAAGCAGAAATACTATATACCTGCACAAAGCTAATGTGATTTTACCATTGATAGTAAAAGCACGCTCACTCACCATATCTCCATCTTTCGTGATCTAAGGCTGTCTAAGTGCCGAGTAGAAACATTTGTTGAAATTTATGCTCGCCAGGGCGAAGTGGAAGTACGTGAATTACGGTAACTTATCCAGATATAAACAGTGTTGCAGTCATACCTTAGAAAGCTCAATGTTTAAAATAAGTTAGACGTCTTTACTAACGAAAATATGGGTATATCCCATTCGTCCCTAGTGGGGACGTCCCCACTGGGGACGTATGGGACAATTTTTAGTCTTTTAAGTTTCGATTGTCCCCACCGCGTCGTCCCCACTAGGAACGAATGGGAATAACTATTTTTTCACAGACTTCCATTACAATTCCCACTTATCCCCAGTAGTAACAAAGGCCTAATTATAACAATATTAAAGATTTTACACCATGTAACTTTTATTTCCATATACATAAAGCCATTCTTTCAATATATCCTAAAAATATACTTTTTAAAAATCATTTTCAGCTACTTTATTTAACATAACTAGAGCCGCAACAATTTCCATTCCATTTACCACACTGGGATCAAATGGGAATCTATGAAACGCAAAAATTTACATTCGTCATCACTGGGGACAAATTGAAATTGTAATGGAAGTCTTTCCCATTCATCCCCACTGGGGACAAATGGGACTGTGAAAAAATACTTATTCCCACTCGTCCCTAGTGGAGACGACGCGGGGGGGACAATCGAAACTCACAAAACTAAAAATTGTCCCATTCGTCACCAGTGGGCATGTCCCCACTAGGGACGAATGTGATATACCCACGAAAATTATAAGGCTTATATACCTGCAAACTTGAGCTCAATCACATACATAATACATAATATCATGCCTATTTCCATTATAATAAACCATCCGAATATTGATACTTAATGCATTTTTCATCACACGAATTCTGTGTAACATATCATTTATAAATTTTATCCACGTCATACGAGATGTCAATTCAATGAACTTACTTTTGCAACTTGAACTATTTTGGATTGTTTTGTAAAGTAACCTTATTCTGTAAAATTCTATTGCTGTTATATGAAACTATATAAGGCCTAGGCTCCACTCAAGACGAGTGAGGTTGTGCTTTGATAACTAAATAAAAATAATTCTTTTTTGACAAATCAAACGAGATTAATGTTTATGGCATCATAATCCTATTGGTTTTTAAAATACAGTACAGCCTGAGTATTGTATATTTACATTTCCTTTGTAACTAACTATGTCATTTTTCCAGACTTTTTTTTTCTAAATTTTGCTTTTGCTTCTAGTTGTCTAATTAAAGAAATAAGATATTCACAATCCTGTAAATTACAAGTAAAGTACATACCTGTATTTCCAAGATTGTGAATACCTTCTTTATACATGTGTCAATGATCTTCTGATTATGTAGTTCAGACTATTCTTAGAGCTACCTAATTACTGTAATGATTTTGCTTTATTTAGTATATATTCATGTTATATTGCAAAAATATTATACTGTATATTTATGTAATATGTTACATATATATTGAAGTTTAGTCTTAGTTGTGTTTGTGTATTACATTCATATACTTTTTTACAGTATCTTTATGACTTTTAAAACACCAGCAACATTTGTCGAACAAGTTCAGTACATAATACCGAAATACATAAAAACAATAATCGAAAAATTAAAAAGAAACGACTTTTCATGCAAATCAGCCCTCAGCCAAATATATTTTGTATGGGAGGACGATTTTTTAATCGATTTTCAATATATTTTTTAAAGAAAATATTTCAGTATAATGGCCTGCACTTTCTTCTAAAATGTTGCTGATGTTTAAATTAATGAACCCTGTATATTGTCCACTTCGGCCCCACGCGTAATAAGGAAACATTCCACTCAATTACTGTCCGGTTTTGAAAAGATCCCTATACAAGATCCGAAATCGGCCGTTGTATATTTACATTTCTGATTTTTATCCGTTCTTTCTTATTTTCAACAATGATTTATAAAAAAAAAAAACAAACAAATAATTTTCAAGTTGTTCATTGAAATAACACATTCGGTTTTTTTAATTTTTGGGACTAATGTTAAATAAAAACTCAAATGCAATAGGACTAACATATTTATTTTCACAAATTAGCTTAGCTATAGACATGTAAAATGGCACAAATATTTAATATTTTACAAAGATAATTACAAATGACTTTAATGCCTTTACAAAATATGGAGAAGACCATAAAACTTCAAGTTATCACTTGCATTTTTATCGTACAGTTTAGTTTGTACAAAACACTTTAATATTAACTTATACTACACATGTAACAAGGCCAAAAATATCCAAATATTGGACAGTCTCATCGTTTGCATGAAAAGCCCTTATACCTAACAATTTTGTTACAAAAGTCATAAATATGATATAAGAAGTATATACTTTCGTAAATATATCAAACTGCAAATATATAAATATTACAATTTATTTCATTCATGAAAAATATATTCCGCTAATGAAGTTCATCTCTTGAAGCAATATTTTGCTTATCTCGTAATAATAAATTCATTGTAGAATAAATGGGTTCTATATATTTTAATATTGTTAATAAATAGATATATAATATATGTATATGTGCTCGTATAGGTAATACAGTTCAAAATCATAATTGTAAATAACACGAATCTCAAAATAACCGAGATTTTCTTTTTGGATAAAACAATTATATAGCAGGAAAATGGGGTGGTATTTCTAAAAACAATGTTCTGGCACTAAATACTATTACGGAACAAAGAAAAGATATTTATATGTAGACTAAGGATTTATCAACACGTCTCATTATGAATGAAATCAGTCTGTTAATAAACTAGAACAACTCATTATAAAGCCTTATTGCTCATTGGCTAATTTTTATAAGTATTTGTTGTTACTGTTAACATATATATAAAATGGCTGTAAGTTTTCTAAAATAAATTAAATAGAAATATCTTGAACCTAGAAGCGGGTCATATCTGATATGAAAAGATTTAGGTTATTCGTGATTGCAAATATAATTATCGATATCCAGTCAAGATATCATTATACTTATCAGCAATGTTATACCTAAAATAACAGAAATTTTGAGAATAATAAGGTCAAAAGTTAATTGATATCCAAATCAGTCTAGTTTTTCACTCGTATTAAACACAGAACATTCGAAGACACATTAATATTATCAGATATCACACATATTTATTGAAACGATAAATTCGTCATGATCGTAAATTGTTACTCTAAAGTATGTACTACTAAAGTAAATGAGTTTTTTAATACATTATAGGCAAACTTTAAATAACTAATAACAACAAAGAATCCAGTATATTCTCTGACATCAAACTAGGGTATTTTTTAAGTCAGTGAAAAAGATAAATCCTACAAGTAAACATTATGTTCTACATTCAAAGTTACCAAAAGAAAATAACAACATTTAAAACTCGAGCCTCATAGACTTAGATTCACTTGCTTCGCTTGGCAAATCCCTTGGGATTCGAATAACAAAATCTGTTTTAAACAGAATAAAAACAAACTTCATAGACTCCATCACAGAGTGGCCAGAAACCAAAAAGAGCCGCCGAACAGTTCATATGCTTAGTGATGGCCGTTTCTTCCTCACACTTTTGTTACTCAGCCCAAGAATCGAACCAATTACCTGTAACAATACAATAAAATAAATGTGGGTAAAAACATATCTGGCACAAATGTATAGGGTTCTGGAAAATAATTCAACTAAGTATTCTAACTATCAATATTACTTCACGGTCATGATACACTTTGAGGTCCAAATTTTGGAGTAATCTGATCATTCAAGAATATTAAAATTGGTAAAAACAGATTTAAAGGTTTCATTTGCGAGAGCGAATAAAACTACATACTTAATACAATTTGGATAGAAACCATTCAAAAATTTACAAGTGCCTGATATTTTATGTCACCAAGGGACTAAAATAAGTCATTATAAAGAAAAATAGATTTTACTAAGTGTTCTTGAAACGTTTTCTTTTAATACAGAACGCTTAAACATAACATTGAAATACATAAAAAAAAACACTTCCGATTCTGTAATCAAGCTACAGGAACCTTACTCACTCATAAGTAACAAGGATATTTTAGTATTCAGTTGTTAATTATTCTGATACATTTTAAATAACGAGCTCTTTTCACATGACTTTTGTGATCTGAATTAAAAAGGGCTTTCATGTAATATTAATCAAGATTATATGTATTACTGTTCTTAAAGCCACCATTTTGTCGTTTAAAGGAAATTGTAAAGCATTATCTATAGATGTATAGTTATAAGCATTAGGTACAGTATAGCTGAAAAATCTTTCGGAAAAGTAGCTACCACTTGTACATAGGGCTCTTACAAAAGAGCGACAGTACGCCCGCGTATACTGTCGTTCTTCTGTAACCAGGGTGTCTACCGACGCCTACCGTCGCCGGTCGATGACGTTCGCCGACAGGTGTCACGGGCACACTATCGCTTGTCTTTAAGAGCTCGATTGCTCAGAATGTGCAAGTGACTGTTGCTTCACACGTAAATAAGTAAAGGTTTAATACACTCATACTCATCTTCCATTCTGGTCTGGGGGAAAAGAAAAACGTGGAATGTATCAGCTGCTCCTCTTCTCACGCAGATCGTAAAAGCCGATCCGAGGGATTTGGCAAAAATGCGAATCATGTTAATAGGCGATGCGGCTAGCAACCTATCACTATTTTGATTCCTTTTCACCTCGCCCACCATCACGCCAAAAGTGCATTTGAGTTTTAAGGCCCCGGGTTCTTTCTGCTTAGAACCGCTAGTCCAAAAATGCTCTGTCTACCCCATTAGGTATAAAGACCTTATAGTATAACGACTTGATGTGACACATACAATATGAATGTCGTATGTATATTCAACCAACCCATAGGTACAAATTCTGTTAAAATGACAACAAACCTTGGAAACGGAGTAGGTTGCAAGCTTGCGTCGTGGCGCTGGAAGCAGCAACGCCAATGCCCTCGCCTCTCTTAGCAAAGCATGGAAAGCCAACGCTGCACCAGCACAGGACTCCGCTGCTGAGACCTCGTAGAACTGGCACCCGAACCTCAGCGATAACTCTTGGCCTTCTTCTGCTTTTACCACTCTTTAGAACAAAAGTAAAAAAGATTAGAAGTTATTACACGTGTGATAGGCTATGTGAATCATTTTGATTGGAGGATGCAACGCATTGGAATAGTAGTCATGATATTTTTTTTTAATTAACATATTGTCTCACTGCTGGCCAAAGGTCTCTCCAATTTTCCTCCATTTTTCTCTATCCGGAGCAGCTTCTGACCAATCACGCTGGAAAGCGTCCAAGTCATCGCGCCAACGCTTTCTAGGCTTACCCCTGCGACGCCGATATAAAAATGATAAACTTGGATTTTAAAAATATAAGTTTATCATGAATAAATAGATTGGACTTCAATTCCAGGGAAAATACATGAATGAAAAAAAAAACAGTAACAGATGAAAATCATCCCTTAAAATTATTACACAATTTTAATAACTAAATAGCTATACAAAAGATCTGGTCTTTGTTACACGTGTTACTACTCGTGAAGGCAAATACCAAACCTGCTATAATCGTATAAGCATACCCTATGTATTCGTTAGAAGATACGCCCAAACTAGTGTGAGACAATTACTCTTGTTCCCTAGCAGGAAAATTGACATGTGTTCTAGTAGCTACTCGGATGCTTAAGATCAGCTCACCTGGCATGTTCCAAATCTCTCTTGTTCCCTAGTAGAGTGACGGCTGTACAGCCAGGTAACCTCGTCCTTTCCAGCAATGCTAATAGTTCTGCTGCAGCCAGGAATGATCGCCGGTCGCAGACGGAGTACACCACCGCGAACGCGTCTCCCCAACGAAGGTGCTCCGCTAAACAGCCGCGTTTCTGCACAAAGTTAAAAGTCTTAAGATTTCTTTACCTAAATGTCTATCTACATACACGATTTCCACATTATTTTTTTCTACCAAAATCACTTTCTACACCATTTCCACTTTTCCAAAAAACATCTAACAAAAAACTTTTTGTTTATAAAAATTTTTGGTAATGAGAAGGTTCATATAGGTAGCTTTTTATAGGTCCTTTTTTTCCATGACAATAAATGGAAGAACTTAAAAACATCAGAAAATCCTCTTAAAAATTTACTTGGCTTAAATGAAAAAAGGTTAAATATAACATTGACTGAGTGATTCATTTAGATGTACCACGACGATATAACATAATGTTGGTTTGTTGACGTTGTTGACGTACGTATTTCCAAGCTTACGACTCTCATGGTTCAATGTCATTGAGACTTGAAGCAAAACTTTATTATATGCTTGTATACTTTTATTATTATACTTGTAGTCTTTCTAAGACCACACATTTCGATAATTCTATGTCATTTTTTGACAACTAACTATTTATGTTCAAAGTTAACTTTCTAATGCCGATGGGTCAAAATAAATAAGTTATTTCAACTCTCTTAATTGTTGTGTATAAACATAACCTTCCCTGTTCCTATATTTGGTGTGATTTATAATATTTTTCGTACCACTTGCTCAAATAAGGCACATTCTATGGCACAAAAAGCGAACATAACAATAGTCATTATTAATCTGTTAAAAACAGGGAAAGAAAAATGTACTGAATTTCATTCAGGCTCTAGACCAAGAATGAAAACAGGGAAAGAAAATTGTACTGAATTTCATTCATCCTCTAGAGCAGTCTTTCCCAAAGTGGGCGATAACGCCCCCTTGTGGGCGCTGGAGGCTTTAAGGGGGGCGGTAACGGGCCCAGAATAAAGTTGGGGGGCGCTGATGTGATTTAAGCAATGAGTGATTTATAACTTCAGCTATTTCATATTTTAAATTTCACTGAAATTAAAATCCTCTTACTACACAACATCCATTTATTAGTTCATATTTATATCCTTTTTTATTGTACAAATATAAACTAAAAATGTAATTAATATTAATTATTTTAATGCGTTCACAACGCTATTTATATCGTTAAAGGAATCAAACACTAAAAAAATTTCGTGTTTTAAAGTTTCGCAGGTGAGGTCCCCACTTCCGATACTCTTTATTATTGTAAAATTGTATTATTATTGTTATTTTTTTATTTAAAATTAACAATTTTTTTTCCCTGTAGTGGTTTGCCTCTAACAGAAAAATTAACAATGTTGATTATTGTTAATTTTTTATAAAAGATACTCTAATGTACTGGTGTATGTATTATTATTGCTCTCTCTTGTAATAAAGTCTAGTTTAGAATATAGGTTGAATTAAACTACAGGCAAGACAAATATGTGATTCAGGTTTTTATGGTGAAAAAAATGGGGGGCGCTACAAAATAACAGATTTTTTAAAGTGGGCGTTTGACAAAATAAGTTTGGGAACCTCTGCTCTAGAGGGAGAATGTGGTTTAAGTTTGGAATACTTACCAAAATTTATACTGAATTGAATTTATTTCTATATTGTTAAGCGTAAAAAAATAACGATTTTGAATCGACAACATGTATCCGCAAAGTCCATAAAACCACTTAAACATAAAATAAAAAACTAAATCAAGTCATGTCATTGTTTGTTTACAGCAACTGTTTAGTTTTCCAAAAAGAAAAAGCAAAAGGTCATTTGCGTCTCACACGTACGGCCAAGTTTTCTGCGTACCTACATTTATTTACAACGTAAAACATTTTGTATCTTTTATGTAACTGGATAAAAATTAATTAAAATAAAATATATCTTTTGTCTGTCTATTAAAAGAATAAATGCTTGTCTCTTGATATCATTGTCTTTATTTTTACGCAAATGGTACGAAAATTAGAGTATTTACCTCGGTGATAAAGCTGTCTTTGTCTTGGGTGAACTTAAATCCGTCGCTACACTCAGGACTCGTCCTAAATCCCTCGCTTCGCTCGTGATTTAAGTATTTAACACCCTCGCTCCGCTCGGGAGTAAACCTCGAGTCCTTCGTTGCGCTCACGATTTAAGTCGTCACCCGCGACAGAAGATACTGATGTATCCCCTTGGTTAATAATCTACTATTGAAAACTTATAATTTACTGGACTAAAATCAGAATATTTTCCAGAAGTACCTAAATGTAAGGTCTACGACTTATCTGTTTATTTGTAAATGGCTATAACCTATTTGTGTTTTATTATGATCTGTTCATTTCTCGAGTGGTCCCGTGATCTAAAACACATATAAAAAATATTAAGTCAAAGATGTCTCAATGAAATTATTGTAAAAATACTCACTGCACATCCACAAGTGTCCAAAACTTCGACCTCAGACGTAGCCCCGTCGAAAGCCACGCGATGTTGGTATAAAAAGTCTGAAACAAGATAAATGCTTTAACATTGTGCTTGCAAAATTTATACCAAAACAGCAGGTGTGCTGTGAATAATTGTTTTTATATCTTTAATTAAGATTCATTGTCTCTGCAACCTCGCTCTATATCTGGGTGCACTGCAGTTTGTCACTCACGTGCATCTAGGTTACACGAATTAAAGGCCTGTATGTTTTTGTCGGCCTGTGGCACATCGGTACGTAGCGATTCGGCGCCGGCATTCATAAGGTCTCGAATTGGATATTTGGCCAGGTCAAAATTAGATGAAGCTAACTTTTTCAGATTGTTTTAGGATACCAATACATTACATGTATCGTTTTATCGTTTTATATAATAAATGTACGGTAAAGTTAAGCATATGCCTATAATAACTATTTTAGAAGAAACTCAAGAAGAGTCTCAATTTATATTTAACTAATTTACTTCTTTTTAATAAGAATTTACATCAAGTATGCGTATGAAGAATGTAATCACAATTTCCGTAACTAATTTTCTTAAGACCGTAAGTGAAGATCTAAAGCTGAAATAACAAACAGTCTGGCAATTGAAGTTGAACATCAAAATGTTTTCATTTAGTTACTACTAGGTATTTCAAACACTGAATCATCTGTACCATAAGCATGTATGCAGATACTAGTTCTTAGTTATAAACACAAAAGTGTTACACGGTGCTATTACCTACCACGTGCGAAATATATTGATATCAAAAAATCTTATTTTAGAGCCAGCCAGCACTCATTTGAATCCAGTGAATTTCTCACACGGAATCCTGCACGAATTGATATGCTGCTAAGTGGTTGATTTACTTCATACGCAGTGGAAGTGCTTTTAACGGTAATGCAGGCCGCTCATGCGGATGCTACTTTAATAACTATGACTCAAACGCACAGGCATCCTACTAATACTATAAATGTGAATATTTAGAAGTTTATCCATGAGTTTTTGGACGTTGGTTGCAAAAAACCCTCAACGGATAAAGGCTTAAAGTTATATACTACAGTTAGGATAAAAAGTATTAGATATTATAATAAATCTTTCTGTTATTAAATCAATCTAATAATTATAAGTTTCCAATAAGAAGTGTCAATGGGCCGCTTGAATTAGCTAAAAAAAAGATGACATTAAAATAAATTTATAAACGAAAAACTTAGGTAAATAAAAAGTTGAATTAACTGATTCTATGAGTTTTCGAGGACCAATAATTCCTTGTTGGTGAACTGAAAGCTTTATTATAAACGAAGAGAACCCACACTCTGAGTGTGACATAACTGACAGTTCGATAACAAATGTCTGAGAAGATCCCGTGATGACCGCTCTCGAATGCCAGCCAGCCATGCCAATAGTTTATTTGCGATATTGGCAGCGGCGGGACTGCCAAGGCTGATACGGCGCCGGCTTAGGCCAACGACCTTTGATAGTAAGTGGTAGGGTTGCCATCTTAAAACCAAAGATTGAAAGTAAAAAAAAAACAAAACAGTCTTTGCCAGGTGTCATAAACATAAACCTTTAATTTCCTTGACACATATCTCAAAATTCAATAATCTTAAGAAAATACTCGACTGTTAATTAAGGTCGCTGGTCTTTATTACTTAAAATAAAATTAAAAATTTCTTATTTTACAATTAATTTAATGCTATACTTTTTACCCTGTTAGAGAAATGCTTATGTTTCTTTAATTAATTTTATTGTTCTAAAACATTTGGTCTACAGAGATTGTTTCTGCAATATGACACTTATTTTGAAATTCAGTTAGAAATAATAGCAATTGATTATAACGAGTTTAATTGATAGATAACCGATAAATGAGAAACTGGGCATATTATAGTATAACAATATCTAGGTACTGTTGAAATTTAAAACCATAGGACATTATCAAGGCCGCGAACATTATCGTGACCCTTATACTATTTTTTATTTTTTATAATTTTATTGTGTAAGATTTCAAGTACATAAATAAATATGAAATTAAATCACTATCCTAGAAAAGAAAGATGTTTACCAACCCTAGCTGTATGCGGGTGAATACAATATTATAATAAAAATTTAATGTCTTTTTGCTACTACCTGGACAATGTAACTGGTTGTTTGAGAAGTTTATAAACAGTGAGATCGTAAATCATTATGACAATTTAAATATTCATAAATTATGTTGTACGCTACTTATACCTTGCTTATAAAGTTGTTGAACTTAGAGTGTTAGATGGTAAATGTTTATACAATGTTGTTGCTCGTAAATAAATCATACGAAACTTGTGGATGATTTATGAAAGAAAGTTGACACATATTAATATCCGGTAGCTAACCTAATAACCAGTAATATAAAGGTCTTTGCTCAGCAGTTGGATAAAACACCTACAGGCTAGTTAAAAAGGCAGTAGGTGTTTTGCTATGCCTATTTTAACACCTACTCCTTTTTTCACTGATAAATTTATAGGTAAGTATATTAATACTTACCTATAAATTGATCACTAAAAATTTGTTAAGAAATACTAATATTAAAAATATAATTCTACTGCAAACGTGAAAGAGCTACCAAGTCATCGTACTGATACAATTATTGGAAGGCATGAGAGTGACAATGACTATTCTCTATAAACCCCAGCTTAAACACTCGAACCTTTTGGTTTTACTGCCAATAAAATGTTTAAATTACTTACCACCAGTTGAACTGTATTCCCCAATGTACCGTTTGGTCAAGTAACGAACGACAACGGCTGAAACAATAAAAACAAAATTATAACACTCCACACGTTATAAGTCAAATTGGTACCGTTCTCGAAACACAATACGTGTACCAACGACAGTTATAAAAGACATGCCACCAAAATTTCAGTCCATAAAAAATATACTTTAAATTCCATATCAATGAAACACAAAATGCTTTTAGATGTCGAATCTTTACAATCTTATATTACCTACAGTTACGTTTGCCATAAAATGTAATCACATAGAAAGTTCTATTGCACTATTACGTTTTATCTTACTCGATAACCTACTAGCAAATGAAATACAAGTTAACATAGAGAAAGCAGCAATTAGCAACTAATCGGTTAGAGGTGTTACAAAAGTACCCCTGAATGAATTTATAACTACAAGCCCAATTAGAGGGAAAGCAAAAGGGCTAGAACGGTCGAACACGGGCAGCATTTGAACCAAAACATGCAGTTGATTTGGTACGAAAGGTTTGTTAATGTAGGAAACGTAATCTATTTCATGTACAAGAAATATATATAACTAACATTATAAGTTTTAATAATAATTTAGAAATTATTGGCATTTTTTTCTCATCAATATCAAAAGAGATAATTTGACACAAGCTGATTAAATACAATTAGATGTTATGAAGCTCATGAATTCCTTTAGAAATCCGTATCTGAGGGATAAAGAAATCATAAGTCATTTATTCGCAAACATGACAGGTTTTACGTATTTACAAAACTTGTCGTTTAAGAATTATTCTACAGAATAATAGGCCTTAAAGATCCGTAATAATTTTAAGCGTGATCTGAATATTGTGTCTTTCTGTTCTGCTTTTATGTTTTCAGGAATTGTATTAAATACCTTTATATATCTTTTTTATATATATCTTAATTGACATAACGTATGGAATATTTTGAAACATTTGCATATTTGATGTCGGTATATTTAATTTATTTTTGTGGCGCGTGTTTCTGTCATGTGTATCTTTAATTTGGATAAAAAGGTAATAATGTTTTCTAACAAACAAGGCTGTTTCCAATATGTATAACGATGGGAGTGTCATTATATATTTTTTAATAATGTGTGACTTGCAGCTATTTGGGACCCGAATATTGGTAAGTATCTGCACGCACTTTTTCTGCATGACAAACAAATCGTGTGTGCAATGTGCATCTTCACTATTTCAAAATCGAAATGCACTTAGTAAGAAAAAAAAAAGTGGTTCGATATGGTTTACTTTCCTGCGCAATTCAATCAGAGAATATGACACTGCTTTAGTAAAAAAAAATATATTTTTTTCAAGACGTGTAAAGCTTACAAGAATCATAAATATGGTTTTACAAGAGCTGTCAATATCTAATAAGCACTTATATGTAAGTAATTACTTAGTAATTGTTACAAGTCTACTATAAATGATAATAACGTTTTAACAGATGTTAATGATCTGAGTATAACCAATGTTTACGATTGAAATAAAATTAGAAACAGTTAGAAAATATTCTTGACTATGGGTGATGAAGATGTGAAGGCTTAATTTAATATCCCAAAGATTTTATGGTTTAATAATCTTAAAACACCAAATAAGTAAATATCTAACTGCCTATAATATTAGCTGCGTGAGCCTTAGGTATGTGTAGATTTGATCATTATGTTAGTAATTATTTTAGTTCATAATGGGTTTCTACCTCTATTCAAAATTGTTCACAACTGTTAGTTCTATAAACGGTTGTTACAAATATTGTGTCAATATTGCAAAATATATTGTTATCGTAACATTAGATAGGGACAATTACTATACGACTGTCATAAAGTACAAAATATTGTACAGGCATAGGCAAGGCATACTAGACAAAATTGAATTTGCCCACTTTATTGCGGAGGAATGAACATCTATTAAATGTATCTTAGATCAGGAGTAGTCTTAGATTTTCAAAATAAGTGCCACTAAAAATTATACAGTCGCGTAACAATTGAAACGTATAAGAAATAACAAACTTTATTGCTTTTTATATCGTTATAAGAAATCACAATACTATAAACGGCGTTGGCTATATTTAATGATGACAAGATGACACCATACTTCCTATATTTACATCGACCGCAAATGTCAAGCGAAATATATTATGATATCTGACATTAACCGTTGAAAAGTCGTGTTGGAATTTCAGGCTAAACACAAATAATTCCAGAGCGGTATCAAAGAAATATGGTTATTCATAAAGCAGTGAATAGTTTGTGAAATGATATCTTTACGTCGGATCTCATCAGCTTGCCATTTTATTGTGCTTTGCTCTCGCCGTGGAAAATACGGGATCATGGCGGACCGATAAACATGTCATTTCATCGAAATTATTATCTGGCTCCTGATTTACGAACATTTCTGAGCATAATAGAATGTCGGTAAATACCAGGCCGGGTTTGTTTGATTTAAAACTGGGGGTCAGGGGCGTGCCGACTGATGTTTGATAGCTTTTTCAATGGACGACTCAAAACTATCAATGTATGTTAATTGCGATTTCTCGTTTATCTATCGGGGTTGTCGCACTTTCCTCTTAAAGCTCGTTACCATGATCGTTACATGGGGAGACAAATGGCTGTTTTAAACATGTCCTTATAATAAGCCATTGTCGCTTGTTGTAAGTCTTCAGTGTCTATAGTACTCAGGTACCTTCAACTCAACATCTGTGTAAATAATTAAGCATGTACTAAATAAGATCAAAACTGTTTTTTTTTTTACAAAAACTCAGCATCATTATCGGCAGCCTTGCATATCCCACTGTTGGGAAAAGGCCTCTGTCAATGTATGCCAACTATCTCAAACCAGCGCCTTACGAAACCGGTTTCGACAAAAAATCACTAATCTTTAATTCTGTTTGAAAGCATTTCAGTTCTGATTTCAACAATATACGATCACATAATACCTGTAACTTTTCCCAGCGATAAAATTGCAGGAGAAAGAGTAAACATAATCTTGCGTCGTATATAACTCCAAAACGCACTCCAATATATTTCAGAATCAGAAAAGCGGTCTTCTTATCAAAACATGCAAAACTCGCGAGTCAATTCGAACGCACCAATTAAACTAACGAGCACTTTCACTGAACAGACAGTTCAAGGTGATCCAGTAAAACTCTCGATCCCTCGGATATGTTAAGCCAATAAATCTGGAGCGGTGTCGTGACAAAAAGGTAGCGGACCCCGGCTCCTTAAGTTTTGTTTGGCAACTTTTCTCAGTTGACTTAGTGTTAACTTTGAACGCAACGTTTGCAACATTGTAAGGTACAAATATTTGAGCGCATGTTTTATTATGCTGCATTTTAACACCTGAAAGAACGAAAGTTTCGTTTGCAACAATGTTTTAAGTAAACCATGTTCAGATGATAAACGGCTCTCACGTCAGTATCACTGTATTTACTACTAAATTAGAAGTAATGAAGTAATGTGGCATTAACATTAGGGTAAGCATGTGGTGGTAGTAGTAATCAAGGTTTAGCTTGGTCAATCCCATCTTTTTCCTTTTCTTTCTATTTTCCTTTACGCATTTCGGGACACTTACGGCTGTAGACGTAATTCAATTGTTATTTCTATTGTTCTGAGTATCCCGGAATGTGTTAACGTTTTAGATGTTATAATAACAAAATCTCATTACAATGGTAATTCAAACAACCAAATGTTTATATTAAACAATATCTTCTATGACAAAAAAAAAGTCATTAAACTGCTCTTACATACTATAAAAAATATTGTAATTGCCAGAGAAAACCTCCTTTCTTACAGAGCACTGAGACCTACATTGGCTTTATATACTTTTTACTCCAGCCGAGGCGCTCGTTACGGTTCTACACAATCATCTGTTGAAATCTTTCACGAGTTTCGGAAGACCAGAATTGCCTTGCTTTCAATGTTGTAGTCAAGGATCTTAATGCTCAACATATACATTTAAACTCAATGAAATACTATCTACGTCTGACAACATTTTCTGGAATTCGAAATGGCAACTGAAGAAAACTTACATCAGATATTTAGATATGTTAAGATTTGTTTTATCAAATAATCTAATTTGTTGAAGTTGCTGCAATAACTTAAGTGGTATTATATCCTATTAAATTAAAAAAATAATAATTAAAGGACAAGCCTAACACTACCTTAAAAAAGTTGTCTTAATCAGAACCAGTCTAAGACTTAAAAGATTAACTCAGAAAAAAAAATAACAGGTAAGTAGCCATTGTGAGACACGTGAGACTATGTGTCCCGCCCACTGCCACTTCAACGAACTAATCCGCTGGGCTATGTCAGTGACTTTTGTTCTTCTAAGAATTTCCTCATTTCTGATTCGATCACGTAGAGAAACACCGAGCATTGCCTTCTTCATAGCGCGCTGAGCGACCTTGAGCCATCTTATGAGACCCATAGTAAGAAGGGACCACGTTTCAGATCTATAAGTCATCACTGATGACACACATTGATTAAGCACTTTTTTCTTGAGGCACTGAGGTATTGCTATGCTTAATTTGTCTTTATACAACAGAAATCCTAAATAGATCGAAATATTAACAAGTTGAATGCCCTAGATTTATTTTAGGACGTCGCGTGATTTAACAATGAAATACTCAACCAAGAAAACATGCAGTTAGCTCCTACACGACCGGTAACGAGACATAACGGGACAGGGATTAAATCGAGACGTTTGGAATA
Source organism: Acrobasis suavella (assembly GCA_943193695.1). Lineage (NCBI taxonomy): Eukaryota > Metazoa > Arthropoda > Insecta > Lepidoptera > Pyralidae > Acrobasis > Acrobasis suavella. The sequence goes on from OW971935.1 coordinate 9,289,064, forward strand.
CGGTAGCAAAAGCTAAATGTTAATTAAGAGCATCGGCGGGCTGATCTGAAACACGGCTCAGGTAGGAAAGCAGAAAATATATACAATGTTGTTTCAAAAGTCGCCAAATTCACAATAAGAGAGTAATAATTGATAATAAACGAGCTCGGTGGCTCGGCGGGAGTACGCATTACTAGCGCTTTGGTCCGCCCTTGGATGTGAAACTGCGTCGTTTGGTTCCCGCAGAGCGTTTTTCGGCTTTTTAGGGTTCCGTATAAAAAATAAAAAATACATAAACCCTTATAGGACAACCCCTTATAGGGCTCGTTATGAGAGTCCGAAATATATTTTTGTTATTCATGATAGAAGACGAAAATTGACCTTTCTCCCCCTCCAGCTGATCTCCGAAACCACTACGCCTAAAATTATGAAAAAAGAAATACAAAATATAGTACGTTGCTTGTAGATTACAGGAAAACATATATTCTATCAATTGAAAATAAAGTGGTAACTTCAATTCGAACGTATTATGTTCACGTACAGAAAATAGCTTACTATAACACCACTAAATAGCGCTAGTAGTTGTTAAATATGATATTTTGTATTAATTTAAAAACTTTGGCATTGCACGGAACCCTCTCCACGCGAGTTTAACTCACACTTGTCCGGTTTTTTATTGTTTTATAATCATGATAATGAAATGTATTGTCATTGGTTATCTTAAGATGTCGAAGATTATACAAGTGGACAAAAAAATACCAAATCCATGGAACTTTGGTTGCTACACCAGTATTTTTTACAAGCACTTGTAGTTGACTGTACAACGTATTAGGCACCTACTAAAATTGTGCGTTCAGTTGTTTATTTTCAATTTCACGTCCAGTTGAATTCTGTAAACTCGCTAATTAGCTGTTCTCTTTTTTGCTCTTCATAATAACCTTTATTGGCGGCTATAAAAAAGTTCATTAACTTTATGCCCAACGGCTGTGCTTCAAAAGGATTCAACGCTTTCTCTCTTATTGACTGACGCTAATGTCCAATTTCACTGCAACAAATAGAACTTTTTGACAGGCGACATGTTTCCAAGCGTGACCTGAAAATCTAGAAATTGACGAGCAAGCCAAACAAGAGGTATCACAAACTTTCCAAAGTGTGTCAGGGTAAACACGACATATCCCCATTTCATCATTACTGTAGTTATATTTCTAGTATCACGGCTTTGTATGCGATTAGCGACGCTATTGTTCTGACGCGGCTATACTAAGCATGAATAATTTGGACAAATTGATTTGCTTATGTTTGCATTGCACGTAAAATATGTTATTTAGTTCAAAACCAGCTCTCATCATGATATGGCTTTCGGCAGTTTAAAAATTCTCAACAACTGTTAATTTCTTACAAGAAAAATAGTTTAGTAGTTTACCTACATTTTGCTTATACTGCAAAATGAATGCAAAATGTACAACAGTCGATTTTAGTAAAACAAAAAAAAATCTTAAGTTTCCTTTTCTCTTCTTGATTTATAATGAACCTTTTGATTTAAAATCAAAAAGATTTATAACATATATTTTTTTACTGATAGTGGCGGTAACGCGAAACATAAAACGCATGCCTCTTTTTTAGGGTCCGTACAAAAAATTAAAAACGGAACCCTAATAGGATCATTTGTTCGTCTGTCTGCGTCCGTCTGTCACAGCCAATTTCCGAATCAACAGAAACAAATCAGCTGAAATTTGGTAGGATGTGTAATCCTTTGATCCAAACACAGATGTGCAAAGTAAATAAATTTTTTTTTTTAAAATAAGAGTTATTTTCGGGAAAAAAATAGGAAACTAAAAAAAAGTTTTGCAAACCTTACTGCGTCATTCATTTCATTTGATATAATGAAAGGAAATATATTTTTGTTATTATTGTAAAACAAATAGTTTATTCCTGAACGAAGACGAAAATTGACTATTCTCCCCCTGATCTATGAAACTACTGAGACAAAAATTTTGAAACAAAAAATACAAAATAGTTCGTTGCTTGCAGATTACAGGAAAACCTATAAGAATTCTATTAATTGAAAATAAAGTAGTTAGCTCAATATAATACGTTCATTTTCGGAAAATACACCCCTGAGTAGCGTTAGTAGTAGTTAATTCGTGTCTTAATGTGAGGATTTAAAAGGTGATATTCTATATTAATTTAAAAACTTTGGCATTTTACGGAACCCTCTCCACACGCGTTCAACTCGCACTTGGCCGGTTCTTCATTTAAAAATAATTAATGTCTTTCACTTTTTATAAAAATAGAAAACTATTTCCAGCGAGTGGTCTACAATTAATCGCATATTCATCTCAATCTATTTCAGCTGCTGACTGCTTTCAGTTTATAATGTGAGTAACCGAGCCGTGGAGGCGTCCCGGCAGACGGCTGACCGAGTGACTCACTGGACGTCGGCATGCGAGAACACTATAAATACGATAGCAGTTGACATTTGCTTGCTCCCGATCTATAATGCAATGATTCCATGTCATACATATGTACTACGAAGCGTAATAAACACTACTAAATCCATACTCAGCCGCGCCGATGAACTAAAAATTGCCACAATCCCCACGATGATTGCAACACATTACAAATGCCCATGCGAACTATTTTCTTGTTTTTTTAACACAAACTTTTTTCTTATATGCTGGAATTGATAGCAATAATTTAGAAACTTTCCTATTACCCATCATTTTCACATACCTTGAAGTACCCTGAGTCTAATGTTTAAAAAGACTAGGGCTAGGTACTCATTTTGTAGCAATCGTTGACTTTACATTTGTTTATTATTTCTCCCTCACCAGTATAGAGTATCAAAAGTTTCACTCAGAAAGGCTCAAATAACCTCCTCCTAAACTGTTATATGCCTAACGTACACTAATGTTAAAACATTAAGGGGCTACCTGAATTTTCCGGGGTCCAGTGCTGCCACCATTTAAAATAAACCATTTGAAAGGAAACGGAGATATATCCTTTAAAATTTTGTCTTGATCAGACCCTAGATAACCCTTCAAACTATTTTATGAACTACTGCATTATAGTACTCTATGAACTACAGTTTACAGTTTAAAGTGAGAACATAAAGCTTTTCTACGCACATACGCCAAAAGTGGCCGTTTTTCGCAATTGTGCGTAGAAAAGCTTCACGTTCTCACTTTAAACTGTAAACAATAGTTCATTAAATAGTTTGAAGGGTTAACTAGGATCTGATCAAGACAAAATTTTAAATGTCATGTTAAAGTTTTAAATCAGTTTCCTTACAATACATTTCTTTCAAATAGGGGCAGCACTGGTCCCCGGAAAATTCAGGTAGCCCCTTAATTTATGATTTAAGGAAAGTCTATAGTCTATTGTACATATGATTTACCTATGTATTCGAATGTAATTTTCATGTGTATTGGTGCAATAAATTGTTTTTTACTTTTACTATTATGTGACACAGTTCGATGCTTACGATGCTAGCTAAAGCGTACTCCTTAAACAATGTTGCATAAAATACTAGGTATAACAACATACTAAATTAATTCATGAAGTTTCTTTGAATTCAGACATCAGTATGTTTCTAATCAACGTGTTTATTTCTCTGACACGTCCAAGCCCATCTGTTGCTCGCGTGTACAATACTGACAATCTTAGTACCTACGAGTACTTGCATAAGATATAGCACAAAATAGCACTCCAGCCGTAGTACTATCAGAAAATAGGTTACGCATAGGAATGTTTGTAACCGATGAAGTAACAGTTGGCGCCAACAACTCGTACGTGTAAAACATTTGGTCATTAACAACGGTTGCTCAACGTAATGGTGCTTAAGAATTAAGCATTGTTGCGGCTCAGCTTAATAACACATGAACCATGATAATTATCCAAATATTCAGTCATTACGGTTTACCAGTCTGGGGTCTTACTCCGACAACACAATTGTTATTGCAAGATCAAATTGTAATTCTTAGCAATGGTTATTTTAATGCATCTGATTCTGTAATATATGTATTGCTTTTTTTGGATATACCCGTATTGTAATCATCATCATCATTTATTTATACGCACTATGCAGCCTTCAATTTGCCACTGCTAGAAATGCTATTTACTAAGCTTCTCGCCTCCATATTATTACTACTGATACATAAAATCACACTACTAAAAACTAGAATCATGTTTAATGTGTCAAACTTATAACTAATAATTTCACTAGTTTTTTAATCTAACAAAGATAAAACCGTAGATACCAGGAAGCAACAAAAGTGTTTCCGCAAAAAAATAGGACTTAAAGTTTTTAGTATAGGTTTTTGCCTTATACATAAACGATTTCCGTTCAAATTTCGATTACGACTTCGTTTATATTTTCCGTAGTAAGACCCGTATATTGCGCTCGCGGCAGATAACTGCTTAATCACATAATCAAGATGCAGCCGCTGATTGATTGTTTGTTATGTAATTTGTGTGAGTCATGTTGGGATTTAAACTGAGAGTTCCATTATGTTTTCTAAAAAGAAAATAAATTCGTTCTAAACTGGTGAACATTGAAAAAAGTTTTACTTAAGCATTTTTTATTTACATATCGTAATAATACAGAGTAATATACAACGTGGAAGGGACATAATCGTAATAAATCGAACCACGAGCTATACTAAATGACTATAGTATAATGAAAATAAAATAACAGTCAAAACACAAAAACAAATCGGCATTTCCATACAAAACTGTGCAGCCACCTGTGCAATTTGTATAAGACTGTAGTTTTTTTTTTTGGTTTTCGGGTTGTAATTTAATTTTTTTTATAATGTAGTGATATAGTATAGCCCGTGGTTCGTTTTATTACGGGTTTGTCCCTTTCACGTTGTATACTACGTGCAAGTAATGATCATCTCATGGTATTGAAAACAAGTTATTTTCCGAAATGTTTTTTTTTCTCACAATACTACATATAAGTCTTCTATAACAGAATAGATACAATATTGATTTTTAGGTAGTTACAAATAAAACTAAGCTAGATTTGTTAAAACATGATTCGTTATTTTTAAGATTTTAAGGTAAGTACTTTTTTACGGTAATTGTTAAAAATTTAGTATTGCTATATTTCTTTGTTAATAACGTTTAAATTTATAGTATTTTGACTACAGACTAGGTCATTATTAAACTGCTAACAATAAGTGTTACAAATTAAACTGCCACAACATTACACAAGAACAATTGGAAGTAAATGCATTGGTATTTGTATCCATGACACCCGTCTCGGAATATGCGATGTTGAAGTGTCATGTTCTACGAATAGTCCAGGATTAGAAACAATATCTTCTAAACGTTAACTCAGATACTAGACCTGCAAATTAGTATCGGGATCAAGTAACAGGATTAGTTAGAATTGAACATTACATCTGATCCTGATTATAACAAGTGCCTAGTTTCTAAGAACTGCTTAGAAGGAACTGACGATAACCTTGAATAAATAATACAATACCTAATGTTAATAGAATTGGATGCCTTAAATATTGCACAGGATAAACTGAAGGTAACTTTTTTTGTGAAATGTGTGCATACCATATATAGATCCCACACTCTAACAACTAATTCAAAAACAGAAATTAAAGTTGAGATATTAGATAATACAAAGATTTTGTAAATAATTAATATATTTATAGATATATCTACATATTATAATTGTTTACATTTTTTTTATGATAACACAAGGAATGATAGTACTGGCAATCACAAAATTGATAAATAAATAAATAAATAAATAAATATATACGGACAAATTACACTGATTTAGCTAGCCCCAAAGTAAGTTCCAGACTTGTGTTATGAGATACGAGTACTAACTCAACGATAGAGAATATGTGAAAAAAATATATATCGTCAGAACATAATGACGTCTTTTTATGAAAATTTATTCCTTTATTCACACTTAAAGTTCATATTTATTTAATGGTTGCTTAACATCTTTCAAGGGGGTATCCATGTTGCTCAACTCCTAATTGTTATTATAATGCGTTGAAGTATTTCCCAAAAACGATATGACCACAATAAATCAATTTCACCATGTTTGGCTTTCACCAGTATTGTTTATACTTTCTAAGTCGGGTGATCAAATTGTAGCATTATATTGCCGCATTTAGATTAATTGTTTTATTTTGTCCTGCGTTATGCAATGCTTGACAAACAAGACCTCGTTTTGTCTACTCATTACGTCATTTATTTATTAGTCAAAGGTATTACTAATAATGCGACTCTTTTTATAATGATAGAAGGTACACAGCTTTAACTTTACTAGAACACAAGTCGTTCGATTCGACTTGTGTTCTTTTGCTTACTTGGTAGTGTTCAAAGGGACCTTCTCAATTTTTATTAGAAATGAGAGCTCACTCTTATCTAATTAAATAGTTCCTCTTGGTACTACTAATGGGTATCCATTAGTTAACAGAATTAGAGGCATTCCCATATAGGGCATTTTCAATGATTATGACTTTTACGACTTAAGTTAGATTACTTGTCAAAAATTCTTTAGGATAATTTATAAAAGGTTTTTTATGTTTTGATGATGTTTACGAGTAGGTTAGCTATCCATAGAAACTCTTGGTAAATATGAATAAGAAAGAGGTTAATTGAAATATAAAGTATAATCCACGGTTCATAGAGTTTCTTCGTGAATGCGCGTGTAAAATATTTTATGACCGCAGCAGACAGTAGCTAATTTCTTTTACGTGTTGACACTACAATGTATGCCAGACACATTAAGAAAGCTTTATATTTACCCATAGACTCTACACGTGTACCTAGCTAGTGCATTTAACATTCTTTTCATCTTCTCTGGCGAACTGGACAAAAATATAGATAGCTTTACTTTAAAACCACTTCCGGTAACGTAGACTTTTATGTGTTGTACTGACAGACAGCTGTCTGTGTATGCAAACAGTTTCGTCTTTTTAACCGACTTCAAAAAAGGGGAGGTTATCTAGTCGTCGCGATCTTATGTATTTATTTTTATATGTGTTCACTAATATTCGTAGACACCTTCTTAAAAAAAATATTTTTTTTGTACAGGTATATTTGTCAGGTGGTTTCACAGAAATTTTATCAAAATCGGTTGCGTGCTCTGGTGGTAAAGTCAGTTTTTAGTTTCCAAAAAATATATTATAATAGATCATTTCTGCATTTCAAGCCAGTAAGTAGGTAGGTCTTACTAAGGATAATAGATCTTTGCTATGGCCCAACGATTTTATCGTCATACCATGTCATCGGTATATCTGACCCCAAAGAACATCTTTAGATCCTTTGTTGTTTACTGATCGACACAGCTCTAGTGTCATTGACATTATGGACTAGATGAATCTGCCTTATATTTTCAGTATATTTTGTAGCCTTGATATTTTCATTGTTTCAGCGTTATCCACCTTTAGTCGTAAATGTCACATCTAGAGTCTCAATAAAAATACTTTTTCAACACGCAATAAAGCAAATCATTGTAAAAAAAGTATACGAGAGAAATGTAGATTTCAACGTACTCAGGGTCAAAGCACTACAAGTGTATTACGTAGATACTCAAGTCTTGATAATTTTCTTCGGTGCTTGATCGAACAGGTGGTCATGCAGGTTTTTGCAAAGTAAATATATATTACATATGACTGGTATTTTAACTGAGCGTTGTATTCTTTAGAAGTAATATGGTTTAATATTACCTGAATTTTCCGGGGTCCAGTGCTGCCACCATTTGAAATAAATCATTTATAGGAAACGGAGACATCATTTAAAATTTGTCTTGACCAGGCACCAGATAACCCTTCAAACTATTTTATGAACTACTGTTTACTGTAACAAGTGTTTTTACGTGGTTTTTACGTACTGAAGATAAAATAAACACATATTTTGTCTTACCATTCCACACGTTTTCTTTTTTCTCCAAAATACAATATCTGGCTTCGAGTTGCAATAAAATATATTTTATGCTTTATTAGTGTATTTATCCAACTAATACTACTGTATTGTAGTTCTAACCTAGCTTATTTATAAGACAAAGTATTAATGGCAACAAAGGTAACAATACTGGAATCCGATATATTTTTATTTTTCATATGAAACTTTTCTACTTACCAGACAATTTAATTGGAAATTTAACATTCTCATTGTAGGAGCGATAGTATTAATATATTTTGTTAAAACAAATTAAGATCTATGATTATTTGATGTTATTTTCGTCTTTAAAATCTTTTTCAAATACTCTTAACCCGTCAGCACGTATCTACCACACCAGTACTGCAAGCTACGATCCAAACTCCCTTTATTTCATTACAAATAAAAGATACCTACCTCCCTCAAATGAATGTCTTCATAACATTTCGTACACAATATATTTACAATTACAAAAGCCAGAATCGACCAGACTGTGTCTTTTTTCTTTTTTTTGCAATTCTTTCTACGCACTTCGTCGCGACGCCAGACAAGACGCTCCATATATCAACGTCTTCAAACAAAGTACATGTCATTTATTCGACAATGCAGATATAGACACTTTGTGGGTTGTACATAATTCAAATTTTGTTTGATATTTTAAAATAGGTATTTACAATTTCATTGTTCTTGTCCTATTATGTCAATTGTACAGATGCAAGTGAGACATCTATAGAGATATTTTTGAGTCGTCTAATAAAATACCTCTCGTACTTATTTATTATTGACTGATATATATTTCTTTCATTCCCTATTCACTAATGTAGAAATCCAATTTCTTTGCCAAATTTGTTAAAAACTTACGAAACTATTAAAACACAAATAAAATTAGTACAAATAAAATAAATACATTGTATTGCACGAATGCCCAGTTGGGAATTTAAAGACATGATATTACTTTTGTTTTTTATCATAATTTCATTGCTAGTGATTCACTGCAATAATTTCTAGATATAAGTACCTATTCGTATCCTTTTACAGGAGCAAGGCTTGAAGTCTCTAATTAATTTGATAATAAAGATAGGTACAAACGCTCATCAGAATTATTTTAAATTTACACGCAAGTAGGTAATTAACCTAGAAACATGCAATGCCAAGGACGCATAACCAAGTGTTTGTGGACTTGAAGATCATCATCGTGATTATAATCTGGATTGTGACTCCTATTCATGTTATTGAAAAATGTTGTGTTAATACAAATATTTTATTATAATTCTAAAGCGGAATAGTATTTTTTATTCGTCACTTTAAAGAAACACACAAATCTCCTTTAACGTCCTAGGTGTAGAGTCTAAAGCAGGGTTACAACAAAGGTAAGATTTGCTTTTAACTTCCACACGTTGATGATCGTAGTAAACGGTATAAAGTCATTGCGTACAAATATCTCTTCCTTTACCCATTATTCTCTGCTGTCATTACACAGCTAAAACCAAACTTGATTCGACCCAAATGTTTTACGATCTAGGTTAAGGGTGTACTTTCAAAACATCAGTAATAGTTATCGTTATTTTAATCAACACGTTAGGTTCACAATCTGTTGCAGTTTGCAGTTACACCATCTCACGTCTCTTGGATGGGAGCCAAGTGGCATCGAGGTAGCCTGATACAGTCACATCTAGATTTAAAGTGATTTACCTGTTCCTAGATATTAGCTATGTTTCTTAGCCAATTTTATAATCTTGTCAAGATGAGGAAATTGGCTCACTTCTATACGAGGAATGCATTTGCATACACAGTTGCATATCTTTATACCTATAAACCTTCACAATTTAAACAGGAACACATGTGCCCAATTTTATTTTTTAACAATTTTTTTTTCTTCTTGTGAAAAAATAAATGAGTCCACATAAATATAAAATTTTCTCTCAACAGAGACTTCTTCTAACGAAATGAAAATTGTGTAAAAGAAAATACGTTTTATGTCTTGTCTCCGTCATTCATACCTAAAAAGTGACGAATCAGTGTATGTATATCGTTTTATTTTTAAACTTGTCTCGTCTCTCAATCGCACCCACGCAATACTGTCTCCACCCCCAGGTCTCACAATCTACTCATGATTATAAAAATAAACTTCTTTACTCAGACGCTGCGTGATTATGAAGCACAAGCACTTATATGGATATTCTTTTTTTTTTCGAGCACTTCCTATTCACCAATCCCTGCTTCTAACTAGAATTTTCGTCTCAAATTGTGTTATTTATCACTTGGGTGTGACATAACAATCATGTTAAGACGAAGTGGTAGCTAAAGTGGCGCCCTCATTTGAAATAAATTCTTTTTATAAAATATAATATAATAAAATTAAATATGGTGATATTTAAAAATTTTATTTGTATGAATGTCTAGGAAGACCTTTAAACTATTTTATGAATAACCTTTGAAAGTAATATTGCTAGTCCGTCTGGTTTTAAAACTGCTTTTCGCCAAAAGTGGCCACTTTTGGCGAAAAACAGTTTTAAAACTAGACGGACTATTGGTAATAATTTCAAAGGTTTTTCATAAAATAGTTTAAAGGTCTTCCTAGACATTCATACAAATAAAATTTTTAAATGGCGCCACTTTAGCTACCACTTCGTCTTAATGGGAGCTTTTATCTCAAGGAACTTACCAGATTTTGTATATCAATTGGTAAACACTAGTGATAGATGTTTTAAGTTAGCTAAATGTATCTGACGTAGCTTACCGACTGCCTGCCAGGATCAATAGTTTAACATGCTTTCTCTCGTCTTTTCTCGTCATGCTCGAGATATTTCACGCTATTTGTGATCAGACACAAGTCTAAATAATCTAGAATGATATTTACTACCAGCAAACAGTTGCATTATTATACAAAACAAACAACTCTGGAATTACCGTAACAAACAAACCATCGTAATCAAAAGCTTTCAGGTTTATATCGATGATTCAGTGTTTACAAACCGAGCACAAGTGTCATACTTCTGTGAATTAGAGCTATCTTATTTTATGGCTACTGAATTATTTTCATGTTTTAAATTCCTCGGTGATATTTGTAATATAAATCGAAAATAATGTCATTCTTTAGTCACATAGGTCAAACAATCCCATCGTTATTAAAAGCTTTTCCTATCGATGACTCAATGTTTACCAAACCGAGCACGAATGTCATACTTCTGTGAACTAGAGCTATCTTATTTTATGGCTACTGAATTATTTTCGTCTTTTGTGTGGCAAATTCTTGTGTGGTATTTCTAATACATATAAATTCTTAGTTCAAAAAATTGTCATTCTCTAGTCACATAGGTCATAATAATGAAACTTTATCATTATTTATTCATCATCGTCATCATGTCAGCCCTTCTTTCACCCACTGCTGAGCACATGTCTCCCTTCGTCTACGCCACCAATCTCGGTCCTGTGGTGCTTTCATCCACAACCTGCGACCTTGACTATATCGTCAACCCATCTCATTACAGGACGTTTGACGCTTCTTTTACCCGTTCTAGGCCACCATTCTATTAGTGCTTTACTCCACCGGCCATCCCTCCGGTATTTAAAAAAGTAAAAATGGTCAACTAAGCTGGCGGGCTGAGATCACTATAGGCTTTTGGAAAATATAAAACCAATCCTGAAATTGGATCTTATCAGTCTGTCACAGCTTAGAACATTGTGAACTAGCGGAAACTTTTTGGGCCAAATGCTCAGATGACCTCAAAATAAAGTGTCACTAATAGATAACAGATAGGCGCTTTCCATCTAGATTTCCACCAACTAACACAACAACCGAGCCCTTGAAAATCAATGTTCTACCGAGTCGACCGTTTTGTCTTTATTTGTTTTCATATCTAACATATTTAGCATATATAGGACTGTATATTAAGAAGGTACTTTAACCACACGGTAGATAAATAAAATGCATAAATGATGATAACCTCCACGACAGATAAGGGACTGCAAACATAATCGTTATGCGAATGGAATTTGCAAACAATGAAATTCTTTGAACGTTTTATCATGAAACTGGAATGATTGCAAAGGAATGCATTTATCAAATAAATTGAGCAAATTTATTGTACATGCATACGAAAACATTATCAGTTTGCATCTGGATTAATTTCATGGAAACGCCCTGCTATTAGCACATTTACTTATCATTTAGGTATGTGACACCATCTGATAACGTAGGTGTGTCAATAAAACTTCGACGGACGAAAGAAATTGTGTCACCTTTAATAGTTAGATAATGTCATATATTAATGGATTAAAGCCTTAATTTGCCACGTTTACATAATTCGTACTTTTCTTTATTTTTTGTCGAAAAATAAAGGTTAGTTGCAAATACTGAGGTGATAATAACTTATTTCACTACACTTCTTAATTTATAATTACGTTCATCATTATCATCTTCTATGCCTTTTCCTTTTTGGTATGGACTCTGTTTATAAATTCTCTCCATTTATTCGTGAATCATATTTAGCCACACAATTTGTAATAAATTTACAAAAACAATTAAACTTATCCCATGTAGGGATCTAGGAAGTCAACCTGCAATAGATTGAGATCGTTTTTTATTATCCTTTATGAAAAATATATATTAATTGTATGAAATAAAAAAAGGACTCGCAATATCGAAGAATTGCTGAATGAGACATTACCCTCGATTCTGTTCTGATTCGCCACAGGCAGGTGTGAAATGGTATTGGCTTCGCTTGACCTTCCGTGTTTGTTTTACGGTCTTTTAATATGCATTGTCTGGTAGTTAATAATTCTGCAAGCATCTGGCACACCTATTAATACATCGCTTTCACACCTGGTACACATAAAGACTCTTATATAAACACAATATGACTACTATGATGACCACCTACATTACGTATAATAATGCAAACTAATAACATTCCTTAGGACCGAAACTAATAGTAATCTTCTATCAAAAAACTCACTCCTATTCTTCTCTCACCTCATTTCTCGCTTGTCATGCAAAATGCAAACGATGTAAGTAAATAACTATAGAATAGTGCCACTATACTTTTAATTCTTTTTTAGGACATTTTAATGGGCTTCTCTCTGTACATTTCACTTTCCGTATTTTTTTTTTATTAGCCTTTAGTGAACCATGGTCGGGCTAAAAACAAGAAGGGATCTCTTGTTTTTCACAATTTTATGGGTAGTTAGTTTGTTCCTGATGAGTGTGCCAACTCTTATAGCTTCCCTTAGATCGTCTGCCCATCGTTTTCTAGGGTGGCCTCTTTTTCATCGCCAGCCTGCAGAGACCCATTCTGTTATTTTAGTTACTAATATGATATGTTTTAAAATATTTCGTTCCTGTAATGTAATAGTTTCTCAGAACAATGTTTTTGACTGCACAGTCCACTAACATTTGAGCAATTCATATCTCTGCTAAATTATCTCACCAGCTGATTCAAGATAAATAAAAAGCGGCCAAGTGCGAGTCGGACTCGCCCTGAAGAGTTCCGTAGCAGCAAGTAACAAAATATTAAAGTTTTAATATAGGTATTTAAATAAAACTACTTACTAGATCTTGTTTAAACCAATTTTCGGTGAAAGTTTGCATAGTAATGTACATCATGTATTTTTTTTTAGTTTTATCATTGTCTTATTTTAGAAGTTACAGGGGGACACATATTTTAACACTTTGAAAATGTCTCTCGCGCAAACTATTCAGTTTAGAAAAAAAATATATCAGAAACCTCAATATCATTTTTGAAGACCTATCCATAGATACCCCACATGTATGGGTATGATGAAAAAAAATTTTGAGTTCTAAATATGGGGAAGCCCCGAATTTTTTTTCTATTTTTGTGTGAATATCTTAATGCGGTTCACAGAATACATCTACTTACCAAGTTTCAATAGTATAGTTCTTATAATTTCGGAAAAAAGTGGCTGTGCCATACGGACGGACGCACAGACAAACAGACATGACGAATCCATAAGGGTTCCGTTTTTTGCCATTTGGCTAAGGAACCCTTAAAAGAGACTGAGTCAAAAATCTAATTAGTACTAGTAGAGCGAACCCATACCTTACCTAAGTCAGCTTCATTTTTTTTTTTGCTCTTTCTCTATATATTTTTTTCTGTTTCTTCCCTTTACACGCTTATAACAATAGTCTCCAGTTTCGACCTTCCGTTTTCACTTTTTGTCTTACAGTTCGTATTTATGTTTCTTCTATTTGTCTTTCCCAACCTTTCCCATCACCTGAGCGACCTTCTCGTATTTATAGTCATATTAAAAAAAAATATTAAAAAAAAAACAAAAACCGGACTGCCTTTTTATATACCCAGTGTCACTCTCAAAATTAAGACGAAGCTAATGACACCTCTCAAGCTTAAATCCATTGAGCCGTTCAGGCCGCAGAGCGTGCCAATTATACATACATACATACTCTCGAAAAACATAACCCTCCTAATGGCGCAGTCGGGTAAAAATAAACAACGTTATAACACATCCGTGTTAAGATGAAAGTATGGATGGAATAAGCCAGCCACCTTATCTGGTATTGATAACGTATTACCGATATCTGAAGACAAACGACATATTGAGCACGTATTTACATCCATTACAGTGTATTAGACGTATAATCATTATAAACAAGTGGTCGTGCTATAATACAACTGACCACCTGCTTGGGTCAAAATGAAATCACTTTTTTTTTGTATATTGACATAATATAGGTAAGCTTATTTTATCCCATAATTTTCTATTACATGTTGTCAAAAGATATTGCAAGCAGACTTAAGCCGTAGCTAAATACTAGTAGGAATTATTTTAAAAAAAATCTGGGAACCCACTTGTGTTCACCTTTTTTTTAATTAAAATAAAATCAGACCAATAGTCAACATCTGTCTTATCCAAGGTGTTCAGTACCTGGTCTGAAAAAATCTTTTTAATGGCTATTTTTCTTAAGAGCCCAAATACCTATTACCAATCTATCACGATCATGCGATATTTCTTAAAAATGATCTTGTCCCCCTAAGCGCAAGTAAATCAATTAAGCCAATTTACAAGCCTGGCTTAAACGACAGTAATTAGTCTCACCGCCCAACGATTAGCATATTATAAAAAAGAAAAATATGGCTACGGCATTCCAGAGGTAATTAAATTACCCATTAAACCTTAGGGCATAACTTTACGGAATAAATCAAGGCTTTTTCATATGCCATTAGAGATAATTGATTTCAGCGACTGCGTCCCAAAACAAACAAAAACTTGAACTCGTTAATTTTAAAGTTATATTTAAAAAATAAATAAGCTGAATTTGACGTGAAATTAAGGTGGGTTCCTGTTATCGCCGTCTGTTTTAAATTTCCTGGTGAAATCAATCATAAAAGGGAACTTTGACAAGAACAGGCACTTTGACGTGTTCACCTCAGCGCACACAAAAAAAATTGCATGTTAGGTACAAGTTGCCAAACTCGTAAACTCAAATTTATCAGCTTTTTTCGTTCGATTCTACCAAAAATTAAAAAAAAGACTACAAGTTCGAGTAACGTTAATCATATAAATATTAAGTATAATAACCCTCTGTCTATTCTAACTGTAGTTCCTACTCAAAGCCTATTTGTATTTGTAAAAAACCTACTGCCGTATTAAGAAGCCCGTCTACCTAAACATATTACTTTAAATTGTTATTAATTAATAAGTATTGATCGAGTTAAAACATTTACACAAAAATAAAAATAAAAATGCCAACACTAAAAGCAATTTTCAATATGCACTTACCAGATTTTCCGCACCGCGCGCTCCCAAGCACCACAACTCTTATTCGATTTACTGTCATCTTCATTTGTCCGAAACCACAGCACCAGAACACGTGCAAAACTGTCGCAAATTTGATCGCGATCTGAGATCTGAGCTCGCACGGGCGCACGGTACACCTGTTTGAAAGCGACTGTGCGACTGATGCAGTCAACTCACAATCGTCGGACTTTGCACACTCTATTCTGATTTGAATACTTAACACGCATTGTGGGGATTTTTATTATCATATACAACAGTGACGTTAGTTGTCGTGCGTTGGTGAGGTGACACACCCTCGCTAATCAGAAAGGCAACTCTAGAATAACATAGAGCAAATAATTCAAATAAATATCTCGCTTGAGGCCAGACTTTGATGATCAATATCAATCAATGCACTCTGTTTTTTTTTTAATTGTTGTGGTTTCCATTGATTTTCTATCAGCTGTATTGAGAACTGATATGGAAATTAACATTTTTCGTATATACTCGTTATTATACATTTATATGTTACAACGATAACGTGGACTAAATATTCCCCAAAAATCTAAAAATTGTTTTATTGTGAGTTTGGAAGTTCCGGCCAGCGTTCCACACTCACTGACATCAACGTCATCAATACCTTTTTCAATCTACCCAGTGAAAGAATAGTGTACATTTCTAAACTATTTTGTTGTCTGAAATAAATGAATAATAGTGTATTTAGAAAATGCTGTTTTCGCACCCGTCCATTTTTGCCACAACGGTCATGTTAGAAAACAACGGAAAGTTGCCGAAGACTATAAATAGAAATACTACATTTTCAACAAAGTTTCTACAAAATCTATTTATATTTTACGTTTTATGAATAAATAATTAATACAAACAATTTTGTTTGTATTAACTTAATTAAGTTAAAAATAAATTTTGCAATAAACCAGTTTGCACACTGTTGCCCAGACGTTTGACAGTTATCTCAACAACTGCTACAGACTTGTCATCGTCATATTGACAAAACAGCTGTGTGTAATCTCGTCACTTGTAACACGGTTATGTTACAGGCAGCCATATGACTTTTAAAAAGGAAAACTATAAAAACTATGGCGGCGTTCAGATAAAAAAAAAAACAAGAGTGTTCCAACCGATTTTCTACATGCGCATATCGTAAGAGCAGATCAAAAGTATTGACAGAAATAACGGAAAAACTTGTCAATATTTTCCATCTAATTTCCAATCTGCATGCCTATCGTCCTGTTGAAAAGTGGCCTTTGGATCCTATTATGACTCTACATTCTGTCTACCTCTAAGGAATAAAGACGTAAACTGTATGTGTGATAAAGGCTAGGTAAAATGTAATGAGAAATGTTTGATAATTTAACAAAAATAGATCAAATTAGTAATTTGAATTCATGTAGATTTTTCGTGTTGTAATAAATGTTAAAATATAGCTCAACATCTGATATTATATATGTATTTAGAAGGTAATTAAGCGGCAAATACATAGATTTGTGAAACGTAAAAATTCACTAAACACGAATTGTGTTAGTTTGTCGTTGAACCAGAACAGAACGGCTACATCAAGTTTACGCATACTTAGAGGTCGTTGCCCACAAATCTGTGCCAATGTTCTCTGTCGCTGACATGTGATACGTATGATATAATACGCAGACAAGAGGAACTTATGACACGAAGAAAACTAGATTCTTATCCAATTCCGTTCACTCTCAGTTTCGTTGTAATATGAATATTGGAGACGCTTCTAGCATGATTAGAACTCTGTGGCGTTTACCAAACAAGTTTTCTCGAATTAGAAGTAGTTTTAATAGCTATATAACCCGTAAATTCGTTCGCGCGTTTAATACCTCAAGAAACTAATGCAAAGTAAATTTTAACAGCAAATGGGGGCCATGATATTAAATGAGACAATGAAGCGTGGTGGCCAAGCGGTATAAGCACTGGCTGACCTGGCTGTGCGTATGTGAGGGTCGAGTTTAATCGTAGATTGTCAAGAAAATAATGGACACTAATTAACGATTCACCTATATGTAAAAAAATCACAAAGAAACAGGGTGTCTAAGTTCCAGAATGGGTGCTTGTGACATCACCTTTCAGTAAAAATGGTACTAAGGGGTAACGAATCGCAAACTTGAAATGGGCTGTATCTTCATATTTTTTTCTTAGTCAGAGAAACATGTGTAGGCCAATACATTATTTTTAATGATACATCTGATAAGCCAATTAAAGTTTTTAGTCATCGTGTCTATTTTTATAGCCTATCTGATAAGATACAACTGTCACATTGCTAAATTTATCCGTAATAAATACTTATTTATATAATTGTTTCTTTAACTTAATCGAATGGCACGAATGGTTCCAAATTGTCAAATCCAAATAACTGTATAACATAAATATTTAAGCAGATCCTATTGTTATATTCAGAGAATAAAACCAGTAATAGATAAAGAAATGACTCTGTAGATAAAAAGGATAGTTTTGTTGGATTTTAATAAGGAGCCTAAGCTGTGTAGAATTTTAACAAGCCCTTTGTTAAGGGATCCTAATCGTCTGGGACTGCATCGGAAAGGCGGTCCGCTCGAATAATTTAATATTAAAACAAATATTAGACTAGCATTTTCTAGACAATGCGGATTTAGTAGTGAATATAAAAATAAATAAAATAAAACACAGTTTGTCTACTTTGGAAATTCCTTTTTTGTTTTTATTTTATTTTAGATGAGAATCGCAATTTTGTTCGTCTTTACTTAGAAACATTTTATAAATTGTGGCTATTTGATCTCCGAATTAAAAAAATGTAAATGCTAGTATTTTCTAGACAACGCGGATATAGTTGCGAAAGTGAAAATAAATAAAATTCAAGATTTAATATCGTTTATTTTTGAAAATTCTCTTTATTATATTTTTTCTAATAACCAATCACCTAAGTGAAACTGTAGGAAAGCTATAGTTACAAACCGCTTTCAATATATCCTTCGGAAACCTCGATACAAATAACATGCTAAAATTAATATATTCTCATTTTTCCATTTTGTCCTGAATATGGCGAATCGTAAAATAAAAACCAAAACTGTTTTAAGTATTTTGCTCAATCAAGAATGTTCGGGCCTTTGATCGAAACGAAGTCATTTCACGGTTGTTACGATTATTTAAATGTTCCTAAATGATTAAAGAACAATCTCCTGTCTTCCCTTTGTATATAAGTCGTTAAATTTATATATTTTATCTCACCAAAAACAGGTACCTACCTTTAGTTTAGATGTTTGCATAAAAATTAAGCTACACTTTCACATATTTATCTATTATGAGGTAGACAGACCCAAACCTAGGTCACGTTTAGAAAACGGCCCTATGGATCGAAAACTAGAACCAAAAATTTAAGGGTCCGGCCGTTAGGCCCTAATTCCGCGAGGCGCTCGGCCGCGACGCTCTCGAATTAAGCAGGTTGCAATTTGATCGGTTACGAATATTTACTAAGGTGACAAAACTCATTTAAAATATTTTATTACAAATTTCATCTTAAAATAAATAACGTTGTTTTGATTGCTTTCAACTTCATAAAGGTCTTGACAAAGAGTACAGGTTTGTCACTGATGTGCATATTGTGTGTGAAGAAAGGGTTATTAAGGCGTCATTTCATCATAATAAAAACCGAACAAACGCGAGTTAAACAAGGACAATGATGATTCCGTAACCTTTTTTTTTATAATTGAGATCGGACTCCTCTTTATATTTATTTATTTATTTTATTGCACTTAAAATTTTAAGATTATAGTACAAAATTTACAACTTAATGCTAAGCATTGTCTACCAGTTCACCATTGGGACGTTGCAGAAATAATGGTATATTATACATGCGAAAGATTTTGATAGATATTTGTTTAATTTTTACGCCAAAACTGATAAATGGATTGGAATAAAAAGCATGTAGTTAGTTTATGGTCTAGATTAGAATATTTTTTATGCCACAAAAATGTAATGTTTCCATGGAATTTTCAAATTACTTTTGATTACTTGGGCAACATTATATTCATAATATTACATAATTCATTACATAATTTCCATGCCTATTAATTAAGTTTAAGTCAAAAATTGTCCCAATTTAAATAACTTTATTTAGCTTGTGTTATGAACATCGTTCTCCGCTATTCTTGTACGGTACCCTAACAATGGGATGAGAAGGGCAGACGACACCTGTGGGCATTGTAAGTCTTCTTGTGGTCAACCTCCCCGCATGTCATCCGTACCTCTAAAGCTTGATCGATAAATTGAAGCGTAAGTCCCATGGTGGATTTTGTTTATGTTTACATACGTTAATCATAATGAACTAAATAAGGAAATTAAACATGTTAAAAATCTTGCACAAGTATCATTTTCCACCATCTGCTATTTTTTTTCTTAACTTAAGAAATTACTTCTCCTGTATGTTGAATTTTAAAAATGTTTATTTCACACGTATCAGTTTAAGAAAGCACATTTCTTGGTTGCTTTTTGGATGGTTGGAAAAAAAACACATGAAAATTATACAATAAATAAATATCTGCAATAAGATAATCTGTTTTAAATTATTTAGAACACCTACTATAACGAGTATTAAACTATGATAAATAAATTAAAAAGAAAGCTCTAAATATTGTAGATAGCAGATCATGTAAATCACTAAAGTTTTCAAAATTTTATCAGACGCGCTATATCAGTGTTAAATCCCATCGTTTTATTGGTTTTTACACCATCGGCTCCTGTTACATCAACTGGTAGCCACCCGATATTAATCAAATCTAAAATTACCCACCTAATCCCAACTAAACAAGAAGTCGTGTCGGGTAACACGATTTGGGAAACAGGTTTTAACTTTTTCTTTTTTTTCTTAGAGACAAAGCTTAGCTTGACAGCCACAACGTGGAGAGTCGCGCACCGTTATCAAATTATAAATAAGATGTGAGGGATTTACCACGATTTTAATGTTCAATTAATTGTGATTGAAGCTTCACATCTATTAATATGGTTTATGGGTCGCTGATTTGACTTATAATTGTGTGACAAGTAATTTATAAATGGTTAATGGAATATTTGATTGAGATTTAGTAGAATTAAAACATAGAGATGAATTTTATAAAGATTTTATTTTAATATCAATTTGATGTACAGAGTGTTCTCGTACGTACATAATTTGAGAAGATAAAAACATCAAAGTATTATAAAAAAGTACATCAAAGAACCCATTATTTTGTAATAACCAATAATAGACTGTTTTTTTATTCAAATTCATATTCAAAAAATTCATACTTATTTTAAAAGAAATTATAGAATTGATATTTTACACATACAAACAACCCACTCTTGTAGGAATCCAATTAAGAAAATACAAAAGGTTAATTTATATTCTAGAATCTATAACCGGTTTTAAATTAACTTGTCATAATGTGAAAAGATACATATTTTACTACTTTCTCAATTTGAAGTTTCCTTAATCGATCGTCAGTTTAAGAGAAATCTTAACTACCATGTAATTAGTAGGAATGAAAAATATAAGTAATAAACTACTGAGCGTGCATTCGAAAGAATCATCATTCAGATGCAGGGTGAGACTTTCATATTTCACTCCTTAATCACCTTTGATTAACCTGCCACTGTTGAGAAAAGGAAGAAGTTATTAGGGCTCTTCAAAAAAGTTGTGACCAAAACAGAAACAGGTCATAGCAGAATACCAGTGCTTTTCTTACATCTGTGTGTAAAGGTCTGTGTGTAAAGTCCTTTCATAATTAAAAAAAAATAATACTGACTGACTTAAAAAAAAGCCAAGAAACAAAAAATCAGTGATGTGACTCTAAATTCATTAATAAAAACAAATAAATTCACTACGTATTTGACCTTGTTTCATTTCAGATATTATTAATTTTATTTATTGAATCGTAAGTCAGTTTTGATGATAAAACTATTTTAAATTTGGCTTTTAATTGGCTTGTCAATAATTAAAGAGATCTTTAAACCTTTAAAATCTCATATTTTTTTCAAAAAACTTATTTTTTTACCTAAGCAGAATCTTATACTGTATAATGACTCACACTTTACAGATTTATTTTTTCCTCTTTCCTTTTTCAAGTAGCACTCTTTGACTGACTTGTCCTAAATTTTTCTGTCAGTTTTTGTGTTCGGGTCAGCGTTTATGCATTTATCTCCATCAAGACCTCGTATTCGTGAACCAAATTATGCAAAATTGTAGCCTGTCTACGAACGCATTTATACAATTAAGGTTCCAAAATGTTAAGATTTACAGAAATGCCGTATTTTAAAAGCTTTTAACTAACAGATTGGACCACCTTTAAGACCAATATTTTTTATTTAATTGTTGTTTTACAAGACGACGACAATGAGCAACTGGTCTCTCATTATAACACTCGTACCACGTAGTAACTTATTAGTAATCTGTGCCCGTACTACATATATGTCTAATAATATAAACTGATAAATCTAAGGATTTACCAACAGCAGACTTAAATATATTTAAATTAGTTTTCCTTAAATCGGTCGCACAATATAACTGAGTTAAAAAGTAAAGGTTCTTTGTGAATATGGCGGTGTTTCTATAAATATAAAACAGATGAATATGAAATGGTTAACAATAAAATATAGAGACAGTTGTCGGAGGAATAAAATTCATCAGGCCACACATAGAATTTTACACACACCTTATTTCTTTGAAACAGTGTCGTTTATGCGACAATGTTGCCCATGATATGTACACTCGGACAGAGTATACATCCTAAAATCCACGGTATCAGTACTAACAATAACAATTCTATAACGCGTGGTACATGGTTCTCTTTTTATTCTTATAAAATATTTTGTTACAATGTAGCCTCACATAACGATGTTTTACCTAACTTGATTTCTCATATTTTTTCATTAAACATACATTTCTAGTCATAATTATTTTAATTTTGATTCACATAATTTTGTTATACTTTTCGTTATATATTTCTACACACACCTTATTTCTTTAAAATAGTGTCGTTTATGCGACAATGTCGCCCATGATATATGTCCGAGTGTCCGTCCTAAAATCCACGATAACAGTACTAACAATAGCGATCCTACAACGCGTGATACATGGTTCTCTATTTATTCTTATAAAATGTTTTGTTACATTGTAGCCTCACATAACGATGGTACCTAACTTTGTTTGTCATATTTTTTTATTAAACATACATTTTTTGTCATAACTATTTTAATTTTGATTCTCGTAATTTTGTTATATTTACAACTAATTTCATGGAAATAAACTCAACTCTCTATTAACAAAAAATAAAAATGATCGCAGCTGTGGTTTGCGGTTTATGGGTAGACCAATTGTAGTCGAAAAATATTGTGTGCGTACTACGGCTAAAAAATATTTAAAAAAATGTAATGAGGAATATTATGTATTTTTATACATAATATTCCTCATTACATTTTTTTAAAATAGGAGAATCAAGAAAATCCCTTGAAACATGCGTGTGAGCAAGATAGTGACGCTACCGTTCTGTACTGATTTAACGTCTTTGTTGTGACACTTTACTGCAAACGTGAAGACATTCACAGTGTGTGTTATAATCATAATTTCCACATTACGGCTTGTAAGTAAAGTAATAATTTGGAACATTTAATATTGGGTATCAGTTGAATCCTCTATGTAATACGAAAATCTAACAGGTTATATAAATATAAACAATCTTATAATATGCGTATGACAATAATAATAATACTGTTTTAATATTTTAATGCAAAATACATCATAGAAAAAAAATTTGATTGTTAATTCGATTTTCATTATATTACAAGCCATACAAAT
Organism: Acrobasis suavella; assembly: GCA_943193695.1. Lineage (NCBI taxonomy): Eukaryota > Metazoa > Arthropoda > Insecta > Lepidoptera > Pyralidae > Acrobasis > Acrobasis suavella. Next base: position 9,312,561 of record OW971935.1, read on the forward strand.
GAGTAAAGTGATAACATGACATAGTTGTATGACGTAGTGTTAAAATTTCTGTCGAATTTTAACAGCAATTCATTACTTGCATAAATAACAGATATTTCAAATTCAGTAGTCCCAGGCATCAAGGATGTAATATTTTTTTTTTTATGGATATGGCGGGAATCCTCGCGATAATATTTGAAATGTCTTTTGGATTGCGCAGAAATGGAATAAAACAAACGTGTTGCTATTTCTGAATAAAATCCATAAATAAGGTACAGCATTTCGTAAATCGCCAAAGCCAGGGGAGGGTATCACAAAGTGTATCGGGCACTGCGGGAAATGCAGCAAGGCATATCAGATCCAAACCCATAACTTACGCTAAAATACTAAAATTGCTCTGCTCGAATCTTCTCATGGAATCTTCACGCTCTCCGATTAGTGCTGGTTATTAATCGACATCGATAGTGAAGCAATCGATACTCTACCTGCGCCTGTTATTGTAGCCAAGCAGTGTGGTAAAGGCTGGTATAATAGGAATATGTTCCATTGATTGCTAAGTTTGTAACTAATCTCACCTGTTCTAATGCTAATCCAATTAACTTTTGAAAAACAACGAACTTATTTAATTTCTTACAAATCCTTACTTCCTTATCGTTACTCATATACGAGTATAAATGCGAAAGTAACTCTGTCTATCTGTCGTCTCTTCACCCTTCAATCACCGTACTGATTAAGATAATTAGTATGGATATAGTTTGAGACCTGGAGAAGGACAAAGGATACTTTTATCCCGGTATGAGGTTCTCGTGAGAGTGTCAAAAATTAGGGCCAAGCGGGCAACACTGCGGGCATTAACAATAATTTCTCAGCTTATTAGTGTGATGATAATCATTCGAAAGTTCTACAACTTTTTAAATTATCGACAAGCAATAATGCATTGCAATGAAAAAAAAATGTTGACATCTTTACTTAGACTTATAATAATATAATAATAATAAAATTTTTATTTCAGACAGATACATCCATAAACCTGGACTATCGATTACAGACATCACTATTGCCTCCTTTATTATATTCCATTATGATACCAATAAATGATGAATATTATTACCATTCCTTTAGGCTAGTTATCTGCCCATCTTAATTAACTTTGAGAATGAGGACGCACTTAAGTTTATAAATAGATAGCAAGCATTACAAATGTATTTGTGGAATTATCGACAAGGTGTTGTTAGCAGTGGGCTACTAGGACCGCCTAACAATGCAGGTAAATTGCATCATAATAAATTGAATGTATCTTTTATTATTCCAAGCTATAGCAAAAAAGCATATACGTGCTGCTTCTCCAGCCAGTTAAATAGTACCTAGTGTTCATGAGACCCCAATCCCACCAAACTCGCGAATTGCAAAAATATCTTGTCAATAGGTATTTTTAATCCCTTTTAAGTTATTATATTTGACCCTTTGAATATATGTAAGTTATTATTACAAATAAATAAATGAATATTTGTGTCAGACCAAGAAGAAGTAAATATAAATAAATGAGTAAAATAAATGCGTCTAAGACAAAAAGTTAAAAATCATAGATGAATTAAGAACTGCAGCTTTTTTAAAGCCTACATTAATCCTTTGCTGGACCACAGGGCCCTACCATTAAAGAGAGGATTTGCCCATAATCACCACCAGGCGGGTTGTGACGTTAACTATCGTCTGTTCCCTGTTACTATAATACTCACTCAGTCACTTCTTACGTCACCCATGAAGTAGGAATGGTGTGTTGATCAAAAGTATTCTACTCTGCATCAGCACATAGCAAAGAGAACAGATAAAATATAAAGCTCATTGTAAAAAATTCATTTGAATATTTCAAAGTCAAAGTCAATGTCAAATTTTTTTATTAAATTTAGGGTAAATTTATCTCTTATTGAAGGTCATTTGTTTTTTAAATATTATTTTAGTGCAAAAGCTAAAAACTACTAGCGTTTCGGAACGACCACTGCTGGGAAGATTACGCCGAAAGAAACCCAGTTCAGTTTTGGTCCCTACCCAGCCTGATGGGCTATATTACAGTTACAATTCAGATTTACACTTTTGCTAGGTATACATTACATCTAATATTATATATTTAAAAAATACAATTAAAATTTTCACTCATCTATTTCCAAGAATTGTGATCAGACGATGATAAATAGTCATTTACATGTTAATACTCATTTTTGATTAAATTATTTATAATGGCAGTGTTAAACTTAGATAATGGTAACGTTACTACATTATCTGAAATCTTATTATAGAGGCGTAAGCCAAGACCCACAAAAGATTTTGTTTTTTGCAACCGAAAAGCTGAGATAGCTAATTTATTTTCATTTCTAGTGTTTATACTATGAATGTCACTATTTTTCTTATATGAATGTATATTTTGACGCACGTACATAATGTTCGCATAGATGAATTGCGAAGGGAGAGTCAAAATATTAATGTCTTTAAAAAGTTCCCTTAGAGACTCTCTAGTTCCTAATTTATATATAGATCTAACAGCGCGTTTTTGTAAAACAAATATAGTATTTATGTCTGCTGCATTACCCCATAGCAATATTCCATAGGACATAACACTATTGAAGTAACTAAAATATACCAAACGCGCTGTATCAACGTCCGTTATCTGCCTAATTCTCCTAACCGCGTAGGCTGCAGAGCTAAGCTTTCCAGCTAATTTTTTAATATGGGCACCCCATTGCAACCCGGAATCAAGCGTTATTCCCAGAAACGTTGTGTTGTCCACCATTTCTACTGAATAAGTAATCGTGTTGGAACTTTTGTAACATTCGGTAAGCAGAACTTACCGAATGTTAAAAAAGTTTTTTGCATTTAATACTAAATTATTAGCCGTAAACCATTCCAACACTTGCGACAATGTTTTATTAATCTCATCAGAGGCGTCAGTTTTCCTATCTACGCTAAAAACAAGCGAAGTATCGTCAGCAAAAAGTACAGACTTACAGTCTTTTACATAATATGGTAAATCATTGATTTATATTAGGAATAACAAAGGACCTAAGATAGAACCCTGGGGCACACCCGTCACTACGGTTGATCCTTCAGATTTTACTTGATTAAAACTAACTTTTTGTATACGGCTACTCAAACAAGATTTAATCAATTCGAGAGCTTTCCCTTTTATTCCATAGTGCTCAAGTTTGGATAGAAGGGTTTCGTGGTCTACACAATCAAATGCCTTGGAGAGGTCACAAAACACACCAATTGCATTCTGACAACACCCAAGCATCAAAAATGTTTTGTAAAAGTAAATCCATACTGATCACCACGGAACAGACTATTTGTGTTAAAAAAAACTAATAATTGGTTAATAATTAATGCATTTATATGTATGAGGAAGTATATTAAAGTACGAGAGAATAAAATCCAATCTATAGATTATAGTGGATGTCTTGTTTAAATTTTCTTTATTCTCTGTGCTTGACTTAAATAATAAAACGTGACACAAAAAAGCGCCTCCAACAATACGTTACTGTCACTAGCCCATAGTAATATGAGCTTACGCCATCCCATAGACGTAGATATAGCAAAGGGGTGGGGTTAATTTAATTTAGCTTTTATTGGAAAATGAAACGAATTTTTTTTTTTTTTATTATATAGAGAAATATGTATTCTGATTTTAAAAATACGCACGCTCGAGAAGCGTGATCATAAACAAGAAAACTTTTTAATGTCGATGATATGCACCTAATTTAAATGAATTTCTATAAAGAACTAGAAAAAATGCTGGCATACTAGCAAAAGGGAAAAGGTTCAAGAAATATAAGGCATTTAAACTTCCAAATCGCTTTTGTCTCTCGCTTTATATACGCCCTTGCATTCAACCATATTTTGCATAAGGCGGCCATAATTAAAAAGCTTGCATTTTACTCCGAACCCCGCCATGATGCTGAGGATGGTATATTTGTACAAGAACACGATACAGATAATAAATATTTTAGTAAGAACGCGTTCTAAGAAGAGATCCAAGTGGGGGTGATAGCAAACACTGAGTTAATATTAGGGTTGCCCCTTTAGATGTGGATAAAATTGGTATAAAAATTTAAAAAAAAATTCCAGGTGTTAATCTGAGAGCTAGGTAGCTCAACAAAAGTATGCACTACTAGTTCTTACGCATGTATCGCAATCACGAGTGTGGTCCACACTAAATTGATGACACACTAAGAGCAAAAAATATCTCCAGCTCTTAATGGGAAGGCACGTGAAGCGGTTGGTCCTGGCTATTATCATTAGATGGTAGTCTGCGGAGTGCGCCTAACATGCCCAAGATAGATGTTCAAATTCACAATAAATGCCGAAAAGTCTGTATATGGAATCCTGCTTTCATTACCAAAAATGGAACAAAGAAGGAAGATGAAATTAATGATTGATTACAAATATTAATTTGCTATCACCATTAGTCAATGTCACTTTTTTGGTGAAGTAGTAACGGTATGAACTTGTATTTCTGGACAGAATATGAACTTAAAAGTGGGCCACGTACCATAATCTTAATTTTGCGGGCTTCATATTGCCCTTAAAACCAAAAACAATCAAGCCAATGCTGATGTGTATTTAATTTTCAATATGATTTATTGTCAAAACTTTAAAATGTCAGATAATAATAACTTAAACACAAAATATTCTTGATACACGCATAATCAATACATAGGTTAGCATATTATCCCTATGGAACATTACAATTTAACTAGTTTTTTTTTAAATAAACGAAACTGTTCAAGTGAACAAATAAACTGAACCTAATCATGCTAATTTACTTAATAAACCTAAAGTACAGTTACTAAAGAGAAATGAAAGGAAAAAAAAACAAACACGATAATAATGTCAACTACATTTAATCGAAACTTTTTTCACCCGAAAATAAGGAATCTGACAAACTGCGCATCAAACTTATTGGTAGCCCTGACGATATTGTCAGGTACATACTTATCTGTATATCCGTTTGTTGCATTGAGTAACGAGAAGTAATACTACAAAACACAGAGAGTAAAGAAGTAAAGCTGATACTCATTAATATTTCATCTAACGAGCTTAGATTTTTGGAGTAAGTTCGCATTTTCAACAAGTTATTCAAACCGAAAATAAACATTAATAAGTCAAATAGGACATTAGTGGTCTAAAATATATTTGAAACTTTCCAAATTGAAATCTTGCTAGACTGTATAAGTACACCAATCGAACACCAATAATAGCTCCGCGGCTGTACACCAATTTAACTCTAGACTTATTCAACGGCTATCAGAATTAAAACCAAATTATTAGTTTAAATAATTACGTGTCTCATAGTACACATTTGTGATACTGACAGTTGCTATCATAAAGTGCCGAAGTTTTAAAGTCTTTATTAATTCAAATTTAAATTTTTCTCTTTGAAAAATACATTCACTCGATTGTAAAAAAATTGCTAAGTTTTAAATAAATTCATGCTAAATCAATTCACTTTAAAGTCACACGACCCTAATTCACGTGACGAAGCTTTATTTCTATACTCAGGCTGTTTAATACTAACAAGAAGTAATAGCGTCTCTAATTGATATCACGATAATCTTTTACTCCGTTATTTCCTCGGATTATTTCCGATTCGTCGTGTACAAACAATGGAACTGCAATTTAGGAGAAAGCATAATTAATGATTTCCCCACGTTCACACGTGATTTCGTCAATCACAATCTCGCATGCTTCTCATTTTTCGTTATGATTGACATTGCCCATCTATGGCGTAATATATTTTTTTCAAAGGGGTGAAATCTTGAGCAAGTTTTTTTAAAGCGGGTTTAATGTACTGTTTTGCACTGGACTGGTATCTGATGTAAGGTAATATACCCTGAAGCGATTGAGTGCATGTTTTGCAGGAAAAATTGATAAATTTATGTGTAGTCTTTCATATACTGCTCTCTCAACATTAATTGTATCCACAGAGTAAAAATAATTGGCCAAGTGCGTGTCGGGCCACGCGCAGTGTAGGGTTCCGTAGTTACAAATGCCCGCTTTGAGTTCATGCCACTAAAAATGTTTAAAAACTAATTTTCTATTGATTTGTGTGAAATTTTCATATTGCGAGTACATTTTATAAGTTGATCGTCTATAACTTTTTAAATTGTAAACCCTACTTAACTTTGATAGTTTTCCTTTAAATTTCGTTATATATACTATAGCTGTGATTTTTTTCACATGTTTATATATAACCGTTTAGCAGATAGAGGGGGGGACACTTGACTCAATCTAAAATTTTCACTTTAAAACCAAATATTTCAGAAACGGATCCCTAAATCGATAAACGGTATTCATAACCTCATAACATTTTTGAAAGACCTATTCAAGGATACCCAACATGACTGGTTAAACGAGAAAAAAAAATATTTTTTAATATTTTATTTTACCACTTTTTCCGCCTTATTAATATACATATCCATGGCAAGTCACAGCTTTCTAGTATTAATAGTCGCTTAGTAAAACCGAGGACGGACAGACAGACAGACATGGCGAAACTATAAGGGTTCGTTGTTTACTACGGAACCCTAATTATGTAGATAATAGTCAGTTAACCAAAGAAAACATAATTAATAACGGATAAAAAAAAACGGTTTTGACTTAGTGCTAAACTTATACTTTATTCAAAGAAAAAAGCCGGTTGAGAGACTGCAGCCAGGAACAAATTTCCTCGCTGCAAAAATGTACGAATTATACAATCAATAGGTAGGTAAGTTACCTATCGTACTTCTTCATGCATTATCTTTATTGCAGTTCTGTTGACTATAACTTACTCTTATATTGTTGCAAAGTAATCTCAAGACGGACACACGATTACGATAAATGCAACGACAATGCATTCACGCCATAAAAATAAGAACAAGCGTACAAATCGTTTCATTGAGAACAGAACAAAGACGTTCAACAAGGGAAGCAATTCGCAATTTTCAAATGACGATATAAAATCTTACCTTTTGTTTGTTGCACTTCTTGGCAATAATTTCATAAAATACAATACGTTAATAAGTATTGAAATCACATTTTTACTTTCACACAAAAACATACGCAAAAGTACTTTTTAAGATTCTGACTACGTACAGTTTATACGTACTCATATTACGTTGCTTATTTAATATTATTTTTGTATTGAACCTTAAACCTTGAAAAGTGAACCATAAGATCTATTAGCCATGGATATTTAAAACACATTTTTTTTCCATTCGAACTAAAGGTGATCAGGTGGGGCGGAACGAACAGATACCCATGAATTAATTGTAGTAAACTAAATTATTTTCTTAGAAAAAAAAAAAAAACATCTTGGTCTCACGGTTCAAAGGCTTCTAAAGAATCCTGGTGCAAAATAAAGAGATGTCTATGTCATTAAAGTCTATTAAGCAGGAATCGGTCAAACGTTTTGAGTTCCCGATCTTCATTCGTTTGGTTTGGTTTGCCGTGTGGTTTCCGGCAGAGTAGAATAGGGCCACTCCAAGTCCTCCCGTGGATGTCGTAGAAGGCGACTAAGGGAATACAAGCTACAAAGCTTATAACATCAGTGAGACCTCTCCAACCCGTCTGGCCAGCGTAGAGAGTGTAGGCCAAATCCTCTGGCTGCTCTGGCCAAGTATGGCTCTGGCAGTACAGAGAGGGTCGTGCTCCTGCAGTGGAGACAAAAAGACCTGAAGATGATGATGATGATGATGATTCGTTTGGTACTTACTACAAACAGTAAAAACACACATGAGACAAAACTTTATTTAAATCGGTTAAAGTAATTTCATCCCCGTTTTTGTGAAAGTTTTTTATGTAGATAAAAATCGTTCTCACGCGGTTCCTAAATGCTTCTATAGTATAAAGGCTTGAATATAAAATAAAGAGTTGAAGTGTTTCTGAATGGAGATCTGGAATGAGACATCCGGGAGTCGCGTGTATAGCCGCCATTATGATTGCATGTGTGAATTGTAAGCATTCTCGCTAATGGGGAGGAAACAAATGGAAAGCTGGTACACATAAGTCCTGCTGGAGAGTCGGTCAAGTTTATGAATATTGCTTGCTTAAGTCCATTTGCCAGTATCTTTATGTGATATATGTATAAATTTAGTTTATTTTAATACGTCGCAACGTTCTCATTTTCATTCTAGCAAGGAAACGGTCCTGAAAAGTTTCTACTAGAAACACTTTTTTAAATACAAATCTTTTTCATACAAAATAAACAATCATTAATCGAGTTTGTATTAAATTTTAGCTTGTGGTTAACTCTTTCTACTGTCATTTCTTACCAGGTAGACCTATCTAAATTTTATAAAATGAATGAATTTTATATCCGCTGTATTCTTTAAAAATGCCCTTCTTAATTCAATAATATACTATAATACAACGCATTGATTTAAGGAGCTCTGCTTTTTGTCAACAAAATTACAAATAGTGATATTTTATTTATTCAAAGATGAAAATCAGATTTCTTTACAATCAACACGACCATTCGCAATGTTTATTCGAACATTAGCAGCCTCAATGCTCTGAATACAGTACACGAGAACTGTTTTACTTGAACGATCGCAGCGCTGTAGCAACCCGCGAGCGGGAACTTTCGGTTGTTCACTACAACCACGTGCGCTGGGATAGATGCGGCTTTATAATGAAATTGATTAGCAGTACCTTGCTCTGAATACCGATAGTACACGAGAACTGTTTTACTTGAACTGTAGCAACCCGCGAGCGGGAACTTTCGGTTGTTCACTACAACCACGTGCGCTGATATAGATGCGGCTTTATAATACAATTGATTAGCAGCATCAATGCTCTGAATACACACAGTACACGAAAACTATTTTACTTGAACAATCGCAGCGCTGTAGCAACCCGCGAGCGGGAACTTTCGGTTGTTCACTACAACCACGTGCGCTGGGATAGATGCGGCTCTATAATGTAATTGATTAGCAGCATCGATGCTCTGAATACACACAGTACACGAAAACTGTTTTACTTGAACTATCGCAGCGCTGTAGCAACCCGCGGTGGGAACTTTTGGTTCTTCACTACGATTAGATGGGCTGGGATAGATGCGGCTTTATATTGAATATAGATTAGCAGTCTCGATACTATGAATCGCAGACAGTACCTTCATGAGAACTGTTTTTCTTGAACGATCCCAGGGCTGTAACCACCCGCGATCGGGAACTTTGGGTTATTCACTACAATCACGTAGGGATAGATGCAGCGTTATATTGCATATTATTTAGCAGTCTCGATACTCTGAATACAGACAGTACCTACACGAGAACTGTTTTTCTTGAACGATCGCAGGGATGTTACAACCCGCGAGCGGGATCTTTCGGTTGTTCACTGGAATCACGTAGGCTGGGATAGATGCAGCGTTATATTTCATATTGATTAGCAGCCTCGATACTCTGAATACAGTACATGACAAATGTTTTGAACAATTGCAGCGCTGTAGCAACCCGCGAGCGGGAACTTTCAGTTGTTCACTATAATCACGTAGGCTGGGATAGATGCAGCGTTATATTGCATATTAATTAGCAATCTCGATACTCTGAATACAGACAGTACCTACACGAGAACTGTTTTTCTTGAACGATGGCAGAGCTGTTACAACCCGCGAGCGGGATCTTTCGGTTGTTTACTAGAATCACGCGTGCTGGGATAGATGCAGCGTTATACTGCATATTGATTAGCCTCGATACTCTGAATAAAGTACATGAGAAATGTTTTGAACGATCGCAGCGCTGTAGCAACCCGCGAGCGGAGTAAATTTTCAGTTGTTCACTACAGTCACGTGTGATAGGGATGAGATAGATGCGGCTTTATATTATTACTACCTATATCTGATTGGTTAGTCTAAACTTGTAGACCATGAACGATTTTTTTATGTTGGTAGAGTTTACAAAGAGAATCGTTTTAAGTAAAAGCAAAGAAAATAAGTTCATCAAAAATCTACCCAGATAATACACGTTTATCTTTGTTTACAAACAGATATGTAGCAATCTTTCCCTACTTGTTCGCATAAACTTGACACCTGCTTGCGTAACATTTTTCTTATCTTAATTCCTTAATAAGCTTACACCCACACCACACACTATGTTGAGATCTTCAATACGCATATTCAACCTTGCACACGGATTAAAGTCTTTTGGGATATTTAACGCCCTACATCGATTAAGGTGATTTTAGGCTTCAAGGCTTGTGAAAAGGGTAGTAACCTTATCCAAAAATAATTATTTTTGACTATAAAATGTTATGAAATAATGTCACTTGTCATTGATCATATCCAACTAGATTCTTGATTTATTAACCTCTCGTATATGGTTGCGTAGATCTACGCGATGCATTGTTTAACTATTGTGTCTGATATTCCGGCATAAAAGAGGTTAATGCGGAAAACTGATATTAAGATTATTGACTAAAAACTACTATGTCATGGCATTTTATAAAAACCACATTCAAAATGTGAAATGACATAAAAGCTCTGACATGTCGTTATCGATCGAAAGCTGCTACAAACAGCCAACATTCCGACCGGGGCCACCAATGTCCGACATGTTGTTAAGTTATAAGATTTAAATATAATACAAGCATATCTGTGAGATTGTATTCCATAACGCTAGAGCTGTGAAGAGTGTCTGTGTCGGCGGCGCTACAATTCGTGCCTCATAACTCCAGTCAACCTTCCGACCGGAGCCACCAGTGTCCAACATGCTGTTAATGTACGAGATTCTAAAATAATACAAGCATATCCATCAGATTGTATTCTCTAACGCCAGAGTTGTGAAGAGTGTCGGTGTCGACGGCGCTACAAAGCGTGCCTCATAACTCCAGCCGACCTTACAACCGGGGCCACCAGTGTCCGACATTCTGTTAATGTACGGGATTCTAAAATAATACAAGCATATCCATCAGATTGTATTCTCTAACGCCAGAGCTGTGAAGAGTGTCGGTGTCGGCGGTGCTACAAAGCGTGCCTCATAACTTCAGCCGACCTTCCGACCGGGGCCACCAGTGTCCGACATGCTGCCGTTAATGTATGAGATTCTAATGCTGGAAGATAAGACTATGTAGTGTAGAATAGATAATGGTATTAGACATGATGAAAGTGAAACTGTCGAATAGTTTTCTCGGTATCGGGGTATTTTTCTACTTTAGTAGTCTTTAATTTTTTTTCTTTTACTTTAGTGTTCGACTGTGATTATCTTTTTAAAGATTCTTTATCAGTCAGTTTTAAATAAAAATAGAAGTTAAAAGTTATTATATAATTTGCAGATTATGCGGGTAATACAGTTTTTAAGTTAGTGTGTATATATAGTATGTGATCGCTATTTAACTATAACATGACATTTGAAATTATGGAATTATGGCATTATTACAAAATACGTTGAATTCTAAAGCCTGTGCAACTTGGTGTTTATATCAAACGGCGTTGTATCGACATATTTTATTCGTTTGGCACTAAACGTGACTATCTTATAACCGACCATAACAGTGCACTAAACAAGTCGACTCCGAATGTTGAGTAAGACACCTTTTCCCTGTCTATATGTTTAATATTGTTTAGTTTTGGGAGCTTAGAGAAATCACACAAGAGAGTTTAAAATAAACATCTTTTTTTTTTCTTCGATAAAATTATCTCAACGTCTAGCTTGACGCCTAATTTTCACAAGATTAAACAAAACACACTGCCTTTGAATTCAAACAATCATTACCTTCTTCTTTTCTCACATGCCAGAATCCCTTAAATATTTTACATATAGCCAAAACTTTATAAACAAACCTTAAATCCTTCACATCACATCTATTGTATTTTAATATCCTTTTACACTAAACCAATTTTTCCCGATGAAACTTTTCGTTTACGATCAATGCTGTTTTCTTTTATCATATGACGAGTAGATATGTACGAGTAAAATTAATATATGTAGATATGCTACTTGAAGTAATTATAAATTCAGTACTTACCATGGACTGAATTTACCCACATTTATTTTGTAACGCTTTACACTCGGATATTTATGAAAAGCTACGGAAAATAATGGTCTCAAGGTACGTGAGTACCCGCTACGTGGGCTAGTTTGAAAATACCGTCGTCAAGGAAAATCACCAACTAAATCTTAATTACGGTCTTAATGAAGACGGATGGACGACAGCATTTAGTATATTTATCATTACTCCATATTTTATGGTCGCTGGAAAGCGCTAGATGCAGGCCGCTCTTGATCGGTCATTTTGGAAATCTTTGGGAGAAGCCTATGTCCAGCAGTGGACGTTATGCGGCTGAAATGATGATGATGATTCTAGTATTATATCATATTGTACCTATGTGTATTTTTGTTACGTCTGAAATATTAAGGTTTTTGTTTTTTGTTTAAGAAAAATAAAACTTTATTTTGTGTGAAAAATTAACTTTTGTGTGAAACTCTAGTCTTTATGTCACCTTATTTGGAACGAGGTTAAAGTAGAGACAGCCAATGACACGCATAATCCAGATACTCTAAGCGGGTTACAAACTAAACATTACCCATTGAAGAGCCACTAAGCACTGAACGCAAACAGTTCAAGTAGAAAAACCGAGGAAAGTCGAAAAGACAATGACATACAACGCTTTGGGTAGTTTTAGGCTTAGAACTGATACTACTTGAAATACAAGAAACGAGTTTTATTGAATCATTAGATACAGTAATTTCTAAACGTGAATTTTCGATTAAGAACGATGATTACTTATTTAAACAAAACATTTTTTTTTATACTCCTTTAATAAAACATTATTAACAATTAAGAATCATAATTATCGCACAAACACAAAATCTACTTTCCAGGTCAGAGAAGAAACGATATCTAAAGATAAATAAATATTAATTTTAATGATACATCTATAAAAAGATTACTCTACATATAAAAAAAACAAATGAGCTCAGCATTATTCGGCCTAAACTAGGCCATTGACCTAAACCTTTAATAACCTCATAAACCTAACCGTATTTGGTGTGCTTTTTTTAGATATTGCTTTACTATTTATTTTGGTAATGTTTATTGCGATGAACCGATATCAAAAGTACTGATAGCCTAGTGCCGTTCTGTGACGCAAAACATATATGACCCGAATTCTGTTGCAACGAATTCGTTGACGTTGAAATAAGTACAACTAACTCTATCGTATTATAATTGTAGCTTAAGGTATCCTTTAAACTGGCGCAGTGCGCCTTTTAATACCGTTGTCAAGGAATTTTGAGATCCAATATCTAAAAACGTGTTAAGGAGTAACCGTGACTTTAAAGATTGTATAATTATGAGGTACTCTTAGGAATTTTTGTGTGTAATTATTCCATAGATAGGCAACCTAATTTTTACTTATTAGTTCTTTTTTTCTTTCAGTTCCGATCATCCCCTCGGTAGATATTAAAATCATAGTTGTAGTCTAGCTATGCGTCGCGACACTAACGACGGCACCTCTTTGATCTTTGTCGCCCGTATAATTCCATTATTAAAGATAAAACATCATAAATATGCAAAAAAAGAACTAGATTAACAAAGAACAAGACATAAAACGTTGAGATTATTGGTCGTTTAATAGTGCCGAGTATAATTTTTCCGAATTCCAAGCGGGCTCATCAACATAATGGCATCAGGGAACTCCATAAGTAGATGGAACTTTTTAAAAACTTTATTATAATTATAAACCAGGGGTCTCCGCATAAACAATAATTATATCTGAATTGCTTCATTTCCTTACATACAGTGTAAATTAACATCTATTCATAATTTGACTACGTACATTTTAAACCTTAACCTTATCGCATTAAAGATGATTATGTTTTATTATGGAGCATGTATAAAAAGGAATTCTTTACATGAACTTTGGATACGCACCTCATAAACTTTATATTGCAATTACATAAATTTCACAACTTTTTGAAATTCCTTGCGTGCCGATAATTATACCATATTTTGACGTCAGACTCGAAGTTACTCTACACTACCCTTTAAATGTATGATTTTCTTGCACCACGAAGTTATTTACTCTACTTAATTTTAAACAACGTTAAGGTTTAGGTCCATCATTTTGGAAACTACAATGACCAAGACAATCACACATATTAGATAAAATAAAATTTCTTTATTGCAACTACTAAGTATGAAAATAATCAAAAGTAGATGTAAATTATAGTTGATACAAAGGCAGGCTTCAGCTTATTACTTTCAGCCAAACTTTGGGTAAAATAGACTTTGAAAGATGTAGAGTACCTACATACACCAATACATCATTTTAGAAATTATGTCTTCCTTTTGTGCCTATTACATTTTTATGTGTATACAACAAAGTGTAAATAAATAAACACACGTATACTTATCACTCCCATTTTGCACCGGAGGTAAAGTCGTAAGACACCAATCTAAGAAATTGGGACAAGGTAAAGAAGAGTAGAAGTCTGAATGTCAAAAAGCATTTGGACAAAAAATATCACACGTAAGAAATTGAGTGCGAAAGGGGAGCCAATCAAAGGCAATTTAGCTGTTACACGTTATCTTGACCTTTCGTCGTGTCAACAACCTGGGTTGGGCCGTTACGGTATCAAGAATGTATTATATCACAATAATTTTCAGCCGTCACAGAATTAAGTAGCACGCCACTCCATCACGAACGGATATCATCATCGGTTCTGACCGCACTTTTGTAAATATTATAATTATTTTGCTACCTGATAATTATGCCGTGTCAATGTCGGTTTGATGGTTTTACAATGAGCCAATTAAAATGCTAATGTAGAAATATTAAAGTATTTTAAGCAAATAAAACAGCCTAGCATTGCAGCTTCTCACGAACTTCTTCAATTTAGTCTCTCTTTCTACACAATTTTCTTCTTTTCTTGAATATATCTTACTAAATCTATTAAGAAATCCTTATTTTTAAACCGCAGAGAACAATTGCTAGTGTTTGCAAGAAATAAATGTTCAGCAAACGCAAAATCCACCCGCAAACGAACAAACACAAGACAAATTGATATTTCCGAAGACAAATACAGTGCTATGTTTATCCATGCATCTGCACCTCCCATAATTGGAAGTGTATTGGGAGGGCACGCGAGACATACAGAGGTATGGATTCCAGAAAAAGCGTAGCAAGCAAGCTCATTGTCTATTTAAACGTTCCTAGTTGCTTATAAAATCCGGGTTTCCATTTTTTCTAATTCTTTCTCTATCTCTCTTAGCAGCCTACCCTACCAAGCAGATATATATCTAACCCCTATGGCACTTGCGCGCGCCTGCATCTGGGGGATCAG
The DNA here is from genome assembly GCA_943193695.1 of Acrobasis suavella. Taxonomy (NCBI): domain Eukaryota; kingdom Metazoa; phylum Arthropoda; class Insecta; order Lepidoptera; family Pyralidae; genus Acrobasis; species Acrobasis suavella. The sequence continues at coordinate 9,327,854 of OW971935.1, forward strand.
CTATTTGCTTGGCAGTGTGTTAGTTTTCAATCGTATTCTAAGCTGTATTGCCAGCGATTACATTTTTTACAGATATTTAGTTTAAATAACAAGGTTTGTTAAACTTATTTCTTAAACAATAAATTGACTTAAAATTAACACTTAAGTTCACATGCGAGTTCAATTTTTTTACAATCTAAACAGGAATCTCACATTCAGATAAAATATATAATTACTTTATGTCAATCCAAATAATAGTTAAGCTATGTATATACATGCCAAATTTCATTTTCAAGCGGTTTAGCTGTTTTGGCGTCAAAACGGAACTAACATCCATACATCTACAGATCCATACATCCATGTAAACTTTTGCATTTTATTATTAATAGGGTTGATACTTATCATGACATTCAACAAAATTAAAATGGTTTAGCATCTAAAGTCAAATATTCCTATAATTTCACATTCGTAAAAAATAACTATTTATTGCTTTGTATTATAGCGCATAGCTCCCAGTGGTTGCCACACTTCATCTGTCCATAGTGGTTCTGTCCCGACAGGTCGCTATTACAATACCAAGATTGCAGTCCAAGACTAGTTATTAATAAATAGTTAATTCTCCCTCTGTCTACAATCTCAGCAGAGATTTTAAATCATAAAGTAATTACGGCTCTATGATAGGAGAGATTGAGAAATGAAACGCGGAGATGTTCAGGATCCGTGTAAAGGCTGGATACATTGGAAATTATTTGAACCCTCATTTATATTTATTTTGATTTAAGAAATGATAACTTAATTTCAACGATTAGCTGCTAATAAAATGAAACTTTGTCATTATGTAAGTATTCTTGAATAAATTAAAATAACATTATTATGTGTAACTACGAGTACCTTTCGTTATCATATTTTCCCGAAGCCTTTTGAGGCCCTTTTTATACCTTGTAACTTCCTCAGCAACTTATTAAAAGTCAAGAATGTTTAATAACTTATTTGCGTTGGCTTTTTTTTCAACCACAATTATATTAAGTCTTACCAGAATGGGAACTGCCGCGAAATATACTGATGTTCTAAGAATATGTGTACTAATCACTAAATTAAAAAATATGTCTGTGGTACTATTGATCTCACAAGTTCGATGCGATGATAGTTGGAAGTTAATAAAATAAGATTTTTTTTATGTTGAATCTATTAAACTTACAATTTTTATAAAGATTACTGCACCCTCTAATAAACTAAATCTAAGAAATAGATGAAGGTTTCCTTAAAGAAGTGAAGAAGATAAAGCTATCGTCTAATACAAATCTCTGACAGTTTACTTTTTGAGATATTTGTTGTTCTGCTCTCAAGTGTACTCTAGGGTTTTGCTTTAGTTGGCTGCTTGAGCCTGTGGTGGTTGAAGGGAAACGTTTTTAAACGTCGCCACTGTCGCCAGTGGGTAATTTCATTTAACTTTCTAAATCTATGATCAATATTGACCGTTTTCTATTTCATTTTCTGTACTGAATACAGCTTTGTTACTTTTACTTTTCCTGTGGAATACCAAATGCATACAAAAAGATCCTGTAACTGTTATAGAATTAGTTTTATAGACAAAATTTCGATATGTTTGTCGACTTGTATATTTATTTTCTTAACTCTCAACTCGCAACAACATTCTTTATTTTGACAAAAATATTGGAGAAATAAGAAAAAACATTGAAAATAAAAGTATGTGGAGATCGCGCCTCACACAACCAGTAGAAACAACACAAAAATTCAAATGAAATTATGGGGTTTTTTAAAGTTAAAAAGCAATACATACTCGTATATGTTTTTGAAGCAAGTTAAAACTAATAAAAAAGTACACCGTCTTGTAATAGAAACTACTCAGTGGATACACATATCACTAAAAAAATTCTTCATCCTCATTACAACATGATTGTGGACTGCAATAAAACCTCACAAAAGCTGCATACAATTCCTAGGCACAAGAATTCCTTGTCATCCTATTGTACAGAATACATCTAATATCTATAAAGCCTCCACACGTCAATAGTCCATTATTAACATCTTGATGCGATATTTTTAGTTTCAGGATATGTTCTCTTTGCGATTATTGCTTTTGATCCATTCTTTGTACGTGTAACCAATAAGTCTCGGGTCAGCTTTTTCAAACTGCCAATGTGTTTGATTTTCCTTAATCTTATGCCATTTTATGATTACAGTGGGGACCAACCTGATTTACATGCCTTTCAGAACAAAAAGGTATTTTATGTTACTGGTCATCAATCCAAGTGTGTGTGTCCCCAATCCCAGGGTATCTTAAAAAGCTTAAGCGGCTTTACAATACGTAACTCCACGTGGCCATTGAGCATCGAGGTCTCTAATTAAAAATAGACAGAGTACTGATTTGTATTATAATAACAATAATACTATCTGTGAGAAGCCTTGGTATGCCAAAAACAGTACCTACATAATAGACAAGAAAAACCCAGAACCATTATAAACAATTAGCTTAAACTTGATTTTAGTTAAACTTTGATGGTTGTATTCCAAGAAATATGTCAAATAGGAGTAAAGCAGTCTCAATGAATATAGAGTTGCGAAGTTTAACAAGCTATTCATGACGCTGAATGCTGTTAGAGTGCGGCATGGCGAATGGACGCACGTCCGCAGACGGACAGATCAAAATGTGAGTCCTTTTAGTGTAGACGAGCTACATTTTTTTTTTTACTTAGAAATTAAACAAAATATGTGCCCCCGTAGCATGGCTCTGTTGATAAACCCAGATAAAGTTTATATCGCGCGACAGACTAGTGCAATCTCGTAGAGCCAGATAATAATAGATGACAACACTGCATAAACGCTGTCGCCGGCGTCATGTGGAAGATTGTAGCAAGTGTTTTCTTTTAATAAATAAAATTAAACACTACTTATACTTTCAGCTTATGTCATCTTGTTCATAATTTAAGTTAACTCTGTTTGATTTCTGAAACAGTACTAAAATACGGCCCCGACAACATCACCTGTTTGATGAAGGTTTTCAATATTCCAAATTGGTTCCCTTTTTAGTGTGACTCTTACAAACGCCCGTGTGCATAGTCTATGGCAGTGACAAAGTGACGTGGCGTCGATGCTGACCCGGTGCAATGTGACTAATGCCTTATACATTAGCTGAGTTCATTGCGACCCTACGATATCATTTATACTAACTACACAATGTACTCGTACCTACAGGGTATAAAATTGTACTGTCTTCATAAATTTACATAATAAAACCCAACCCGTCAATATAGCTAACTTTTCCTATCTAATATCTAGATCTCACAAAATTTCGGTGCAAAAATCTTGTACAAATTGCGCAGTCAAAATTTTATTTGAGTAAGTAGTTTTTATTTCTGTCACTGGTCCCATGGTAAAAACTTTTCATATTGAAGTAATTAAACTTTATCAGTCATATTATAAAAATAGCCATAATCGTGGTTTAGTCCCGTATTATCTAAGTTGGGGTTTAGTACGGTAACAAGCGATAAATCTACTTTAGACTTTCTTTTATTACAAAACCTAAACCAAACACAGAATAAGATATATCCAACTTAGTCTGACCGGAAGTAGGAAAGTCGTTCCATTTTTCATAATAATATATTTTCGTCGAAAAGATTTTAATTAAAAGCGAAATAAGTTTGAATAGAATTAATTCGAAACTATGCAACGTACATAATTTTATCAATAACCTCTTATTTATTGCTCTGATTATTAAATAACAATTATTTTAGAATAATAAAGTAATTACAGTATCAAAAAACGGAACGAAGCTAAGTTGACAACTTTGACAACGTAATTCTATATTAAGTCTGTGGGCACTCGTCGTAATAAACTGTCATGGAGCCTAACCTATGATTTTGTTTACGTTTGTAAATTGTAAATAATCTTAACAAATATTGTTTTTATATGTGTGTTGTAAATGTATTGTGTTATAAATATAAAATCGTGTTTTTAATGTCGTGAATGGAAATAAACGAACAAAAGTGTTGAAATTGTGTTTGTCATGGAAACTTGTAAAACAATAAAAACACTTTTATTTCATAATCATGGCAGTTTTAACACATTTCCTGGATATAATAATAATTTATTATTAGCCATCAGATAAAATTTCGGATTTACTAAAATTTCACAATAATTTTTATGTTTTGTTTTGATTTCTGTCACGGTTTTGAGGTTAATCGTAGCTTAAACTAGCCTTCTAGCTGGTTTATCTTTAGGCCAAGGATCGTCCTCAGAACAAAACATAAACTTTGTTTTATAGTAAGATTTTCCTTGTTACCTAGTTTAGATCGACTTTAAAACTCGATCTATCTATAAACCTTGTTTTATAATAAGACTGTATACGTACAACATTCTACGTCTGAGCTATATTTATCACACAATTACCAGTGTACACCTATTTAATTTTTATTTCACTTAATAGGTATGCCATACTCACATAAGCAGGACATTAAAGAAGAGCATCATCGTTACGAAAGTGCAGAAAAAATATGTTAAACGAAATCATAAAAAATACTTGACAAATCAAAAAATACCTACTTTTACATTACGTCTGCAATATCCAGCGTAATAATTTTCTTCGATACGTAAAATCGAGAATTGACACCATTTCCGATTTCGGTTACAACACACGGGGAGTGACCGAATTCGAATGATCCACCCACGGATGCATACAATGCAGTTACGCCAAAGAGCTTAGAAACATTAGTGTCCTGAGTCTCTGTAAGGGAATGTTATAGCATTCTGCTTTGTCTTTATTGCGTGTATACGTCCAACACTTATATCAGATGTTTGGAGTCATCTTAGTAGTATTAATAAATTTCCATTAATCTGTATTATGTCCGTTTTCGGTTAACAATATAGGTATATAATTTAAATGAATGCAAAGAAAGATTATAGCTACAAAAATCTAATAAATTGACATGGTATGCTAAATATAAAATATATGCTAAGTATATAAAATAGTCTCTCTATGTGTAAATTTAATTAAAATGTTTTTTTTTTAATTGTATATGTAAGAATGAATGGGTTTAAAGAAGCTTCATTTTGTATTGTCTAAAGTTATGGTTTTCACATATTGGCGTGTCATATGCTTTTGGGTTTACGTCTTCAGTATTAATACGTCTTCTTATGAATATGATAAATTAGCTATTGACGACATTGTAGGAACGAAGTCTTTGAATATGTACTGAAATTTATATATGAATCCCCAATTGCTTCTGAGCTCATTCGCTGCGCATACGCATACGTCCGACGGTTCGACGCGCACAAATTAAATTAATATGCATCGGTAGATTATCAGGCTAAATTATGATGAAATCATGTGGGATTTTGAAGAATATAGCATTCCCTTCCTGGTACGAGGAATAAATTGTTCAGTTTATGAACAAGGATATTTTAGTTACAAGTAAATTTGTAAAAGAGCTAAAAAATGCTTAAAGATGATAATTAAAAAAAAATATTTTCGCTTAGACACTGTTCAATGACGATTTATAATTTCCCACATTATTTATAAATCAGCTAGTAAGCCGTGAAAAAAGAAGGTCAGAAATATATGAATATCCTTAATTTTCATCTTAGCCCGTTCTCTGATGCATCATCAGCTTTGCTGCTTCGGAAACCTAGTGTGCCTTCCCGTTTTTTTCTCTCCAAATAGAATTTGCATGTCAATGGTTAGAATAGCTACGGGAAAAAAAATACCTCTTAGTTCACCTGGGTGGACTGCCAGGTGGACCACGGGAACTAAATGCTAAGACCATGTGAAATCAAGAAAGAATAAGCGATTTGGCTTAGTTATATGGCTGCCAGTCTGACGTCAACCCTATGGTCTCTGGGAATGTATTTGCGCAAAAACTTTTACAACCGGTTGTCGCCCGAATTCTCGTGCAATGAGCTTTTTGTACTCAGTTTTGCCGCCTGTTTACGATTTTATGTTTTTACCTGGTTGGAAATAGTAATAAAAATTACCTAATATCACAAGTTTGTTTTCACAGTAATTACATAAAACAGAAAAAAATAGAAAATAATTTGCTGGGGTCAATTTATTACAAGGAGAGGAGTCGTTAGAGCTGATGCTCCAGGGATGGAAGTGTTAAAGGGCATAACGCCGCGAGTAACTTCGGAGAAAGCGCAGCACACCTCTCGATACCCCTGAGTCGCCTGCACCGGTGTTGCTCTTTTGCCGGCAACTATTGTTGGCGCGTTTGAGGTGCCCATCTAGTGGGTGGCAAGCCACCACTTGCCTACAATAGTCAGTAATTATGATTATGGCAGGTGACGTTCCTATTGCAATATCCCAGCATTAGTCCATCCCAATCTCATTCCATGACCCATAGACCTTTCCCTTTTTCTTGCAAGAGATCTTTCTCCAGCCGAAATCTATTCAAGGGTACACCTTTCATAGGTATATTCAGGAATGAGTTTTACGTGTTGGATCTGTATCCCCACGCAAGCCTCTCAAAGGACCGGGGTAAAAAGACCCATGAAACTAAAGGAGATACATAATTATATTATAAAGGATACATATACTTATTAAAGCTTTTACTTGTGCAATGGTTAATTAAACAGCTATTGTTCTTGCCGCCAATCGTAAACGCATGTAATTATCTGACATCTAACTCTGTTACTTTAAACATCCAGGAAACGTCAGGGCAGTAGCAACGGTTGTGAAGGGCTTGCATAATTCCTTTTCGATACCGGCAAAATGAAATTCAGATTAGGCTAGTTAAAAGGAGAGAAGAGGAGGGGAGTTGATAGGTGATTAAACATAAGAGTCAATTTGAATTAAGTACAAGTTTTGATAGACTTTATGATCTTCCAAGCTGATCTAGATTATAAAGTAGAATTTGTTGATTTGGGAGCAAATGAAATATGTGTATTGTACTAGCTGCTCCTCCTACCGCGCAAGTTTTAGAAGCCGACAACAGGATCAGACATAATATACCTGAGTATCTTTTTAATAAGCGTAATTTCCGTCTTCAGTCTAGGACAGACACATCATCTTAAAAACCGTGGAGTTGAGTTTTAATTTTCTTACAGCTCATTAATTGAACAAATGAGAAAACTACCCATTGAACTGGACAACTGTACTAAATATTGTGAAAGAACTCACGTCAGTCCAATTAAATGAAATTAAATGACACTTAAACGGACACTCGCTGTCTCGACAAATGTGAATTGTCAATGCCGCCTTATCTACGCTGTCAAACGCAGTAGGACATGTTCACACATTCAGCACTACACACCTGCCAATTACCGACCTACGACGACATACAACCCCATACAAACTCACTTTCGCTGCAAGGACCAATGTTCATGTGATTTTAAATTGCAAACGAGATGGTAATTAGCGAAACAACCGCTAAAAGTCTCGGGTAAATGCCACCAAGAGACCCGTATGGAAATTAGGGACAAATTACGTCTCCACTCTTACTTTCGTTTGTACAGTTACATAAAGAACGTAATAATTTATGGTTTCTTAATCCGTTTATTGTCCGAGTTATAGGGTTTGAGTAATTTGACCTGGATCGATAAGCGATGACACTCCCAGTCGGGCTTCCTGATCAACGATACCAGCGAATACGTCGTTACGGCTCACTCTGCAAAGCTCGGAAACCATTGTTATCGAAATTTTGACTACAATGCTCGTATTTATTCGTTCCACGAAAAAAAAAACTATAACTTTAGACAAGCAGGTATTGATTTACGTGACGCAAAAAATAATACATTTTTATAATTTTTGGAATGATCCTATTACAAAAATTAATAATTACTTATGCTAGTTTCAATATTTCACAATATTCATTTGATCTTGATTTTTTTAAAGCCAGCCAAAAACTTGAAAGATCTCTGCATCTCTTTCGTAAATCATTGAAAAGACCACCTCATAATTACTCCCATGATCGTTATACAATTTCCTCGATCTTATTTCAGAGCTATGTGGAACAAACTGTCAAGACAGTGTACCAAAATACTTCAATCTGGTTGATAATCGCATGCGTGCCCATGGCTTATGCAACGTATAAAATATTGCAAACTCATAAGTTGAGCGCGGCAGCTAGCTCGGAGATGAAACTTCAGATAGGGATAATCTAATAAGTCAGATCTGCTAGACGTCGACCAAGGAGCAAATTAAAGGGTAACAGAGATGCGACGATACGTACTGCGACGATATTTCAAAAATTTGTCTATGCCTCTATATTTCTAGGCAAAATCTACATTTCAAATATTCTTCAATTTACATTTTAATCGTTTTTCTTATTATCGAGCGTTTTAAAGAGGTATATTATTTTTTTATGGTACACTACAATGCGTTTGCCTTAGTACTTTATTTTTTTCAAGCAAGTAATGCATCCTCGTCAAACAAACTAGGTAATTTTAACTATAACATAACTTTGGATATCTTTGCGCAAAATTCTAATAATATAGCTAATAAATAAGTACTTAGGACGTACTTAGGAGAAAATTATTTTCATTACAATATCCGAGTAAGTAGTCACTTGAACTACCGATTCTAGGTATGTAAATAAGTCTCAATGACAAGTAGTCGAGTGTATAATTTTTTACGCCAATTTATTTTGGAAGGCGAAGACGTAGTGAGTGAGACGAGTACGTAGTTCTTCTTCTGTTGACCTCCATATGTTGTGTCAGTAATAACTCACAGATGCCAGAGGTTAATTAAAAATTGCAACTTCAATCCTGTATGTCAGAGATGGACCGAGATTAGGAATCGGCCGATTTATACCATTTCAAATGTAAAATGGGGCTGTTCGTTACTGAAATGGCTTGTAATAAACTAAGAAAGGTTAGACTTAAACACGCTTCTCTTGTAATCAGATAAGTTTTAATCTTGGAAATGTTTTCCTTCTTCTAAATTTGAACTTATGTCGAACGAAGGAGTTAAAATTCGGAACCAAAATTTTAGTATTTTCTATATAATTAATTAGATATATAGCATTAGAAAATTGAAGATGCAAATCTACTCTGCATAATAAATAACGTAAAATAGGGAAATATTTTAAGATCAATCAATTAATTATTAATCTTTATACTAGAATCGCAAAAGGAAGCTTAATTAAGAACACGAGTAAAGCTCACTCTTGAACTAATAATGTGTATGCTTACCTATATAAATTTTCTTTAATTTAATAAGAAAAAATGTTAAGTTTTAGTTGCCATCATTTATTGTTAGTTAGTGCTCGGCCAGTATAAAAGTTTGAAGCTTTTACTGCAATGTCTAATAATGCGAAAAAAAAGATACCTATCAATATCTAATTTACGTGATATGGGCTATATTTACTTATATAAATATTTTTTGTTGTAGTATTGAATAATATGACAAATAAAATTGGCAAAAGACATTTGCAACAACTCTGTCTAACGAATGATCTGGTACTCTGGACGAATTTGTTCATCGCGGTCAGTAGACAATCTTGCAGGGTGCGCCGGCGCAATAATGTTGAAGCCAGTACCGTAACTTGGCTTACTGAGTGAGTGACTGACAGACAAAGGTCTAAACCGGCAAACCTAGATAATTGAATCTAGGAATATTCCTTGGAGTAGGATAGGACTACTGAGAAGAGATTATATCAAATCACACTTACAGGCCGACTGGTCGCATTACAAACTTTAACGGCAAGTGCAATTCATTTCAAAAAATATATTTGAGCCTAAATGTTAAAACAAGTTATAAACCAGCTATCTTATGTATTTTATCAACTTTGTTTTATTTTTTAATTTAAAATTAAAATTAATGCTTAAGATTATACATCCATCCTTAAAAATCTTTCCCTTACTTTATCAGTAATACCACAGACTATATACTAGCGTAAGTAATACGTTTAATGGCTACCAATTTAAGGAGTGTAGATTTTGTTTGCAAATGACAGAAATTGACAAGAATGACAGCATTATACTATATGATTTAATGAGTGTAGATTTTCATGAATACGAAGATTTTTTTTTTTAGCATAAACCCGTTCAGCTTTTCGGAATACTTCACGCACACATCATTAGTGAAACACATGAATTTCCTTGTTTTGTAGAGCATTATATAAATGATTAAAAAGGCGAACAATGGAATAACTGTAAACCCAATTAGTGATATTTTTGTGTTGCCTTTCAATCAATATGTGGGATCGATTCCAAACACGGTCAAAGGTTCAGCAAACACTGAACACTACCACTGACCCGCTTGTTTCTGTCAATCAGGGAACATGGCAACGGTAATGATGTAAGAACTAGATAGAAGGAGATGTTTTGGTATGAATACAAGTTTTTGTAACTATTGTTCGGTGATTTTGTGTACGTAAGTAAGTTTCCATTAATACGGATGTGGACTCAATATTTTGGCTCATTAGATAGATAATCAAAAAGTATGGTATTCGTATTATTTCTTTTCTTTTTTTCTAATTAGCAAATAATGACGAATATAAGTTTTTTAAGCTGAGGCCGTCCGATATCAATCCTCCTTGAGAATACAGTTAAGGTACGAAATGTTTATGCTTAGTGCTTTAGTCACCTCTTACGACAATCATAAGAAGAGATGGATTGGTCTTATTCTAGGGCAAAAGCTTTTCTTGTCTGGAAGAAAACAAAAAAAAACGTATGTATGTTAGAGTTTTATTTAGTGTTTCACCAAATATTTCTCAAGTTTAAATAAGTACTATGGACTAAACTGTAAGAATCTGTACACTGAATAAAAATTACCCTATACACTCGTGATGCATTCCACATACATATTAACCCAAATAAATAAAAATCAATTGAGCTATGTACTAAAAAATCTTATTTAGAAATTTAATTCCAATATTTTAACACACACACGTTAAAATGTACCCTTCGCATTCGAAAAGATGCCACGTTTGCCTCTTTCCCTGATCCGAGTACAAGAATGATCTCCACCGTTAGCCTTAGGTTGAAGCAAAGACGAATTGCAGCCACTAGTGCGCTAAGTGATTTCACGACTAAGACATTGGACCAGTTCCGTGAGCTGATGAGTTTACTGAAACTTCGTGCTGGTTCAAGATTAAAATCAATAAGCCAATCTATTACACCTTGTATTTATACGTTATAACATAAGAAACTAAAAAAATATAAAAATCTTCCAGTTATCTATCTACATATATTTACTGGTAAATTAGTATCAACAGATGCTTTTATATGACTTATTTATGTATAAACATAAAATGATATAAAAATTTGATCAACCAAAAGAAAGATCAGGAAAAAAGACGCCAACAGTATTATGGGATATTGGATATGCAACATTGTAAATTACAGCTCTTCAACATCAACAACAGGCTTTTTTGATGGACAGATAGCGATAAAAGAAGTGATAGCCGCCCTCCTCACGTTTGGAAATAAAGCAGAGTATATATCCTAGTCATTAACAGCGATGGAAAGTGGGCCAAATGTTTCTGAAACAATTTCTCTCTTTTCGTCTCCAACGGTGTCAATATTTTTTCTGAGGTGAAAGACCGAATTTACCCCTGGATGGGTATGTCCACTAGAATCAAGTGACTTAATGCGACTAGAAAACAATTTGCCAAAAATTTACCCATCAGAACATACTCACGCACTTATTTTTGAACCATTCTTTAATTCTTTATTTAGATGCATATATTTTAAATTAAATTAAATTAAAGATTTTAAGTTTTCTTTCTAAACCGTGTGTTGAAGATATAAACTGACTTTTTCGCTACGCCAGGGACATCCGATATGGGTAGGTTAGATCAGGTTAGGTCGAATCAGATCTTCGCTTTTGCAGAAGTAGCCTTCACCCATTAACCTACCAGTAAAGCTTCAGTTGCATTGGTAAGCAGCCAAAACTGGAAATTGAGACAGTTTAACTTATTTCGTAGTCAGGGTCATATAATTGAAGTGGACATACCCGCCGAATTGCGTGCTCAGCTCGCGTGCATGATCAACACAAGATTCGATTCCGGCACTTACTGACAGGCCCATCAATTTCGGGACACATTCGGACTTCGCAGAACTTTCGCCAGAAGCATGAATCCAGGTGATATGTATCGCTACTGTAGTCATTAATATACTCCTGAAGAAACTGATTAGTATTGGTATTCAACAAAAAAAATGATGATTTATTTAAGGATTTTAAATCAAATATTATAAATATGAAATTTGGTAAATTATATAAAATCCAATCTCATATTTGACCGAAAAATGTAATATTTTACTTTAAATAAATAGGGACAAATTACACTGATTGAGCTAGTCCCAAAGTAAGTTCGAAACTTGTGTTATGGGATACTAACTCAACGATACCATATTTTATAACAAATACATATATAGATAGACATTCAAGACCCAGGATAATTTGAAAAAGGACAATTTGAATGAAGATACAGTCTTTCTAGCAACTATTTTATCTACTACTTTTTGACAATAATCTAAAAAAATAATATATTTTGAGAAATGTTATGGTATCTACTTCATATGTCAGGATGTTATCCCAGACCAAGATCGCAGTTTTGAATTTACTAACTTAGCACTTATAGTAATGGAGGCAATAACTTTAAATTAAATAAATAACTCTATTACAATTCAAGATGTTATCACCACAACAAGAATGCAAATACGAGTATTCCATTCGCAATAAATCGCTGAACAAAAAGAAGGAAGCCAGTGGCATCGGGAGCAAGCAAGCAAGTGGCTCGGTGCTCCTCGATTGGTCTCGGGCGGCGCCCTGCTGGGACTATCTCTACTATATTGCCATTATTGCACCATAACTGTCTGCCTTCTGCTACTGTAGATCATACTTGTGAATAACCTGTCACATTCATGATACTTATAATAACGGGATTTCATTCTTTATTACGATTATGTGAAGCAGAACTGACTACTTGGTAGCTTTAGCAACTTAGTTGTAGTCATTAAATAAGATGTAATATTGTCTTTATTATTCAGTCACATCAAATGATTTTCTTTCATCGTAAGCATTCTTTGTTGTAAGTACATATCTCAAAGCGTGACAAGTGTGTCAAATTTCTGTGATGGTTTAGTATTTGGGTTGACTAACTACTCTTAGACAGATCTCTTATCCGTACTAAGAAATAGCCACCAAAAACCTTTTTTTTTCATGTCAATACTTCTGTACATTTTATAAAAATAATGTATTGTATTCTATACTACTAAAGAGATTTGTTGAAATCTGTACAATCTCGGGTTATGAAGTCAGCGGAAACACAGCCAGTCGCCTTTAAATATTTTAGCACGACTCCAAGCTCATTAGAATTTATATTTAGACCTAGAAAGGTAAGTGCAGGAATGCCAGTGGATCTTGTTATATCCATATTTATCGGCCTTGATTCTATAACTGTCCGATAAAAAGATCCCTTATTAGGTCTCGTTATATCTATTTTAAGTTTACATATATTCCTGATGCTGAGTTCAAAAGCATAGAATGTTTTGAAAAAGGGTTTATTTAAAATTTTAATTCAGTTGTAGTAAAATCTGTGTTAGTAGTATGTTATTTTTTCTCTACTTAATTTTATAAAAATTAAGTATCTGTTCTCTTGCAAACTTTTTGAGCTCAAATTCTTTCCCATAAAATTAGTTTTACAGCCTTAGATTTCTTCGGCTGTATTTTTGCCTTCTCTCGACAAGTTATAAATACAGTCATTACAACCAGTCCAATTAAACAAATAGAAGACTGCTAATTGGAGGCCATAGCTTTTATTCGATCAAACCATGAAAGAGCGTGCAATTTGAAATCGCCACTAGACAAATGATTGGCATTAAGACCATTACTAAGGATAAAAAGGAATGAAGAAGTGTGGCGCCTAGTTACTGTAAACTAATTTTAACACATGAATAACTTTGTAGTTAATGATGCTGTTATTTTGTTGAGCTTCTTTATGTTTACTTTGTTGTCATTTAAATATTGAGATTTGGTAGAATGTAAAATATGGCGCTTTTATTATTTTGCATTTTTAAAAGGTATATTTTAAGGAAGTTGTTTATGATTATTTAAACATGCTGCCTTAATAATGATAAATGTAATGATCCCGATAACCCGGTAGTACCTACATCGTATAACAAAATTTTTATGCTTGGTTATGTTTTAGAAAGACTACGATTATTTATTTACTATAAAGCAACCAAGACCTTTTAATAAATATACCTAGCCTCCAACTCAAAACGTTTTAAACCTAAATGTTCACAAAAGCTTTAAAAGCTTAAATTGAATGCATCCGTTAACTTAATAACAGCCTGTTGTGTAAAAGGCGCGAAATCCGTAATTTTTTGACCACAACACGTGCATCCATCATTCGACGATTTTAAAACCGTTACCGTCTCTGAAGACCGAACTTGGGGTTTGAGGAAATATTACTTGAAAATATATGAGACGGTGAATAAATTATAACTAGAAAATATGATGGACGGACATTAAATAACTTGCCATGCTAATACAAAATACCCATATAACACGCGTAATACCTAATGCTGATTAAATTTAGGTTTTAACTACCTACTGTCTTCAAGTACTTTTAACATACTTATATATTTAATTTTATTGAAACATTCATAACAATATTTTAAATTTAAACATTAGTATGACAACAGTAACAAGTATCTAAGTACCAAAATCATCATTAATTAAAATAAATACGTGTAGGAAACACTAAAATAACCAATACTTTTTAAACTTTTGCAACGTTTATTTAACCGTTTAACCTTAACCTCAACTTTAACAATAACCGTTACAACTATCAAGTTCAATTTAAAGCGCGCACAACACAACCGTTCGCTTCGACCGGTCAACCAAGAATGCCCCGTTTCACCAAGTGCTAGTCACCGTTTTTAATCTCGGTGTTCCCCGTTCTCAAAATCTAATTTCTTCTAATTAATAATTAAAATATGATTTCTCAAAGTAGCTCCATAATTGGATACTTAAATCACCATAAATATTTATATTTTTTTGTAAACCTTACACTCGACCATTCTGACGACGTGTATGTCCTCATACACGCATCTGGTGAAACCTTACACTTGGCAAAATGAGGCTCTCCTTCTTAATCTTAAAGTATCTAAATCTTTAAATCGATTAAAAAAATAATTTTGTGTTAATCAAATTCAATGAGTGAATAATAGTGACAAATGTATGAAGAATGACTGATGATTAGAATATTTACATAAAATACGTTATAATTATTAGATTTATACAATGTTTTATAATGATAAAGATTGTATCAATGATATAGGGTCGCAAAATTTTATACAAATTATATCTTATTACTCTAAGTATACTTTCTCCTGAGTTGCAACCATTTAGCTAAGAATTATATTTTATATAGAACTATTCACATTTATATTCATTTAAACAAATAACCATTTACTCCAGCAACAATGTGTCCAGAAGTTTGAGTAATCGATTAAACAAGTAACAAATAATAACGTATATAAGTATTCAATCAAATAACTAATGATTAATCTAGTAACAATGTAACCAAGTGTTTGAGTATAACCAATTAAATAAGTAACAAATAAAGCCAATTATCCAAGTAGCCAAGTAACCAAACAGCCAAGTAACCAAATAGCCAAGTAACCAAGTAGCCGAGTAGCCAATTAACCGATTAACCATGTATCCATTTGTACAACCAATTTATCCAAAAATCAATAAACCAATGCTTCTCTAGTCATTGGTTTAAGGATCATCGCTGTGTTGATCTGGTTTCAGGTCAAGTCGGGGGACTTTCCGCATTCACCTGCACTTGACCTGAAACAATATCACAAAAATCTTGAAACCATAAAGTTCTAACCAGATAACAAAATTACACATTATATAGGAACCAACATGAGTTGTTATTTGTAAATGTGAATGTAGTCTTAATCCGAAGTATTCCCATCGCTTGCATCATTCCCAGCATCACTGTTGTTTTCGGTACCGATTTCCAGAGAAGCTATGTGAATCCAAGGTCGTAACCGGTCTGCGGCAACGGTAGTTTTCCGCTTATTTTTCATACCTTCAAATCCCGCAATCGGTGCTACTTTGTACCGATCGTTTCCTAATACTTTTATCACTCTGTAAGGGCCTTCGTACGAAGGCAGTAATTTACTGCTTTTACCATTATTTTGAAAAGCCACTTTAGTTATTTTGACTAAATCACCGTTACTATAAGAGCGCGAGGGTCGTCTTCCCTTATCATAATACTCTTTTTGTAATTCCTGAGCTTTATCTATTATGGACTTAACTTCACTACGGATAGAGGATAGGGAAGAGACCTCACGTGTTTCATCTACTACTTCATTCATCATCGGGTTAAACTCGCTGCTTATTCCAGTTCCAAACATAACATCGGCTGGCGATCTACCTATAGTCTTTTGTACTGTATTATTCAACCCCCATTGAATTCTCCCTAACTTATCATCCCAGGCCTTTTCATCATCCCTGAGATTCTGTGCGGTCAACGAGTCGAGAACGGTGCGGTTATAGCGTTCGACTTGACCGTTTGACCTGGGGCTTGCGACCGCATTTAAAATATGTTTGATGCCCCGGTCAAGACAGAACCTCTTGAACGCATGGGAGGTGAAACAAGAACCTCTGTCACTTATTAAACGGTCTGGGGTCCTAAAGGTGTCGAAAATATCTTGTAAAACTTTAATTACATTTTGTGCGTTCGTATTTCTCACCGGTCTGATAAACAAGAATTTCGTGAACGAGTCAACTACAGTTAGTATGTGTGTATTCCCTCTCTTAGACTTTACAAAGGGTCCAAGGTGGTCAGCATGCAATGTGTGAAACGGTTTTTCGACTTTTTCGATCGGGTGAAGCAGCCCTTCACGTGTGTTCGTAGCCTTTTTTGCGTACGCACAGTCAATACATGCCTCTACATATTTTTTTACGAATTTTTTCATTTTCGCGAACCAATAATTTCTTTTTATGCGCTCTAACGTTTTCTCGAAACCTACATGACCAATATCATCGTGATTCCTCTTGCATACTTGCCACCTTGCACCCTTTGGTACCACCCACCTTATGTTTTCCTTATTTTCCCCTTCACATCTGAATAGCTTATTATCCCTGAGTACATAATTTTGTCTAATATATTCAACCCCTTTAGGGTCCAAGTCGCTACTAACAATATCACGAATCCTGCGCAACTCTGAGTCTCCTAACTGCAATGTTAACAACCAGTCATCGTCATTTATAGCCATTACCGAGGGATACCGCTCTGGATTAAGAGTATCCGAATCGCTTATCGGATTTCTAGACAAGGCATCGGCGTGACCCATCTTTGTTCCCGGCCGATACTGCACAGTGCAATCAAATTCTTGCATCGCTAGCCACCAGCGGGCGATTCTCGGTATTAGATCGCGTTTTTCAAAAGTAGAGCGTAATGCACTGCAATCAGTAATTACTTTGAATGACTTTCCTAGCAAATACACTCTTAGTTTTTTGAGCGCGCAAATTACAGCTAACGTTTCTAACTCGTAAGAGTGGAAGTTCCTCTCCTCAGGCGTTGTCTGGCGACTGTAAAATGCTACCGGATGGAAGGAACCGTCGCTCCCCTCAGTACGCTGTAGTAATATACCCCCGACACCTATTCTACTGGCGTCTGTATGGAGTTCGGTTTCCGCCTTTGGATCATAAATGGCTAGGACAGGTCGTTCAGTTAATTTTGCTTTAAGAGCAATGAATGACTCTTCTTGTTCACTAGACCACTCCCAGCTTGCGTTCTTTTTTAGAAGTTTGGTTATAGGATAGGCTAGTTGTGCAAAGCCCTTAATAAACTTTCTAAAATAGCTGACTAGGCCAAGGAATTGTCGAGCACTATGCACGTTTTCTGGACGGGGAAAATCAATGACGCTTTGGATTTTGGCTTTGCCCGGTCTCATGCCACTCGCACTAATCTCGAACCCTAGGTAACTGATTGTGTTTTGAAGGAAACTACATTTGGTTAAATTTAATTTGAGGTTGGCTTTCTTCAGTAATATGAGGACTTCTTCTAATCGATCCAAACATTCGGATGCGGTTTTCCCAAAAATAAGTAGATCATCTATATAAACCATGGCTTTATTGAATCGAGCTGAACCCAGAACGTGGTTCATCATGCGCTGGAATACCGCGGGTGCGTTAGCCAAGCCGAACGGCATACGATTGTACACGTATTGTCCGTCCGGCGTGACGAACGATGTTAGGTGCTTACTCTCCTCAGCAATCGGTACCTGATAATATCCAGACATTAAATCCAGCGTGATGAACCACGCCTGCCCTGACAACCTAGCTATCTCGTCTTCAATCACGGGAATGGGGTATCGCTCTTTTACTGTAATTGAATTAAGAAGTCTAAAATCAACGCACAACCGCATACCGCCATCTTTCTTTCGCACTAGAATTATCGGGCTAGCATAGTTAGACACGGATTCTCTGATAACTCCTGCTTGCAGCATTTCATCTATCATAGCCCTAACCTTTTCGCGTTCATGGTGTGACAAGCGGTACGGTCTATAAACCACGGGGCGTTGGCTATTCAATTCAATTTTCATTTCGGTAATATTGGTGCAACCAAGGTCCGCCAGGTCATGAGCAAAACAATCTCCATGACGACGAAGGAGTTCTATAAGCTTAGCTTTATCACTACCAGAAACAGATTCTCCAAGCCGTATCTGACTCTCATCAAATTGATTAGGTAAATTATTGTTAGACTGCAAAACCGATTCTGATATTTGAAAGACTACACTATCGAGCCTGTATACATTTTGGATTCTCTCAGCTCGTGAAAATATGAATTTTTCTTGAAGTAAACACGGGATGGAGCATGGTGTAACCGTAACAAACAGAAGACCCTGGCGCACCTCGTATACACCACCGCAAATTACAAACTGTTGATTTGGTTTCCCTACTAATTTGGTCTCTAGCATCACACTACCGGTATATGACGTATCCAATGCGGCCTTAATACTGGCGGCACCATATAAATTATAATGCGCTACTAAACTAACTCTGTCGGAACTGATGTTCTCATCCGGGGGGTTTGGCAGTTCAGAACCAACGTGAATGAATTGTAGTTTATTCGCGTCTTTATATATTATTATATGCGGCTGTTCGGAAAAGGACTGACCAACAAGCATAGGCTTATCTAAAAAGCAATCGTCTACAACTCTAAACCAAACGGAAGCTACCACATCATCAATAGTTATTTCTAGGTTAACAGAGCCTATGGATTCCACAACACTATTGCCAAAACCTCTCATTATTGTTGGACGCTGATCATGACACAGTCCAAAACTATTAATACAAGATTTCTTAATAAGACTGACTTCACTACCTAGGTCAACAAAAGCTTCTAGTGGGAGACCGTTGACAGTGACTTGCTTTATAAACTTATGACTCGGATTGGCGTTCGAGATACACATAGTTTTGGCCACACTATCAGTTTTTGACGATACCAAATCTTGTTTTGCTCTACAGGCCTCGGGCTTGTGTCCAACCTTGTCACAATTCCCACATTTAACCAAGGGCTTAGGACACCTAGAAAATGGGTGCCCCTTTTCCCTACAATTGTAGCAATATAAATTAGGGTTAACTTTCGCATTTGTCTTACTGTTTTGTTTGCTATCTATTGTATTAACGTTTCTGTCCCTAAACGGTAGTGTCTGTGTAGAAAGTTCTTTATTGTTGCTTAGCAAAAATTTTAAAAGTTGGTCAGGCCCCTCACACCGCAGTGCTAAAGCACTCGACCTCATAGTTCTATCGGTAATGCCGTGAATGATGCAATCAACGGCACGTCTACCAGTAATTTCGCATTGATTTAGTAATGCTAGCTTTTCATAATAATAAATTTCTATTTGTTCATTCGGCCTACTCTTGCGCTTAAGCATATCTTCCAAAACCTGTCCGTAATTCTGTTCAGAGGGAAAAGCATTCATCAATTTCGTTTGCCACTCTTCCCAAGTAAACAAAATCGTGTTCAGGCTCTCGTACCACGTCTTGGCTAGCCCAGCAAGTTTTTGCATGGCAAAATGTACTTTTGTCTTTTCGTCCCAGCCGTAAACCTCTGCACATTCGTTAACTTTACGGAGCCAAACATCAATACGCTGATTTTTTTCAGAAGGATTGAATTCAGGAATGATATTTTTGTGATCCAAACTCTTATTCAACGATGTTGTGGTTTGGCTTGACGGCTGCGACGGTAAGACATCTTTAATAGTTTTGATTATTTGAATAATATCTTTAGAGGAAAAAGTAGGACTACATGACCTTTTCGTGCGAAGTCCAGCGCTCGTTCTCTCTTCCGACTGCCTGCTGCGGCTGCCTCTCCTGCGGTCCATCCGCGCACCCGGCTGCCTGGTGCGGCTGCGGTACTCGCGGCGTGACTGCTTGCTGCGGCTGCGGCCCTCGCGGCGCAACTGCCCTCCCGGCTGCCTGCTGCGGCTGCGGTCCTCACGGCGCGATCGGACTCCCGGCTGCCTACTGCGACTCCGTCCTTCGCGGCTTAGCCGCGCGCTCGATCCACGCCGCTCGCTTTGGCCCTGGTACTCTCGTTCCCTTTGTAAATCCATTTCCATCCTGCGGATCCTGACCTGCTCACGCTTTAGTGTTTGTTCCCGCTCTATTAGACGGCGGTCGTGGCTGCGGCTGCGAGTTCTTTGACGCAAGCTCGCATCGCTTCGTCTGGAGTGTGGGCGAACTCGCTGAGGAGTTTCCAGACTCCGACCAGTGCCATTCTCTGTATTCATTGTCAACACTCGCCATGAAAAAGAAAAGTAAGCCGACGTTATAACCTAATTTTTTCAATATCTGTTTTGGATTACATAAATAAACGTTTTAATTCAAATATCTCGAAAACTATGAATCCTAGCGCAAAAATGATTTAATTTTGCCTCCCCTTTAATGAACCCCACAGCTAGACAGGCCTGTCCACCAGTACCTATTATATATACCTATATATAATATAAATTATAATAATAAATAAATATATTGTAAATGTACCTATGATTTTTAATCTATACTTTATTGCGTTAACTTATTATATAATAACGTTGAAATTCGTTAATATTCTTATTTACTGATGTAATGTTTGCGTAAAACCAACTTATGAGCGGTATTCAGTCGAAAACAATAGTAATAATCACTGGCCACATTTAAGGAGTAAAAATTTGTAAGCATACCTTTACTCTTTAGAAAAATAGTTATAAGTGGTTATTACAAAGACAATAAAACAAAAATCCAATAGAAAAAAGGTGTAGAACGTGTGACTAGAAATAAGCGTCGTAATAACAATTTGTAGGCGTGTACTTACATTTTTTTTTGTCGTTCACTTCTGAGATGTAGGAAACACTAAAATAACCAATACTTTTTAAACTTTTGCAACGTTTATTTAACCGTTTAACCTTAACCTCAACTTTAACAATAACCGTTACAACTATCAAGTTCAATTTAAAGCGCGCACAACACAACCGTTCGCTTCGACCGGTCAACCAAGAATGCCCCGTTTCACCAAGTGCTAGTCACCGTTTTTAATCTCGGTGTTCCCCGTTCTCAAAATCTAATTTCTTCTAATTAATAATTAAAATATGATTTCTCAAAGTAGCTCCATAATTGGATACTTAAATCACCATAAATATTTATATTTTTTTGTAAACCTTACATACGATTGACATAAAACATATTATAATTACTTAATATAACAGGTAAGTAATTCAATGATCAATCAAGAAGTTTATTAATGCAATTTGCTATTTAGAAAAGTTCTAAATATGTGCAAATCATTTCCAATTTCTTACACGAGGCTTTACAATATTACATAAAAAAGAACAAGGAGTTATAACGTTGAAAAATCGTATCAGCCTACGTAAATACATTAAAGTTGTAAAATGAACGCATTTAAAACTAAGAAAGGATCATAAAATTGTTGTTACTCATATTATGTACGCCCCTACGATGATTCGAGACGCGATAAATTTAATGTAGTGGACAGCAAAATTGTTGTTTTGCCTGCACGACTTGCAACGCTTTCTTTTATTTTACGGCCTATTGACAGAACGTTTTGTTTTGTTGTCATCATTAAATTATTGGCATTTTTATGGGACGTTAATAGTTGAAGTGATGCTATATTTTACCTTGAAAGTTTCGAGTAATTATTAAGTGCACTACCATTCTCAGGGTGTAATAAATTACGTATGTGGAGCGGTGCGATCCTGCATGCATTTCTTCTTTCCTAACAGGGGCATCGCCTGGGACAAGCGGTTCCTCACATTGCAGCGAGAGACCAAATCGGGTTGCTCTTAAATGGAGAACTCAGTTTTATAATTTTTCCGAACGTTTTTAGCACGTCTTACTTGGAAGCTATTGAACACGTCATCGTGTGCTGTTAGTGCTGTTACAACCCTGACATAGACTTTTTGTCTGTTTATAAATTGGTTAAGAAGTGGTTTAGAATACCAGTTAATCCCCTCACGTGAACCAAGCTCTGACAATATTTTATTTATTTGTTACCATTCTTTACTTTTAAGTTTAAAATTGTTTTAAATTATATTTGTGAGTCATATTTTCTTCGTTTTCTTTTAAATCTGTTTTCTTAAAACAAATAATTACTTAATTGTATTTTCCTTTTCCAACCAAACAAAACCTAGACAGGTACTCGTAGAGTTTTTTTTACAAAATAAATATAAAGAAATCCCTCCTTGCATCACCCTAAATGTCAACCAGACCTTTTTGGATTTACAAAAGTTAACTGACATTTAATGAGTTTAATTACTTACTTCGCTAGGAAAATAAAATCCTGGACAATTGCAGTTTTGCTCTATACTTTATGGTAAAAGAATATATTAGAAAAGTCAATGACTGCATTACACAATCGGGCAATTTAGAATTCCTTTCACAATTTGGGAGTCGGGAACCATGTAAGGACTGTCTCGGGAAGCCGGGTCCATACCTTAAAAGACAAGTAGTAGAATGCAGCAATCGCGATGTCAGGGATCGCTTATTTTTCCTTATCTACGAGTGTCGTGTGATGCTAGATATGTCACCAGCTCTTTTTATTTATGGCATTAGGGTATGCAAGTCCTGAGGTACGCTACCGATGTGTATGATTTCTTAACAATGTAGAAGCTCTCTGAACTTTAACAAGGTACCTATTGTATGAATTCATTTTAAACTTGCTTGCCTTTTAATAAACTTTACTAATATCTCAGATATGAATTGACAACATCCAACGTTGAACAGTCAAATGAGATCAAATAAGCATATAATAATAATGATATTGTGGAGTCATAACCCATACCGATTCCTGAAATATCTTACGAATATACCTAAATATATTTAAGGAGACATACCTACTTAGTAAAAAGTATCATCTTGTAATATTGTAATATGGACTTTCCAATTTTAACACCATCCAACAAAAAATCTATTTACTTTGTTCCAGACGTCTTTTTTAATCAAATATTTGAACTACCACATCACCAATATTGAATAAATTCACAAAACAGTTGTCAAGTGACGTAACAGGGAATTCCTTTGGTCCGTGACGTATTCCAGCCCTGCAAATGTCAAGATTGGTTACGTAAACAACCTTTACCACTTTGGCAGCTTTGAAATTGACTTGTGTTAAGGCACGTTAAGGTAATCTTGCGTGCAATAGTGCCCACTTGGGTAGCTGATTGTGCCGGAGTCAAAGTTCACGGAAACGTTGAGATTGTAAGAGGTTTGTTATGGCAATGGAAACGTGGACATGACATTTTTATTTTTAGATGCCTTTGTTCGTCTTCTGAATATCACAGTACTGGCAAGCGTGAATTTCTTACACACTTACTGTCTTTTCTTTTTTAACGCTGATCTGCGGCAAAAATAAAAAAAACTTCTGGCATAGATCGTGGAGTCGAACAAGTGAACGGGAGTACACATGGAAATCTGTCTAGCGAGCTTTCATCATTTCTAATTACAGTTTCCCATGAGTTTTATCTTTTTCTACCCCGTAATTTAAAACATGAGACTGTAGTTATCCGTATCTGTATCCATATTTTTCGTTGAAAATTATCTCAAGGATAGTGTATTTTTTCTCCAGAATTTCTCTCTGATCATTTATTAAGTCAAGTTGTCCAGACGCATTCGCATTTTAAAATATTATATATAAAGGCATGACTTTATCGCGGAATAAAAAAACCAGGCTTACAATTTTTTCTCTTAACTGCCTACTTTCTAGTGTTGCCGTTCGATAGTCCACTATCGATAGACTATCGATAGTACCGATGGTATCGATAGTTTGTTCGTTATTATGGATCGATCCCATCGATAGTATCCATAGTTTGTTCGTCGTAATCGGTCGATACAATTGATAGTATTGTTATTTATCACTAGTATTGCTCTAAAAAACGGTATACCTAGTTATCGATCGATACTATCGATGATAGTTTGTTCGTGTAATCGATTGATACTATAAGTAGTATTGTTGGTATTACCGAGCGGTGGACTGTAAGATGTAATAAATATTAAATGGGTGAAATGGAAACACGTACATACAATATTTCAGTATATTTTATAACAATAAGCACAAACACTTTTATAGCAGTCACTACATATATATGACACCAATAAATCAAAAACAAGAAACAAATAGAAAAGACAACTAAATATAAAAACGGATAAAAAGAAGCCCGTATCAGCCAATCGCCAACAGTTGGGTATCAATAATATTGCTCTAACAGCTACCAAAACTATCGATAGTATCGATACTATCGATAGGCTTACTAATAGATTGGCATTTATCGATTGAAATTATCGATTTTTCGGCAACACTACTACTTTCCTAGATAAATATGTAATTTACACATGTAAATTATTCCAATAATTACTAGACCAGCACCATTACCTTATGATGTACTTGCATACCAAGTATGCATAAATATAGCGTGCACTCATTTTTCGCCGAAGCGAATGACATCAGTGCATTCATTGGCCCGAATACCTTGAACTTGTGCAAATATTGACCAAGATCCACGATCAGGACGCGAAGCACTTCGCTCCACTTGCTAAATTGACTCATCTGCATCCAAATTGACACACATTGCCTTTAAATGTCCATCCGTTAGGGTTTCTGGTCTGACTGAGTGATTGATATCATGCTTTCTTTACTTTCCACTTTTGAATCGTGTTAATTTTTCATTCTTATTATGGAGTAATGACTTTCGTTTTCTTACTTCTTCAGAAATTTGGGATATAGCACTGGATCATATTTTTGAAGTTGGTTTATGGCCATATTATTGGCCATTCAGTTCATTGCTTTTACTTTCTTCTAGAAACATATTTTGATATCTAACTACGTACCAAATGAGAAAAAACCTAAATATATATAGCTCAAAGGTGACTGACTGACTGACATAGTAATCTATCAACGCACAGCCCAAACCACTGGACGGATCGGGCTGAAATTTGGCATGCAGGTAGATGTTATAACGTAAGCATCCGCTAAGAAAGGATTTTGATCAATTCTGCCCCCAAGGGGATAAAATAGGGGGTGAAAGTTTGTATGAAACTTTGTCAATTTTAAACCGATCGGGCTGAGACTTTGCATGCAAAAAGCTACTATGACGTAGGCATCCCCTAAGAAAGGATTTTGATAAATTACACCCCTACGCGAGCGAAGCCGCGGGCAAAAGCTAGTCATCCTATAAATGAGCTAGAAGTTAAATTATTTTAAGAACATTTAGAATATTATTAAGTTTGTTATGAAAAATGTTCAGCGTAAGAGAATACAGCGATATATGTATTTCAGAATGTTATTATATTTCAAAATTACCTCATAATTGAGAAACCAACCGAGTTACCTATCTTTCTATAACTTAATGTAAATTACAACACCTTATATCTTACTAATCCTGACTTTACGTCATACTTTCGACCATAAAACTGCTTTATTCCGATATATCTTTCAATAAATAAGTAGTGTGATTGTTTCCTCATTAGATTAACTTGCAGAGATGGACCGGTTATATATTTACATAAATATTAGACCGGTCCTTGTAACTTAATTAGAGCGTAAAGCATTACCATGCGTTTAGTTCGGTTTATGCAATGTATCATAGGTGTGTAATATGATACCTGAAAATATATTCCATTTAGCTCTATTTAATTACTACCATCGTGTACAAAGAAAAATACTTTACCAAGCCTTTTCCATTTTTTATATTCCTCAAGAAAAATTAATGATGACAGAAATATTTAAAAAATTTGCTTGTTCTTGATACTTAAGATTAGCTGATCTACTATTTAGGTCGAAAATTATTGTCTTATTTCGCGATATTTCTTAAACAATATCACATGTTTTTGGTCAATACCTAGCATTAACAAATTCGCTTCCCACTATCTTTCCCTCTGTATGTATATATGCACGATTTATCATATTCTTCTTCTTATTACTAAACTTCCGCTTACGAAGAAGAAATATTATTGAACTTTTTCTTTAAAGCACATAGAGCAATAAAAAGTTGCGTTAACTACTAATGTTATATCATCTTCATAATATCTTAAATGACATCTGGTGTCTAATTAGCAGTGTTAAGTGAAATATTTTTAAATGTCGGTAGGAATTAGGGTTGGACACAAATATTAGTATGCCTCAATACGAGATGTCAATACATCGACCGGCAATGTCGCAATAGCATTTGCAAACACTTTGCAATGCAGCTTTCTTCGGGATAAGGACGTTGGGTAACTTTACCTACTTTTTAGGCTTAAGTTATTTTATTAACGTTCGACGGAAATTATTTAACTGATATTTTGTTATTTAGAGTAGTTTAATTAAATAAATGAATTATCTATTACTCGTGAAATATATAATACTATTTTTACTTGACTGTACTAAATAACCGGCCAAGTGGCAGTCGGAATCGCGCACGAAGGGTCCCGTAAAAAATTACGTTTGTTGTATGGGAGCTCCACATAAATATTTATTTTAAATTATGTGTGTGACATTTATTGTTAAATAACATCATCCGAGAAAATTTCAACTGTCTAGCTATCACGGATCATGAGATACAAGCCCGGTGACAGACAGACAGGTGGACGGACGGACAACGGAGTCTTGGTAAAAGGGGTAGAAATAGTATGTTTTGCCTGCCTTTTGTGTTTGCCTTACGATAAAAGTTTAGCTTGTCTTCGCCTTACGATAGAGGTTAAGCGCAGACAAGACACACCCAAAAAGTTAATTATGCAGGTGTTAGAGATACATTTTTTTTGTTTTGATAAAAATCTAAACCTGAGGACCCGTGACTGTAAAGAAGGACAGTAACTACTCTCGACCTTTCATTTCAACAAAAGATTATTCAGAATTTTGAAGCAAATTAAACTAAGCGACATGATACATTTACTTTGTCCACTTCTAAGAACCTTAATATAAAAAAACATATTTCATCGTCGTTTTATCCTTCTATTACAGCACTTGTATTTTTTAATGTCTTAAAAAAATTTGCAAGTAATATTGTTTAACATCATTTTCATTTACCCTCATACTTTCTTCAGACAATCTTGTGAAAGTACAAACATTATCATCAGAAGTGCAACAAATCACAATGAGAACAAATTATCGTGTAACTAAATACATTTCCACATAACCCTGACGCGGCTCGATAAAATTCTCTTGTAAACGAGTAACTGGCGCCGGTGGGCTCTACATCACTAATCGTACAGCAATTTTATTTATAAACAGTAAGTCAGCTTTGCAATTTTGTTCCCCGCACCGAAGATATTGTAAGAGACAACTTATATAGCATGCATGTACAGGAAATATAACAACATCATTCCCATGAAGAGTCGTAAAACTGCAACCAAACAAAAAGGAAAGGTTATGCCTTTGTAGGAGAAGACTAAGCTCTGAAGTGTTACGGCTGAGAATCTGACCAACAATGCGCTAAACTTGTTGCAAGTATGTATGAAAGGTATTGAACTCTTTTCTTAAGATAACATTCTGGCATTTGTCTGTTGCATCTCCGGATAAGTAGCAAGGGGTGGTCGCAATACGGCACAGCGTACCGGCTCACTAAATCACGGCTAATAACTACCAACCGTGATACAATCTCAGCTTTCAATAATAAACCTACCCAATTGTACTGCCTTTCTTAGAAAGCTCATTGTTGTTCTTTACCGGTTGGCACGAACATGATACATTTTCTAATTATCTGCCACAATGACATTTCTATTAAGAATTGTATGAAATTCTATTTAGCTAGGAATGTTACGATAGGTTCCTTGATTATCAGGGGTTGTACTCGTACTTTCTATTCTAATCAGATGCGTAGTTCGTATGTAGGATGTGATAAAATCGTGTTACATTTTGTGAGTTAGGTAGGTACTTTTTTTTATTTATTTATTTAACTTTATTACAAAAATTGTAACAGGCGGACTTAAGGCCCAGGGACTTTTCTACCAGTCAACCTACAGGTGATGCGGATAAAAGCTAATTTTGGACGACATGGTACATTCTAATTTAACTATAATTTAATTACTATCTTCAAGTTTTACCAAAAATACATTTAACGATAATTTTATTCATATATATACTTATCTATATATTCATAAACATACATGGAAAAATACACAAATATTGCATAAATTCATAAACCCTACATAGACTACATAAATATTTATAATACTCTATGACAATTGGTGAAGATAATGAGCGCGCACAGCCCTCTTAAACGCCTGACGACTAGGGGCTTTGAGGACGTCAAAGGGAAGGGCGTTCCAAAGCATCACGGCTTGCTTGGTGAATGATTGATCTTATTTGAAACTTATTTGGTACCTTATGTCGTTTAAACATTTGTAAATGATATATGAAATTCATAGGACATTTTTTTTAATGCTTAAGTTTCTCTTCTAGTACAAAAGATAAATATTTCAGTATTGGCAGAGGACCAATCAATTCACTCAACATAGATATAATTAAATTGTGGCTGTGTCAAAGTTAGAGCTGGTTGTAATTTTAAAGAAGTAGATTCTGTATACCAAATTGTATATTTTTAGACATACTTATAAGTGACATCTTAACCCAAAAAACATTTCCGCAACAAAACTTTGTAATAAAATTTCACATTTCCGACATGTTCGCAACACGTAATTGACAGTACCTCATAAAGCATCAATTAGGATTTCAATATTAACTCGTTGTTTCAATATTGCAACAAACTATTAAATTTCGTTTAAAACCATGTCTGTATTGACAGAGCGTCAATATCTGAACAATAAATAGCCAGCTTAACACAACTGATTAAGGTTCAAAGTCGAATTTACTTATTTTACTAGCATGATATGTACGAATGTAATAATCCCATGTCAATCATTAAGGATGATCACATTGGTCGATTTCATTGGGCAAAAGTAAAACAAGGACACTGGCACTCAGCAAGATTGGATGAAATTTTCGCTAAAAAGGCATGATGTATAAATCTGTCAGTGTCATATTAATGCGTTTCTAACGCGAACAAACATGTTTACTAATTGCTGTTCCTTCTCTTAACTTCTATTCTAAGATTAAAAATACACTAAAATTAATGGCATGGTAAAAAGATTTCAACTTTTATCAACTGTATCCAAATCTGCTATTATGTCGGTAGAGCAATGTCTGCAAGATATGCAGATATTGTTTTAAAAAAAGTAATTAAATAAGTATACACGCTGACATTTCATTGTTTATGGAAAAAAAATGTCGTTTAGTAAATAAATTCTTCTATCCATATATGTAGTCCAAATTTGTGTATGACTCAAGATAAAAAAGTTGCGAAAAGACCACGTAGTTACGCCCGTCCAAAACTGCCGCGCCGCGTTACACCGATGAACTCGAAATCTAGCCTGCCGGCGGTACTGCTAATCGATCTCACGAGTTTTAATCAATTTTTTTTGATTCTGAATATTTATTTTCACTAGCTAATTAGGTCTTACTAACGATTCTTATGAAGTTGCCTGCGGCTCCAAAACCGGTGAAAATTCACCGTGTATGATAGTATAAGTATATGA
This sequence comes from Acrobasis suavella, assembly GCA_943193695.1. Taxonomy (NCBI): domain Eukaryota; kingdom Metazoa; phylum Arthropoda; class Insecta; order Lepidoptera; family Pyralidae; genus Acrobasis; species Acrobasis suavella. Next base: position 9,357,831 of record OW971935.1, read on the forward strand.
AACAGTACAGACAGTTTTCTTTTTAAATTAATCACTTGTCTCTATACTTACTAATCAACTCGCGCAATATGAAACTTGTTTTAACATCAACACTTGCAATATGTGTTTTACTAAAAGATGTTAAGTAATTGAACAATATGATGGCTGATCCCTTTCAAGCCGACATCATGCACTCGTGTTTCAATGTATACCTACCGTCATATGTATACTAATTACGTAACATATACATATTGATGCTTCTTGCGACATCAACTTATTATCTTTAGTTTTTATTTACTAGCTAATCTAAGCAGTCTGTAAATGAATTGAGATGTTTCCAATCTTGAAATATTAATTTTACGGTGTCTGATTGAATTAACGTTTTGAATACTCACTTTTACTTATGCAAATCAATTGGCAAAACAAAAATATGACGTCGTCCAAATGTTTTATAGGTAATTAAAATCGTCTTGTTAAGCTTAATTTCTTTTAAAAACAATGAATTCCGCATTATTTATTCAAAAATAATTTAGCCATAATTTTTGAACACGAGAAGTTGCAGTTTTTGTCAAACTTCCTTACTTCTTATGTTTTCAAATGTGTTAGTACTAATACTGGTGTGAGCTTTTTCGAACTGCTTTAAGACTTAGTGACTTTTATCTAGCGACGACAGTACGAGTATATTATACAATAGTAAACTAGCGTGGAGGTTTTCTCAAGATGTTTTCGTTTACTGCAAGAAAGTAGTTGTTGTTGAACATGACCTTCTTAAGATAAACCCAGAGTTACAAGTCACACCAAACTCATGCCTCACAGACGCAGAGACAGTGCTCAAACTGCATAGCCACTATCGCTAATCTAAACTACGTTACTTTATTATCTGTTAGTGTTTAAAAGCTACTTATCTTCGCAGTGTAATAGATTATTCTAATCTCGTCCGATCTCACAAGTATTATTATACTGACAATGCCTCGAGCACAGAAGTGTATCGGGCGGGCTGTGTAGTATTTGACAGTTTGCTCTCAATGGCTGTTGAGCCTTAGGCCTTGAAATTGTTGCTACAGTAGCCTGTAATTTATTATAATTTTGACTATAATTATGGGCATGATCACGAGTCTACATTGTTTGCAAATCAAATGGTTTATAAAGCGCTATTGTAGGTACTCTGCATTTCTAAAGTTTCATCCTCTGTCACACTAACTTCAGGTATGAATTAAAGAATCGGTACTGTGTTATTAACTTATTACTTTAGTTTGCGATACTATTTTTATTCAAGTCTATTTTTATTAAGCTTAGCTTAATTTTTAAAAGTAGAAGCCTTGATAATATTTTTTATGCAACTAAGTAAATATAAACTAATAAAAGCTCTATCAGTGATAAGTAAGAAAGCAATGTACCAATCTAAAATTTTATAAAATGATTCCGTAACTTTGTAGTTGCTATAAACTACCTACTTCTTCTTCTTGCAATTTAGGAGAGTTTTATCTTGACAGTGGAGAAAATAGAAGGTGCATGATAGAAGTAATAGACGAATACACGGTGACAGAACTACCCAGTATAGGATAAAAAAAACTAACAAAACACATTTCAAATGCGTATATTTTTTTTATGATTTCTTAATTTTTTTTTGGAACAGCTATATCTGAGTAAAACTGTTGAAATGATGATAAATGATAATTATCGTACCTCTATCTACATTTTTAGTTATTAATCAACAAAGATTTCTGATGCACGAACGTTTTGAAACGAACGTCATTGCATAATCAATACGTTGAGATATTGTTACAATATTACGACAAAGAATACAAATAACAAATCAACAACAAAGGTGTTACAAAACAACAGACAAAGGACACCTCGCGTTTGTAATGGTGTATCATTGTAGTCATCAGGAGCTATGATTGTATATATTGTATTCTAGAGTTAACCGAAAAATAAACTTATGACAAACATGTATCCTAACTAGACAACAAAAAAGATGGATCTGATTGATCTAAATTAAAGTAAGAAATATGCATATTTTTACATATTGCATAGTAAATATTTTATTTATTACAAATACACTACAAGTATCTAACATTAAAAATAAACTAAATTTAAACTAAAAGTATAGACCAATAAAAACTTTTCTAAAATGAACGAAAAATATTATTAAAAAAAATATTAGTATTTATATGGTTGATCTTCCGCGTGCTTGCTTGAGAGGCAAAAAAACCTTGAATGTACCAGCTGCTTTTCTTCACACACAGATCGTCAAAGCTGATCAAGGAAATGGACGAAAATGCGAATCTTATTAATAGCAACCCGACACTATTTTGATTCTTTTCACCTTCTCGCCGTGACGAATTAAATTCTACGTTGACATCACAACTCGACGTTAGAGTAAAAAAACATTAATACAGAAAAAAAAATCTTACAAGCTTTTGTGAGGCCTAAGTACTTTTCAAGACAAATGTAAGAAGCCTAATCTCGATAGGTTTGCATCGTTTTATTACAGTGTTTCTATGGCCCCTTCTGGCTCCATCATCAGATCAAATTCTTGTCACAATAATATTGCATTGTGATCTGATTCACATAAGCATACAAAGTTGGATGTAAAATCTCAATCGAAAACTGGGAAGTGGCTCATATTTAACTTGCCAGATTTGACCCAATCAAAAACCAATAATCAACAAACAGGGCAAGAAAAATAAAAGCTTGTAATATATAATAAAATAAAGCCAGTCAAACCGTTCAATAGTTGCAGACTTATACCTGCCTACTAAGCATTATGGACCAAAGAAACCTAAAGTTTCTCACGACAGTACGTGTACAAACAGTTTGTGCAGCAACAATTGAAGCATAATGTATCCACTGGCGTAGTACAACACCTCTACAGGCTCAAGAACTAATCATGGTCATTAAATAAAACGGGTAACAACGCTGGACAATCAATCTTAATACGTGAGGCGCCTTATTATGTATAATAGGTATTAGGTTCAGAACAAATATAAAATATAAGACTGAGCGCAAAGAGTACGTAAAGGGTAGGCAGATTTGCATGGTAAGTTAATTTCCTTGTGTCGTATTGTTCAATAAAAAGACAATTTAATGACCATTTAAGTCCTAGCTATTTTCTTTATAGCTAAGATTTATGCAGATGCCTTTAACTGCGCTTTCTTTCAAACAGTTTATTAAAACGCACCGTTAATAAATGATAGGAGAAGAGGGCTTGCTGTCAAAGAAAGCGTGATGGATTGATGTTTTGTTTAGTGTAATAACCTTTTATGACTCGTGTGGGATATGGGATATGGACGCTAGGTGATAAAGATGGAGAAAGGAAACTTGTAAGCGATTATGTGTTTAGCCCATAAAGCTTATTTATGGAAAGTATCATTGATTTGCATCACAATCGGTTGATCATCTATTATCATCAACCTTACAATTTGACGATCTCTGTGGCCTAGAAAGGCATCATGCCACGCTATCACACTAGAGATCCCGGGTTCGATCCCCGGACAGGGCAAGATGGAAAATGATCTTTTTCAGATCGACCTGGGTTTTAAATGTTTATCTACTTTATGTATTTGCTATAAAATATCGTATCGTTGAGTTAGTATCTCATAACACAAGTTTCGAACTTACTTTGGAGTTAGCTCAATCTGTGTAATGTATATATTTTATATTTATTAATTATTATTTATTTATCAAACAGTTACAAATTCGTTTCTCTAAAAAATTTGACTAATGTTTCATCCGCTGCATAGCAATAGCATCCTTGAATGCACTCCAGTTTTTTCCGGTCTTATTAGTGGACACTAATAAGTCCGAAAAAAACTCCAGAGGGAAAAAACACGTAATATTACCTGACCGGATGGTAATGAGAATGTTGGAAGTGTTTTAGGGCCAGATTTTTGCACGAGACTAATAGTTGGACATAAGTCTCATGGGAAAAGCTGGTTATATTGACGAAGTGAGTCACCCCTGAAGTATGAATCAATTGCCCGTATTTTTTTTTCTTTTCGAGCCATGATAATGATACAATGTCGTTCATACATTCATATTTTAGTTAATTTAAAAATGTTATTTCTTGAAAAGAAGTGACATTTTCCGGCAACAAGTATTCACTTCAGTAAATGAATATTGATATTTGTGCATATTGTAAGTAAATTAAGATTGTAATCTTATAATAAATATACCCTTAACAGTTACCAACTGCTCATAAAAACATAATCAAGTCCTTTATTTTATTGGACTAAGAATTAATTTTATTAAAGTTTACGTCATTAAAAGATTAAAGCTCTTGCCTTTGCTGACCACTCACGTTAGAAAGCATCGAGAAGAAGAGATAAAGACATTTGGAAGGAAATGGAAGAGACCTTTTCCCGGCAATGGGATGATATAGGTTAGGTAAATAGTTTTTCAAAGCTAAAAACCGACTTCACTCCTAAACTATACAATCGATTTTGATAAAGTTTCAATAGGACCAATTAGAAAGTATAACCTTGCAAACAAAAAAATAATAATTTCCAAATCGTTCCAGGCGTTTTCGAATAATCGGTGAACATACATCAAAAAATCGCGACGGATAGATAACCTATTCCTTTTTGGATGTTGGTTTAAAAAATCTTTAAATGTGCTTGTTTCAAAATTGTGAATTGATTAAATTTTTTAAAGTACTTACATGTATTTGTAATACTAGTGCGAGATTATTATATATTGGCTACTTAGCCAAATATTAAGTTATGCTTTCATATTCACACTGGCGATTTAGGTTAGGACCAATCAATTCACTCAACATAGACCTAATTCAATCGTGGCTGTGTCAAAATTAGAGTTGATTGTATGTTTAGTAAGTAGATTCTGTATCAAATTGTATATTTTTAGATATACATGAGAAGGCTTAACCCAAAAAAACATTTCCGCAACAAAACTTCGTAATAAAATTTCACATTTCCGACATGTTCGCAACACGTAATTGATAGTACCTCATAAAGCATCAATTAGGATTTCAATATTTACTCGTTGTTTCAATATTGCAACAAACTATTAAATTTCGTTTAACACCATGTCTGTATTGACAAGGCGTCAAAGATTCAAAGATTCAAATGTTTATTCAGTAATTAGACCTTTACAGGCACTTTTACACGTCAATAAGTATAATTTATGTTACGTGTAAAGTATATTAAAATTTAATTTATTTTTAAGGAAAAGCTACCGCAGCGCTTCGTAACGACCACTGCTGAGAAGAAACGCCGAAAGAAACTCATTTTCACAGTATTGGTCGCCTACTCGCCAGAAGGGCTTTGTCATATTATTATAATTGTCTTTTAATTAATAAATACTTATCGTATCGTATCGTACGTCAATATCTGAACAATAAATCGCCAGCTTAACACAACTGATTAAGGTTAAAAGTCAAATTTACTTATTTTACTAGCATAATATGTACGAATGTAATAATCCCATGTCAATCATTAAGGATGATCACATTGGTCAATTTAATTGGGCAAAAGTTAAACAAAGACACCTGCACTCAGCAAGATTGGATGAAGTTTTCGTTAAAAAGGCATGCTGTATAAATCTGTTAGTGTCATATTAATGCGTTTCTAAAGTAAACAAACATCTTTACTTATTGCTGTTTCTTCTCTTAACTTCTATTCTAAGATTTAAAATACACTGAAATTAATGGCATGGTAAAAAGATTTCAACTTTTATCAACTGTATCCAAATCTGCTCTTATGTCGGTAGTGCAATGTCTGTAAGATATGCAGATATTGTTGTAAAAAAAGGTAAATCAAATAAGTATACACGCTGACATTTCATTGTTTTTGAAAAAAAAAATATCGTGTAGTAAATAAATTCTTCTATCCAAATTTGTGTATGACTTAAGATAAAAAAGTTGCGAAAATGATTTTCGATCGAGACCACGTAGTTACGCCCGTCCAAAACCACAGAATAGAGACATATACAGTATTCACGCTCGGCGCTGTCCTTGAAAAATATATCTACGCCACGCGTACGCTAGGGCTGCCTGCCTACACTTTTGATATTGGAATGTGAATGAAAATAAAAATACATGTTATGTTTTTTTTTAGTTTTAGTAGATTTAATAAAAAAAATACACAGATGATTTCACGCGACAGATAAATATTTGCGCCTCGACTGAGAAGTACGAAAGACTTTAATAAATTTTAATGTATAAAACAATCTGCATTCACATAATCAAGTGAACATTCGTAAAAAAATCCTTTTCGAAAGTCGGTTAAAAATGAAAATTAAGTTATTCCTGTTTGTTCAATCCGGTCAGATTGAAAATGAGACCGGATTGCAAGCCCTACTTTTTTCAGCACGAAGCAACTCGTAATAAAAAATTTTTGGTGACCCATCCGATATTCAAATGCTGCGGTTGTTACTTAACGTATCATCGCATGTGCTACCTACAGCAATCAAAATCCTAATACAAAATCTTACTTAAAATAAATTATAGGTAGGTACCTACTTAACGTTAATCTTACTAGATTCAAGATTAGATGATAGATCTTACTAGATGAAAGGTAGGTAAACATTATAATAACTTTTAATGATATTCTAATTCAATACTAATATATGTAAGTAGCTAAGTACCACATTAGTAAGATATGTAGCCTAGGAAACGACTACCTACCTACTAGCTTTTTTTCGCGATCGTAGGGCGTAGGTAGGTAAGATACGTCACTTATGTCACTGTCTTCCACCTTACCCACTTATTTACTTTTAAGTCCAGGTATTTTAATCTGTGGAAAAAAGGAAATTCTTACATAATAAAAATGAAACAAATTAAGTCCTAGTAGGTACCTATATAAAAACTATTTTTTGCCTTACCTTTCGGTGTTTTGAGGTACCTAACCTAAAAAATATCTCTGGGTGCTTTAGTGATGCATGTAAGCAACCAAAAATAACACAATTTCGTCTATGTTTTGCCATATTATTCCACGAATAAGAAAAAATCTATACTATAATAAAAAAGTAAAAAAATGTGTCTGTAAATTGAATATTTAAAAAAAAATATTTGAGGCGATGGAGACATATTAATAGAGTAAGAAAATAAAAAAAATGTCTGTCTGTTTGTCTGTTTGTCTGATTGTACACGCTGATCTCTGGAAATACTGAACGGATTCGAATGAAACTTTTTTTGTTATATAGCTGTTAAGCCTGGGCACCTAGGCTATAATTGATTTTTGAAAATGGAACACATGATGCAGAACTATAATGGTCCAGCTAAACTATAAGAAATATTAAAATGCTGCCTTCGCAAGAGTTGTTAAGTCTGATGAAAACTTTTTGTTGAGGTATAATAAAAATGGCCAAGCGCGATTCGGACGCGCGAGAAACGGAAAGGCTATCAAAACAATAGAAGATAATACAATGCCACTCCGAGTCATCGTTGAGTAACTTAGGCAACTTTCTCATTTGCACAATAGATAACGGGGTAGCATCCCTTATTCATCCGCATAACTTGCATAACTCGAATAATTGTCAAAATAAGTCATAGATGATGAGTAAGCCACATGCCTGTACTTTTATCAGCCCTTCGGGCCTATATATACATAGGAAGACCAAATACTGTTGATTCATTCCTTTCTGATCTTCATTAGAGTTAAGACGTAAATATTGTATTCGTCATTTAAGAAGTAAATAAAGTTCTTTTTTTAAAAGGCATCAAAGTGTCAATAGCGTAACTGGCGCCCGAACGTAAGGGGCCGTAATTATTTTTTTTGCAAAAATTAATCTCTCTTGAGCATCGACGGTCTCCGAACTCACTACAAAAACGTACGTTAGAAGACTGGACATCCGCAGCGGCAAGCAAGAGCAACCTCAAGACTGCACAACGCGGAACCAGCGCAGAGGATCAAGAAGAAGACTTCACACAAAGCTTCTATAGATACCAATGCTGACACTCTGGTGCATCACCTGTGTTGCTCTTAAACTGTGAGTACCTTTGGATTTGAATACTGGCTACTCCCTCCGGAAGAACTATCCTCTTACCACCAAGGATGAATCCCCCTGTCCAAGTAGGAGATAACCGCCCCCATTTAAATGAAAATAGACTTGTTCCTATACCCAGCTATGATGGTACAAACAGACGTGACTTACGATCCTTTATAATTGCATCAGAGAGCTTTCTAACACATTCCCCATTAGATAATATGATAAAAATACTCACCAAATTATCAGGGAAAGCAGCTTGTGTTTTATGGGAATCGAGGCATGAATTCCAATGGGCTAATATAAAAACAACATTATAAAAATATTGCGGACGATGGGTAGTGGAATTAAATGATATTTTTATCGAAATCCAAAATATCCTACCTCGTTCAGATAGATTCATAGATCTAATTGAGGAGTTAGATTCTTTGATATTAGAAGGTGCTGATATTTGCAGGTTAGACAGCTCTCAGACAGGACTGGAGCAGCTTGCTAAAGACGCCCTGTTAAGATTTCTGCCACCTGATGTTCAGCGCGGTGCTATATTAAAAAATTATACGACTGTTTGCAGGGAAATAGCACGAATGGAAATAGACGGACTGAGGATACCGCTAAAGACCATTACGTCACCAGGACAATCTAGTCGCCCTATTAGATCTATAAATAATTTTAATTATTATAATAATCAACCTAAAATTAATATGCATTTTAGACTATCACAACCTATAAATAACGCTAACGTTAATACACCTCATTTACAACGACATACTTATCCAACATCTCCCTTTAGCATGCGACAAAGACAACAAGCACTTATTCCAAAATATAATCAGCCTCCGAGATTTCAACGGTATCAACGACCTCCATTCCAACAGTACCATAAACCTCAATTTAACTTAATCAAATCTCGACAAAATCAAAACTTAACAAAATCAAAAACCTCAACCTCTACTTAATGAAAACCAAGATGTGACTATGCGCACAGTCTCAGCTAGACTTCCAGTTAATCGCGACCGTAATACACTATTTTTTCAACAATCTGACTGTCCCACTACTGAAAATGATCAGCAGGAAACATACGATACGGACTATGAATATTGCCCGCCGGAAGAGTATTATTATCCCCCTGATATTGAGGAAAACTACGAGGATTTTCCGACTGATGCCTCAGCCAACAACAAGCCTTAGTAGATCTTCACGCACACTATACTAATTACCAATTACCCCATATTCAACTTCCAGAAAGTGAACAAAAAATATTAATAGATACCGGAAGTATGCGATCTTTTGTACGCCCTCATATTGCTCAGGAACTTTTGAAAGACGGTTTAGCAGAATATTGCGATGAGCATTTTACCGTTAAAACTGCACATATCTCTACAAAACATCAAGGTAAAATCATTACACCCCCTATTTCCACTGGCAACGACTATTTCCACAGTCAAACGCATCAATTGAATTATACATATTTGATTTCTCAGATCGGTACGATTACCTCTTAGGTTGGGACTCATTAGCCCTCCTTAACGTAGTAATTTATCCGGGATACCATTGCCTTGCTTACGAGGAAACTATTGTTCCTTTATTCTATTCAGAGGACAAAGACACTATTCAATCAATTTTAAATAACTTCCAAGATATTTTTGCTGAAGATGCTTTGAAATTGTTTAGCATAAAATCAACTTAAATTAATGAACCGATCTATCAAAGACCTTATAGACTACCTGAGATCCAACGCCGCGAAATTACAAAACAAATAAATGAGATGCTTAACAATGGAATAATAAAATCATCTGACTCGCCTTGGTCAAGCCCGGTGCATTTAGTAGAAAAACATACTGAGCCAGGTACTTCAAAGAAATGGCGATAAGTCATCAACTATCGCAGACTTAACGAGCAGACGTGTAGTGATAAGTTCCCGTTACCTCACATTGAAGACATTTTTTCGAAACTTAACGGATCTAAATACTTTTCTACCCTAGATTTAACAGCCGGTTATCATCAAATTAAAATGTCACCCGAATCAATTCCCCTTACTGCCTTTTCAACGCCAGATGGTCATTACGAATATACTCGAATACCGTTTGGATTGAAGAACGCTCCCGCTACCTTTCAGCGCGTAATGACTAATATATTAAGTCATTTAATTAAAAAAAAAATTCTGCCTAGTTTATTTAGATGACATCATCGTATTTGGAACGACACCCACAGAACATCACGAAAAATTAAAAGCCGTGCTCGAAACTCTTAAGAAAAACAACTTACGGGTAAACAAAGAAAAATGTAAATTCTTTCAAACTTCAGTACAATTTCTAGGCCACGTATTAACCGCCGACGGACCATGCCCCCGTAAAATCGAGGCTATTCATAAATTCCCTGTTCCTAAAACAACTAAAGAAATAAAATCATTTTTAGGACTCGTTTCGTATTATACAAAGTTTATTCCTAATCTTAGTCACATTGTAAAGCCTTTAACTGAATGTACAAAAAAAAAGTACCCATTAAACACACGGAAGAATTTTTCAATGCATTCAATAAAGCCAAAACCCTCATATCCAACCCACCTGTTCTGAAATACCCCAATTTTGACCAGACCTTTACAATAACCACTGACGCAAGTGATAAGGCCTTAGGCGCAGTCATATCTCAAGATAATCATCCTGTCGCGTATGCGTCATGCACCCTTAATGAATCAGAACAAAAATATAACACCACCGAAAAAGAACTGTTAGGAATTTTATACTCACTAACACAATTCAGAGCCTACATTTATGGTAGAAGATTTATTTTAGAAACCGATCATCAACCACTCATTTGGTTAACAAAATTAAAAGAACCGAATGCAAAACTAACTAGATGGAGACTCAAATTACAGGAATACGATTTCGAAATAAAGCATAAAAAAAGATCTACCAATCATGTAGCCGACGCCCTTTCCCGCATAGAAATAAATTTTCATAAATCCGATGTAGCCACGATTCATAGTAATGCTGATGATTCGGATAATGGATTCGAAATAAGACACTCCCATCCGCCAAGGTGCATGAATCGCATATACGTATCGAAAGGTCTGAAATCATTTGTGCCTACACAGAAGGATAACAAAGCTTATGATTACGAAGTTAAAATAGATAACCCAGAGCAATTCAAAGAATTTTTGTCAAAATATTGCTCAGGTAAGCGCTATGCTCTTATCTGCACAGATAAATTTTTATAAATGAACTTGTACGAGATTTCTTCTCTAGACTTCGAATTAAACAACACATTACTACCTTTTAGCATCACACTTCACATGGAGATATAGAGCGACTCCATTTAACACTTATTGAAAGACTTAGAGCATATCATGAAGTGCACCCTAAAGAACCTATTAAAATGCCCATGATTACCTTTGGTTATAACTCTACTATCCACAGTGTTTTAAAAAAAAACTCCAAACGAATTACATTTTCTCCGTGAAATCAATCTGCCTATGGATTCAAGTTTTACATCAGAATATTTAAATAAAATCAAAGGACATGCGCAAGATGCTAAAAAGAAAATTGAAAAATTAAATAAACTGCAAAGCCCTAAATTACCAGATGTAAAGATAGGAACTAAGATTTACATACGCCAGCACAATAGAGCAAAAAATAAAAATGCATTCCGCGGTCCTTATGAAGTAATTTTAATAAGACCCCATAACACAATAGAATATAAAGCTCAAAGATAAATATAGACTTAGCCACATTTCTGAAATTAAAATTCCAGATGTGAAGGACGTCTCACTCAACTCTCGGGACGAATCCTGATCATCAACATGGGCGAAGTTAATACGCAAGAGGATGAATGGACTCTTATTCACCCTGTAAATCTACAACCTCTTTTTAATGAGTATTATAAACTATCCTATGTTGCACTGAACATATCAGATGAAAGCATGGAAATGCATCGCCTTCAATATTTAAAGAATCGACTCAGTCATTGCGTATCAGCCCGACTACAGCCTCAACGCAACAAACGAGGTTTAATTAACGGGTTAGGTACTATAGTGAAAGCCATCACTGGCAATTTGGACAACGACGATCTAGTCAATATTGAACACAAGTTTAGTCTCACTGCTGACATCGAGGATAGCCTGAACAAACGAATTAATGATATATCGTTGCAATTCAATGCCTTGATAACTCGCATATACCACAGTGAATATCAAGCAAGTTACAAGTCACACTAAACTCATGCCTCACAGACGCAGAGACAGTGCTCAAACTGCATAGCCACTATCGCTAATCTAAACTACCTTACTTTATTATCTGTTAGTGTTTAAAAGCTACTTATCTTCGCAGTGTAATAGATTATTCTAATCTCATCCGATCTCACAAGTATTATTATACTGACAATGCCTCGAGCACAGAAGTGTATCGGGCGGGCCGTGTAGTAAATACTACAAATGACAGTTTGCTCTCAATGACTGTTGAGCCTTAGGCCTTGAAATTTTTGCTACGGTAGCCTGTAATTTACTATAATTTTGACTTTAATTATGGGCATGATCACGAGTCTACATTGTTTGCAAATCAAATAAGTAAATGGTTTATAAAGCGCTATTGTAGGTCCTCTGCATTTCTAAAGTTTCATCCTCTGTCACACTAACTTCAGGTATGAATTAAAGAATCGGTACTGTGTTATTAACTTATTACTTTAGTTTGAGATACTATTTTTATTCAAGCCTATTTTTATTAAGCTTAGCTTAATTTTTAAAAGTAGAAGCCTTGATAATATTTTTTATGCAACTAAGTAAATATATTTACTTAAAAGCTCTATCAGTGATAAGTAAGAAAGCAATGTACCAATCTAAAATTTTGTAAAATGATTCCGTAACTTTGTAGTTGCTATAAACTACCTACTTCTTCTTCTTGCAATTTAGGAGTTTTATCTTGACAGTAGAGAAAATAGAAGGTGCATGATAGAAGTAATAGACGAATACACGGTGACAGAACTACCCAGTATAGGATAAAAAAAACTAACAAAACACATTTCAAATACGTATACTCTTTTTATGATTTCATTAATTTTTTTGGAACAGCTATATCTAAGTAAAACTGTTGAAATGATGATAAATGATAATTATCGTACCTCTATCTACATTTTAAGTTATTAATCAACAAAGATTTCTGATGCACGAACGTTTTGAAACGAACGTCATTGCATAATCAATACGTTGAGATATTGTTACAATATTACGACAAAGAATACAAATAACAAATCAACAACAAAGGTGTTACAAAACAACAGACAAAGGACACCTCGCGTTTGTAATGGTGTATCATTGTAGTCATCAGGAGCTATGATTGTATATATTGTATTCTAGAGTTAACCGAAAAATAAACTTATGACAAACATGTATCCTAACTAGACAACAAAAAAGATGGATCGGATTGATCCAAATTGAAGTAAGAAATATGCATTTTGTTACATATTGCAAAGTAAATATTTTATTTATTACAAATACACTACAAGTATCTAACATTAAAAATAAAACTAAACTTAAACTAAAAGTATATACCAATAAAAACTTTTCTAAAATGAACGAAAAATATTATTTAAAAAAAATATTAGTATTTATATGGTTGATCTTCCGCGTGCTTGCTTGAGAGGCAAAAAAACCTTGAATGTACCAGCTGCTTCTCTTCCTACACAGATCGTCAAAGCTGATTAAGGAAATGGACGAAAATGCGAATCTTATTAATAGCAACCCGACACTATTTTGATTCTTTTTTTCACCTTCTTGCCCACCATCGCGCCAAACGTGTTAAGTGTATGTGTGCATTGGTGACGAATTAAATTCTACGCTGACATCACAACTCGACGTTAGAGTAAAGAAACATTAACATAGAAAAAAAAATTCTTACAAGCTTTTGTGAGGCCTAAGTACTTTTCAAGACAAATGTAAGACGCCTAATCTCGATAGGTTTGCATCGTTTTATTACAGTGTTTCTATGGCCCCCTTCTGGCTCCATCATCAGATCAAATTCTTGTTACAATAATATTGCATTGTGATCTTATTCACATAAGCATACAAAGTTGGATGAAAAATCTCAATCGAAAACTGGGAAGTGGCTCATATTTAACTTGCCAGATTTGACCCAATCAAAAATCAATAATCAACAAATAGGGCAAGAAAAATAAAAGCTTGTAATATATAATAAAATAAAGCCAGTCAAACCGTTCAATAGTTGCAGACTTATACCAGCCTACTAAGCATTATAGACCAAAGTAACCTTTAGTTTCTCACGACAGTACGTGTACAAACAGTTTGTGCAGTAACAATTGAAGCATAATGTATCCACTGGCGTAGTACAACCTCTACAAGCTCAAGAACTAAGCATGGCCATTAAGTAAAACGGGTTACAACGCTGGACAATCAATCTTAACACGTGAGGTGCCTTATTATGTATTAGGTTCAAAATAAATATAAAATATAAGACTGAGCGCGAAGAGTACGCAAAGGGCAGGAAGATTTGCGTTTCAAGTTAATTTCCTTGTATTATAGTGTTCAATAAATAGGCAATTTAATGACCAGGTAGGTATAATAATCATGCCAAAAAAGTGGTAAACAAAATAATGAAAAAAAAAATTTAAGGTAGCTCCCATACAAGTAAAGTAGAAGTAATTTTTTTTTTCAATAACCCGTATCGTTGAATAGGTCTTTAAAAATATAGTGAGCTTGTGAACATCATTTTTCGATTGAAGGATCCGTTTCTGAAATACTTATTTGATTTTATATTGCAAATTTTTGTTAGTCAAGTTCCCCCCCCCCCCCCATCTATCTACTAAACGGTTATACATGTAAAAAAAATCACAGCAGTAGTACATATAACGAGGTTTAAAGGAAAACTATCAAAGCTATGTAGGGTTTACAAATTAAAAAGTCATAAGCTACCAACTTATAAAATGTACTCCGAAAAGGAAAAGTTTATACAAATTAAATAGAAAATTCGTTTTTAGACATTTTTAGTGGCGTGAACTCAAAAAGTGGGCATTCGCAACTACGGAACCCTACACTGCGCGTGGCGCGACACGCACTTGGCTGGTTTTTACATCTATAACTAGTCTGCACGTCAGTCAAGCACAGCAGGTGTAAGTTAACGTTTATACCTGAGTAAACATTATTTGCGTAAAATTCCAACTTAATTTTTACTCGACTTCAAAAAACGGAGAAGGTTATTAATTCGTCGGAATCTTTTTTTTAATGTTTACCAATTACTCAAAGACGTCTAGACCAATTCGGAAAATCCTTTTTTGTTTGAAAGGTCATACTTGTCAGGTTGCCCCATAGAAATTTCATCAAAATTTGTTGGGTAATTTGGTGTCGAAGTCGGTTTTTAGTTTTGAAAAATATAATACACAGTGAAATCAAAATGTAGATTAGTCTAAGTAAACAATGACTACTTCGTCAAGTAATTCATTTTAGATTATCCACTATAATCTTTCCTTAAAATATTATTTTGTGAAATGTTATATACGATAGGTAAGTAGGTACAATTTCTAAATGCGTGGCGCCTTTTCTTTTTTATAGTATGTTGAATTGTATCAAGGTGCATTATGCAGATGCGTTTAACTGCGCTTTCTTTCAAACAGTTTATTAAAACGCACCGTTAATAAATGATAGGAGAAGAGGGCTAGCTGTCAGAGAAAGCGTGATGGATTGATGTTTTGTTTAGTGTAATAAGATTTTATGACTCGTGTGGGATATGGGATATGGACGCTAGGTGATAAAGATGGAGAAAGGAAACTTGTAAGCGATTATGTGTTTAGCCCATAAAGCTTATTTATGGAAAGTATCATTGATTTGCATCACAATTTGATCGTCTATAATCATCAACCTTACAATTTGACGATCTCTGTGGCCTAGTGGTCATCATGCTACACTGGAAAATGTTTTTTTTTTTAAGATTGACCTGGGTTTTGAATGCTTATCTATTATTGTATTTATTATAAAATATAGTTCGTTCGTTCGTATCGACGAGTAAATACAGTTAATATTATTTATTATAAATATAGTTCGTTGGTTCGTATCGACGAACGAAATATATTTATAATAGTACTATTGAGTGAGTATCCCATAACACAAATCTCGAACTTACTTTGGGGCTAGCTCAATCTGTATAATTTGTTCGTATATTATATATTTAATATTATTTATTTTTCAAACAGTTACAAATTTGTTTTTCCATTAGGAATAGAACGCAAAAGGTTGTAAGGAAATTTGACAGTTCTTTCATCCGCTGCATAGCAATAGCATACTTGAATGCACTCCAGTTTTTTCCGGTCTTATTCTGTTAGTGTCCAGATCCAGTGGGAAAAAAACACCTAATAATCATCATCATCATTTCAGCTGCATAACGTCCACTGCTGGACATAGGCCTCTCCTAAGGATTTCCAAAATGACCGTACAAGAGCGGCCTGCATCCTTTCCAGCAACCTTGGTCGGGTCGCCTGACCACCTTGTGGGTGGGTGTCCTACGCTTCGCTTGCCAGTACGAGGCCATTCGAGAACCTGTTTGCCCCATCGGTTATCGGTTCTTCGCGTTATGTGTCCCGCCCACTGCCACTTTAACAAGCTAATCCGCTGGGCTATGTCAGTGACTTTTATTCTCCTACGAATTGCCTCATTTCTGATCCGATCACGTAGAGAAACACCGAGCATAGCCTTTAGCGCGCTGAGCGACCTTGAGCCTTCTTATGAGACCCATAGTAAGGGACGACGTTTCAGAGCCAGAAGTCATCACTGGGTAACACATTGATCAAACACTTTCGTCTTGAGGCACTTAGGTATTTTTGATGCGAAGACACTGCGTAGCTTCCCGAACGCTGCCCAGCCATCGGATTCGTCGAAAGACCTCGTCCTCCTAATAATAACCTGACCGGGCAGTAATGAGAATGTTGGAAGTTGAAAATGTTTTTAGGGTCCTAGCATTAGTCTCATGGGAAAAGCTGTTTATACTGACGGACTGTGTCACCCGTGAAGTATGAATCAATTGCCCGTATTTTGTTTTTCATTTTGTGCCATGAAAAAGATACTATGTCGTTCATACTTTATATTGTAGGTCATTTGAAAATATTATTTCTTGAAAGAGTTGACATTTTCCGGCAACAAGTGTTCACTTCAGTAAATGAATATTCATTATTGTGCATATTGTAAGTTAATTAAGGTCGTAATATTATAATAAATGTGCCCTTAACAGCCACCAACTGCTCATAAAAACATAATCAAGTCCTTTATTTCATTAAACTCGAATTAATTTTTTTAAAGTTTACGTCATTAAAAGCTTAAATCTCTTGCCTTCGCTGACCACTCACGTTGGAAAGCGTCGACAAGAAGAGATAGAGACATATGGAAGGAAATGGAAAAGACCTTTTCCTTCCCAGCAATGGGATGATATAAGTTAGGTAAATATTTTTTCAAAATTGAAAACCTATTTCACCACCTAACTACACAACCAATTTCGGACCACTTGGAAAGTAACCACTAGACAACAAAAAAAATCCAAATCGGACCAGGTGTCTTAGAATAATCATGAATAAAAATCGCGACGAATTGATAACCTCCTCCTTTTTTGAAGTCGGTTAGAAAAAACCTTAAATGTGCTTTTTTCGAAATAGTGAATTCCAACACTGAATAACTTTTATTATTCTGATTGAACTTTAACAGTCATAACAGTAGGTCTATAGTATTCTCGTACTACAGTACAGTTACTAATTCTGTGCTACAGGTTGACTTTTTAACCACTAACCAAAGTTTTGGAGCAAGTTCATTCTATGATACTTAACCAAAAAACACTCTGTAAGTATATTAAGTAGGTAACATGAAATAAAAAAGCATTTACCGCCATACTTTCGATTGTGCAATCACTACTTACTGAAATGATGACAGTACTGAGAAACAATAGCAAAATCTTTTATCAATAAAGGTTTTAACAAACGCAGTGCAAGACATGGCGTAGGGATTTATTTCTTAAAAATCTATCCCTTGACTTTTATTTGTTTATTTTCTATATTAAAGTATTAGTAAAAAAACAAGATTTGTTTATTGGAAAATACGGAAAAAAATGATAGTTTTTTAAGTTACTGTTAAGTTTTTTATTTAAATAGCTAAGATACGATAATTTACATATTTACAAATAAAAAAAAGTTAAATAACTACTTTTAATTTTATCTAAAAAAAATTATTTAATTTACTTACAAATTACACTTACACAAGAGGAATCCATCACAGCATTTTGTAAAATTGCCGATTAAGATTTTACAAATACGCGTTGTTGTCTGCTTAGCACCTTAGAAACCCTGTCACGATCCTCAGTAATGCTCGGAATAAGTCACATTGCCCAACTGTGATTAAACTTGTTTAATTGTAGCCATTAGGCACTCTTTGTCTTCACTTGGCTTTAGATAGTAGGCTAGTTTAGCTACTACCGATTTCGCTACTAAAAGACTTCCATGCTTATGAAACTACTTATAGGCTAGTTTATTATATGATTGCTTAAGATAGGAAATGGCTGCTACCCTTCTAAGATCTTAGTTGATTATGAAGAGCTCGATGGCTCAGTGGGAGTACATATTAAATAAGTATAACGACTAAGTTAAGTTTCTCAAGTAAGTATAACCCTGTCCCAGTTGATTAGGTGATCACAAGTGGCACAAAAAATATTTCAGGCCCCTACGTGATTCGGAAAGCTAACTAAGCTGTCATCATTGTACAGCAGTCGTCAAGCTATGGCAGATGCATTTAGGGGACTTGAAGAAGCTGGAACTAGCACTACAAATACCTACGTGTAAATAGCCAACTAAGTAAGTTGTGCTCTCATATTCACACTGACGGTTTAGATTGAAATACTGCACCACTGAAAAAAAACTCTTACCTAAATGAAAATTGTAAGTGGCTAGAGACAGAAAAGCTGTCGGTAGGACTTCTGGAAATATTTGTCTCAGTAGCAATATGGTAAATATGGGCGATTTGTAATGGGATTCACATTCTCAGTAGTACTACAGGTAGAACCTAGGACTAGCTTTAAAAAACTTGTATTGCGTTTTTCTTGCTGCCTAGCCTACAAAGTCATTAGTTACATAGAAAATCATACAAAACAAAGCTTGACATTATCTTGGCCAGTTATCCTAATTAGTTTACGAGTGGCCACTATCGTTTATCACAGACCCTGTGGTTTGCTACTAGCCTGTCATCGTACATTTCCACAGAGACCGCTCGAAAGCGATGTAAATACATGACTACGAAATTAATTTTGACAGATCGAAAGCGGTGTAGACATTTAATTTCACTAATTTTATGCGTTTGTTTATAGATTATATGCAAGGTTATAATTTGTTGTAACTATTGGGTCTGGTGTTTAAACCTCAATTATAAATAAAAGCTCTACCACAAAGCTATGATTTGTCGGCCCAAAAATCGCTTATGTTAGTACTTTAAGTTGTAATAATGGCGATGTTACTGTGAATTTTAGCAGCTTGCTATACTACATTCTTGAAACACGGCTAAGAATATACGCAGGCGTGTACGATAAGTTTTTGTGATATAGCTAGGCAGGTACAATCAACACACAAGTCATTAAGCTATTAGGGTTGAGCTAAATCTGGCAGCACGGAACAGCACTTTTCTATGTTGTTATCCTTTTCTGTCACTTGCTAGAGCGAGACAGAGCGACGGAACGCTTCAGCATGGCCTGTGCTGAAGCTTTCCTTCGCTATTTTGTCAATTTTTTTATCGTACGAGTACGTGTACTTAATACAACAAGCCTATACCTAATAACAGCTATTGAAATATTGCGCAGCTAAGAATCTAGCTCCTATTCCGTTGTAATTATCGCAGAAATGATTTGTTGTTGTTCTTTTTATATTTAAAATCGTGTACAAAAGATTACAGTAATGCCATTGTTTTTATCAACCGTTATTATCGCTGCTGTGTATTAGAGCTTTAAAATTACCTATAGTTGTGACTAGACCACGTTTGAGCTATGACTTTAACTTATATCCATAGTATCCGTATCTTAAACGTACACGAGTAAGTAATCGTTAGAGATTGCAGTAATATTAATGATGTTTCTAAAGTGCTGTGATCCTAACAGCTTTAATATCTGGTTACTGTTATTCATTTTCCGTGTTATCCTTTGACAAGCAAGATGAATTATGATTGGTTTAATTTATTTTCATGTGATCTGTTGCGGATTTGTCATTAATTTCCTTTCCGAGAAGTTTGTAGCTTTAGTGGATACGAGTTTTACTTATAGTTATGTTATGTAAATTCTTTATTGTAAAAAAGGATACAACACAAATACAAAAGAAAACATTACAAAGGCGGACTTATCCCTTTAAGGGATCTCTTCTAGTCAACCCAGAACCAAAGGAAAGAATGACATTGAGTAGGGTGGAACATTGTACAACACTTATGGGCAACTATTCATCCAAATTTATAAATAAATGTATATAAACATACATATAAACATAAATATATAAAAATACATAAAATATAAATAAATAACTCAATTCTGGTCAGGAATCTTCATAAAAGTTTTTGACCCTAGCTTTAAAGGAATACAAGGTAGTTGAATCTTTAATACTAGATGGTAATTCATTCTATAAATGAGCAACCATGACAGCAAATGACTTTGCATAAGCTAGAAAAGAGGAAGTAGGTATGTCAAGAATCTTATTACAAGTTCGCAGGCGGGGATCAATGACTCGAAATTGGAATTTGTCTTTAAGGTAATTAGGAAGGATAGAATTGTGAAGCATATTAAAAAGAAAAGTAAGAACATGTAGAATGCGACGGGTTTTTTATCGTTAACCAACTCAGGCGAGAACAGTATTCAGATATATGATCAAACTTACGAAGCCCAAACACATATCGAACACACATGTTCTGAAGTCGCTTCAGCTTGTCAGCCAATTCTTCCGTGAGATTTAGGAAGACCACATCCGCATAATCTAATATAGAGAGCAATAACGAGCGAGCCAGAAGCGCCTTAGTTTCACTAGGCAGGAAATTCTGCAAGCGTCTCAACGAATGTAGAGAAGCAAAAATTTTCCGGCTAAGCTCATTGATTTGCGGGGCCCAAGATAGAGTTTCATCCATGACAATACCAAGGTTATTAACAACTGAAGAGAGAGGGATGATATCATTAACCAAGACAACATCCGGGAACGCCATGGACCTAAAATTGGAGATGAAATGAGAACTGCCTATAACGATGGCTTGAGATTTTGCAGCGTTGACATTTTGCATTCCGCAATGATCGAGGTCGGGGTTAATGGTTGAAATAGCCATATTGAAATTTTCGAGAG
Organism: Acrobasis suavella; assembly: GCA_943193695.1. Classification (NCBI taxonomy): domain Eukaryota; kingdom Metazoa; phylum Arthropoda; class Insecta; order Lepidoptera; family Pyralidae; genus Acrobasis; species Acrobasis suavella. Next base: position 9,379,089 of record OW971935.1, read on the forward strand.
GGGTAGCCGAATATATCTGGAGATCATCAGCATACAAATGATAAGAAGAGGAAAGAGAGGCAGTAATGCCATTAATGAAGATAGAGAAAAGGATGGGCGACAAGATTCCTCCCTGGGGGACACCTGCCCTGAGATCACACCAATCAGAACGTCTGTCATCCACCCTAACCAACTGTCTCCGTCCAGTCAAATAGGATCGAAACCAAGCAATAGTGACAGGGGAAAAGTTAAAAGACTGCATTGTTGCCAGTAGCAACTCAAAATCCACCGTGTTGAATGCACTGGTGAAGTCTAATAATACGAGAAGAGTAAGAGCCTTATTGTCTATATTCCACCGAATGTCATCAGTTATTTTTAAAAGGGCAGATGTCGTACTGTTTACGTTAGATGACATTGTTGAACATGCTGTTCTAACACTTTTGAAAGGAGAGGTAGGATGGATATAGGACAAAAGTGGGAAGGAGAAGATGGATTGGGATTTTTTGGTAAGGGGATAATATGCCCATACTTCCATGAACTAGGGAAAACACCAGTGTCCAAAGAACAATTAATAATATCTGTGACAACAGGGGCAATCAAGGTTGCAATTGGTCTAATCATGTCTAGACAGATGTTATCATTGCCAACCGCCTTCGTTTTAATGGACTTAATAATTTTTACTACATCCTCCTTAGTAATCTTATCAATGTTAAATAAAGGACAATCAGGGGAGCCCTATTCCTGAGACTATTAAGAGTAGCCTGTTTAGCACTAGAAGAAAGATTGACAGGCGAATCAGAGAAGTGCTTATTCAGTACATTGAGATCATATTGCTGATCATAGCCCACACTTTGCTTACCAACACCCAAACCCTTAATAAATTTCCAAAGTTTATTGTATTTATACATTTGACAGCAGCTCTACTGTTTATATGGCTATGTATATTTTTGATTTGATCAATAAAGGTCTTATATTCCGAAATAAAACTTCTATACTTTAATTAACCTATATCCCACCTATACCAATATCAGTTACAACCTATACCAGTGTAAAGCGAAAAATTAAATGAATAATAAATGTTCAAATAATTTTCTCAATTAGAAAGTTTTTACGGAATTTTAAGAAATTTGTTGATTTTGCTCAATTTATTTGTTCATCTCGTTCAGTTTGCTTCCATATTGCCTGTTTAATATAATGTGAAAACGTACTCTTATCTAAGTGTTAATAACCTTATATTAACACTTAGATGTTTTCACGTTATGTCTCTCACTACCAGGATCTTTGTCTTAAGAATGCTCTTTTAATCTACCCATATATCAAATGACAGGCGTGACCAATTAATGAGAGAGATATCACATTACAATCTCCCCAATTAAGACCATTACTGACCACTGAAAACAATAGATTTCCACTAATGATAATTAAGAAACGGACGTTAAGCTGGAATATAAAAACAATCAATGCAATTGCTGCGTTATAAAGAATAATTCCTTAAATACCTGTAAAGTTTCTATATATGTCAGTAAATGGGGTATAATTTAAGTATTTAGTCTCTTGAAATGATAAAATGACTATACGATAAAAATAATACGCAGATACTTTTAAAGGAGCATCTGCAAAGAGTTAACAAACTTTATACCTACAACAGTATGACAGCAAGAAAGTGGATTGCACCCACCAACTCAACAATTACCTAAGTAGTCGCAAGAAAGTAGGGAATTAGAAATGCGTCGCTTCCTACTAATTATCAAATGAAGACGAGCATATCAATTTTTCCCGCATCTATATAAATAAGCTTTAGAAAGGCAAACAACCTCTTGTGCAATACCGCCCTTAGATTGGCACGAATCCTGCGCCCCATCATTAACGGACTTTCACCAAGGAAACGCAATTTTCTAGAAAACGGTAGCGGCAAAGGGTTTCTCTTTTTATCCGACCGTGAGCAGCCGGGGGCTCTATTACAGCATAATGCAGACTAACTAGGCCCGAGTTCGACCTAGATTGCGCAGTATGCAAATAATTTTCTCAACTCCCACGCTGGAAACGTTGAAAGAATTTCGCTGTTATCTGTACCGAGTTATCTTGATGCATGCAACGAGATTGATTTGCATAATAAATTTAAATGTTTCTCAGATATCCCACATTCCGCCAAGGTGTCCTTCACCTTTTGCTAAAGGAAAGGTACCGAGATGCTCCAAACAATGCACGAGTACTTGCGAAAACCTTCCGCGACTCGGGTTCATATTATGACACTACGCTTTTTGTAATTCCTTATCTGGAATCCCTAATGTTCACGAACTAGTTTATTTCTATTTCGCCATCAGGTACCACCGTGTCAAAGGTAAAAAGGTTATCATAACTATAATGGGATGGCCTAAATTTTACGAGACCTGTCACTATACCATAACCATCTGACACTTGTACAGTGGGGGTCGGCAGTTCACGTCAAATCGATGCTACTAAAATTAAATTAAATGTTATCTAACATTGGAGCGGAACCGATGTTCTACCCTTTCTTTCTTTTTACGTTTCGTTACTTTTTTTTATTTATAGGCTCTCTTTAACATGGGTTAACCTTTACCCTACTTAACTATTTTACCTAGTGATATACTTTTATTTTTCTTAACTCTATTAAGTGTGTATCAAGTAATTGACTTTAATGCATTCCAATTGTCGTGAAATTTTTATGTGAGCAACCTAAGTGAGTTACAAGTTGCAGATAGTCAAGGTTGATTTTATGAACTTTTACACATTTTACTTTATTTTACACATCGTCTATTATGTAGAGGAGTTGGAATAAGCAAGATGTACCTTTTATGATTGATAAATACCAGTAGGTATCCGTTATAGTTCTGAGACGATCGAATCTCACTTTCGTTATAATAAGGTCAGCTAGAAGAAGACTAATAAAGGTAAGTCAAGGTAGCAGAAAAACAGTGGAGATAAACCCCTTCTAACCAATCATTAAAAAAATGAAAAAGAAAACCTGCTTTATTAGTCTTTAAATTTAAAATACCATCAACACAGCCATAAACAGTTATTGCACTTAGTTCAGAATGTAAAGTACCGCATTCACTATAAATTATTATTTAATCCTGACGGTGTTTGACGATGCATCCACAATGGAATCTAAACACAACCCAAAGAAGATCAGTTTCAACGTAAATCAGGCGTGATCTCTCGTGATCCGGGTTGATCTGATCGTAACAGATGATCCTGGTCAACGCCTCTCTGAACAATTAAAAATAAAAGGATCAAGTCAAAGCTCGGGCGTCTGCCAGCATCGCTCGTGTGTGGTTGATTCTGCATTTTCTTTTTAGTTTGATTAAATGATTCGGGTGGTCTCAAGTAGTCCCGAATAAACAAATGATTTTATGAGTTAAAGTTGAGCTGAAGGTTATAATTCTTATATTGTAATCTTTTCTTTTCTTTACTTATGTTTTTTTTTTATTTTTACTTTTAATTAGAGCTTGATAAAACCAACCACTTCCAAGAGATTTTTCATAAATTCATTGATCTAACATAAACAATGTAAATAAGTAAATAATTAAATATATTAGGTATATATCTTGTTTTCACAAGAAAATACTATATTCAGACATTTGTAAAAACGCAATTAAATACAAAATTATAGAATAAAAATAAATATCAGAAGACTAAAAATAGAAGTAGCCTATAATTCGATTCAATTCTATTCTAAGCTATCAAACATAATAGAAAATAATAGCATATTCTATTAAGACACAAATCATACTAATAGCTAAAGCTGGGTGTGCACAGACTATTAGCATTATAACACTAGATAATTACCAACACATAAATAAATCACTGGAATGCAAATAAATATTAATCCGGATTTTGTAACTATTAACATCTTAATTATAGCGCTTTCATATAACTTTCTTCTGTTTAACATATCTAATCCTTATGCTAATGCTGAATGAAAAGACGCCTTTCCGTCTCATGATTTGTATTATTATTAAAAACGTCGTAATCTATTCATTAATTTTGTAATCCTTTGACATAAGACATTAGTCGCATCTTCATCTGCCTTTTGTTTTCAGAGAAACCGGAAAACGCTAACGTGCTATTGATGATGGAATGATATTTGTCAAAAAATACAGTTAGTTACTAAAAGATTAGAAAAGTATCAGTAAAGAATTTAATATAACTTATGCGCAAACAATAAACCATTTAGATTACTCTTTAATTGCATTTTATCAATCTGTTAAACTATAGAGACGAGTGCAACAAATACGCCAAAGATTATCACCACCAAAACAAAACTCTTGCTGCACATATTATACCTATGCAAAAATGCTACAATAGCAATAGCTAAATATTTCTCAGTAGGTTAATTACAGTGACACTGTCGCGAATATAAACAAGAAAACATACTTTCTTGAAGCCAACTCGGTACCTAATATGTCTAGACAATATTGTAAAGACATTGAAATCCCAAATTAACTAAGCATTGTCCAAAGTGCTTAGTTTTCCAATAATAATGATAAGGCATTATCGGCCAGTTGCTTAGTCAAACCCCAGCCCAGCAGGGAGCCCAGAACAAAACTTAGTGAAATCAATAGCGCATAGCGTAATGATAAAATTGCGCAACTAACAGTCACTCAAGCCTCAAAGGCTATTGCTCTTGGGACAATGCGAAAGGATTTAATGGAATAGGTAGATTAGAATATAGAATCTTATAGGTTTTTTTCTAGAAATTTGATGCGTGAATATGTATCTAATTCTATTGTATTTGTCACAATAAGTGTAAGGCAATTTTTCTTGGCAATAGATCCGAAATTAGGATCTTTGAATTTTATTCATGCGTAATTTAAGCGTCTACTACTGTAGTAGACGCACAGAATACAAGGCATATTGGATAAAGCATTTATTCAAATTTTGAAATGATTGCCCTCTTTTGGCCTTTAATGGGAAAAACTCGATAAAATTTAATGAAATGTAATTTTTTTTTTCATTTAATGATTACTACGATCTCCGTGGTGTATGAGTGAACTTTATGTTCATGTTTAGACACAATATAGAAACAGTGTCTTTCAACTTATTCATCGTATATGATTAAGCTCTGCATCAAAGTACAAGAGTGTATAGTCAATGCAGGGGAGGAGTTCTTATAGCAGCTTAACTATTAAATTATCGTCTTTCTTGATAAGATAGATAGAGGCGTGAATAAAAAATAGGACGTCAGTATAATAAGTACAGTAGAAAATGATATTTACTATCCATCTAGCTATCCTTCATACACATTATAAATTCCAAGATGTCCTATCACTTCCAGCACACCATCAATCTTCGTCAATTAACACGCATTACAGAAGACTATACCAGTAATAGACTCAAGGTTAAAGCGAAAACAAGAGAAAACAAACATTAGACAAATTGCATCGCTCATCACATGTGAGATGTTGCAAGACTTGCAAGCATGACTGAGCGGTTTTATTCACAGGTGTAATTTAGTCATAATGTCATGTCACACTATTCACCTTGATGATATCAGTTGCGTATGCGTGTTTGAGGATTGCATCGTGTGGGAAGACCTTGAAGGGATGGGAGTTTCTAATTAAGTACAGTCAAGTAGTTCCTTACTGACGAAATTGCTTGCGGTGTAAGTAAAAGTTGAAGCTTTCGTAAATCAACAAGAAGACGACGTTCGTGGCGTAATGGTCAAAACGCTAGTCCACCAATCCGGAGGTTTTGGGTTTGATCCCCAGAGCAAGTTGTAATATGGCCTTTTTCCAATTGTCCTGGGTCTTGGGTGTTTATCTATGTAGGTATGTATTTATCATAAAATAAAGTATCACTGGGTTATTATCTCATAACACAAGCTTTAGCTTACTTTGGGGCTATCTTAATCCTGATTAATTTACACACGTGTAAATCCCTATATATTTTTTTATTTCTAAAAGAAAACAAAGTATATGCCTATAGGCAGGAAAGTGGACGACAAAGCTTCAACTTTATTTTTAGGGGAATGTTAAGTATCAAAACATATCATGCAAGGATTTGGCGAAATACAAACAACTTTACATATAGGTACTTTAATAGACATATTCGAAGTAGATCCCAAACTAGTCAAATTAGGTTCTTTTTATGTTTCTTTTTACGCTTCCAGTGTCCTAAGGATATACTTTAGTAGAAATATTGAAGATAATGCCATAAACGTTTTTCTCACTTGGAAGACCAACCGATGAATATCGAAAACAAGAGGACAGTGATGTTATATTTTGAAGATTGTGTCTTTGCGTATACTTTCTAAGCTAAAAATAACTAGGGCTGAAAAAACAATGATACTTATTTTTCAATGCCAATATAACATATATATTTAAAACCATGTATACATATAAGCAACCAGGTATACAGCCCACAACAGAAAAAGTACGACATTAGCCTTTTCGATTCTGCATCATGTATATATATATATATATATAAATGAATATCAGATCACTGCGCATTAAAATTTCCATTTAAAATTCTCATAAGCCGTAAACTATGAACATTATTGGATTACACACACATATATACTCAAAATTCGAAAATTTTCGCTAGTTATTCAAATAAACTCACAATGATAAAGTTTGTATACATAAACACGCACAGAGACATATTACTCAAAGTGTGTCAATAAAAATAAAAATATGCGAATTATATCTTTATAGAATTTAATTAGGTAGGTAATGAATTCGTTTCATAGTTTTATAGCTGCACTAGCTCAAATTCTCACCCATCGTCACTTATATTTGGAATTATAGAATTTATCTCACAAAACAATCACATAAATGTTTTGTATAGACGCGTTAAAAATGTTGGTGTTATTATATGGTTACTACTGCCTTTCCACCATCTACTGCCTTTTTATCAAAGCTACAGGATCTTTATCTCCTACTCTGGTTTTACGAGCTCTCTCGGGCTCCTCGGGCTACCGTTATCGGTATATCGGGATTCTATGCGTGCGCGCCGCGGGACGCGAACACCTGTTTTGTTTTAAGAATCCTTGTAAAATTATGGATCCAGATAACACTCAAACATCTTTTTAAAATGTTGTCTTCAAATAAAATCGGTTTCATTTAAATTATTTATACATATAGCATAATTATTACTACCGAGTAAATAAGAAGTGATTTATTTGCCGAATTTTTAAAAGTAAGATATCTTTGCATTGTCGCATACTCACAATGATATTAAGAGTTGTAGAAACATGCTCATTTGTTTTGGGACTACCCAAAAAATATTAATTGCGCTTTAATAGAAATATTAAAGCGCAATTAATTTCGATTTAATACTCAATCACTTTTTAATTAGTTAATGAAATCCTTTAATATCTCATTGCCCCAGCCTAAATAATAAAGAAGCTAGACATGTATAGCATGCGATTTAAGAATATCATTACTGAAAGCGTCTGTTTGGCGGTTAGTTGTCTTAAATTCTAATTGGCATTTTACATTTACAATATGCTTGTATTATTTTGGATCTCTTCCTTTTTAAGATGTCGGCATAAACTGAGCTGTAATTGGTTTCTTGTTACGAACCTTACCTATAGCCTTCGCTTTGCGGCTAGCTCAAATGTAGCTAGCCGCAAAGCGACCAAAGTCCTAAGGCCGTGCGAGCAATTGACTTCCTTACCTATTAATAAATTCCGCATCGCATGACAAACGTAAATATATTTACAAGGTTTAATGTATATCGTAGAAAGTATTAAAATATTTAGAATAACATTACATTAAGATTTTAACTTCTACCATTTGCCCCATTGCCCCCCCCCCCCCCCCCCGCCTTAGTCATAGGCTGGCGACGCCCTTGCCTATAGCAATAAATTCAAGAATCAACAAGTTGTTTTATATCTAACACTGTTGACCGCGGATGACCTTTATCGGTCGACAAGTCATTGCATAAACTGTCTACTTACTTGATAACAAAACAAAAGCATTAGTAACGACAGATTATAAAATGATTTCTTATTCACTTTTTGAAAGCAATCGACGGGTGTCAACTGTTTGACAGCCGTATAGATTTGATAGCTAGAGAAATAGGAATTTCCTTTTAATGATTCACTAAATAATACCTACTATTGGATTCAGGTTCCTTTTAGTGAAATTTTAACCGACTTCCAAAAAAAGAGGAGGTTATCAATTCGTCGCGATCTTTTATGTTTTTTTTATATATATTTACTGATTATTCGAAGACGCCTGGACCGATTTGGAAAATTCTTTTTTTGTTTGAAAGGGTATACTTGTCAGGTGGTCCCATAGAAATTTTATCAAAATCAGTGGTTTAGTTTGAGGGTGAAGTCTGTTTTTAGTTGCACTTACAGTGCAAGCTAACGTGTAATAATAATATGGAAAAAAAAATCTGTATAATTCGAATAAAAAATACCTACCATGTAAAGCATATGAAAAAGTGATTTATTACTAATAAAAGCTCTTTAACTAATAAATTAGTCAGAACACATAAAGTTACCATTTTACCTATAATTAGGATTATTTTGTAATATGTAATTAAATAATACCCTTATGGATAAAAAGAAAATTTTCTTGTATGAAAAAAATCCTATTGGGCGGAACCTCTTTTACTAATTCAAGGATTCTAACAATCTCGTTTGATCAATAATAGCCAGTCATTATTTCTATTTAGTGAGGAAGCGGCATATTTACAATAGACTATAATTATATGATTTCTCTTACTTTTACGCCTTACTACTCAAACACCATGCCAATGATTTATAGATATTGTTTTTTTTTTACTCTTTTATAAATGTAAAATATAAATACTTATGCATATATACATCGGCTATTTATTTAGAGCATAAAGGTTTTTGTGGAAAATAATAATAAAAAAGAAACATTTTATTAGTATTACATTTAGGGTTGATTTAGCCTGTCAACAGTTAACGTATTTAAATCAACAACTATTTCTATAGGACCCATCACGAAAAATGTTCAACATTCCCATACAAATTGCCTACTTAGGTTAACACTTTTGTAAGATTAAGACAAAAAACTTTGAGATCATAGAATAGGTCCCATAGGGAAAGCTATTCATAATATAGACTGGTTGCTTCAAGCCTTCAAGTACTTATGAATCGGCTGTACATTTATCCTCATTCATACTATCGGTTTTTTATTCTTTCATTAGTCAAATAGATAGGCTTAGCTATTTAGTAGCCCCAATCGAAAACGGTGTTAGAAATAGTGGGTATCATCGTGCTCGAAGCCCTGGTTTTATACTCGTAGAAGCTGAGCTGATAATCTAGACCAATAGATATTGGTTAACCCCACTTTCTTCAAAAAGGTTACATCGTAAAGAAAGAGTATGGCCACACAATAATGAACAATAAGCGATTAATAACTAGGAATGTTACATCAGTAGCGATTTTATCTGAATTCTAGTTGTGCCAGCGAGCAGCGACTCCGCCCGGCTTAGTTTCAAAATGTTAATCTACTGACTCAGGACAACTTATTGCATCTCGCTAGGATTATGATCTAAGCTGAGAAAATATGCTACTTTGTATACCAATTTTTGTACTTAAATCCTTGAGGAAAAATATTGCCAACTTATTAATACTTTATTTTTTTTCCATATATTTTCCAGATATTCTTGTAAGACACCTAAGTTTTTTTATTAAATTATAATAATGGAGGATAAGGAACATTATAACTAGTTTTTGGCGGTGTGAAATGTTTCAGGAAATAGTTTGTGATCCCCAGACCCAGATTAATGGGTTGATTAACGATTGAAACAGAGCTAAGAATAACTACACATTTTCATGGTTGCATTAAATAGCATGTTCAAAATCATAGTTTAACAGTATAGAAAATGTTTGTACCTTGGCAACGTCAGTCAAAGAAGTCAAAATGAATAATATTCTATTTTAGTAATACGATTATTATTTTTAAAATAAAACGATTTACTAACCTGAAAACGTCATCAAACTATTTTTGTTGCCATTGGGTAAGGAGAAACTCCATGTCAAAAAATTACTATGTTTTAAACTTGCCCTTGGAGTAAGTATCGATTTCCACTTCCCATAATACCATACAATTCACTTATTAACATGTCCGCGCTCTAACCATTTCATAATTATACATTTCACCTTATTTGCGCAGCAGCTCCATAAATCTAGCTCTAATTACGCAGCTCCTGTATCTCTGTTACATCTATATTGAACTTAATGGCGTAAAATTACAAAATATATAAACTTCGGATATAAAAATGGAGTCACGCAAAATTTGCTGTAGCTTAGACTAGGAATTTGATAGAACACAAAAGATTTTATAATAGTTTATGTATAGTCTGTGCCAAATTACGAATACTTATGGAAAAGCGCACTGGTCGCTAGGTGATTAGATGTAGGAAAATAAGATGAAAACACGTTTCTGAATATAGTTTATTTTCTCTACTTTTTAGAGTTCCGTACCCAAAGAGTAAAATCGGGACCCTATTACTAAGACTTCACTATCCGTCTGTCTGTCTGTCACCAGGCTGTATCTCATAAACCGTGATAGCCAGACGGTTGAAATATTTACAGATGATGTATTTTTCTTACTACTATAACAAAAAATGCAAAAAAGGAATAAAATAAATATTTAAGTGGGGCTCCAACACAAAAAACGTAATTTTTTATTGATAATGGTACAGAACCCATGGTGCGCAAGTCAAATTCACACTTGGCCGGTTATTCTTCTTTTGTGTCGACGACTTTGTGGTCTTATAAAAGCGTTGTAATAAAATATAGCTATCTTTGAAGAAAAACAAACATCTAACGGAGAAGACCAACTTAATGAATGCTTAAGAGTCCCCTTAACCTAGGTAGAATCAGACTTTCCCATACAAACGTATCTTTTTTTAAAATTTTATTTTGAAAAGGCAATGCAGATACGCGAAATAATGTGATTTCAAAGAAATTTGTTGTTGTTGAAAAGTAACTTGTTTTCACAGTCAAATTATCAACTTAAAAGAGAATATAGTGGATGATAACATATTTGACCTTCAGTATGGATAGCTTCTACACTCTTATATTTTCTTTCAAGTTCAAATTTGACGGTCTAAAACTGGTTATATGCCTACAGTTATGCAATTTCTTTAAAAATTACAAAATACTGACGAAATCTCACAAGTCATATCAAAATAAAAGCAAGACTACGTTTGTATGAAAAAGTCTAGGGCAAGAGGATTCTTAAGAATGAAAAACATCGACTTAGTTCCGTACTTTTTGTGTTTTGTAACAAAATACCGAACAACGAAATATTAATAAATAGGTATCTAATCTAATCAAGTTAGATCACGATTTCAATTTTAGCACCGAATGTTTATACAGATTAATTCCCGCTATTTAAATTGATTATTTTAATTTAGCTAAGAACTTACTTGTCATTATAAAGTAAGCGAGTCCTGGTGACCCGTAATTACAGGTTCTTCGGAAACCTAGCATGGGCACCAGTCCTCCAAAAACATTTAAGTTAGTACCTTTGATATTAGTTGAATAAGTTTTTATTTCTTGTGTATTTTGTATAAAATGTAATGTAATGTAATAGCCCCTTTTCTTACTTTCTGAAATATTTTTTTAATTAATAAAAATTTAATAGGTATGGCTCCTACTATTTACAATAAATCTAGATTAAAAAATGTTATTATAATGTTAAAGATTATTTCAACGATATTTTGATCATATAATTCAATTTTTATCGTATAAATTATTGAATTTTATAATATAATTTAATGAATACTTTTAATTTAATGTGACTTTTATAATTATTTAATTTACTGAACATTTTAAATATTACCATTACATTATTGTATATCCATAAGGATAGGTCACAGTGATACTTTAATACTTATAAGAACTCTGTATCCTGTGTTCCATTGTTGATTTGATTTTGATTTCTTCTTTTACAAAAGTTGAGTCGATCATATCGACTCCAACTCCTTTTACTAATTCAAGGATTCTAACAATCTCGTTTGATCAATAATAGCCAGTCATTATTTCTATTTAGTGAGGAAGCGGCATATTTACAATAGACTATAATTATATGATTTCTCTTACTTTTACGCCTTACTACTCAAACACCATGCCAATGATTTATAGATATTGTTTTTTTTTTTTACTCTTTTATAAATGTAAAATATAAATACTTATGCATATATACATCGGCTATTTATTTAGAGCATAAAGGTTTTTGTGGAAAATAATAATAAAAAAGAAACATTTTATTAGTATTACATTTAGGGTTGATTTAGCCTGTCAACAGTTAACGTATTTAAATCAACAACTATTTCTATAGGACCCATCACGAAAAATGTTCAACATTCCCATACAAATTGCCTACTTAGGTTAACACTTTTGTAAGATTAAGACAAAAAACTTTGAGATCATAGAATAGGTCCCATAGGGAAAGCTATTCATAATATAGACTGGTTGCTTCAAGCCTTCAAGTACTTATGAATCGGCTGTACATTTATCCTCATTCATACTATCGGTTTTTTATTCTTTCATTAGTCAAATAGATAGGCTTAGCTATTTAGTAGCCCCAATCGAAAACGGTGTTAGAAATAGTGGGTATCATCGTGCTCGAAGCCCTGGTTTTATACTCGTAGAAGCTGAGCTGATAATCTAGACCAATAGATATTGGTTAACCCCACTTTCTTCAAAAAGGTTACATCGTAAAGAAAGAGTATGGCCACACAATAATGAACAATAAGCGATTAATAACTAGGAATGTTACATCAGTAGCGATTTTATCTGAATTCTAGTTGTGCCAGCGAGCAGCGACTCCGCCCGGCTTAGTTTCAAAATGTTAATCTACTGACTCAGGACAACTTATTGCATCTCGCTAGGATTATGATCTAAGCTGAGAAAATATGCTACTTTGTATACCAATTTTTGTACTTAAATCCTTGAGGAAAAATATTGCCAACTTATTAATACTTTATTTTTTTTCCATATATTTTCCAGATATTCTTGTAAGACACCTAAGTTTTTTTATTAAATTATAATAATGGAGGATAAGGAACATTATAACTAGTTTTTGGCGGTGTGAAATGTTTCAGGAAATAGTTTGTGATCCCCAGACCCAGATTAATGGGTTGATTAACGATTGAAACAGAGCTAAGAATAACTACACATTTTCATGGTTGCATTAAATAGCATGTTCAAAATCATAGTTTAACAGTATAGAAAATGTTTGTACCTTGGCAACGTCAGTCAAAGAAGTCAAAATGAATAATATTCTATTTTAGTAATACGATTATTATTTTTAAAATAAAACGATTTACTAACCTGAAAACGTTATCAAACTATTTTTGTTGCCATTGGGTAAGGAGAAACTCCATGTCAAAAAATTACTATGTTTTAAACTTGCCCTTGGAGTAAGTATCGATTTCCACTTCCCATAATACCATACAATTCACTTATTAACATGTCCGCGCCCTAACCATTTCATAATTATACATTTCACCTTATTTGCGCAGCAGCTCCATAAATCTAGCTCTAATTACGCAGCTCCTGTATCTCTGTTACATCTATATTGAACTTAATGGCGTAAAATTACAAAATATATAAACTTCGGATATAAAAATGGAGTCACGCAAAATTTGCTGTAGCTTAGACTAGGAATTTGATAGAACACTAAAGATTTTATAATAGTTTATGTATAGTCTGTGCCAAATTACGAATACTTATGGAAAAGCGCACTGGTCGCTAGGTGATTAGATGTAGGAAAATAAGATGAAAACACGTTTCTGAATATAGTTTATTTTCTCTACTTTTTAGAGTTCCGTACCCAAAGAGTAAAATCGGGACCCTATTACTAAGACTTCACTATCCGTCTGTCTGTCTGTCACCAGGCTGTATCTCATAAACCGTGATAGCCAGACGGTTGAAATATTTACAGATGATGTACTTTTCTTACTACTATAACAAAAAATGCAAAAAAGGAATAAAATAAATATTTAAGTGGGGCTCCAACACAAAAAACGTAATTTTTTATTGATAATGGTACAGAACCCATGGTGCGCAAGTCAAATTCACACTTGGCCGGTTATTCTTCTTTTGTGTCGACGACTTTGTGGTCTTATAAAAGCGTTGTAATAAAATATAGCTATCTTTGAAGAAAAACAAACATCTAACGGAGAAGACCAACTTAATGAATGCTTAAGAGTCCCCTTAACCTAGGTAGAATCAGACTTTCCCATACAAACGTATCTTTTTTTAAAATTTTATTTTGAAAAGGCAATGCAGATACGCGAAATAATGTGATTTCAAAGAAATTTGTTGTTGTTGAAAAGTAACTTGTTTTCACAGTCAAATTATCAACTTAAAAGAGAATATAGTGGATGATAACATATTTGACCTTCAGTATGGATAGCTTCTACACTCTTATATTTTCTTTCAAGTTCAAATTTGACGGTCTAAAACTGGTTATATGCCTACAGTTATGCAATTTCTTTAAAAATTACAAAATACTGACGAAATCTCACAAGTCATATCAAAATAAAAGCAAGACTACGTTTGTATGAAAAAGTCTAGGGCAAGAGGATTCTTAAGAATGAAAAACATCGACTTAGTTCCGTACTTTTTGTGTTTTGTAACAAAATACCGAACAACGAAATATTAATAAATAGGTATCTAATCTAATCAAGTTAGATCACGATTTCAATTTTAGCACCGAATGTTTATACAGATTAATTCCCGCTATTTAAATTGATTATTTTAATTTAGCTAAGAACTTACTTGTCATTATAAAGTAAGCGAGTCCTGGTGACCCGTAATTACAGGTTCTTCGGAAACCTAGCATGGGCACCAGTCCTCCAAAAACATTTAAGTTAGTACCTTTGATATTAGTTGAATAAGTTTTTATTTCTTGTGTATTTTGTATAAAATGTAATGTAATGTAATAGAGGAAAATAAAAACATTTTATTATTTATTATTATTATTATCTTTTCAGGTTTTTCCCAAAATTTAGAATCATTAAATGAAAAACTTTAGGGTGTATAAGATCACTTACAAATAGACTGTGTAGCTTTTAGCCTCTAAAAGGACCACTAGATCTCTACCTAAGGTTGTCGTAAGAGGCGACCAAAGAACGAAGCACAACAGCTCGTGCAACATATGCATTCATAAATAGGGTTGACGTAAGGCAGGCGGCTGGCGTAAAACTAAAGCGAAATTGTTTAAACTATTATTTATTTCTTCTCGATTTCACATGGTCTTTGGCATCGTAGGTGACAATAGACAATATTAAATTTGAAGAAGAAAAAGCGGAAAAGCGCACCTCTCACTCTGAAGCAACAAGCTGAGGAAGCAACCTGGGACGCGCTAAGATATTGGGCCGGATTATCCTGTCCTGAAGGCGGATTAGACAACTACAACTAGGGGCCCGTGCACGAACAAAGGAAAAAAACGTTTCTTCAAACGAATAAAACAGTCATGTGAGGTGATGCTGTAGCATCAAGTCAAGGTAACCAATATTGTTGCCATATCACATAAGACACTGAAATAACAGGATACCAAATTTGGAGTCGATATGATCGACTCAACTTTTGTAAAAGAAGAAATCAAAATCAAATCAACAATGGAACACAGGATACAGAGTTCTTATAAGTATTAAAGTATCACTGTGACCTATCCTTATGGATATACAATAATGTAATGGTAATATTTCAAATGTTCAGTAAATTAAATAATTATAAAAGTGACATTAAATTAAAAGTATTCATTAAATTATATTATAAAATTCAATAATTTATACGATAAAAATTGAATTATATGATCAAAATATCGTTGAAATAATCTTTAACATTATAATAACATTTTTTAATCTAGATTTATTGTAAATAGTAGGAGCCATACCTATTAAATTTTTATTAATTAAAAAAATATTTCAGAAAGTAAGAAAAGGGGCCCCTAGGATTGTACGTGTGTCAGGTCAGCCTCAGGTCCCTGATAAGGTTAACTCGGCCCTGCTAAGATAAAGCAAATCACGTACAAACGTTCTATTTTTAAACTCGTTGCAAACCTATGTTGTCATTTTACTTCAGTTTACAACACACCAGTAAAGCACGATTTTAAAATTCATGCAATAAATCTTTAAATAGCCCAAGAGATTGTGGCTATTTTCCCTCCCATATATTACCGAACAATTCCTATAACAAAATATGCTGCACATTCCGACACCTTGTAATGAGCGGATGTCGAGCATCGATAGCGAAATTGTAAGCATATTTTATAGTAACACTTTACACATTGGAAAGTAAACCTTGAGATAAAAGTTTAGAGTGCAAATTAAATTGGGGTTGATAGTTTTTATTACAACTTAAGGTACAAACTAACTTTAAAGTTCGCAATAGAAGCGGTTCTTATACATAAAGAGTAGACCAAGATGCTCGAGCTAAAATAATATTAGAAACTGTAAGGGAAAAATTTAATTGACTTCGAGAATATGTCAGAGTTTACGTATACATTAGGAAAGTGTAGTTTTAAGTGTTTAATGGATTTTATCTTTTTCTTTTTTTAATTTCGCTTTCTGTGCCCATCTGATGGAACCCAGTTTGTCGATTTGTGAGCCCATCTTTCCTCATACATACGACAAACGTTGCTTTAGCATTTAAAATATATACGATCTAATATGCCTACTTTTTACTTTACATTTTAAATCGTCTTCATCAGTGTTTCCGTAATATGTGCAGGAGTTATCACTTTGAGAAGAAAAAGTCGAAAAGCGCACTCCAGACTACATATCAGCTCAACTAAGATAAGAAGAAGATTATATTTAAACAATAAGTGTGTACAATTTTGACTATTCGCCACCAACCAACTTGAGATACTTTGAGATACATCTAGAAACCCTTGCTCTCGGACTACACTGGGTGTTCACTATTAATGTATGTAATAGGCGTTGGCGCCGCAGCCGATTAAATCGAAGCTCTAAGCGTCAACACTGCACAGGCGTCTTTCAATGTAGTAATGATTCATATTGATGAAGGGGCGTTTGTCCATCATTATGCGCTTATTGCAATCTTTTACGTTTTATACGTTTTTATTTATTTTTTTTTCATTAATTCTCTACACTGCCAGTTTAGTTTTCGAAGTCACCACTCGCGTTCCATGATACGAAATAACAACACAGTATTTTTTGTAACCTTCGCTTAATGCGGCTTTTCCCGGCCGCTCTATCCTTAACGCGAGCATCGTTTGAAAAGTTTGTTATTTCATCCAGGGCAATGCTAGAAAAAGAGGCAAAGCAAAAAGCGTGGGATAGCACCTGAGGGTTCGGTTTGCATGCTATTAAGCGAAATTAGTATTGTTATTAACTATCAATTGAACTAATATTAGCTATTCATAGGGTGATGAAATTTCATAAAACTTGTTCCAGGTGATACGTGTTTATTAGTAAGCTTTACAAGTGTGTAAAAAATGTTTTTTATTTAAAATTTTCATTACATTTGCAAGGTTTGGATTGAAATATTTTCTTTAATTTTACAATTAATGAGTACTTTATAAACGGTCGGTACGGTACTAAATTTTAACATCTGCGCAAGCAAGGTCTGCGCTAGAGTTTCGTGCCGCTACCTGTACCTGTTAAGTCAAAAATTTTCAAAAAGATCATATAAAACACCATAATTACGTACGAGCGTTTGTATGAAAAGTAAGACGGAAAGGCCTCTCTTAAAGGGATACCTGAATTTTCCGGGGTCCAGTGCTCCCATTTGAAATATATCATATGATAGGAAATGGAGACATCATTTACATACGCCAGAAGTGGTTGTTTTTCGCAATTGTGCGTAGAAAAGCTTCACGTTCTCCATTTAAACTGTAAACAGTAGTTCATAAAATAGTTTCAAGGGTTTTCTAGTGCCTGGTCAAGACAAAATTTTAAACGATGTCTCCATTTCCCATCAAATGATTTATTTAAGCCCCTTAAGCGAAGCATTTGTCAATGGATTTAAAAATTACTTTCTATCATAGAATAGTGTGAAACGAAATGTACTACTTACTCCGTCCTAGATTATAATTTCAGTTGGTAAATATATGTACATAGGTATTTACTGTCGAATAAATTGCAACCTAGTAGTTAGACGCTATTCAGAACGACATTAAACCTTTATTAAGCATATTGTTGCTTTATTACAGCTACAGAACAATCCTTTTTAATATCACAGCTTACATAGTAAGCTGCAAGACTGTTGCACACAGAAGTTTGTTTAATGGGCTATAATCTAAATAATAGGCTTACACCTTGAATTAGTCATAAATCAGGAACCGTCCGTTGGATCTCGTATTTTGAAATACTAGGTCAAGGGTTATTGTAGCTGTATTTATTTTATTGGCCACGAAATAACTTTATATAACAACTATAAAATTTTCATGTTTTACACAGTGTAGCGATGGTAGGAAATAAACTCTATGACTAAGCTCAAAAACTAGATTTTTACCCTTATTATGTCAATAAACATTTTTACTCTCGGCTTTGTAATTTTTCGCATCCTTCGTAACTGACTTGATTGTCGCTGACTTGCCTATTGAATTAATACAAAGAGCAGTGTTATAACAATGTACAAAAAAGGCTTGGAATTTTTTTCTGCTGCGAACGCTAAACTCTGTCCTGGTTTTCCCGAAAGACGCAGCATGGTGTACTACAAAAAGTGCGTGGAGTAATTTTTTCAAAATTGGCAATAGGTGGTTTACACTACGTATACCTTCTCTGGTAAATTGGTAATACCAAGCGTCTTTAGGTTACAGTAGCCACTTGCCTCAAGGTAGCACGTATAATTTGCCTAAAAAGCTCATTTTATTCATCCCGACCACAAAACGTAACCCTAAGTTACAGACCAATGTTCGTCGGCGCCGTTGCCATTGCACATGGCGTATGTACCCATGTGTTTGCTGGCGCGCTCGTTGTTGTCTCACCAGCCAACAAACAAAGAATTGATTGCTCATTCGCTCTACAAGGACCTTTACTCACGCCCGAGGAATTATTTACTTAACCAGAAGGTTAACATTGAACGTGGGTGAAATTAGCCTGCGTATAAGGATTTGCACGAAAAGGTTTTTGCGGTAATTAAAAACGAAACATTGCATGCGTGTGGCGATTTCTCATTATACCGCTACACTTTCATATATTTAATCCTTACGAGGTAAAAAGAAGTAAGGGTCGATAACAAGACCTAAAAGCCACGCTTAGCTAGATGGTGTACATAAAGATAGACAACATGAGCTACATAACAATAGTGACAGGTTTCTAACTCGTAGTGTCGTCTAACTAGAAAATCCTCATATTTACACCCTCATTCCATAAAGACAATAGCTCTAAGACGTAATCTGACTCAAACTCATTAGGACACCTTATCCACACTCTGGGCCTTAAGGACATCTCTATAATTCCTTGAGGCCGGATCCTAAACACAATCTTAAGTCCATTTCATTGGTTAAATGTTATGACATGTACGATAAAAGAATCGGCACATACAAGTACTTACTTTCAATGGTCTTTTTTTGATAGACCAACATGAAGCGTCTTTTATTTATTACTATTTTCCGACCAACATTGTATATTTTAATGACCTTCTGGTAATCGTACTTTTGTGGCGAGTCTCTTTTTTGCCTTGAGTCTGAAAGCCCTATACTGTGTAGGAAAGCAATGTTCTCGTCTGTGTTTATATTTCATTGAAATGCCTGTTTATCTCAACATATTGTAGAGATTGTTAATTCTTGTTTGCTTTTTAAATATGCAAATTGTTTAATATTTCGTAATTAATGCGTAAACATATTTCCACGCAGTAAATATGGTTTTCTTGATAAAAAGTTGTGACTTGATTGTTTATAGAAGACAGTAGAGGTTGTGCGTTTCTTTTCAATTTATTTTCGAATTTAGCCGTCAAAATCGTGTTAGAAGACTAAATATAAACAAACATTACTTTAATTGCTCGTGGATTTAAATCAATTTTTAAAGCAATAATATTAATCACATAGAAAGCATCATTTGTTGGATCGCGTTCATCACAGACATCTTCTTAATTCTACCACCCCTACAATTTAACATAGGTATAAAGAAAGAATGCTACCGGTTTAAAAAGAATTCTCATCTATCTCTCTCTGACTGAAATAATAAAGCGTCATTAAGAGAACCATTATGAGTAATCACAAATAATATTACGCTATGATCCGTGAGCATTTCTGCTTACCACCATAATTTCCCCACTTATGGCTCCACCGGCGGCGCCTGTCCTCCTAGTTGGCACTTGCTTGAAGTCATTATTACCAGAGTCCGGTTATTGTTTGATATTTTTGTCTGATTACACTAGATTTATAGTTTCCTCATGATAATGAATGTGGCCCAGAGCAATTTGCACGCTGTTAGTGCCATCCCTGGAATAAAGGGTATTTTTATTTTGTAATGATTCCAAAATGCGAGTAAATTGCAGGCAATGTTTGAATCCAATAAATAATTTATTTGCAATTTCAAGTTCACAAAACCAGAATTTCTTTCTAAATTTCTTTTTTCCTCTGTACTAATTGGACAACACAAATAAGTTTGCCATATTAATTTATTTGTTTAGTCGTTTATTTGAACTGTCGTTATTCATAAATACGTATTGGGTATTCATTTATAATGTCTAGATCTAAGATAATTATGTAAAGCATTTATTTATTTTTTGCAATAAAGGTTTTTGTATTGTATTGTATCCATCTAAAGATTTATTTTATTAAAAACCAACAGGTTGCTGCTCCTAACATTCGCTCTGATGATGATCGTCCAATTCATTTGAAACGTGGTCGGCCTTTCAGACTATATTACGTGAGTTAATCAGCAATATTAATTTCTAAAGATTTAATGCAGTCACACATATGGTAGCGCTACTTACATGTTACATCACATGATGCACATTGATGACTATGATACTCGTATCAATATGCATAACCCCTTTAGTGCTCTTTTCCCAACTTCACGGTTGTCAGTATCGTTTACCTTACGTAACATTAATTAGGCTGATAGCACACATTAAAGAATTAATTAGTTTCGTAACTCACGAAATATTAGCAACATTGAATTGTATAATAAAACCGGTGGGTATCGAGTTAAGCACTTAATGGTTGCTAATGCTGGCATCGGGCACCTGTCGGCTGATGGATGATCTGGTGGACGTATCGCAGATCTTCAGAGAAAGTGGTTTGCGGGATAGGAGTCGATGGAAGTGGCTTGCCTAAGTGTGTTTGTTCAATATGTAACAAAAACCATGTTGTTCCTGCTAGCTTCCTTTTTTAATCGATATATCAATAATTCTTGATACCAATCAAAATTTTGGCGCGGTAGGCACGTTTTTACGTGCATGGATCACCGCAGAAACACCTAACTTATCTCCCCACTCCTGAATAATATGCGCAATAATAGCTTAGTTCATTTATCAGTATTTTGCAACTTGAATATGTCTTATGTGACTTGGTCGGTATTCTATAATCCTCAGATCTGTATTATTGCAAAACTCACCGGATATTACAAAGAGACATATCCAGCGCCTTTATCTCCGAACTAATAAATATTGGATGTCCATCTATGAAGCTAGTTCGCAGATAATACTAAATGGTTAATTTGTATTTGTAGCTTGTAAGCCACATTGCGTAAATAGAGTCACGCAGTGGCTAATGACGTTTGTTGCTACTGTGGGTTGTCACTTTGACATTTAACTGTCAAAATGACGTGATCATGATGAGAAAGTGCGCGTCACATTCGGACGTTGCGTGCGACGCGTCAACTATGTCTCATTAAAGTTCCATAATGGTATGTGAAATTGATATGTTGGTATGTTTGTTCATGTAATATTTATCAATTTCATCTTTTTAAGTGACTTCCTCTCATGCGCTTTCGTAAATTGATTACTTATCGGTACGGTACCTACTACATAACATAGTTGGTAATTTGCAAGTGAGTATTGAGTCGTGTGAGACAAAAGGGTACGTCAGTATACCTACCTACCTACGAATAAGTGAATAATTAAATAATTATAAAGATCTTACATGTACGGTAGGCTCAATATAAGACCTTATCCAACGGGAAAAATTCAAGTAATATACTCATCCACGTCAATGTCACTGGTTTAGACGAGTGGACGTTTTCGTGCGATAATGTCATTCTAACATACCGATATGACCGCGCCATCATGAGGCTGACTCAAATATAGATACGATTGGAAATCGATAGAGTATCGATCATTATCTTTTAGATGAAGATGAATTATCTACCTACCTTTTTTTTATTCTTTCATTGAACTTATTATTTATTTCATAATAATGAAGGTGAGTAGGTATTAGTATTTATTACAATTCAATCACTTGTACTACGAGTTTCTTATTCAGTGCACAATTTGAAAACTTTAGAAAAAAAATTCATTGAATTTCCATAGCAATGCGACAGAAACACTAATGCTGTTAGGGTTGTTCTACACCAACAAGTATTAATCATATATATAACCATTATGACAAATGCGCTTTATTTCAATTGTTAAGGCTCCAGCCTTTATTAGAAGCCATTCATGTTACAAGCAGTATCAAAAATGAACAGATTCATAAAAAAAGAACAGAAGTAGTCCAGTGCATTGGATGTTGGACATTCTGTATGTTCTAAATTAATGTTAGATACTAAAATTTTTTTACTTTTTAATACTGCATTGCAGGTATAAAATAATAAAACAACAATGAATGGCTTAAAAGAGTAACACAAGAGATGTCTATATATAATACTTGTATCTTCCAGTAGAATGAACTTGGATAGTTTTGTCAGAAAATAAGCTTCGTTGGTAGATTTAGCACATTCGAGAGCAAAAAGGACTCAAATATTTGGGTATCATCTTGTGCCATTAAGTCAAAGTCAAAAAGAAGTCAAAAATCATTTTTTTATCTTTGGATATTTATATCACTTGATAATTGTCATTTCTTTTTTCTCCCGATTTCTTGATAGTTAGTTGTTGACGTCAGATAAGTTTACTGCCGCCTCCAAAGCGCAAGTACAGAAGAAGCGGTAACAAACTGTACTGCAGCATTTTCTCCAAAAACGTCAACCTTACAATTATACTGATATTAAAATTAGATGTGTGGACTGAGAATACATTGCTATGTCATAATTATTAATTAAAAATGTCAAATTTGAAATTAATGTCAATTTGTATAAAATTCATGTACTGCTTGTACTCAAATTATGTCATTTGTGAGTGTACAAATATAAACCTTTAAAAGGGACCCGCGCCAAGCTCAAGCCAGACGTTTTTGTCTTTAAGATAATCATCAGTTCCGTAATAAGCCTTCTCACAAAGTACTTTCTTTACATAAGCTTTAAATTTTCTATCTGGCATATCAAGGACCGATTCTGGTAATTTATTATAAAACTTTATACAGTTTCCCTTAAACGATTTACTGACTGTTTTCAGCCTATAATACGGGGTATTTATGTTACGTAAGTTTCTACCCGTAATATCACCTGTTTTATTAAATAAGGCAATATTTCTCCTCACATACATTTTTTAAAATTTTTATTATTTTCATTATTTACATTATTTTCAAATATGTACTGGGATGGTACAGTGAGTATATCAATTTTCTTAAAAAAATCTCTTAGGGAGGCTCTCGATCCTAAATCATAAATAAAACGAATTGCCCTTTTCTGTAAAATAAAAATAGTCTGTATATCAGCAGCACTCCCCCAGAGAAGAATCCCGTAGGACATCAGACTATGAAAGTAATTAAAGTAAACTAGTCTAGCAGTTGCTACATCTGTCAATTGTCTGATTCTTCTAATAGCGTAAGCCGCTGAGCTCAGCCTATTAGCGAGTTTAGAAATATGGACATCCCACTGAAATTTTGAATCTACTGTAATTCCCAAAAAAGTAGTTTTATCAACGAGATCTAAGTTTTGACCGTCTAGTAGCATATCAACATTGACCTGCCTCACGTTAGGAAGACTAAATCTAATGCATTGGGTCTTGTTTGCATTCAACAGAAGGTTATTGGCAGAGAACCAATTAGAAATGGCCGATAATGTCTCATTCACCACAGAAGCATCTTCGCTATGACGGTCTATTTCAAAAATAAGAGACGTGTAATCGGCGTACAACACAATACCAGCCTGTTTTTCAACCGTGTAAGTCAAATCATTGACGTATACTAAGAAGAGGAACGGTCCTAGGATAGAACCTTGAGGTACACCCATTTTGACAAGAGATCCGTTTGACTTTATGCCATTTATATCAACAGTCTAAAGCCTATCCGTTAAATATGATTGAATGAGGTCTATAGATTTATCGTCAAAACCGTACTGATGGAATTTGAGCAAAAGTGTCGGGTGATCTACGCAGTCAAATGCTTTTGAGAGATCGCAGAAAAAACCGATTGCATCATGTTTGTTTTCCCATGTGTTGTAAATGTGAGTAACTAGCGCTACCCCCGCATTGGTGGTCAATTTCCCTCCAGTAAAACCAAACTGCTGGCTATGAAAAAGGTTATGGGTGATAAAGTGATGTTGCATTTGATTAAGCATTATCTTTTCAAACACTTTGCTCAAAACTGGCAAAATGGAGATAGGTCTATAATTACCAGGATCTGTTCTTACCCCTTTTTTAAATAAAGGAATCAATTTACTGCATTTCATTAAATTTGGAAAAATACCTTCATCAATGCATTCATTAAAAATAAAAGCTAGGTCTGTAGCAATGATATTTATGATGTTGCTTACTACATTAACGGGCATACCCCAGTGATCTTCAGACTTTTTTAAATTTAGCTGTTTAAATGCATCAACTATATCTTTGGGGGTAATATGTTTAAATTAAAACTTATGATTAGATAGAGCTATATTATCTTTAAGTAAGGCTTCAGCATGTTGAGGACTTGAATTGACATCAGCAGTAAGTGCCAAGGTATTATTGGTAAAAAAATTATCGAATACATTTACTATGTCTTTAGGTGCGGATAAGCGAATTAAGATATCAAATTGACTGGAATAAATTCCTTGTAGTTAGAGAAATTTGTACAATAAAGAATTTAGGTAACATAATGTAAGGAAGTAACGCCAAATTATTGCAATATATTGTCAAGAAATGTAAACACACCTTAATCCACTCTATTATGTATGCGGAGGTATCCTGAGAAACCGATTATGCAAATAGAACAAGCTCAGAGGAAGCTATTTTCCAAAGGAATTGTATATTTTTAAGTTAATACGCCACTACAACCTTGGACTGTAGTGCAATTTAAATATCTGCACTGTAAAATGGAAAATAGTCGCAATATTCCCTTGTTGCTATTTTATGAATGGATTCTGAACCTACGAAGAATGTGTGTATTGTATCCGCATACGAATAGGTAAAGTATATTTTATGGGAATGTTTGGATAAATTGTTGTTGATTTATATGATCCTGGACTACTTTTAGTACCTAAAAAATTGTGAGGTTTCTATTTTAGTACCTAATTTGGTTTACATATAGTGTAGAAAAAGATACATAAAACATAGAATAGCTCTTAAGACATACAATATGATGATTGCAAGATAGAAAAAAAACTATTGTAAGTAGTAATCTTTCACCTTTGCATAAAAAAAACGGAATATGGATTGTTTAGAGTTCTTAACTTAACTCTAAACAATCCATATTCAGTTTTTTTATAACTTAACGTAATACTTGTAAAAATAGTAAAACATCCTATTCTGATACATGCAGGAAAAATCAGATGGTACATGACAATAAAACCTTCTTGAACCCCATGGTCTTCAAGAAAAAGCGGAGAACACAGGTATATGGGCACGGAGTGATACGTAAGTTTCATGTATACATGGCGTTTTTTGAAAGATGACGTTTAGACTGTAGTGTGCAATTTTAAACACGTTATAAGACAGGTAAAATGAAATAAATAAAATAAAATAAACCTTTATTGCTGCTATTTAAACTTGTTTGACCATAAATATATAAAAAAAAGTTGAAATAGAGGTAGGTAATAAAGTAATTAACTTAAACTAAGTCCTTAGGTAATGTTATCGGCATCCGGTTGATCTTTCCTCTTAACAGCTTGTCTTTTGACAAAGGCCTCTTCTAAGGCCTTTCCACTTGTCTCTGTTCTTGGCTATTCGTAACCATTCAGGACCAGCTATTTTCTTCCCATCGATTTAGCTGTCTTCCTCTACTTCTCTTGCCTTCTCTAGCATTCAGTTATTAATTTAGTCCGTTTATCTTTTTTTTCTCTCATTATGTGTCCCGCCCAGCGCCATTTCAATTTCCTGCGTATTGAACTTTTTACAACTACTTTGAACAAGACAGGTAATGTGCATCAAATCGTACACAAATAGTAGTCTCAGTGTAATAGAGCTTTGCCAGTCGCATTTTAATGTCCGACAAAACACTGAACAATAAATACTTATAAATATCAACTCACTAATGGAGTTATTACAACATGAAATAGGAGCAAGTAAACGTCAGATGTGTTTAACTTCGGACAAGGTGCGCACAAGGGCATTCTGCGGTTGCTGTGGCTGCCTAGCATAATAATATTCAGCACAAGCAGGTAATATTGCTAACTCAATATTGCACATTTACCTTATGATAAAGCTAAGAAATTAAGAGACAGTGATTTAATTCCACTCCTTCCTTATTCCACATTGTTAAAGGAACTAAAGAAGGTATAGGTAGCATCTTCTGCGATCACCAACCCGCTTGCTCAGCGTGGTGATGATTATGGGGAAATCGACACTTTATTTGGGGAAACCTTTAGTCCAGTAATTGTGGACTGATGTAGGCTCTGAAGTACAAATTAAAGTATATAACTTCAGATAAGGGAATTATGTGGTTGTCGCGGCAGATTTGCATAATAATACTCAGTATGACACTGTATGAGCAACCCAAAAGATATTTCTAAGCGCGATTTTGAAATGTCAGAAAGTCTGAAACATTGACCATCTTTGTTAAGTTAGATTTTTTAAAAATGCATTTAACTTTTAATTGCACTCCTCAATCATGTTACTAAATATATGAATAAAATACGTATCTATTTATAACATAGACGATCTTTATTTTCTTATCTTCACCAACAACTAGTGAAATCAAATCATTCATCACACTCTTACAGCACTATTACTAAAACAAACCGCCTATTAGCGGTCATTACGAATGCATGTTCGTACACTGATCATCAAATAGACTGGTTTGCGTCCACTCATGCATAAATCTCAATGGCCGATTCTATCGAACACGGGCAATTAGAAGTAATCGTTTAATCTCAGATGAAAGTAGCCGATAGTTTATCATCTAAATCGAGATATATGCGCAGACGACACAGGTATTTCTACATGTCTTTCCGACGTTTCAGAGATCTCTTTTAGGCATGATTTGATATTACGAGACCAGAGACAGGTTAATTTGATGAGTATTTTATTTTTCAAGTTCGATTTTTTCTTTTTTTTTTCATTGGTTTGATCTTTATTCAAAATTTATGATTCTAAGGATAGTCTAGTTTATTTTACTTTGAGTTCAATTCTCAAATGAGTAAGTAATAAATAATTTTTGTTTACTTAACAAGCTGGCTTAGGAGCAAAGAAGAGAGAGAATATACCAGTCACTTCTTTTTCCATGCAGATAGTAGAAAGTTAAAAACTGATCAACGAAATGGGCACATCCTTAACCTTCTAAATAGGTTGTTCAAACTTCGAACAATCACTATAGAAGGCTCCACAATAAAACAGACACACTCGTATCCATACATGTATTTACCACCGCCGTGGTACAAAAACGCGACCGAATGACATTCTTTTTTTTTCTTTTTTGTATTGACAGACATAGGTTGCCTCGGACGGCATTTCCTACTTCACCCGGACAAGGTTTGAGGAGCGGGCCAGAGGCCCGGCTTCCTATATTTATATACTAGACCGAATGACAAAATTTAAGAAACACTATAGTAAATAATTAAAAACAAACCATACCGCGATTTAAGTTTTTAATAACGCATCATAATCACATCTATCGGTGGCCGGGTACACTAAAAAGTAAATAAAATTAAATATCAAAGTCATCATTCCGTATGAACTGGTGAATATTTATATGAATTTAAACATCGTACCTAAATATGGGTTTAGTAAATACTTAGTTCTTATTTGTTCATGATGAAATAAAAAAAACTTTTAATTATTTTTGTATTCCTTATTTATAAGCACGCCATCAACTAATAAGGGCTTTGGGGTTTGCGACCCTTTGTTCTTTGTACAAAATACTTTTTAAAGACTTAAAAAGTATTTAACCTTTTTTACTATGTGGTACTATTATCACGTCTATGATGCTTTGTCTTAGTTTCAGTGCAGCTTTAAATCTAGTTTACTTTTTATCTGTCAAAGTAACTTGTCAGAAAGCAGTCCAATTAAGTAGTAAAAAACTCTTGAAATTCTTAAAACTATTTACATCAATCTCAATTTTATTGCTCGAATGAACTTGTCCATCAAAACATTAATAATTAATTTGGCCAACAAGCAAAAAAATAGGTGTTTATTTAGCGTAAAGCCATAAACACCTACTAAGTTTTTGCGAAGCATTTCTCTACTTTTTATCCGACTATTTAACTTTAATTAAGAACACTTTCGCTATTATTTAGATCAAATAGAAAATAATCAGACTCAATCACAGTTTATAATTAAAACATGGTTGGCAAGTATACTTTATTTAGATATATCCTGCATGATTCTTATCTAACTTTCACTCGTTGATGATTCATTGAATTCTATAATTAACGCTAAATATTGCAATAAGCATGAAAGGTCACTCGTTCTTGACCTTTTTTCATTGAATTAGTGACACAGCTATTGTGTAGTGGACTTTCTATAGACTCTCGAGGAACAGCTGTAGGCAGGAATTTACTACACACTTTTACATGTCTTTTTGTTTAAACGTCTCATTAGAGTCCATACGCACCATTCAGCATTGCTCTCAAGTCAAGAGCTATTCTTACTTCATTCATAATAATGATCATGACTCTGACCTCAAACATTTTAATTGCATTTGTGTAGGTTTCAAGAGTTCCTTTCAAGATGTTTATAGCTTTCCAGTGTCCATCGGTCTTACAACGTTTTAGCACATTTGTCTCTATTATTCTCAAGAAGTAAAATAATTCATATGACAAACGTAAATAAATATACCTATCAATAGGTTCTCAGAAAGTAGGAGCATCGAAAATTTTAAACTATTTGATTACTAACTTGAAACTACTATTTATTTCCGAAACATAATAAAACATATAAATGTCATCACATCAATGATTATGGCATCCGCCTACCTGCAACAAGGAAATAAAATCTAAAATTTGTTTCAAACCAATTTAATATTTCGTCAGCTTCACTTATCGATTCGATCTAAATCTCGAATGGGTCCAACCCGGATTCGTATTCATTCTAATCGATTATAAAAGATCGTCTTGAAAGATACATTACTGAAAAAAACGTAACTAATTGCAGATGTTTAGTAAGAGGCAAGACGTTAAATCTAACGTAGCTAAATATAACTGAACCGGATTTTTGACATGGTTATTAAACATGACTGCTGCGGCCGGAGGGGCAAATGCCCTGCATCCTAGATACGATCCCTTCGGTGTTCGGTACGAGTCATCTATCTGGATGGCTGATAGCAATCAGCTAACCCCGCACCTCTCGCCCGCCTCCGCAGCGGAACGTTGGCGCCAGTAATGCGATCAAGGGATCCGATTTATTGGCCATATCTCCGTATCGGTACACCTGTACCCGATTTAATATAAGCGCGGAACAGTCAAGGGAACATTTATTGCGTATTGCGTAACCGCTTACCAATTACTTATTGCTTCGCACAATCGTTCGTTTCTAAACTGTCTACCGCGTATTGTCAAGAATTTATTTATGATTCTGCTCTTGAACTTGCTCGACATACGTATCGGTAACATCTCAGCGATTGTTTCTGCTCCGTCGGTCGTCAGTACGTCTAATCGGCCATTATGCGAATTTCACTAGAACTTTGAATTTGCACTTGTCGGTTGGCTTTCACGTGTGGCGAACTTTTAACGTCACGTTTGCTTCTTATCTCGGTATCAGACGGACGTTATCAGCTGATCGGCCGGTAGTCTATAGACATGCAAGAGCAGACGGAACTCTCTCTATTGGCTACCCCGATCAATATTACTGCGACACCTGGGCTCATTCAGCCTAGGCCGTGACACCCGCCAGTGAAAACAGACTCATTAGAGCTTTTAGCGACGTGTATACGAGGTGCAGCGTGCCGAGATCGATGTGACACTATCACGGCTATGATCTAAGAAAGTACACCGGATTCAACCTTTCCAGTTGAGGAATATATCAAGACAATTGAGTTAGAGTTTACGACATGACCGCTTATGGCGTTCCGGTAACGGCTCGCCGAGTAAACATCTACATTGCACCTTGTTACTGTCCATCTACGAAGACGTATCGTGCGATATTTGAAAAATGATGTCATTACGCTAACAATATAACAGTAATTGATCAGAGATGAGCCGAGTCAGTTTCCTCACCCGTGTATAGTATGGGGTACTTAGTACTTACGAGCCGGCTGGATTTTATGGCTGCGCCGTAAAAGGTGCATGTCGCATGTTTTCACGAACTTTCATTGCTAGGTGGCTTTCAAATGACTGGATGGTTTCAAATAGACTTAGTACTCGTCAATAAACATGTAATTCTAGAAATAAAACCAACTTCTTAATACATACTTTTATTTCAAAGTTGTTCTTACATAATCTTACTAAGGTATGGACCTTTCATATTTAAATTAATATGTACAACTTGTCTGCTTTAACTCTAATGCGAGGTGTAAATTATACAACATTATTAATTACTATGTACAGGAAATACTGAGTTTATTTACACTTATGTATTTATTTTAATTATATGGCTGCAATTGTAAATCTTAACACGACGTTGGTATAACTTATTTATATGATACATTGAGAGAGGTGAATTCAGATGTAAAGAAATAAGTAGTTTTTATTGAATAGTAGAAAGGTTAAAGCAATCACAAATCCTATTCTACTTCTTCTTAATCATTATCCCTTTTGTATTCTTGCCTCTCTATTCTCTCTTTACACTGTTCTCATACCTACATCCACTTACAAACACAAATAAAACTATCCATTTCTTAACTCACACTAATAATTCTTCGTCATTTATCTTTACATTTGATTAAATGCACCAAGTAGTCAAATAAGATATATAGGTAATAAAATAAACCATATGCTATAATTATGTATTGAGTAGCCAAAGTGATGCCTCTACTTGACAGACATAACTTTTCAAATGTTCTTTTGTCAACCAAAATATGTATGTTCAACGTGAGATGCAGTGTTTTTAACTACCAGATAGATAGATAGATAGATAATACGTTTATTTACGAAAACTGCATCACATACACACACTTATAGCACCAGCAGTTTATACCCACAATAAATTTTCTTTTATTTGACCACTCTATCTAGTAACGAAACAGTCTGTGACATTAAAATTAGATTAAATAATAACTTAAATGCTGAGCGACGGCCGTTTCTTTCTCACACTTTTGCTGTTTTTCCCGAATATCGTACCGATTACCTGTTGAAAAAAAAACCATTAATATTATTATGCGCAAAGGACATAAGGTAACATAAGGTAAAAATTTTATATTGCTTAAAACCGGACATAATGTGGTCAATAAATCTAATTTTATGTTATGTGATAAATTGTTACGTAGGCATTATTATCATGGTTTGCCAACAACATTGGTCATACTTTTCAAATAAACCAATATTTTACAAAATGAACAGTAAAGATAAACATTAAGCACCAATGCGATTAAAACAAAACCGAAATGTACAAAAAAATACAAATGTAGCGACTAAATACACTGCAAGCTTGCGTCTCGGATGGTTCTTGTTTGATACAGCTATTCTAATCTTATTAAATTAGGGAAGGTCATCAGACCCAGCACATGAGTTGGCTGCTGATAACTCGTAGAATTGACACTCATACGTCAGAGATACGTATCTTACGACATACATACAATATAGGTCGAATACGCTGCAGAAATGGAAAAAAATATACCTTGGAAACTGAATATGCTGCCAGCTTGCGTCTCGGCGCTGGAAGCAGCAACGCCAATGCCCTCGCCTCTCTGAGCAAAGCATGGAAGGCCAGCGCTGCCCCAGCACATGACTCCGCTGCTGACACTTCGTAGAACTGGCATCCGAACCTCAGCGACAGCTCCTGACCCTCTTCTGCGTGGACCTCCCTGTATGAGGAGTTGCACAGAAAGACTTAATTTTTACTTATTGTTTTATAAAAAGAGTCAGCAACTAGAAGATTAATGGGGAAAATACAAAGATTTAGTACGGTTCTGTAGGTAAAAATTTTGTTTATTTGGAATGGGTCATAATTTCAGAATTACCACCATGACAATATAAATAAGTATTTTTTTTTTAGTTACACCATGATATTTATCATAATGGCCCATATGATTTTTGACCTACGACCACTCCATCTCTAGCTATGGATGTAGAAAAAAAAAAAGACTGAGAGAGCTCTCTAGAAAATAAGAGACTAAAGAAGTAAGATCAAACATTCCGTTGGGCAACTGCATTTTCAAAAATTGTAACATCTCGAGCGGTGGGTGGTTCACTCACAGTATAAACTCTCTCTAAAATCTTATTATACAACTGTCATTGTTTATTCACCTGGCGTGTTCGAGGTCTCGTTTGTTCCCCAAGAGAGTGATGGCAGCGCAACCCGGCAACCGGCTGCGTTCCAACAATGACAGGAGCTCTGCTGCTGCTAGGAACGAGCGCCGTTCACAAACGGAGTACACCACGGCGAAAGCGTCGCCCCATCGCACGTGTTCCGCCAAACAACCGCGAATCTGTGTGGGAAAGATTGGATAAGCCACAATACGGGATGATTTGGCATATCAATGACTGATATTGTCGTGTCATACTCGTACCCGAAAAAAAATTCTTGAATCTCAAAATATAACAATGAATGATAAAAATCCGCATCTTTTCTTGTAAGTTTGGTATTTGACTTTAGATATATAGTCTATAAGGGCTCTAAAGGTTAGTAAGAATCTACGAGTATGTTTGTTTATCGTGTGCAATAGAACATTTCTTTTAAATAGTGTACCTATTAGCAATATTTCGTCATTTCTTTCTATGAATTAGTTCAGTTTTATGTTAAGGTACCTTTAAAGAACCTTGAGGGAGAGTCGTCAATATAAGAAATATGACATAAATAACTTACATCTGAAACACATAATAACTTGTTACATGCAAAAAGGGGCTATCTTTTTAACGAGCTGCAGCTCTGAGTTTTATTACACATAACTTCTACAGAAAATATTAACGATCGATCAACATTTAATTTTATTGACCTCTTATAATAGTCCACAAGAAAGTTCAAGAACTCCGGCAGACTCTATAAAAAAATTCACATCCATTACTTAATTGCTATGCATTGCGTAGATTGAACTCATAAAAAAACCCTCCATATTCACTAATTTTATTAGCACAATAAAAAAAAACAAGTAAAGCTCGGCGTCCCACAGGGCCGGTTATTGCATCGAACGAAATTTATGATCTTACGCAATCCAAAACATCGAGTTCATTTTATTCTTTAGTTCCGTTATGCATCTTATTAAACATTGCTGTTTAGGCTAAAACACGTTATTGTTTACATAACACTTGATTCCAGTAAGGCTTAGGCTCGATTTCCACGAAGGCGAGCTTCAACGGCAAAATAAAATATTTTTGACGACGATCCCTACCGAAAATATGGATAGCACATTCTAAGAAGGATTGAAGATCAAGAACAAATAATAAACTAGGTGATTATTCTTTTTTTTTTCATATACTTTTGACATTAAAAGTGTAATTAATTAATGAACTAAATAGGCGTATTACGATTGTATTTTTGTAACTTTGGAGGTACCTAATCATAATAAAAATAAAAAGTATATAAATAGACGAACGAGGATATAGAGCTTACGCCTACTGACTAAACAGTCCATTGATCAATCAATTACAATTAAAATTATAAAAAGCTTCAGCAAACGATTTTTAGCTACAGGGGTTATCCTAGGAGACCTACTTAGTAAGTTCGCAATAATATAAGGGTCTAACGGGAATTTTCATCCTTATGGACTTCTTGGCTGTGACGCAACAGTAGTCCTAAGAATGAGATGACATAACTTAATATTTTTTTTTTTACAAGACTACGACTCTTACGTGGACATCAAACCTAAGCCTTAGCATAGGCCAGAGGCTGTTGCGATCTCATCAGATAAGAAGTACAAGCGCCATAAACTTCGTCTAATTAAATTGTACGGAGCATCAGCCTACTCGCCTCGGGCAAGCCGACCACAGATTACATCTCCATTGTTTACTGGTAAATTAAGTTAAGCTTCATCTATAACTTCATTTTGTGTATTAAGGGATTCAATAGTATCCATTTTTATCATTCGATACCCTTTTTGATCGAGTAATCTGGTGACTCAGAGCGGTAAGCGGCGTGGGTCGAATCTCTGGATTTCCTCTATTATTCCCTTTAAATAAACATAATAATATTAAATAATCTGAAAAGGTACCAACAAAGGTCTATCTTCATAATAATTATTTGTTTTATTATATTTTTGAAAAAAAAGAAAGTTCTCTTTTTGTTACTCGCATAAGAATGGTTTCAAATCGATTTTGTAGAAAGCCTAAGCCCTTATTCTATCACTTTTTACTTTCAGTTTTACTAAAACTTGAAAGTTGTACATTATGAGCATAACCAAATATTAAATTAATTGCTTTACGGTAGACATATTTAGAAACACTACAATCATTTGATAACCAGTCATTCTGCCTAGCTCTGTTGCTAAGACTATCTACCTAGACCTTCCAATGTCTTTGTTCCTAATGAGTAATAGCCATATTTGAACAAAGATAGGCTTTGTTCACGTCTTACCGCGCAATTAGAAGTGTCCAGTATCTCCACCTCGGATACGGCGCCGTCGAAAGCCACTCGATGCTGATAAAGGAAATCTGAAACAATTTGTGTAATTAGTGATAGGAACTGTTAGGGCAAAGCCAAAGCGTAAAGAGAGCGTAGTTTTTGCTGCAGAAAATGAGATGCGCAATTTCTGTTTTACAAAAATTTTCTGTCGCCGTAACCTGTGGCATATTGTGCGGACACTACACACGGTTAACATAAGTCCAATGAAACCAAATGCAGCAGAAATATTTTCTGCAAAAAAGATATTAAACCCCTGGCAAAGAAAGATGTTATGAATAGGATGATGATAGATTAATGTATTCTTTTAGTAAAACCTTTGTTAACCTTAAAAAAATATTCATCTAAAAAGTAAAGAGTCATCTAATCGCAAAACATTTTTATAAGCACTGATACATTTTTAAAATGTATTATGTGTGTACAACAAGTAACAACCTAATAAATAAAACCGGCCAAGTGCGTGTCGGACCACATGCTGTGTAGGGTTCCGTACATGTAAATGCCCACTTTGAGTTCACGCCACTAAAACCGTCTATATAAAAAACCTATTAAATTTGTATGAAGTTTTCCTTTTCCGAGTACATTTTATAGGTTGATCGCCTATAACTTTTAAATTTGTAAACCCTACTTTGTTCTGATAGTTTTCCTTTAAACTTCGTTATATATACTACTGCTGTGAATTTCTTCACATGTCTGTATTTTTTTACCTTTTCTCGAAAAACTAAACCTTTTATATTTAATTATAATTTTGATGGCGTGGTCATAGAACGTTGTACGATAGTTCGAGACCTTGGAGTATATTTCGACGACAAAATGTTACTCTCAAATCACTTGGAATATGTAACAAATAAGGCATTCAGAAGTCTAGGGTTTGTTTTAAGGATTTGTAAACCTTTTTTAGACATAACGTCATTAAGACAATTTACTTTGCTTATGTGAGAAGCATTTTGGAATATGCTAGTCCGATATGGTCTCCTCAATATGCTGTTTATGCAGATCAATTAGAGCGTATCCAAAAAATCTTTGTTAAACACCTCAACTTCCGTGCATACAGACGCTCCGAGTTGTACGAGGGAGGATAGCTGTCTCGCTCATGGTCTTTTAACTCTGAATCAGCGGCGCAAATTTTCAGACATGTGTTTACTTTATGATATAGTAAATAGCCGGCTGGACTGTCCCGACTTAGTGGCAAGTATCTTTTTCCGGACACCTTCGCGTCGTACGCGAGTCACTGCTTTGCTCCATGTTCCATTTTATAAAACCAATTACGCAAAGAATATGGTAACTGCAAGAATTGCACGTACGTATAATAAGACGTTTGAAGAGATTGACCTTTTTGCAAACTCCAAACCAAAGTTTAGGTGTAAAGTAGTTGAATGTCTTAATCCTTAATAATCATTAAGTGTCAAAATAAAATTAGCAAAATCTTTAATTTTCGTTGTAGGTATTGCGAAGATTTTTTACTGTGTGAATTGGATTGTAAGTATTTGCACTTATGTATATACAATGTCCTTTTTAATTAAGTACAAATATTTTAAGGGGCGATTCAGTCCATCATTTTGAACAACTTTTCCCAATAAATGTAAACAGAAATACGAAAAAAAATTTTAGGTTCTCATACAAATCGAAGTTGTCACGTGATATGGTTAGTATGAAAAATGCAAAAAAAAAATGCGTATTTCGATAAACATTTATTGGGAAAAGTTGTTCAAAATGATGGACTAAATCACCCCTTAAAATATTTGTACTTAATTAAAAAGGACATTGTATAGATATACTATGTAATAGGTATTGCGTTGATTTAACCGATATCGATTAAATAATTGTTAAAGCTAGGGAAACCTATTATTGCCTTTGTTACTGTTAAATAAGTTTCTAATTTAGTGTTGTTATGGTGTTGGTTTTCTCAATAAATAAAAATAAAAAATAAAATAAAAAATAAAACCGTTTAATAAATAGAGGGGAGGACATTTGATTCGAATAAAAAATTTGCATTATAAAACCAAGTATTTTATAAACGGATCTCTAAATCGAAAAACAACGAAACACAATATTTTTGAAAGACCTATTCAACGATAACCCATACGATGGGATAGTCGAGAAAAAAAATTGACTCCTACTTTACTTGGAGCTATCCTAAATTTTTATAAATATTATAATTTTCCTCTTTTTTGGCATGATTAATATACATACCTATACTAAATTACAGCTTTGTAGTGTTATACTTTCTGAGTAAAGCCGCGGATGGAAAGACAGACAGACATGGCGAAACTATAAGGGTTCCTTGTTTACTACGGAACCCTAAAAATGTGTTGTTAATTTTTGATTTTATTTCACTATAACATCAATAATAATGACTTGGATTTCAAGTTGTATGCTTATAGATAATGATAAATAAATTAGCCGACTCTGCCTGCTTCTATTTGCAATGTTTTTCATTATGCTCATAAAACCCGTGGAGGAATATCATATTGAGCTAGAATCATTTAATAATATATTTTTAGGTCATATTAGTACATACAAGGCATTAAAAAGTAAATTGAATTATTTGTTTCGGATTATTGAATGTTTATTATAGCAAAGAAAGTACATCAGAAAATACACCTGAGGTTTGTATTTTAAGTCTTACTGTTCGCATCTCAGCGTTTAATGGGTACTTGCGTTAACTTATGCTATTTGGACCCTTAAATGTGCACTTTTCGGCTTTTCTTGTCCAAAAATGATATACACGTCAAGGGTCATCCAAATACGCCGAGTACCGTGCAAACTGGAAAAGAAGTTGTTCAGAACCAATATATTTCTAATGAGGATTGACGTCAGGAAGGCGTCCGATCATTAAGCCATAGCCATTTTTCTTTTTCATTTCGTTATGTACTCTGCAAAAATTTACTAGGACTTCAGGGCAAAATATAAACTAGCATATCGGAATAATCTGAAAGCGAAGAAACAGGCCCTTAAATAAAGTTATCAGATCTTGTATGGAAGTTATGATCCTAGAGCTAAACAGGCGTGTATCAATTTAAATGAAAGCTTGGTTTATCATATCATATTTTATCAGATATGTTCTGGTCATAACTAAGGGTAACAAAGAACAAAAAATTCAAGAATAGCAGGTATTTTATCTTTTTGTTGGGAGTAAGTACTTAAACTTGTTGTCAAATGTAAAAATGTTAAAAAAATGGGTAGGCAATTAGGCATGTTTGGTAACATGTGGATTTATATATATATATATATAAAGTATTTGTTTACATGGATTCCAAGTGAATTATTCTCTTTCAGTTCATTTTAAATTATAGTTTTTTTATTTAGTTATCAGTGGAAATATAGATTTTCTCTTGCGCCACCTCAGACGTATTTTAAATATTCAATGAACCCAAAAACGCCTTCTTAACTTTGAATATGTCGACATTACAATATTTCCTCCTTCACTGTACCTTCAATTCCTGGGTCATTTGCGCAAAACCTTTTCCCATAGCGTGACAAAGCATTTACATATCGATATGTCTCAATACCAGCGTCATGCTCGTTAACAACGATATTTACTATAAGTTCAATTTCCTCGATATTTTAATCGTCCTGACGTAAGCCGAGGTCGAATCGGAAGGAAACAACCGTTTTCGCTTAATAAAAAGCGCACTTGAATGTGTTAAGGGTCTTTAGTTTAATTAATTTCTTGTTTCACGTCACCTTAATCGACGTCATTTATTTACTTTTAATAAAGACGTTTCTTGAATGCGGTTTTAATGCAAAAATTATGTTCGCGGTAGTGTTATGAACCACTAAATGAGTATTATCAGCCCAATCTGAAGGTTACTGGCTTTTTTTGACTCAGAATCCAGTCCAAAAGCGCCTTCATTTGATTTGATTTGCACCTTTATTTCGGAAATAAAAACAAATGTGATCAATAAAATTCTTATATTATTTATGTTTAGATAACTTAATAAGTTTTATGATTTTTAGAAAGGGTTGCTGTCAAAAATATAGCTAAGCCACTTTTGGCTGATATGGGCCCAAATTTTGAGTGTACTGCGAATTGTGACGCATAATGTGCATGCATTTGCTTGTACCCTATCATTATTTTTATTGTATAAAAGGATCTTTAGCATAATATGCACAGGAGGTAAAACTGCTGGTAGTAGTATTATTTCACAAAGGACGTGAGCTCGACGACTACGTCTTGTATGCCTTTCTTCCATTAGTGTTTACTAGCACTTTATCTTATTTTCACTTTCTTTCGAAAGTAATGAAAGATCCTTTTAACTAATCAGCTACTAATGAAATTCTCTAATATACAGATAACTTAATCATCTTATGTTTTTTGCCCTAAGGCATTGCAGCAAGGAATGTACATTGGGCTACAGACTATTTCGACAAAAAGCATTACCGCGTCGGAACAAAGTCAATTTTAAACTGGTTGTTACGTTACTTATGTGGTCCATAGTACTTACTTATCTGAAAGTAAACCATCTCGACAGCTTGTGATGTTTTAATTATAAACCGATACAAAAAGTGATCTATATGATATTGGTCGAGTTTAGAAAACTATAATATGATGATAATAAAAACGATGCAACCCAAAGAAAGTATGTATGCTTATGCAATGATAAATTAACGCAGAAGACTCAAGTGAAACTGAATTTGTCTAAATTCACGTTTTAACAGCCAAGCCTTACGTCAAAATTCCAAAAAATATCGGAGCCTACATTTTATAATAGTATAAAAAAGAAATTCTATAAAAAGAAAATTATGATAAATAATCAATATTACTTTAAGTAAGATAGAAGAACTTACCTCCAGTCGAACTGTACTCGCCGATGTATCGCTTCGTTAAGTAACGCACGACTACCGCTGAAACAATGAAAAAGTAACATTATCAATACGAGCTCACAACATTCGATCGAAATAACCTTGGCCGAACAACTGTTTTACACAAAACCGTTACAGGTAAGTACATAAAAGTCTAATATATTGATAATGATGATTACTATAACCCAGCTTTAATCTACATACAACGTGGATACCCGTAATAAATCAAATCCCGGGCTATATTAGATCACTATAGTACAATGAAATTAAAATAACAACTAAATAAACAAAAAAAAATCGACATTCCCATACAAAACGCCCGGGGCTGCTAATTTTTATTTTTTTGTTTTGGCTGTTATTTTTTATTCCATTCTACTATAGTGATCTAGTATAGCCTGTGGTTCGATTTATTATGGGTATGTCCCTTCCACATTGTATATAATTTACACCAGTCAACTTTCCTTTATAGTATATGTATACACAATATAATAATATCTTATGCCGAAACAGTTCAAGGGTAAAAACAGAAAAACTAAAACCCATCATTCCACGCCAAACAAAAATAAAGGTCTACGCGCATTGCAGGCTAAATATAAAATAATGACGAACTCGCTATTGAAGTATGGAATAAGAGGGATTCAGTCGTAATCTATTTTCCTTCGTAAATTCCATTGATTTCAATATGCTATCCACAATCATTACTGAATCAAAGCGTACAGGCACGTAACACAGGCGGAATAAAAAATAAAGACGCCACAAGAGGCATCGAAATTATAGTCTTTTTTTTATGTATAAATAAATAAATAGATAGATATGGACAAATTACACTGATTGAGCTAGCCCCAAAGTAAGTTCTAGACTTGTGTTATGGGATACTAACTCAACGATACTATACTTTATAACAAATAAATATATAGATAAATACCCAAGACCCAAGACAATTTGAAAAAGGCCATTTCCCAACTATCTGTGAAATAAATAGCTCAGTTATTGCTATAAATCTGGAAGGTACTTTGAGTTTCCTTTGATGATAGCAAACCTGATTTTTTCAAAGTTGAAGTATTTTTCG
Source organism: Acrobasis suavella (assembly GCA_943193695.1). Lineage (NCBI taxonomy): Eukaryota > Metazoa > Arthropoda > Insecta > Lepidoptera > Pyralidae > Acrobasis > Acrobasis suavella. The sequence continues at coordinate 9,419,981 of OW971935.1, forward strand.
TACATTTTATTTTAGCTTAATTATTTTAAAATTGCCTTTAATAAGGGATAAATTTAATAATTTAAAATTTATTAAAAATTATAAAAATAAAATCAGTTATATAGTTAAGGTTACACTATTAAAAGGATGACGAAGTGATTTTGAATTGCAAATGTTATTTCGATAGCTATAGATGATACAAGTATTTGATTATTTTGAAGTTCCACAGTTAAAAATAGATAGATTCTATTGCACACATAAGTAATCGAAGTGAAGTTGATCACCAAACGAAGTTTGATCAATAAATTGTATGGCACTTCATTCTAAGATTTAACTTATAGAGTGATATGGAAAGTAATTTTAGGAATGTAACAGATTGGTATGACGAGTTTTTACTTTGATGGTCATACCGCGTCTCAACTTTTTTTCTGGTCCAAGAGCCAGCGGTCAATCACGATTTCAATAGACTTGTACACGCAGGATTCTCCACACCACGGTAGCCTGTGCTAGCTATTGAAGCAACTTGCCACGTCATTGTTGGTAACTGTTTGTATTACCAGCCCTGATGGGATTCCAGAAGGTACAGTGAAAAGACTAATCAAAAATAGAAAGTTGGGTTGCTGACCCTTCAATTGACAGCTCATTTGTTGAGTCCTGTAATTTAACTTTTAGATGGTTTACGATGTGTATACTGTTACTAGCAATCGACTTCGATTTTTTTGTATAGTACACGAATTTACAGATTAATTTCGAGATGAGACAAATTTTAATACCTCACATAGATTGATCTTATCGATCCTCAAAGTTAGTAGTCTATTGTTTACTTGTACCCAATTTTAAGTTATCAAATTAGTGCAATACAACAATTCACTCAATTAAAAAATAAAAGTTCAAAAGGGCTCTATCACTGTTTGTATTAAAGTTTCTATACCTAAAACTAGTATAACATAACGTTATACCCATGTGAAAATTATGATAAAATGCGGCAAGTAAACAAGTACTCCCTTTTATTTTAGGTAGGTACCTTGTTTAATTTTTACTGACTTACTCGTATGTACTCAATTTCCGAAAAGCTTAAGTCAATTAAAAATATAATTTTTATTCCAAAATGCTTTCAGAATCTAATCACCAAGCCCGACACGAACCCACCTTCCCCAAGGAGTTATCTGACCGCACCATTTCGGTCAGTGATCTTGCATAACTACAATAGTCAATAGCTTTATGCAACTAATGCAGTGTCGAATGACAATGGACTTGGAACGTAGTCCATCTGCATACTGGTCCATAGTCGATATAGAGAACCAATTGCGCATTGCTTATAAATAAAGTATTGAATAAGGGGATATAGTGGCGGTGTTATAAAAACTGTAGCATGCATATTGATACATACATTTGAATAAATGAATTTGGAAGGCCTGACTCTGCCTTTTTTATTTTAAATCCATACAAAGTTTATTAGACATTTTGCACAAAATAATAGAATATTATAGAAATATTTCTTACCTATTACGCTATATAGTAGGTTGAAGTAGGTAGGAACTACTTCAATCGGGTCCACTACTACCAGGTACTTACATTAAGACTTACTCATATTTGTTTTTTAAACTATCAAATAAATTTAAACTTTACGCGGAAAGCATTTTGGGCACGTTGCCTCGATGTGGCGTCTATTTATAAGTTGTTTTTATATTAAGAATAGTTTAGCTTTAGTTTTTTTTTAATCCTTGTTGTTATTCATACTTTATTGTCTCTGTTAATAAATAATCATCATATGGTATTTTCATTATGAACGAATATTCCTATACATACTTAAGTGGAATGAAAAATCACAAGATAAAAACTTTCAAATACCTACTATTACGATAATAAACATCTTTTAACTACATCCATTGTTTCTATCAACCAACCTTACCTTTACTATAAGTTTACACGCGTAACCTAAACACTGATTTGGGTGGGAATCAGAAAATTAGAACATTCGAGAATTGTTACACTATCGGTCATTTGATAGATGAGATGTGTAATCTATTAATTACCATCGATTCGGGATAGCGACCATTGTTCCCGATAGCGTTCCATCTATCAACCCACGTGACGCCAAGTCGTTTGATCTACGTAATTTGTCTTATATGCATCGGCGATTATAAAACCTTACCTTTTTCCAACATCGTTACTCACAAGATTGATATCATACAGAAAAGGCTTAATTTATCATTTTAGGGTTCTTCACCAAAAAAAGGATTCTGATGCCAACTCTCAATGTTGGTTTTTAATTCGATAGATGGTGAAAAATCATATTTTTTTATTGAGATAGAGTATCAAAACTCTAAATTTTGCGTATCCGTATTGCTTTAATTCAGTTAAACAAATTACTGGTTTATTTATTAAATCTGGTAATAAGATTTATTATTCTGTCTAACTATAATTTAAAATTCTCAATAAAAAACTAATCAATGAACATAACCTTAATAAATCTGAAGACACCGACAGTGGAAAAGGGTACGGAACCATCAGCGAAAAAGTGCACGAAACTTATTATATTTTATTTTATTTGATGCGTGTAAAATTTTATCATTTGTAAAGCTGAGAAAGTGTGCATCCGTAAAGTTAAAAGGAAAATAAGAGTGTAGAATTTTGCATTCCATAAACCACGTTGCACCGAATGAAGTAACAGCGTTAAATCTTTATGATTACATTCATTAAGGCTTTTCACATCCGTATTTTAGTGATGTGATAATGGTCGTAGGCCGGTCGGTAAGGCCAAGATTGCAGGGTATAATTTCTGTATAGTTTATAACATGTTTATGCTAGATTTTACAAGTGTCTTGCTTAAAAATATATTAAATATGTTCTTTGAGAATTCCAGTAAGGGTAGAAAAGACTGGATAAGAAAGCCACAAAATAATTTATTAATTACAAGGAATAGAATAATTTATTTTCCGGTCGGTAAATTAGTCCCTTTTAAATTGGAAGAATAATTGAAAGAAAATTATTATTACGTAGTCTTAAATCTGTCAAATTTGTAAAATTACTTACATATTTAAAACAGATGAATAATAAGTGATTAAGTAGTATGTTATTCAGTTCAGTTACGAGTATGAGCTTTTAAAATATAAGGTCCTATGAGCCCGATAGGAAGACGGGAGTGCGCACTTGGACTGGTGACCACAAATAGCATTAACTATCCCGGACCCCTCCTTTGCCGCCGTTGGTCCCAATTGTCATCATAATATTGCAAAAGTCAAGCAATGTCAGAATTTTTAAATCTTACACCATGCCATGGCTAGTTACATACTTGTGTGACAAAAAAGGCATGAAATAGACTTCGAACATAAATAGACAGGGTCGATTTTTTACTGCGAAGTAACAACTAATTTTAATTACTCAATAGAGTGTGTTCAAAGAACAGATAGCGATACATCAATATTTCAGCCATTCATCATACTGGGGTCACTGCAACGCCAAAGGTTGTAACGTCAAAGACAATCACGGTCATAGTGAAATATCATAGTTTATATTCTGTATGAAATCTATACTGAGAACACTATAAGAGTAAAGTCCGCCAATTTTTTATTTTTAATGTGAAAATTAAAGTTTTGTTACATAAAAAATACAATTTTACTCGCACATTATAGTCAGTTTACATTTAGAATTTCAACAATAAAGATGAATATAACAGAGTTAATAGGGGTACGGTTTTAAAAATTCTATTAAAAAAATCTTTTGATATAAAGAAATATTAAGCACATCGAACCAGTTACTTGAAGAAGATGATGGTTGATTCTTCGTGTGGCCAAAACTGGTGTAAGATTTCTCTACACGCGTAATACCAGAGGACTGATGTTCATCTTAAGTGGAATCGAAAACGAAATCTTTTTAATTTCGTATTTAGAGTTCCGATGTCCTTTCAAAAAACTCTTTTAGTTTCGGTAAGTCCGTCTGACTATCCGCGGCTTAGCTCATAGACTGTTATTACTAGAAAGCTATAATTTTTCATGGGTACGTCTACTGTTAAAGTTAATGCCTTCTTTTCCTTATATTCTTTTCATAAAACACAAGCATTTATAAAGCAAGCGTCACAATCCTGTCCCAAATTGGGAATACGTTTACGTCAGTACGGTACTACATTGGTTCTGTGCCACACTGCGTCGTAAGTTTCAACGATACGCCAGACTTGCAGGCTGCGACTTCGTGAACTGCAGTGACCCACAATATACAGTCAATGGGTGGTGCATTGATGCAAATACTGTCCTTATTCAGTAAGTACTAATACTCAGAGTACAATAGTCTCTAAGAAATATTACCTATTGCGAAAAAGCAATGATCTGTTTAGAATTTTATGTCACTGTTCAACAAAAATGTCACTGAGTTTCCTATAGTTTACAATCTTTAATTTCAAGTGTAAAAATTGACACTACATTTTTATTTTCGTTGTATGATATACAACTAAAAAACTCGTTCCTGAAACCACGTACGGTCTCACTTCTCAAGTTCTCAGATGTTAACATAACTATAGGGTAGACCGAGGCGAATCGGATCACAGGGCGAATCGGATCAAAATAAGAAATTTGCTGATAATTCAAATACCGCATTCACATAGAACGCACTCAACTGTCGTTTTGCGTCTCTCCCCCCACCCCGCACCTCCCGCCATAGGCTGTATTTCGATCACGCTTGTGAATCAGTGCCGACGCCACGCGTCAGCGAGTCAGTTGTTCGTGCATGTCGTATTTTTGGCGGGAATCTAAGGTACGTGCTTATGATTTATTTGTGTCATATTACGGATTTGTGTTAAAAATCAACTATATTGTTGTATATTGCTAAGCAAGGTGTCTATATTAGAGAACTAATTCGCTTTTACGTATAATGTTAGTGGTAAACGTATAAAATATTTATTTCTAAGGTCTTGATTATGGGGCTAATCGGATCATGTCGTCAGGGGCGAATCGGATCACACTTTTAAACTAATTTATTACATGTCTGAGGTTACTAATTCATATTTATTCATTTGTAGATGGTTCGCACGTATAAAAGAAAGACTAATGCTGGAGATTGGTCTCAAGAAAAAATGAAAGAGGCTGTTAATAAGGTCCAGAACAAAGAACTGACCATACGTAAGGCTGCTGAGATTTTTAAAGTACCGTTCACGAGCTTACAGAGACGAGTTTCTTTGGCCAGGGGTGTTGTTAAGCTTCGAGGTGGACAGTCAACTTTGGATGAGAACGCAGAAAAGAAGTTAGCTGAGCGGCTATTGAACTTGGCAAGTCGTGGATTCGGAATTACACCCAAAGCGGTACGTAAGTACGCGTTTGAATTTGTAGAACGTCAAAACATAAAACACAAATTTGACAGAAGTGCTGGTATGGCTGACCAGGACTGGTTTCATCGTTTTATGCAAAGAAATAAAGAATTAACTATTCGGAAGCCGGAGGGTCTATCAAGAGCAAGGATTGACGGTATGAAGAAGGAAAAAGTGGCAGAATTCTTTAATACTTTGGAAACAGTAGTCAATAACAACAATTTAAGAGGAAGACCTGAATGTATATACAATGTTGATGAAACGGGGATGCCGCTTAGTAACCGCCCACCCAACATTATAGCCCAAAAAGGCGCTAAAGATGTTGTCAGCATGACCAGTGTTGAACGAGGTGAAAATGGAACCGTTCTAGCCTGTATGAACGCAGCAGGACAGTACATACCTCCATTTGTTTTATTCAAAGGTGTGCGTAAACGTGACGATTTTCTCCTAGGTATGCCACCTGGTACTGAAATTGCCATGACAGAAAAGGGCTGGATTACTGAAGAGGCTTTCATGCTGTGGCTGCAACATTTCAATCGGTATCGGACCTCAGGAAAAGTAGTTTTAATTTTGGATGGCCACGCGTCTCACACTAGCTACTCAGTAGTAGACTTGTGCGATTCTTTCGAAATTGAACTTGTGCTTCTTCCTCCACACACATCGCATGCCCTGCAACCGCTCGATATATCATTTTTCAAACCGCTTAAAACTTATTATCATCAACGAGCTACCGCATGGCAACATTCGCATCCCAACCAAGGAATTACAAAAGTCGCTTTTGGAGCACTTTTGCAACAGGCTTGGAATCAGGCTGCCACTGTTGGGAATGCTACAAAAGGTTTCGAAAAGACTGGGATATTTCCTCTAAACGCCAATGCAATACCTGAAGACAAGTTCATCGGTGATCAAGTGTCGGACATTCTAGAGTCCCAAGTCCAGTCTCCAAGTTCCCAACAAATGCAGCTACAATTGCAAGCCACAACTACACCACCAGTAACTGATATAGTGTCATCTGCAAGTTCACGACAGTATGAGAAAACCCAGTCTTCCACCTGTGCGGATGAAGAAAGAAAGAAGATAAAGAATAAAGCAACGCCTGGGATAAAAATTAAAAGTTCATCAGCAAAACAGAGAGAGTCTCAAGTTCCCCAAGTCCAATCCACGAGTTCCCAACAGGTGCAGCTACACGATCAATCCTCAAATGCAGAACAAGTGCAGTCAAAAATAAAGATACAAGTCCAAACCGCTAATACAAAACCACTCGATGTAGTGCCATCCACAAGTTTGCAACAATCTGACGAAGCCCAGCCTCCTAACTGTGCAGAAATAATGAAAGAAATTCTTCCATCACCTTTAAAGTCACCCACTGCTCTTAAAAGAATTCGTAAAGTTTCAAAACCGGTGTTGCATTTAACATCACCTGAGAGTAAGACTACTCTTCTCGAAAAAGAGACAAAGAAGAAATTTAAGGTAAACAAGAAAACCAAGGAAAATAAGGAAAAGGCAGAGGGCAAAGAAAATAGTACTATGAAGAAGATGAAGAATAAAGCAAAGCCTGTGATAAAAATTAAGAGCTCATCTGCAAAACAGAGAGAGTGGCACTGCATTTACTGTTCCGAACTGTTCATTCATCCACCATCAGAGGATTGGATTCAGTGCAATGCCTGCGAGGAATGGTGCCACGAAAAATGTGCTGATATGGGAGAGAAAAAACGACACTATATATGTGAATTATGTGCCGATGTTTAAAATTGATCTCATTATTATTTTTTTACTAATTCCAAAGCTATAATGTTAAGAAACTTATAATTTTATTATATATTGCATAAGATCCGATTCACCCCGACGATAGGGGCGAATCGGATATTTTTCTTTTTTTAGTATTTAGTAGCTGACTAAGAAAATATGAGTCTGATTTAAGTTTTTAAATGTTTATTTCATAGCTGATTTGTACTTCTTACGTTTTAATCAATAAAAATATCATTATATATCAGTTTAGTATGATTTGCTCACCCTCAAAGAAAAAGTGATCCGATTCGCCTCGGTCTACCCTACCATTAACTCCGCAATTTCGGTACAAAAAACACCTTCAAACTCGCTTTATAGCAGCTGGCACCAAACCACGTCACTTTTGAAATTGCGAAAGTTCAATGTCCTGCAAGATGAAGGTAATCTGTTTACGAAAACTTACGACTGTCGACTTTTAATTGAAATACTTTATTGACTTGGTATAATTAATATTTTAAGTGCTCTTTTTAAACTTCGTCGAATAACAGGGTGGTATCATATTTGAGATCGGAGTGACCTGGATTTGCCTTAAATAACTTCCATGTGCCATAACTGTTTTAATGAGTGCAACGGGATCCATTATCTGGCGACGGCTTGTATGGGCAGCCTTTCAGATCCCAGATCTTTCAAATTGGGTGTTGGTGTAGCCACAATGAATTCATTTGTTTAATCTCTCCTAAATCAGCGATAGAATCAGAGATGAGATGGGACATAAGAAGAACGTAATTCATTTCTTTTTAATTAGTTTTACTATATAGGTATACCTCTTTCCAAATCGTCGATTAAACCAAAAAATTAATTTATTGTTCCGAGGTTATTTTATTTTACATAAGTAGACCAAGGGAAATTAATAATTAATTAATTTTTAATTTCTGGGAAAAGTAAAACCCAGTTTATCATAATGAACCCAATTACCTTCTAGACCTGTTATCTGAAAACAAACCAAAAGAAGAAGAATAATTTAAATTAACCAGGCGTGAATAATTTAACCGAGAAAAGCCGAGCCTGGATCGACGCAAATAGGCAGATAAATTATGGCATAGGTTTACTGGCTAAATGATGTTAGTTGGACGTGGATCCGTGACGGAGCCACTCCCACCTGGACGAGACAGGACCACAAATTAAAGAGGTATGGATCCCAGCATTACGGTTTACAGACAAGTATGTGGCTGCTGCTCCATTGAAGGTAAGCGTAAGCTCCATTTAAGGGAAAATGTTCTTTATTTAAACAACTAGATATCCCTTTCGGTGTTTTAATAAAAAAATCCTAATTGTTCTAAAAAATCTGCATTCGCATTAGCTCATATCATCCTCAAAATCCGTACATTTTGCATAGCCCCTTTCTAATTACAAGGATTGTAACCACATACCCACTCATGCGTTGCCCTGGTACAGCCTATCCTACACTCCTACTCATTTACGCAATATGAAACTTAAGAATTACATAGTAAAAAGAAAATCCTTAAATATCTTTTCAGAAAGGGAGATTTATTATTCTTCTGTGATCCTCTATATTTTAAGACAGGACCTGCTTTGCAAAACAATTTCGCATGTCTACTCTGCCTAGAGCTTCGTAATGAATTGCTAATATTAAGAGCTAGTTACGGATTGGATTCTTTAGTTAAGTTTCACGTTGTAAGCTGATCAGTCAAACGTCTATGTTTAATTCTGTCTTAGGAAGCGATAATTTGTATCTTCTATTTGACGTGACTTGCCATGAAGTATTGGTTGAGACCAATTCTTTATTGCAACTTGTCCTATAATTTTTGTATGTAGCAAATATTCAATTTGCTTAAACAAATCGAAAATTATAGAACGAGTATACGATATGTATACGTACTCGTAAACTATTTATTGAAGACTTATTTCTAGGTCCAGGTTGATCCAGGGTCCAGGACCAGGAGATCTGACCAGGATAATACAGCTTTATAATGAAAATAATGATAGAAATAGATCAACCGTTAAAATCTCCAAACAATGGTTCATCTCCCATATATCCACTATGACTTCCAGCTCGGTACTATCAAATTGTTCTATGATTCTGGTGACGGTAAAGTACCTATTATAAAAGTATTCATTCCCTAACTCCTAACGATGACTTTAAACATTTGATCTTTTACTTCTTCTGTTAAACCCTACAAATATCAACCTACTTGTCGACTATTTCTTCAATTACCACCTAACAAATTACAATTCCCAGCATTACTGAGATACTGAAAATTACGTGGGCTTGCCCCTTAGATTTAAACATTGGATCAAATAGCTATTTTATTTCGATCTCATTGAAGCGATAGTAGCCAAGAGGTTAAGACATTGACTAGGCGTCTGTGATGTACAAGTTCTATCCTCACTAGAAGCACGTTTTTTACCCCTGAGTTAGTACCCATGTACGGTCATTTTCAACTACCGCACTTACTTCTAGTGAAGGAATACGTTGTGAGGAAACCACCTTCAAACAAGGTCACTAGTGTGTCACAAATACTGTTGGCAATGACGTTAAGGCAGCTCAATAAATTGACACCAGTTATTACTATCAACACATTCGATAGAGTTCGGTCCCATATTTAGTCTAGGTTTTATTTTAAGGATAAGTTGAATTTAAATTTTGAAAGTATTTATTTCTTTTCTTAACCTAACAAATCATTATAGTCGTCTCGGCAGCCAGTTCATCAACCATCAGACTTGGTCAGCCGGCGACAATCAGGGCGCAGCAATTACAACCAGTCGCTCGACTCGGCCGCTGGGTCAGCGACGCGATTTCCCGACGCACGCCTGGCGCCACCATACAACGTTGTGTAACTCTTAGGCTGGTAGTACATTGCTGATTTTCCTTCAGGTCAGGATACATAAATAGTCGTAAACTATCCCTAGATAGTTTACCAAAGTTGTTGTATTAAGAAGGATTGAGTGTCGCAATCCTCTTATCCCTTTACCTAACTACTTTAGCAACTATTCAGCTGGGTAAGTCAATGGTCTTGACACTACCAATAGTAAATATTTTATGTTTCCCGCAATACTTAAGCCATTAGACGTCATCATCATTTCCTTCCCAAAGTATTTGATATTGCACGTTCAGACAAAAATGAAGTGGCCAATACGAACAACATTGCAACATATGCCTGACTCGGTAAAAACTTTGTTGAAACAGCTAAATCTGTCACTCAGATACTGTGTGTCATCTACCTTAAATGTCCGAGCAGCATTAACACCATAGCAGACGAGGTCGATGCTCTACGCTACGTACGTTATGTTGCAAATCGTAAAGCTATTAACGTGCCTGAAATACCCGCGCCGCGATTCCGGATTCGCCGAATGTGAAGGTAATGGCAAACGTAACCGTTGTCTTCATTCCTGCGGTAATGCCAACTTTTGCTGCATAGGTTATGTAAATACTGCCTATTTATACAGCAGATGAAACAATATCTTATCTTTCATCTGAGGAGCTTAATATCTAAGAAGTGCGTACCATCTGTTAGAGTAATGTGTGTAGTGAAGTGGAACGGGTACGCTTGATAGGTAAGCATAATAGTGTCACTTTATCTTGAGCTCGCTTGTTTTTGGAATGCAGAAACATATGAAATGAAAGAAAAAAAACTCTTCTGTTCTAGTCTAGAAAAATATCAGTGCGTTCCCTATGTGCAAGACAAGGTACCAAAAATTATGGTGCGAAAAGAACCAAAGGTGAAAAATAAGAAACCTGTGCGTCCTTACTTGCTGATTATAATAAAGAAGTTCCTCTCAAATGGACTATCAAGTCATCATTATTTCTAACACCGTTTCGACCAACGATTCCATTTGGGATTTTTGCCCGATTTTGTTTTTTGCGTTAACCCACATTAGTCGCAGCAAAGCTATCAAAGCTCAAGCGCTGAGCTGTAAATGTAAAGGTCCTCATATAAATTTAAATACTTCTACGTCAATTAACTTCCATTTCATAAAACTGCTTATCCCTGCAACTTGCTTATACATATTAATGAGTTGGATTGGACCCACACTTATCGTTTTCACGTCATGCACCCGATGAATAGCTAACCCACTAACATACCAGCATGATATGGCATCTGATTAAACTGATAACCTATACTATGTAGAATGTGCCCTTTGGCAAAAGGATGGAACTAGAATATGACTTTATCCTTGGAACCCTAGAGAATAGAACAGAGAGCATCATATTATTATATTGTACTAAAACAGAACAGGATGAGCTGGCATTTGTTTTACGTGTATTTTTTCTCTCAGGAAAGTTTCATTACCTTCTCTGATTGTTAGTTGAAGAAGCTGGCACATCTCATTGAATCACATGCCTCATGTATAGTTAATACTCAACTAAGAGTATTAACTATACCTCGTATACAGAAGTTTATGCGATTGCTGCAGTCTCTGTGGGGATCCAGGTTTCCATCATCTTAAAATTTCTCAAATCAGATATAGTGGCGAAAAAGTTGATTATAAAGGATATTGTGCAAATCAGTCCAACGTTATGATACCGATTGCATCACGTTAAGCGTGGCCTATGGGTGATACGACTCTAGACTGAGTCTACCTCGTTAGGAACAAAGATGTGATAAATGTATCTGTATCTGCATTTACTATTTTCGACGAACGCTAACTTAGTACTATACTTAGCCTAATTATACCGCATAAAAGCGAAACCAAACGTTAACACTGATCATTATTCAATCTACTTACAGACAGGCCTATTTTAATCCTACAAGACAAATGACGTGAGCCGTAAGGCTTGTCTGTCTAAAACAAATTGTACGTAATTTCAATCGTATCAACCTTGACCCGCGGGGAATTCGACATGGTCTCGTGACGTCAGACAACCGGTCACCAGGACCCGCCAATTTGCAAATGATGGATGTTCCTTTGGTGACCTGAAGGCAAAGACCGTGTGCTAAAAACACAGATGCTGTTGATGATAGGGGACGCTAAGGATTTGTCATTGATGGAAATCACAAAGGCTTTTGCTGAGTAGCACTTTGAGTGCAAATGTGAATAAAGAACAAAGACTGTGAGGCTTTGTACTTTATTCATTAGAGATTTGAAAATACCTGCATATACCTACTTAAACGCAAGAAAGAAACGCAATTTAATCGTAACCATATAATGTGTCCAACAAAAAAATATCTTGTTTGAAAGTCAAACATTTTTTCTCTTCATCAAATATATTGTTTTTTCGTTTATCTTTTTATTTAATTTTTTCTGTCTTCTCATCATTCCAATTGTTTTTATTTTACGCCTATCGCGACAAAGCCCAAAGGAAAGCATTTTTTAAGAAGCTGTGAAGGACACGAACTGAACAACCATCCTCGACAATATTGCTCAATTAATATTATTTTAACTCTATATAGATTAAGTAGCTACCAATAGTTATTTTAGTCATCGTAAGTTTAGTCACCCCTCTGATTCATCGATAAATCCGTTTACCCGATAATCTTATCATATTTACACAAAGCGATCTAAATAGAGTCGTTTATTGTTTCCTAACGATATTTGACAATATTTTGTTTATTATTGTTTAGCAATCAGAGGATACAAGTATGGATCGAATTTATAGCGTTAAAGAAACGAATGCGGTTTTAAAATCATAAGATATGTACCTAAAACTGGTTCAATTCCTAGGTATCTGAATCAGTACTTATTCCAAATTTTTGGTTTTTCGTAATCCTTAGGTACTTCAAAATGCCTGAATTGATTTGGATGTATGGGGTATCGTTAAAATTATTACATGAGCTTATTTTTGTTAATTTATCGGCAATAGTGTTTTTTTTTTTCAATATTTTTATGGACGTAGCATATTTTTTTCTACACCTAAAATTTGTTACAATTATTGCTACAAAATTCAATAATAAAATAACAAAATTGTGTTAAAAATTTAATGTTCTACGACCATGTTCCTACGACCGAGTATACGAGTAACGTTATTAATATTGGCATAGCTACGACACAAGGTACAAGTCATAAAAATACTGTTTTTTGAAAAATGACATAATTATTCTTGTTTTCAATCTTGACATTTATACTACTGAAATCTCGTTATTATTTGATAACAAAATCAAAAAGCTTTTTAAAACTTTATTAAGTAACCTATAAGTACGTACGGTCAATTTCAAAAGTCCATTGATAGTTCCAAATTTTGTCCAAAATGTGGAAGTCAAGAAATAGGTGGCAATAAAAATTTTGTTTGAAATTTGTATGGATTTTTTTAAATTTTTGATTGACGTGTAAAAGTACCTGTAAAGGTCTAATTACTGATTAAACATTTGAATTTCAAAATTGAATTTTGAATTTGACTGTATATGTAAGTAAGTACTTGCATAAGTCCTATTTTTAACAAATACTTTTCAATATGAATTTTTAACAAAATTTAGAAAAAGTACAAAATATAAAAGCCTGATGAGTATATACTCGTAAATAGGTACATATATGTAACTATGTTTATTTTCGAAGGAAGTTGTAGACTCATAACCATAACAAACGCCTACACATTTCGGCCATTTACATTTTTAATGCGAGATAAATCAGCTGCTTTTTTTAGATTAGACAGAGCCATAATACAAAATTAATATTTCCTGTCTATCGTGTTACATACATGTCGTAGTGAAAAGAAAAAGTTTAAACTAGATAATACTTACCACCTGTTTGTTTTTGTATTAGTGAGTCGGTTTCGTAGAAAAAACGATCACGTAGGGTTTGTTTAACCTATTTGCATTTTTTTAAATGTTTTAACTTTAATTGATGGTACAGAAAAGAGGAAGGGAAGAAAGAAATTTGACAAATAAGATGACAAAAGTCGTAGAAGAGGAATTTGAAAAGACCGACATCTAATTCCATATATGATAGGATATAGATATAGGATAATGTGTATAAGAAGAAACTGTAACTAAAGTTGTATACAAAACATTCACACATTAGCTACTTGTAAACGAATACAAAACTATAAGGATTTTTTAGGTATTAACATTTTTTATTTTTATTTGCAATTGTTTGTATTTTAAATCGTATCCTTAAAAAAATTACTGACTTTATGCACAATGGTTTTTTTTTATATTATTTATTTATTACATTATAACTAAAAATGCAACTTAGTCTAATAAAGAGAGTGAAAACTGTTGTTTATTATTGTAAAAATTACGACCTACGACTCTTAAGCAATTTTTTGATACCAAACGTGCACTTTCGTACAAAATAAAATCACTCGTTAGATACAAGTATAGTATCTGCTCCGTAGTCTGTGCTCGTTAGCTACCCGTAAGATCTGGAAATCTTGACGACATTTTTTTGTAATTGTCATAAAAAAAGTTAAAAAGCGAATACTCCTACTAAGTAATTAAAAAAAAAATTTAGATACTGACCAGATTTCCCACTCCGCGGGCTCCCTAGGACCACCACCCTTATGCGGTTTACTGTCATCTTCATTTGGAAAATTATTATTTTCAAGACCAACTCGAAAAGTTTAACCTGACATGATGTCTTTCTGAGTCACAAAAGTTCACTTTTCACGGTTCACTAGAAAAATATCGATGAAAATTTTCGGTATCGTAAATATTTTCGAGTTAGCGTGTGGGCTGCGGAGCCTGTGTCGTGAAGACGACCATACGCCGCTACGGTTCCCGCGCGACTGAGCATTCGAATTTGAAATCCGACAATTTGGATCTTTGCATCGAGAAACGCGTGCGCAGCCTCCAGTTCCTCTCTCCGTAGGTATAATACCGCATTGATTGATTAACTAATCGCATATTTAAGATAATTTGTTCGCTACGAGATATAAAACATGCGTGGCTTGCGTTCATGTAAATGTGATCATTAGACTCGAATTAAGATGCTTAAAGTTGTTGCTGTCGTGTCTATGTCAATTTAAGGATGGATTGTAGTAATAGTAACAAAAATACAATAAACTACTAAAGCTAAGCAAACACATTTAATCTAGTGAAATATACTAGGTTTATAAAAAAAAACTGTGTGACTTGGCGGGTTTAGTATCATCCCAAAGCCCCAATGAACAGACCGAAATGGAGGCTGATGATGACAACCGTAAAAATGGCTGCAAAATTAAAATATCATTTTGACAAATATATTCGCAAAGCCAGTTTCTTAGTAGACTCATTAAAAGCAAAGAAAACATCAGTCCCTGAAGTTGCAGCAAATAAAATACCTTTCCATTAAAATGTTGAAGTTTATCCCTTCCGTGATTCTGTCACTTTTCCAATTTGGGATCTGTCATTCAAAATCTTTATACCTCCGCAAACGAGAGTATTAAGAAAGTGTTATAATTAAATCTCTACTGAAAAACATATGCAAATGTCAAGGTGGTCGACACTTACATACAAATTAGATAGGTTCCTACATCTCCTTATGTGTTCTGTGGTTTCTACGCAATAATTATGTAAGGTAGCAATAATAATAAGGATGATCATAATGTGGAGTTTTTAATGGATTAAATACTGAAAAACCTATACAAGAACTTCAACATTTAATAAATCCCTGAGTAAGACTTAATCCATTTGAAATGATGATGATAATAGAAATAATTGTCAATTTTTATTCTAATCTGGACTTTATAAAGCTTACACATTTCATTTTCATAAGGGTCTTATGACAATTAGTAATCATTATTTGAAGCTCCTACGGAAACCGCACATTTTCAGTGACAAAATTTATTTTTAATTCAGGTAATATCTAAGCTATCTACATGCCCAATAATATATTTAAAAAAAATCTCTACCAACTCAAAGGTTGGCTGTTAGGTAATGCTTTGAGCAGTTTTAGCATTAAGTCCGCCTATTGCGCTATACAATTTTTTTGTACAATTAAGGTTAAATACATTTAATAAATAAATAAACAAACTTTCATTTCATATCAGCCAAGTCATGTCTTCAGATTTTCGAGCAATGCCTAACTCAACATTCTCACCACTAGGAGATAACTCACTATTCGCTTAGCAATCAAATAAAGTGTTAAATTAAATGTCTCCTATGAAAGACTTATACCTTCAGGGCCGGACTCTGGTCCAGATTGGGCACGTCTGCATGTCAAAGGAAGGCTCGCTAATAAATTCGTTCGTGTTAACATGTAATTGGATTCATGACGCCTACGGATCGCTTCCTGGCTTCGCCTACTTTGCAAACGAGTCATGATAACCTGATACAGTAAAATTGCAAGAATTGCCCTTTATATTAAGACGCCAAAATAGATATTTATGATTGATCTTTAAAGATATTTTTAACCGACTTCCAAAAAAGGAGGAGGTTATCAATTCGTCGCGATCCTTTATTTTATTTTTATATGTATGTTCATCGATTATTCGAACACGCCTGGACCGATTTTAAAAATTCTTTTGTTCGAAAGGGTATACTTTCCAGGTGGTACCATGGAAGTTTTATCAAAATCGGTTGAGTAGTTCGGGGGTGAGGTCGGTTTTTAGTTTTGAAAAATTATGTTTGACAATTATTAAAATCAACACCTTACTTAAAAGTAAGATAAATTCATAGGTTGATAATTAATAAGGTAAATTATAAGGTCTTTTTTAACAACAGTTCAGGTTGTTGAACGACCTCATTAATCCAATGCTAAAATAAACCCAAAATTATTTAATGTATATTTATAACCGAAAAGGATGTGTTATCTGACAATTGCAAGGATTATATTAACAGTATAAAGTAAAATTGGTTCAATAAAGAAGCAAGCATTAATTTTATGAAAGATAATATTTACAGCTTATATTACGTCCATCTACTCGTATATACCAGTACCAACAACTCAAATAACTACCATGAAGGTAATTACTGCTATTAGTTTCAAGCCATTTGAGATTTTACATTGTATTATATATACATATTACATATTGCACAGTAGAAAGGTATTTGCTTATTAATAATAGATTTGAAAACATGATGTTACTGACACGATAAGAAAGAAAAGTAGAAAATAATTTCCTACTTTACACATTAAAGCAAAATTATAACACCTTATAGGAGTTCTTTAACCTAGGAAGGTAATGGTACAGACATGATTTGATTTAAATAGTTGTGGCCTAGTATCAGAGGCCATTTGTCAAAGTAACTACGCATAGCTGACTGCTGACTAGATTACTGTGGCATTCAGTATTGTTCACGAGCAAAATGCAGCGACATTTTACGATGATGATCGAGTTAGTAAAGTTGTCAGTGTAGAATATGACGTGGTTTATGATAATAAAGAGCCAATTGATCGTCCTACTCAGAATATTGAAGTAGCAATGTTTGATACAAAAGCGTGGGCGCTAAAAAATAAAATATAAATTATGCCGTCGACAAACATGGATTACAATCATAATACAGTACCAAAATACGTAAATAGCAAAACAAGCTACCTTAAACGTTTGTCGTGATTTCACAAAAAAAAAAAAACACTTTCGTAAAACGAAGAAAATACAGACATTTACATACAAGTTAGATTACGTTTCTCTGCTCACTACGGAAGGTTGTAGTGGAAAAAAGCTATCCTGAGGCGAATTGGTAATTAAACAAGCTTCCTAGAGTGATTTAATTTATGCAATCTTTGTCATAGCCCCCGGACTTCAGCTAATAAATCCAGCTGCATTTCTTGTTTCCAAATATAACTGCAGACATGTGCGTGACAAGATAGGCGCCAGGCAGCCAAATATTGCTGCCGTTTTAAACCAAATTTGGATTTTATCTGATCAATAATGAGATATCGAAACCGTTTCCAATCATAAGCGAGTTTTACTGGCAATTTCACAAATATTCCGAAAAGTGATTTATTTTTGTTATTGATAGTGGTTCGATAAAAGGTTGACGGTTTACTAAACGTAGTGCGATGAACCCAAAAAGCTTATGTACATAAACAACTAGGTCGAATAAATACAATCTATCTAATTTAGAATTAAAAATACCTGACAAAAATACTTGGCTTATCACGAAAATGTGATACAAAATAGGCATTGTTTGAAAAACTGATCATTTATTAAAATTTCTATGCAGGAAAAAACACTAGCTAAAATCAGGTATATTTGAAACATCATATTATATTTGGAATTAAAAAATGTAGACAGCCTGAGATCTCTTCTGTAGTGAAAATGGGCTTCTGTAATCAAATTGCAAGGCTTGCATCAAATTTTTTAAACAAACCGTGTTTTCAAAGAAATAACAAGCCCCTGAGGCTAAATTGATGCGTTTGATTGTCAGCAGTCGAATCGTTAACGCAAATATTTTGATTAATTTATTGCGACATTGTCGCTGCAAATTCTGTTTAAAGTGTGATTATATTGGGTATAGGTAATCATTGTAGCGAACTAAAGTTTTACATAAAAAGTAGTACCTACCCTTCTTCTTTACAGCCGTTATGAGTCCTCTACACTACAGAACTCTCCTGATAAAAATGAGATTAGTTATAATCACAATGTTCGGTAGACGGGTTAATGCTGAAAATGGTAGAAAGTCTAAGCACAGCGGATGTTATTGCCCGTTCTCTGTGACCCATTCCCAGTTGATATATTTTCAAAACGTGCCTAAGTTACCTACTTTCTTTATTTTTTCCAAATGTAGCCAAATCGGATGTACTAATATTTCTCACTCTGTCTCAAGGTGAGACAATCTTAATAACTGTCATCTAGTGATAATAGCCATGACCAAAAAGTTCTACCTTTCGAAGCACTCATGAACTCAAGATAATGTGCCAACAACAAATGTAATAAAATTACCATTCTTTTATGAACCGAATGATAAGCATGTTATTTACTTACTTAATTGTAAGTGCCTGTTCTTACCATTCAAACCCAACTAAAGTTTTGTAAACATCGGAAGAAAAACGTGAGTTATATGAAAAAACTAGGATAAAGATGGTAATTTTAGTTTTGTCTCGTCAAACTAAAATGAACAGCAATCTGCACTGTAGAGGAACATGCCTTTACCTCGTTATTACTTCCAATATTCAATTAAAGGTGTTCTAATTAAATAACTTATCAGCATCTTGGGTAACCACGTAAATAAGTGTGTATTTATTTAGTCGTGCGCGGAGTTTCGCAAACGCAGTCGCGTGTCAAAACTCGTTTTGTTAATAGGAACAACAATGACTGTTCACACTTGCTTAAACAATATATCTCTTCATCTTTTAACCTCTTGTATCAGGTTACTAAACATCACTTAATAGGTTCGTGTTCACTCGAACGAAAAATGTTTGACCGATGGTGCCGAAATGATTGCTAAACATTGAAAAATGGACTTCATATTAAATTCACAATATTTGAGGTTACATAAATGTGGGAAACAATAGAGTATCGCCTGTGTTTCAATAGAATCATCAATCATTGCTGCCCACGCGAATAGAAATCATCC
Source organism: Acrobasis suavella (assembly GCA_943193695.1). Lineage (NCBI taxonomy): Eukaryota > Metazoa > Arthropoda > Insecta > Lepidoptera > Pyralidae > Acrobasis > Acrobasis suavella. The sequence goes on from OW971935.1 coordinate 9,439,385, forward strand.
TTACAGGCGTGTCCTTATTGACCTCTCTGTAATCAATGCCCTTCAATGTTTTTTCTTACGTTATTTAAGTACTGTGGCCAAAGATACCCAAGTTTGTTTCTTTGTCAACCATGTCCGCTCACACATTTGTTGTATTAACAATCCATTTCTGCTGCACCTAATTAAATCAGTTCTTCTTGTCTGCAGTGGTTTACCAAACCATCTTCTGGGCTCTTCTTTTCTTATTAATTTTTTTACGTTTAGGGTATTAAAATTAGATATTTATTGTAGGTAACATATTTTACTATGTTTTCCACAGAGTATCAAATGGTTATTATTATGTTGTGATATAAAATCGAATTACTGGCCGGAAAAACGCCCTGTCATAATAATAACTTTATCTCAATCACCGTCTATTATCAGTTCTAAATCTAATCACGACAACTTTTTCTTAAATTAATCCAAGAGTTTTTATTTTTCAGATCGTATCAGTTTCTGTCATATTTTCTATTACATCCTTTTTAAGTCGATCATCTAAGCGTTCCAAAGCTTACACTAAAGATATGGTATTTTTATATTAATATGAATTAAGGCATTGACACACGCAAAAACACGCTGGGCAGCGTTCGGGACGCTACGCGATGTCTTCTCATCCAAAACACCTCAGTGCCTCAAGACGAAAGTGCTTAATCAATGTATGTTACTCGTACCAGTGATGACTTATGGCTCTGAAACGTGGTCCCTTACTATGGATCTTTTAAGAAGGCTCAGCGCGCTATGGAGAGGGCAATGCTCGGTGTTTCTCTACGTGATCAAATCAAAAATGTCGAAATTCGTAGAAGAACAAAAGTCACTGACATAGCCCAGCGGATTGGCTCGTTGAAGTGGCAGTGGGCGGGACACACAGCGCGAAGAACCGATGGCCGATGGAGCAAAAAGGTTCTCGAATGGCGACCGCGTACAGGCAAGTGAAGCGTGGTCAGACGATCTGACCAAGGTCGCTGGAAAGCGCTAGATGCAGGCCGCTCTTGATCGGTCATTTTGGAAATCCTTGGGAGAGGCCTATGTCCGGCAGTGGACGTTATGCGGCTGAACCGATGATGATGATGACACGCGAAAACTAAAATAATCTTTTACTATAGGCCTCGATCATGCAATGCCTTTTTTTTTCAAAGGGTTAGGTGTCTACTACCTAACACCAATCCATCAACTATTACTTGACAGCAGGCAGTTTTGGGAATTTTATCTAAATGGGATTTTCGCCTCTAGTGTACCATGTTGAGCCGCGAAACAGACAACAATTGAAATATCCATGTAAGGCCGTGTGATGTAGATCTGACCTTTGCGGTGGAACCTTTGGTCGTATTTTCAGAGTTATTTTGGCGTAATCACTGGTGAGTAATGGCCAAGCAGGCGTTGACGGTAATGCTGGTGTAGTTATCCTACCATACATCATGTGAGTATTTATGTATCATAAATGAGTAGCGGTAAATAAATAATTAAGTAGTTGATAAATTGATCATAAGCACTTAGATAACTATCTATTACAACTAGAATTTGCAAACAATCGCAGAAATTGGTATAGGTTAGGCATATTCTGGACTTATTAGTCTAAAAAATAAAATATCATTTTTTTGCCCAAAAATAAAATAAAACTTGAAAATTGTGAACATGGTGCCGCAGAATTTGTGTAATCAAAAGTAAAACTTTATACATATTTACCTCACTTCTTATAAAGCTTTATTCAAACTTGCATCCGTACAAAATTGTAGCTTTGTTCAAAGTGAGTTTGTCTTTGAACCTAATTTAGCGCGAAATGACATAGGAGAATGGAAGGAGTAAAGATTCTTTAAATTTAATCAAGTGTTTAGGTTCAGATGTTGAGCAAACTGAGACAATCACATGACCCCATCTCGGCAAAGTCGGTTTATTAACAACCACTTGTTCCCGCCCTAAGACTGTTTGAACTTTGCTTTTGTGACATTACTTTGTAATAAATGTTAGATACTCGTATTAAGGTACTTACTTCTAAGACAAAAGTCACTGAGATGAACTCTTGACTCTTTCTTGCTTTCTTAATATACAATCGAATCTTGCAACTGAAATTATATCCTATCCAACCAAAACGCTAATGTCAATTTTATACCAAACAAATAACCAGAATGTAACTTCGATAATATATAATACAGTAGATAGGGATTTACCGTAGTGCATTGGTTGCAATGCTCATTCGTCACCTGGAGCTCCAGGGTTTGACTCACACTTGTAGGTAAGTACTCATTTTCACAGGTATTTGTGACCAGCGGACGTGACAGGCCTATATCGTGGCGTGGGTCTTTAAGTCTTCTCCATTTATTAAGGGTTAGTAGGTAAAAATACTGCACAAGAGCTGATGTCGTGATGATGCTGGGCTATTGGCAAAGCAACACCTAAATATATTTCTTACTGGTTACTTCTCAATCTTTAAAACTAAACTGTTATCATAATCTTGACGAGACCTGTGGTCAAGCACAAACTATTTTATTATATGCTTACAATTAAATAGATACTGTTTCAACATGGATGCAACTGAACCTGTCAACAAAACGTGCAATAAAAGTAGTCATTTCATATAAAGATGCAAAATACAAATTGTATATTATTTTAGCAGAGACTATTTGGACTGAGAAGCGAGTATTGGTGCTGACTTTGCAACGAGCAAACTCAAAGAAATTTGTAGGTATTTATGATTGGATTCTTTGATAATTCTATTGTTGATATCTGTTAATTCATAACAATACATTAAGTATTCATTTACAGCTAAGTACCGCTTCCTTAGTTCAAGTGCAGAAAGACTGTACCGTGTTTCACATGAAAAGGATCCCATAGCAGTGCGCGTCCTTCTTTCCTCTGAACTTGCATTTTATGACCAGTGTTTCCCCAAAACCTCATTACAAGCCCTATAAATAACCCCGCTTATTGACACTTAGTTTTGAAACGATCTTAATGGGCGCGATCGGCCGAATTCTCCAAAATTTCGATATCGCTTGTTACATAAAGCAAGCGTAATATCTTCGCCTTTATCGTGCTTTGTCCTGTGATAAAGACATTTATAAAGTCGGACAGTCGCACACTTGTACCGAGCTTGTAGAGTTCCTCGCGAGTAGGGTTACCATGTGCGGCTACTTGGTAGGTACGATTATGTACGTATTAAGCGCATTATTAACATTATTTTATTATATTTATAATAAACATAAACTTAAAGTATTTTCTGGTAGTTTTGAACAGCGCCAAAATACAACTGAAAAAATATTCACCTCAATATTATTTTTGAGAATCTAACGTTCTGCCATTCTCTAGAATGTAGAGGAAGGCGCTACTTATTTTTGTTGCGTAGAAATGCGTAAAACAAATCATTTTTTTTCGCCTCTTTCTCACTCACTCGCTCTCTGAAGTATTCTATATTTCTCATTGCACTTCGGCTACGTTCTCATCTGCTACACGAGCTAACCCCATGGCCCAGCAACCCTTTCATTGAATTGGCTCATAAAAGAGCCTATATTTTAATGTGTCTTTAAAAGCATGTAAGAAGCAAGCAATACAACAAGCGGATCCTCATGGATTCTCAAAATTAGAAACTTTTAATACTTCTTAAAAATCTACTTACTATATAGTCACCATACTTGCGCGTCCTCGCTGGTTTCAATATAGTTACATAATTTACAGCACTGCGACAATAAATTGTACTGCACTTTGTAACATCGATTACTCCACACATGCGGACAAATAGATGGAGAGATCGAGGAAAAAATCCTCAGAACATGCAAATTCTACGATGTAAATCTAACTTATTTCATAGATTTTACTTTACTTTCGTCGTCCCTACACCTGAATAAGTTTTCTATCGTGATACTTGTCTCATATAATATTTCAGTTTTAAGGTTCCTATAGAAATAAGTATTCTTATGTTCGGTGTTAAACATTTATCAGAAGGATTTACATATACAGTGCTTCACCATCATCATCCATCAGACAAAAGTGGGAGCCAGAGAGGACGCATAAAAAATACCTAGTTTAACGATACAATAAAATACCAATTAACTGTATTACACCATAATAAACACAACATATTTAATAAAATATTTACATATAGTAACACTGAACAGAACTGATTATATCGATAGATAATATTTATAAAGGCGATTTTTAATACGTTTAGTCTGAGCAGATGGACTTCAAGAGGAGCATTACAAAGGTAGACGACAGTTTGTACTGTAAAGGATTTGGAATAGAATCCGGTCGAATGAGTAGAATTTTTAGACGATTATTGTCCTGGTGTAGAAAAATAAAATTTATATAAGGAGGAGAAAACGACATAAAAAGTATGGAGAATTAGAGTAAAAGAACGAGATAGTTACGTCAAAGTCGGATTGGGAGCCACTTGAACTGTGCACGGGAGATGGAGACCTTGGTCTTATTTTCGTAGTCCAAATATGAATCTGATACAAAAGTTTTTATCAAGTATAATAAATTATGTTAAATTATGTTTTTTCTACTCCTGCACTGTTGTCTGTCTTTTAAATTGTCTCAAACACTAATATAAGAACATAGATAATATGTTTTCAGAAAAGTCAATACTCTATTCCTAAAATAATAGCACATGTGTCGTTATTTCGCCAAAAAGATACCTAGCCATAGACCTAGATTTTTTTTAGATATATGCACCATACTGCCTATGTAGATGCACTTAGGTTAAGGTTTTACTCAATCAACATTAACTTAACAAACAACTGAATTCATACAATTGCTATTGAAAATAAAACTATCTGATATAAATTCTTTACCGTCAAAATAAGAAAAACTTTTTTTTTAAATAAATTCAGTCACTATAGGAAGTTTAAAAAAGTTAAGTTTACCATAGGTACTACCTAGTATCTGACTGACATAATATGTCAAACATTTTTATATTTTCTTTGTTTATTTTTGTATTTTATTGAAAAAATATAGTCGTAGAAACGGTATTGTATGCAACGTTGTATAAGTACGTCAAAAAACGCTCGATGGCATCTCCTTGCGATGCTCGCCATATAGGTCGCATCGTAAGTCGTAACTTGCGCCACTCGCATTTTTTGTCTTGTACAACTGTTGCATAAAATACTTTACCATGGTGCTGATGGGATATATTCCTTGCAGAAAGAAGTTAGTTTGTATAATAGACTAAATCTACCCTTAAAATAGTTTCAGTATATTCTATTAGACCTTATATAATTTATTCGAAGCAAATGAGACGTGCATAATAAATAAAGGAGCGTTTAAGCAGCGTTGTAAACGGATACTGCCTACTTTCAACTAGTTCGGAGCCAGTACATCCCTTGACGGCCAGACAACAGAGAAAGCATGATTCTCTCTAATAAATGAGGGTATTATAGCGTCGATCTAAATAAATGCGGCGGCAGACAAAGCTACAATGTTGCTCTATTTTCTATAAAATAAACTTCAAGTTCAGAAATCTTAAGCTTATTTTATCAATGGCATTCAAATAAATGTGGTTATAGTACATATTTTGCTGGTTTTATATCCAAATATTATACAATGTTAGTAGGTTGATCACTACTTATTTAATAAAGTTGAGGGTATGAGGGTTAATAAGTTCTAACCTTACTTATTTCATGGAAATGTTTTTATAACGACGCGGCTTGTTATAGCTTACCGGCAGTGTTTCTATATAATGTACTCTCGACTGATTGGTAGAGATTTTTTCTAAAATGAGTAACATAGGTAATATTATTTATTAACTTACTATTTTTGCGATAAAAAGTAATTCGTCAATTGAGTCCTCGTTACAATAGTCCTATCTATTTTATTTTATTTCATTTATTTATTTTTTGTCTCCACGGTCTAGATTCTAGGTACAACATCATATTTCACTAGAGTATTGTCACAGACCACATTATCAGTTTATTTTACTTATAATTAAAATATTCTAGGTAATGACAATGTCATCTAAGATATCTAATCCGAGGTCGGGCAGGGCGCGATCCCCAATCGTTCCTCCAGGTTCCTTACGGTACCTCCAAAGGTTATATTTATGAGACGATATTTGATGCTTTTGTTCCGCTAGGCAATACGAATATCGTTGTATAAACACAACAGTTAGGTCGTAAATTGGTTGCTCTTCGTTCGAGAAAATAAAAAAGTTAAGACCAAATGCCGCAAACATGAGGATCTCTATTTTCCAATGTCAGCAACTCTAACTTAATTTATGTAAGGATCGGAAAAGAATAATTCGGATAAATGTGGTGTGCTCTAGGCAAGAATGCGTTTAAATATCATGTTACTTGGCGACCGAGCTTTGCTCGATGAATACGCAGAGTAAACGCGGACAACGCGGCTCTCTAAAATGAAACCAAGCTAAATCTGTTCTTTTAGCCTCAAAACTCTCTATTTTTATTTGAGAATCAAACTCAACTCATACGTCAATTCGAATTCCTCTACTTTCGTCTTCAACGAAGAGTTATTTATTTAAGACTTTATTTACCAATAATAAAGGTAAAAAAGGCAGACTTAATGCTAATAGCAATCTCTACCAGTCAACCTTCGGGATAAATAGAAATTTAGCGTAAAAGGCGCAAACAGTATGCTCAAAACATACAACATATTGAATACAATGTACATAAATATATTGTTAGCGGTCAGTGTCTCGACTGGAGGGGACAGCGACGACCGTTATACATAAAGGCGCCACTACTCGGCGCTCCCTCTCTCCCGTTTTGGTCTCCGTAGCAATCGGACCTGTCACACTTGTGTGTCGCTTGCGTACTTGTGTGCCAAACTATTTATTTACCGCCATTTTGTAATTTATTAATTTCATTATTAAAATTATTTCTGTGTAGTTACTTTCAGTTCTTATTTTTAAATAAACCGCTTCTATTCGCCAAAATCAGAAGTGGGATTGTTTCACTCCCACTATCAAATTTTTGTTTTTGGTTTAAATTGATTGGCATTTAAAAATTACTACATGGTGTCCTTATTGCTTAATTTTTCTTTTGTAATGGATCGCGAAGGTAGATTACGAATTCGTGAAAGGCGTTCGCGATCGTGTAGTCGTAATTCTCATGAACATAATTAGCGAAGTGCGTTGCGAAGATCAGTGGATTCAAGGTGCAGGCGTAGTGAACGAAGTCACTCGCGTCAATGCTCGTTTGATTAAAGTGCAGATCGGTCGACAAGTCGTAGTCGGGCCCGTTCGCGGCGGTGTTCTCCCGAACGGCATTCCGGTAAACGTGACCAGCGTTCGCGTAGGCGCGGTCGATCTCGCGGTCGCGCCCGCGATTCTCGTAGTGTGCGCACCCCGTCTCTCCCTAGGAGTAACTTCGAGTCGTTGAGTACCATCGCGGCTTGACTGGACGCGCTGAAGGACCGGTCGCGTGTCGCTGAGTCGTCTGTGCAGTCCGCGGGTCGAGCTACGGAGCAGATCGTTGAGGCCATACATTCGTTAAGGTCGACGAGTCTTCACTACCTAACCGAGAAGCACAGCGGGAATTGGTCCGGCAGAGGACAGCCGAACGGCTGTCGCAGAACCAAGCTCAACAGGATGGTTCAGTGAATGAAGACAAGCATCTTCCTGGAGTCTTCCAAGAGAATAAATACGGTGTTCGTCATCAAGTACGCACAATCTAAGAGCAAATTGGATCCTGGAATGCGGGGCCGATATCGAGTCGTCAAGGCCATGCCGAATGGTTGATACGAACTACGGTTGATGGCAGAAGCGTACAGGAAGACTACGTATGCCGCCGCCCAATATCTGGTGCCGTGGCAGGGTGAATAGACACCCGCGACGTGCGCTGCCTTTTTTGGAGGTGAGTGTTGAAGTCTGTACAGTATGCGAACTTAGTGCCTAGGCTGACAGCCACCGGGAGGTATGCGAACTTGGTGCCTAGTGGGGCGCACTATAAGTTTCCGGAATGAATATGAAAAAATACTATTAAAGGTACAAAATTAATTTATTGTTTTTCAAAATAATCTCCCTTGGCGTCTATGCACTTTTTCATTCGATGAAACCAGTTTTGAAAACTTTTGTGCCACTCCTCTGTGGTGACATCTGAAACGAGTTTTTCATACTCCTCGACAGCCTCTTCTGGTGATGAAAATCGTTGACCGCGTAATTGGTTCTTAATTTTTGGGAACAGAAAAAAGTCACAAGGTGCCAGGTCGGGACTGTATGCAGGATGACTCATGAGTTCTACATTTTTCGCCTTCAAAAAGTCGTTTGTCTGTCTGGCCGTGTGAGAACTAGCATTGTCGTGGTGCAGGATGATACGGTGTTTACGGTTATTTTTACGGAGTTCGTCAATAACTTCCGGCAAACAAATGGTCGTGTACCGGTCACTATTCACTGTACGACGATTCTCTAAAGCAACAGTAGCCACGTGTCCAGTTTTATTAAAAAAAGAAGCAATCATCCGCTTAGATGCACTTTTCACGCGCGCCACTTTGGTTGGTTTCGGCTCATCTTGAAAGACCCATACGCTCGATTGCTGCTTTGTTTTGGGATCGTAGCAATAAATCCATGTTTCGTCACCTGTTACTATGTCCCACACCAAATTTGACGCACCTTCGTTGAATCTGGTAATCATGGCACTGCACCAAGTGACGCGGTCCGTTTTTTGAGCCTCGGTCAAGTTGTGTGGGATCCACCGCGAGCACAGCTTTCTCACACCCAAATGTTTGTGTAGGATTAATTGTATTTGACTAATGCCTATTTCTAAGGATGCGCGAATTTCATGGTAGGTCACATGCCTGTCTGTTTCAATCATACGGCGCACAGCATCGATGTTTTTGTTGGTCACAGCGGTGGACGGCCGACCATCGCGAGATTCGTCACTGAGATTGATACGACCACGCTTGAATTCTGCAAACCAGCTATAAACAGTTGTCTTGCATGGTGCTTCATTGCCAAATTCATTGCCAAAAGCTGTTTCAAGCCGAGCGATGCTCTGTTGAGCTGTCAAATTACACTTAAAATCGTAGAAAATCATACTACGAAAATTTTCCCGAGTTAAATCCATGTTGATGCAGACACACAATTTTTTAAATGGCGCCACAAGGTAAAAACAAAAGACAGTCAGATGAAACAAACTGCATTCTACAGCCAAAGAGTTCTATTTTCAAATGTTGCAATAAATTATTAAATATTGTTTATGTAAGTGGCCAGTTCCGGAAACTTACAGTGCGCCCTATGTACATAAAGGCGCCACTACTCGGCGCGCCCTCTCTCACGTTTTGGTCTCCGAAGCAATCAGATGTTTCGTACTTGAGTGTCGCTTGCGTACTTGTGTGCCAAACTATTTATTTACCGCCATTTTGTAATTTATTAATTTGATTATTAAAATTATTTCTTTGTAGTTACTTTCAGTTCTTATTTTTTAAATAAACCCGCTTCTGGTCGCTAAAAATATAATATATATATACAATATATAATATACACATTACCATACATACTATAAATAAAAATGTCTTATTATTATAGAATACCAGTATAATAATTTCTGCTACATTAAATTAAAGAGTAAACGCGTGCGGACTATTTTCTTAAACAGATATCTGTTTGGACTAGTTTTAAGGTCTTCTGGCAGGGCATTCCAGAATCGTATAACTTAAAAAGTGAAAGACGAAGACATAAAATTGGAGCGAAAAAAAGGAATTTCTAATCGAAGTGTATGACGATGACGAGCGAAGCTCTGGACTGTGGGACACAGACTGATATTGAAATTTACTCTTCAAGGATTCAGGAGCAAAAGGGTTCTTTAGAATAGAAAATAGAGTGCAGAGCATTCTCTGCTGTCTACGCTGACGAACAGAGAGTCACTCGAGATGAATAATTTTTCAAAACTAAAAACCGACTTTACCCCCAAACTATAAATGCATTTATCATTTAAAAAAAAAAGAAAAAACTACACAACCGATTTTGATAAAATTTCCATGGTACCACCTGGAAAGTATACCCTTTCAAACAAAAAATAATTTTTTAAATCGGTCCAGGCGTCTTTGAATAATCGGTGAACATACATAAAAAATAAAGGATCGCGACGAATTGATATCCTTCCCCTTTTTTTGGAAGTCGGTTAAAAACAGAAAAATGTACGTATTTACGACGGAAAATTAAGCGGATACAGTTATTAATTAGTCGATCAAGCTTGTCGAGAAGATCTTGATTAAGATCAGGATAACACACATCAGCATAATCAATCGTAGGTAAAATAAGCGACTGAATAAGAGTTATCTTGGTTTTAACAGGAATGAAATTTCGAAAACGATTTAAATATTGTAAAGAATAGTTTAACTTTCCTACAGACCTCTGTCACTGGGGTCCTCCAACTCGATGTTGAATCAAGATAATCAATTTTAGTCACCAATCCTTTTGACCACCACACCCAAGGTGTTTTAACATGCTTAGGCGCTAGTAATGCATACTGCCGCTAGGCCATCCAACACTAAAAATTTTCGATATAACGATGGCCAACCATATCGGATGTGGCAATTTTTTTCACTTTTTGGCTCTGTCACGGCGTCTTTACTTGTTGCTTAGTGTTAGGTTCCGTGAGTCCCGCTATCGGGGGTTGGCTGCTCACGATTCATTGTTTATCATAACAAATTGCAACGGGCAGGTTCCGAAAGCTGACATGTAAAAGCACCTTTACTGAATCTATTATTCCTCACCCTCACCCCGTGCCCTACTTTGGAACTTATTTGCAGTAAGTAACATTTAATTAGAAAGTGTCTACATTTACCTGGGGACAGAATTAATATCAGTATTACATACAATACGGAATCTCCATATGTCCCATGCAATATGCGTTCCCGTTCCCCGTCCTCGCACATCTCCCCCATTCTCGCCTTATAAAGGCGGCTCTCCTGCAGCCGCCCGCTCAACATCCTCCATAAGGCGAGAACGGGGGAGCGGTGCGAGGACGGGAGGGTTGGGAACGGGGGAGCATATTACGCAGGAACCTAGTAGTTTCCGTTCTGTATGTAAAACTTACATTAATTCTGTGATTTAGGTATACCTATGTTCTTCAAATAAGATTGTTTGTCGTAATGGTGCCTTTTCTACACAGCCGCTACGGTGGGAATATGTCGATGTGAAAAAAATGTTTATTAAAGACCTCAAATTAAAATTATATTTTCAGTAATTCCTTTATTTCTTTACATATTATAAACGTGTTTGCCTATCTGTTTTTCTACTCACTAATGAACCACGACCGGATTTTTATGCTATTTTTTCTATCATGTAGAACATTTCAAGCGGCTTGCGGATGGTAAAGAATGTGCATCTGTCTCAAGCCATGGTAGGCCATTAGTATATAGTATATAATAATATTAAAATTACTAATAGTTAGAAACTTATTTATGCCAAACTTGATTCTTTTTGCTACAACGTACAAGAAAAAGTAACACATTTTACATTTTCCTCGTCAACCAACAAGGAATGAAATCCTTAGAAATCATTAAAAATAAATGCATCCGTATACAGTTATGCCGCTGTGAGGTGTACAAGGTGCCTGTGATATTTCAATGCATCATTTACCAGTTAAATTGGCTCGTACAGTGAGTGAACAATATCTCTGCGCCTGGAGGAGGCTATTTTTGAAAATGAAATCTCACTGATTAGTGAGATTTCATTTTTTAAAATAAGACTTTGATTGTGAGGCTTTTGTACATTTTTACAGACGGCGGCGCTGGCGTCCGAAAGTGATCAAATTTTTAAATTGTTCTAGGCGTACGATCTCCAATGAGTAGTCTTCAACTTACGCTGGTGCATTTAATACTTTTCGGGACACTCATTCAACAAATAGGAATAAAACTGAACTATACCTACTTCGTACACAGCCGTAAATGTCCCGGAATGTGTTACAATGAAACATCGCCATTTTAGTGTTCACGTTTTCTACTTTCAATGGTAAGTACAAGTACCTAGTAATTTTAAACAATGAATTAGGCCGACATAAGACCTATTGTCAAATTAAAAATATTTTTGACTTAGTACCTACCCTATTTAAACGAAAGAAAAAATAAATAAAATAGAATAAGTTATAAAAAAGTTAAATAATGTAGAGTCTATGAACATTTGTAATTAAAGATTTAGAAGAAAATTAATCAATCATCCATTTTTCTTTTTTACATGTTTAAGTGGAGTCTTGAAATGTGAATGTTCTTATATACGTAAAAATATACGTTATTAATTCAGTGAGATTTTATTTTCAAAAATAAGCCTCCAATACCGTTTCGTGCTCGCTCTGACGGATTTGGGTCGAAGGTATTTATTTAGCTAACAGATACAACGAGATAGTATATTTTTCGCAATACTTGCCACCCGCAAATAAAGGCCTGACTACACGAATAAACTATTTGTTTTTCAAATTCGAAAATAAAACAAATTGAATTTCATGTAGATGCGGAGGGCTATCCTGAAATATAAAGTAGGTGCCAACTTAAATAATATTTTGTTACTTATGTTCTTACTAATTCCTGCAAACCGACAGGTTTGATGTAAGAAGACCTGGAAACTGTTTTTAAAAATGCTGTAACTTATCAATTAACACGTTACACTATTATTTAGTCTCTTTTTATTTTTTTTCTGGAAGTGGAACGAACTATTCTGAGATTATAATTGTTTTTCCCAATAAAAATCAAGGAAATGTCAATATTACGATTAAGCTCTATGAATACTTGCAAAGTACAACTTATATAAATGTTAGACTTACTTAACGATAAGATTGGAGACGGGCCCTTAGGGCCGTTTCAATACGTCCAATTTCATTTGACGCGGTTCGAGAACTTCTCAATTTATTAAGCTGTAAATAAAACTTTATTGAAAACGTTTTTGCAATAAACACAAAGGTGTTACGTTAACAGTTAATCGTTATACGTTAATATGTTATCGTTATTGATTGCTGTCTGCTATAATGTGGAGAAAACCGAGCGTCTTATTTTATCGTTGCTACAAAAATGATGACGCAGTATTTTTGAATTATTGGCATTATTGTATTTTCCATGGGCCTTAAATTATTACGCCACAACAAGTCATTCTCGAGAACATATTTCGTAACCGTAATTCTACCCTGAAAATAAGGATTAAATAATTCAACAAGGACGTACTTACCTAATTCTTCTGGCAGTTATTGTGGGCGATGTAGACGGCTGGTTCCTGGAATAATAAGTGCTAGTAGGACCTAGGCAACTAAATTTATAATATCTAAAGGAGTAGTGATGATCTCTTCAAAATTAGTTTTTTATGACTTTAAAATAACTCCTTTCTTTTAAGTCTCCTGCAATAGGAATGTGAACTGGGTAAAAATATATTATTTTATTTAGTCCGTCAAATAGATTATCCAAAAATCAACGACCTATATTTTTTCGTTCAGTAAAGTAGTAAAAATACACAAAGATACAGACAGCGCTTCAAATTTTCATATCGGGGGTGATTTACGTCACCTTTGGTTAAAAACGTAGCTGATCGTGACATCACGCGAAATTTAAATGCGCTGTATCTTCGTCATTATTTGCTAATAAGTGAAAAGAAAATACGTATACCATGCTTTTTAATAATCTATTTAATAAGCCAAAAACATATTTTAGTCCCCATCCGTATTAGTGCGTTTCAAGGTACATTTTTGGAGGAACTTTAGTTGGGTGGTTTCGGAGCCTGGGGTGTGATTTCCGTCTTTTACTCTTATAAAGATGATATGCATGTGAATGGTCACCCAACGAAGCCACGTCCACGGCAAGAGATGGAGTGGTCTTATTCTAGGTTGGAAAATAACGTTTTTCCAAGGAAGTTAATCCAAGATCAAGCCACGATCTCGACAAATAACGAAATTAGATTTGACCTGTTTTTAGATGGACGGACAGACAGACATACTGAAACTATAAGAGTTTCTGTAGAAACTTTAGAACTCTAAAAAGTACATCTCAATATACCTAATTAAGACCTGATTCAAACCACTGTTGGAATTGACAGACACAAGACGAATAACGATTTTTTATAGATTGACCTGTTTTAAGACGGACGGGCAGATAGAAGGACACACGCAAACTAAAAGAGTTCCTCGTAGGAACTTCAGAACTCAAAAAAGTACATCTCGATACAGTTATGACCTTGTTCAAACCCCGGTTGGAATTGACTGACACTTGGAATAAATTCGTCGCCAGTCCCTTGTCAGTCATAAGTTGACATTGATTAAATTGGCGCCAACTGTGCCTAAGGAAGGACCGAAATAGCGGCAGCGCCTGATTGGTTTGATCATTTTGAAGCACCTCTTTTAATTCTTGTGTTCATAAAATATAGATGAATTAGCCTCTCGAAAGGAGATTTCTAGGTGTTGGACCATATCGGTAGCGTAGGGTGTATTATAAATTTATAAAACACCATTGTTTCACCCTATGTAAAATGTCATCTCGACGAAAATTACATTTTGCGTCGCTACTTTTTGGTGTACTGCATACCAGACAACCGTTATATCTGTTTGAAAAATTAAAAATTTCTCATAGAAACGCCAGAATAAATTTACTTCTAATTTGTCCTAAACACAGAATTACTGCATTTCGAGGCAGCTTTCGATTTGCTGCGACGAAATGCTGGAACGATCTCCCTCCTCCGATAAGGACCTGCAGTTCTATTGGAACTTTTAAGAATAAAATACAAAAGTCATCTTCTGAACATCCAATTGTTTAATCATCGGTAGAAAGTAATTCTGTGCTTATATACATATATTTTTTATATACATATATTACATATATTTTTATTTGATTATTATATATTTAATTTGGCAGTATCACTTAAATATGTATTATTATTATCGGCAATAGTATTAAACATCACATAGTTTCGACTTGATTATTGCCAGTGGATATCTGGTAATGCTTTCTCTCTCTTATCTCTTGGTACCACGGAAGACTAGCGGCATGATGTAAAGGCACATCATTGCCCTATGCTGAGTGGTGCCATTTAGGTGTAAAACTAGTTTTAGTTATTTAGTAATGCAACTGATGAAAATTTGCACTGAATAAAATATTTTCTTTCTTTCTTCTTTCTTTCATTGTTAATTTTTCGTGTTTGTAAGTGGCTAACACTGGTGTTAGATTTTTAAGCTGAGGGAACGGTTTCAGATTCGGATCTCCATCATCTACTTAGATGTTAGAATATTTAGAATATTACTACTTAACACTGATTGTTTAAAATAAATATCTGTAATTAATGTCAGTAGGTACTTCTTGAAGATACTTTATGTACGTAGGTAGGTAGATATATGATGAGTTCAAAAAAATCTTTATTTGCTGTAATGTGCGAAAGTGAGAGTTTCATAACCTCAATCGATGCTGTAAGTCTATCGTAGGTTTATAGTTCATAACCAGTTAATTAAGTTGGTAGGTATATTGTTATTCATAGAAAAAGGATTGACCGATATTAAGTACTTTCTCAAATTAATCCATGACGGTCATTGTCAATATCATGACAAAGTTAGATTTAGTTCATACATAGTTCATATTGGTCAAGAAGTTATGATTGTTTAGTCGAGTTGATGGAAAAGCTTTGGTACAGCGTTATTAATTATAATATCTTTGGGTATCTACAGCGGTAGATAAGTTCGTTAAAGGCAATTTGAGTGCCTCCGTACTTCAGAAGGTACGCCTTGCCATCGCCAAACACAGATAATATTTATAGGATTAATGAAGTGTCTAGTATTATTTATTGTATTTGTAAGATGAATAGGCTCACCCGGAATAGCTTTAAACATCTTTACATTAAGCTTTAGGCTCAATAGAAAGAAGTTGAAATTAAATATATCAAGCTAATGACAATCAAAAGTGTGTGCAAGTGGCCAACACTAATGTCAGATTTTTCAAGCAACTGAAAGGAATCTGACATACCTAGTTTGATGACAGTCGTGACCAACGGCTTTACGCGTCTTCCGAATGCCGAAAGAGCTCGAGAATTTTTTTACCGCTTCCTACTCATCTGAGTGCGGACCACGCCTGGAGTTGCTTACTCCTACCGGTCAAACGGTCAAAAAGACAAATGTCAAAAATAATTTATTTATCATCGGATATTTGTATTACTTGATAATAATTGTCAATTTTTCTTTCGATTTCGTAACAGTTATTGACATCAGATCATTTATCGGGTCAATGAGCTCCTCTTATTATTATCATAATCTCTTTTAAAACCAGTCGATGCTAGTAAACTCGACTAGTGTGAACATAACTACTCATAAAACGGCCTATCGGGCTATCAATAAGTGACCGTGAGCAAAAGTTAAAAATATTCCAAGAAAATTGCATTATCCGATCATGTCTGTCAGCATCAGGCAAGAGATCGCAAAGTTGATCAATCAATTAATCGTATTAAACATGTCCTAAGCAAATTATTTGTAATAGTCGCCTAAGCTAAGATTAAACGCTGTAATCGTCGGGATGATAGACGTGTGGCGGGGTTGCCAGTGGTTTTAAATTTACTACATACAAATATCCACATTTTTATTTATGTTTGCTTCACACAATTTTGTTCATTACAACTGTTTGTCATAATATCATAGTTACTTATTTGCGAAAGCATTATCAAACAAAAAAAAATGTAAGTAAATTTGTGATTTTTTAAATTTTTTACTCAATTCTGAAATCAATACTGACAAGATAGGTATTAAAAAAAACTATCAACTGACTTCAATTCAAACTACAGAACCGATTTTGATAAACTGTAGGTACTTATAGTACCTATGGAAAATGGGACCGTTGCAAGTATGTCCTTTCAAACAAAAAAAAAGAATTTTCCTAATATGGTCCAGGAGTCCTCGAGTAATCGGGAACATCAGAAAAGAATATATATATATATGTATTAGAAAACTTCTTTCTTTTTTAAAGTCTGTTAAAAAGAAAAATCATAGCTACAAAATATTGGCAATAATAATTTCATTTTTTAATACAAAACAAACGGTAACTTTTAGGCCAAGTGAGCGCTTTGGACTATATAGGTACATTTTTATACTTATGTATAAAATGTTACCTAATATAGTGGTGGACCCTGGCAATACTAGCGAGGTTTTTATATCAGAACCTGATAGCCGCCATCATAGGCAGTAATTTTTGTTCAATTTCCTTGGTGATTACTTTGAAATTGATTGCGTAAATAATTTTAAATCTATTTATATTTTGTTACTGTGTAATCTTACGATCGGGACATTTTAATAGAAATAGTTTAATTGCATGCTAGCGGTCTACCTCGGCTATGCACGAGTGTATATTTAATAATGTAGGTAAAAATAAATAAATATATACGGACAAATCACACAGATTGAGCTAGCCTCAAAGGAAGTTCGAGACTGTGCTTTGAGATACTAACTCAACGATACTTTATTTTATAACAAATACGTATAGATATAAACATCCAAGACCCAGGACAATTTGTAAAAGGCCATTTTCCAACTTACCCAGACCGGGGATCGAACCCGGATTATAAAGGTACCTGAAGAAACCCGATCGGTATTTTATAGGTACTTGAAGAAACTCTACATTTGTAAGAACCGCATGTAAATCACCCTAGTATTTTTTAAGTTTATCCTGTAGGTAGATTTAAGTGACTGGACAGTGACATTGAACCATCGCTCGATTCTGAACTAGTACCTTTAACAAGTGTCAGCCTTATGACAACTTTAATTGATCAACTGACGGACGAATTAAGTTTATTTACCAGGCAAATAAAAAAAACTATTTGCATGCCCATAACTTTTAAACCGCTGAACCGATTTCCATAAAACAAAGCTAAGAACCATCTAGATCAAGTCGGCTTTTAAACAACAAAAAAACATTAGGTGCTACGCCGCTACAGCCAGACACACGCACAGACACATACACACACAGGCACGTCAAACTTATAACACCCCTCTTTTCCGTTGGGGGTTAAAAACGGAATCAAAATGTTAAATAATGATGGGTTAGCTTTTGTTGGAATAGTGTGATAAATCATTGTCATTTGTACCATCAATGGTACCCACAGGACAGGTGGTCCGGAGGCGCCGCATCGCCTATTAAGTTAACATGATTTCGATTGATCCCTTGATCACCTTAAACAATCTGCGCAGGTAAATAAGCATCTAGTACATTCTACGATGTTTCTTCTCAGACCAGCATGAAAGAATTCTGTTAACAAAGTATCCAGTATCAATATCGAAAGAGCACAATGACTCGTAAACAAGTACAGCAGGAAGACTATGTCTATTTATATCACAAACAGACTTTATTCCAGCAAAATCACGTGTAAAGTGCGCGAGGATCTGCGACCCCACCTGCTATGATTTATGGGCTACGGCCGCCATTGTGCTGTCATGGCGGCCGGCCCTGCAAACTTATGAACTAGCGTAGCCTCAAATGTCTGTATTTGAGATAAACAAATCATTGCCGAGATTCCAGCAATGCAACGGGACTGTAAAAATGTTAGTTTATTATATTACTCTCAGCAGTGCAAAATTTCGGCACCAGCGGATCCGAGCCAATTATTTAAATTCTATACAAGTTTTTCCGGCGGGTCCACGTAAATTATGATAATTACAGTGGTCAGCAGATAGAAGGAGATCTACATTAGTTTTTTTTTTTGTATTCCCTCTATCATCTAATTCAGATTTCAATAAAGTAATAGTCAAGGTAAATAGCTCATCAGGGAGAATTGCAATACACTTAAGTATAATTAATTGTTCCAAGTATACCTAATAGGCAATCTAACAGAATATTTACCTTTTTATGAACTTACTCGTATTATCGTTTACCTACTACATAGGGCGCACTTTAAGTTTCCGGAACTGGCCACTTACATAAACAATATTTAAAAATTTATTGCAACATTTAAAAATAGAACTCTTTGGCTGTAGAATGCAGTTTGTTTCATCTGACTGTCTTTTGTTTTTACCTTGTGGCGCCATTTAAAAAATTGTGTGTCTGCATCAACATGGATTTAACTCGGGAAAATTTTCGTAGTATGATTTTCTACGATTTTAAGTGTAATTTGACAGCTCAACAGAGCATCGCTCGGCTTGAAACAGCTTTTGGCAATGAAGCACCATGCAAGACAACTGTTTATAGCTGGTTTGCAGAATTCAAGCGTGGTCGTATCAATCTCAGTGACTAATCTCGCGATGGTCGGCCGTCCACCGCTGTGACCAACAAAAACATCGATGCTGTGCGCCGTATGATTGAAACAGACAGGCATGTGACCTACCATGAAATTTGCGCATCCTTAGAAATAGGCATTAGTCAAATACAATTAATCCTACACAAACATTTGGGTGTGAGAAAGCTGTGCTCGCGGTGGATCCCACACAACTTGACCGAGGCTCAAAAAACGGACCGCGTCACTTGGTGCAGTGCCATGCTTACCAGATTCAACGAAGGTGCGTCAAATTTGGTGTGGGACATAGTAACAGGTGACGAAACATGGATTTATTGCTACGATCCCAAAACAAAGCAGCAATCGAGCGTATGGGTCTTTCAAGATGAGCCGAAACCAACCAAAGTGGCGCGCGTGAAAAGTGCATTTAAGCGGATGATTGCTTCTTTTTTTAATAAAACTGGACACGTGGCTACTGTTGCTTTAGAGAATCGTCGTACAGTGAATAGTGACTGGTACACGACCATTTGTTTGCCGGAAGTTATTGACGAACTCCGTAAAAATAACCGTAAACGCCGTATCATCCTGCACCACGACAATGCTAGTTCTCACACGGCCAGACAGACAAACGACTTTTTGAAGGCGAAAAATGTAGAACTCATGAGTCATCCTGCATACAGTCCCGACCTGACACCTTGTGACTTTTTTCTATTCCCAAAAATTAAGAACCAATTACGCGGTCAACGATTTTCATCACCAGAAGAGGCTGTCGAGGAGTATGAAAAACTCGTTTCAGAGGTCACCACAGAGGAGTGGCACAAAAGTTTTCAAAACTGGTTTCATCGAATGAAAAAGTGCATAGACGCCAAGGGAGATTATTTTGAAAAACAATAAATTAATTTTGTACCTTTAATAGTATTTTTTCATATTCATTCCGGAAACTTATAGTGCGCCCCACGTATTAGGTATCATAATAAATCATAATACTGCAGAATTGTAAGATATTTTTTAAATAAAACATTTTTAAACTAGAAATGAGAGTTTAAGGTTAGGTACAAGATTTTATCTTCCTATTTGGAATCAGTTTTCATAGTAACCGCCGTCAATTGTTTTTCTTCTTTTGCTTTATTCTTCTATAACTCTATAACATACTCAACAGCGAATAAGGCTTTCCGATCTTCGATACCTGTGTCAATATCTAACGCTGGTATGGTATTCGCTTCTCAAATTCTCTCAACCGTCGACCAGCTGTGAATGTTGTAATTGATCACGAATGGTGGCAGCAACACCGGGTTTTTATCAGTATTGTCATAGGGACAACGAGGCACTGGTGCGACATTTCATCACAGCAGGACTGACCTGCTGTGATGAAATGTCGTGTGGGTCAACGCTATATATTCACCAACTACTTAGACAAAATCAAAATTTTACTCTTAGCGAGGAAAGTTCTCCAGTGCAAGGTTCTTCATAAAGAGAGAAGGTAAAGAAGAAAGTACTTATCTGAATTACTTCTACTGAGAAGGGCCTTTATGCCCTAAGCCCTGTTCAGTATACCTGCCTTGACCTAAGAAATTCCTGTCGCCTAGAGGAATTGTGGTCGACCCAATAATCCTAACAACACTCGACGATCGGAAATGAAGTGCGTTGCTCAAGACAAAACAAGATGTAAAAGCACCGTCATGCTTGACCCTATGCCCCACCCAAGGGACATGGGACAATAAGTCAAAGACAATTCGCTATGGAAAATGAATGACGTATCTACTTCGTCTAAATAGGAGGCACACAACTATTGTAATGCAGTTTGTTTGCAGTTAATTCTAAAAGGGCCGTTAAATCCTGCCGCCCTGGGCTATGTTTGCGACTAAGACGTAAGACCCAAAAAGCTCTAAGTGTGCATAAGGGGTAAAGACGTAATACTGCTAACGTATGTATTTATATATATATATATATATATATATATATATATTTATATACACACATATATATATATATATAAATAATATAGCTAGCTAGATAAACTTGGTAATCAAGGTAGATAATTGCCTACCTATAGGGAAATTAAATACAATATAAAGATTCATTTCCTCTATCGATGTGCTTTATCGCATGAACAAGGCTTGCAATCACGAAACTGAGGCAAATACCACGTTAATAGTAATGGTATCTCAGAATTCGCACAAAAATTGTATTGAGACAAGGAGAAATGCATATTATTTTTAATTGCCTTCCGGTAGAAAGTGGGTGAACTGAAACACGGAACGGGCCGAGCGAATCGGTTCGATTCTTGTCGAAATAATGACAAAGCGGCGACGACTGCCGTCGTTTTGATGTGAATGCCTGAACGAGCTGTTATTATTCATTTTAATACCTTACCAAAAATAAATATGAAACAAAACGATTTTTTTTTCACGACGTAATTGTTTATTGAAACTAATACACTGAACTTACACAGAAACGAGAGTATGGAATCATGCACATTATTATTACCGGATTAACACTGACGGACGGGATTTTTACTTTGTAAACTTTAGTCGACCATAGTGAGGCAAAGAGAGTAGGAATGGAAGAAATCTAGTAAGTAGCCTTAGGTTTAAGATGCTGCTCCTAGCCCGCGCCTGCATTTTATCTGATTACTTTAAACGAGGTACTTGATCTTTATACATGAGCATTTTTAGATGCAAAATGTTAATCATATTCGATATCGAATACCAATTAAGAAATTAAATAGGTAGGTATCTACTAATTTGTTTAAAATACCTCCTATCTCTTAAGTACAGATAGTTACTTACTCTTATTCGGCTATGGATTTTGTCGACAACACTCAAACTACAAAACAGATCGTGTAAAAAAATCTCACAAACTGGTTACTTGGTCATTGTCCAGGAAGTGTGTCGTAAAACCACAAGTTTTGCAGGAAGATATTAAACTGGGCCGGATAACAGTTCCACATTTATACCCATGTCTGGTTTTCTGATCCGAAATAATAACTGAAAATTTTATATCTAAATAAAAATATGTAATGAAAAATTTCGCTAAGGGATTCGAACTTACGCCCCTCACATCTGTACTGTCAGTGCACTTCCAATTATTGTGCTATCGTGAATTCGTGACTTCGAATCACCCTGACGAATTTCCTAAGGTACCTAATGAACGCAACTTTATTTTTACTTTGTCGCAAAATGTTTTCCATCTGAATCAATTTTAAGCCAACGATATCCAATAACACATACTTAGAAGAAATAACTAAAATAACAGATATAATAGTCCAAATCACCGGCCAAGTGCGAATCGGACTAGCACACGAAGGGTTCCGACTTCCGAACCATTATCTACAAAAAAACACGTTTCTTAAGCCGGGCGTTTTGTTTATTCAAATTAATGTTTCATATTTTCTAACAATGTTATATTTGACGACCTCCGTGGCGTAGTGGTCACCATGCTAGTTCGCCACCCAGAGGGTCCGGATTCGATCCCCGGTCAAGGCAAGTTGGAAAATGTCCTTTTTCAAATTGTCCTGGGTCTTGGGTGTTTATCTATATATAGTATCGTTGAGTTAGAATCCTATAACACAAGTCTCGAACTTACGTTGAGGCTAGCTCAATCAGTGTTATTTGTCCCTGTATATTTATTTATTAGGAAACGGTGGCAGCGGACCCGGCTTTATATGAGAGCCCACTGAAATATTTACTTATTCTGTTTTTAGTATTTGTTGATATAGGTAGCGGCAACAGAAATACATCATCTGTGAAAATTTAACTCTTTAGCTATCTCGCATCCTGGTGGCAGACAGACAGATAGACAGACGGACATTGGGGTCTTAGAAATAGGGTCCCGTTTTACTCTTTGGGTACGGAACCATGACAATTGCAAAAAATGTTGGAGATTCTCACAGGATTTTGATTTCGATAGAAACGGTATTTTTTGTGATTTTACCATTCTTTAACCCTGTACAGCACGAAACAAGTTTATCTAAGGACTTAAAAAACGACCCTACAATAGCTACGTAACAATAATAACCGAACCGCGGCAACAGAGTTCTTGTGTGGCATGGCATTACAGAGGCTCCAAATAACCCGTAATCAATAACTAATAAGCACTTAATCTTCCGTATTGTCCGTGGGCGTTGTTTGACGTGCACCCATTTGTTCTACTTAACCCTTAATGCGCTTAGGCTGCATACGTCTTACGTCAGATCTGGCGTCCTTTCCGGGGCCTGATAAAGGCACGATAAAGGACTATCAATAATATTTAAAATTAAAAAATTTTAGTTCCCTGAAGATTTAAAACATAATGTTTGTATTAAAATTATGATATTTATGTCTCAACTTTAAAGTGCGTTGGTACATAATAATATTATTTATGACAATAACAAAATAACCAAAATTTAAATAACGATAAATAATTTTTAATAAATTTTTATGACAACTTGCATAACACAGTTACACTTCATGTAGCATTCACACAAAAATCCCAGATATCTGGTTTGATAGTCCATGTTTTAAAAAAATTGCTTTTTACTAACTGCCAGTTCTCTTCATATCTCGTGGCTTTTGCTTTCATTTTATTATATGGAACATCAAGAATGTTATTGCCAATAATTTTTTGTAGTTCCTCGTTCTTACATAAGTCTTGGAATGTTCTGTACAGGTTGTATTTACTTATACACAGTGAACTCCTCAAAGTCTTTGCTTTTTTCTTTGTCAATCCTTGTTTTCTGCCCTGTACTGCTACTTCTACTAATCTGAAACATAAATTATGAAACTTGGTACCTGAGTAATATTGCAGAGTTTAAAGGGACTGAAGCTTAACTAAACAACAGTATTATGCTGAACATTGACCTCTACACAAAACAAAGTAGACATACGATAACACATAGACAAACAATTACGTAACCGGTACTAGTACCTGTACCAGAAGGAGTACTGGTACCCATCTAGTACAGGTACCCAGGTACCGAAATGAAAAGAACATCTAAATACGGTACAGAACCTCTACTATTGGTACTGCTTCCAAACTTTGCTCACAAATGCACAGCTAGTACCTTAGCCTTAACAACTACTGTTTTTTATAGGCTAAGACTAGCATCAAATTATTTAAAAAAAAAAGGATTGAAAAATAGATATCAGCTTCAATAAACTTACCCTTCCTTAGCTTTTGTCCAAACAATGCTCCCTGCAGCAGGCCTGACTTTTAAATCTGATTTTAGACAAGGGAATATAACGGCAGTCTGATGAAATTCTGGGACAAACTTAGTTGTCATTGATCTTTCCATATCCCTTTTCAATAATGCTCTGGTCAAAGACTCTTTTGAATATGGAACTCCACCTCCAAATACAAACTGAGTAATATATATTGGTTCAACCAAAAACATGTCTAATAGCCTCCCTTGAATTCCCATATGAATCCATTTAGCCATTTTATCACTACAAGACATAGATAATGTCCGATCTCCTCTACCAGGTTTAGTACGCACTTGGCCAAGTAAATGATACTGGGTACCAGATTCGTTACAATCTTGTTCATTCTGCGGTAGACATTTAGCACCAGTTCTATGTATGTCATTAATAGGCCTCTTTGCATCAGTTTCAGATATATCTTCTTCTGCTTTGCGCTTGTTCGATAGCAAAATGTCACCATAATGTTCTACCTCACTTTTAGGAAATATTGAAGCGTCGCCGCAAGGCAACTGGGATGAATAAAATACATACTGTATGTTGGTTTTCAACTTAAATCTACCACTTTCTTTAACAAATATTGAATTCTTATTTTCTAAACTTTTACTGATGTTATCATATAGGTAAAGTAAGAAACCTCGCCTGGCAATTACTTCAGCATGACTGTCATTTAGTATATCACCTGTTGGCGACATTTTCGTAGCTCCAATACACTTGGAACCAGTTCCTAGCGACACCACTTCTAGTTTATCACAGGCATTATCATATTGAAGAATACAGGAAAACACAGTCCATTCATTTTCAATGGGCTTTCCAGTCTTCGGTAATTTCTCAAATGATCTCAGACAACATTGTCCAATTTCATCAACATTCATAGTTTTGAGGTTAGACATTTAATATCCTTTCAGATAGATCTTAACTTATGCAACAACAATTTAGAAAGAAAGAAGTACGGAGTACTACTAAATATTTGTTAATGAATTCTAAATAATCTAAATCTAACACTACATTTTATCCAAAAAAATATTTTCTTGATTGTTGATTCGATTGCTGAATTTGTTTGTATTGTTTACATTTCTTATTTAACCTTTAATGACATCATGACAGTGACATTTATCTGTTGACGTGCAAATGGATTTTGACATTTGACTTTTTTTTATTAATATGACACGTTGACACGTAAAATAGTTCAGACCAAGTTCAGACAAACATAACAAAAATATCAGGAAAAGAAAAAAGAAATTGTCTAGATTATGTATGCATATCTTCAGCGCTTTATTCAGCTAAATTAATTACTTGTACCAACAAAATATAGACTATTACGTAATAAATAGTTAAGTAACTTTAGAAACAAAAAACTAGTTTCTATTGGCTGTTAATTACGTACTTACCTATTTTTTTTAATTACCTACGTTTTTTTATAAATACTTGTATACAAACAGGGTAAACATATTTGTTAAAACCTTTTAGAGAAACGTAGGTGTAGGTACCTAGTTCTCTTAGTAGGTCACGGAAGAGAGAAATTTAGGCCCAAGGCACTTCCACTTATTTCTCTGTTCCGTGTAGGTAGGGTATAGGGTAGGTAGGTAATCTGTAAATATAAACTACTTACCTACTGGCTTAACTAATACAATTTGGTTTCAATAAACATCTTATTTGGCAGTTGAAACTGCAATAAATATCGATCGGCAAGCCGTAAAAAAATTGCTTCTGACAGATTTATTACTTTACATCTAAATTCGCATGAGTTGGTGAAAGTAATCATATCAAAGCTACAAATTATATGAATGTTTTAGATCTTTTTCATATTGACCACATACATATTACCATTATGTTATGAGATAAAAGTAAGATCTAATAAAATATATTTGAGTCAGTGGATACCTACCTATTTACTTGGGTATATATTTAGATAGATAAGTACCATAGATAAGTACATTTGTCATTCACTCTGCATCTGCCTTGGCCCTGGATACATAACTCTGAAAGTTCCTATAGGACACAGTAACTCATTAGCCAACGATGCAGCGGACGAACTTGCGTGTCAGGGATAGACGTGACACCGAAGGGTGGTATCCCCGACGTGATCTGAACATGCAACCTTCTGATCTGTAGTCACGGTACACTAAATAAACAATTTATCACCATAGCTGGTACCTATTACTTACAGCCCTCTGTGCAGGGCATGCATGGAGGCTGAATAATTGCGAGCCATCTCCTAACTCCTACCTCGAGTGTGATCGTGTCGCACACATAAAAAAGAAGGTTCCCACTCCTAGAACATCCGGGAACCATGGCAGAGGTGTGCAGGGTGCCCACAACCGTCCTGATCTTCTTGCAGGAGGAGGAGCTGGCGCCAGCTCCCCACTCGAAGGGGGTCCTGACTACGTAGCCACTTTACGGGAAAGATGCATGTGCTCAAGAAAAGTAAAAAATTGTTATTACTGTTAAATGTGCAAACTTATATTAGGTATTATAGACACTAGTTATATAAACCTGCGCCTGTTTGACTAACTGGCTGTATAATTAAATACTGTACTACTGTAACTAAGTATTTTAAGTTGCGTAGGGTGCACGTGAGCACAAGCTTTTTAGCTTCCCTTTTGAATCAAAGCGATAGCGTAACCCTTATTAAGAGTTCGTCAATATTTACGTTCTACAGATTAAAGTGCCGATCTGATGGTCCGCAATAATCCTGTGTAGGTACCGCTGTGCCCGCCCAGCAGTTAGGTGTGTGATTGATTACTTTATTAAACGGCCCTGAAATGGACGAATTTTTGCCTGACATTTTCAGAAATCGGTAGGAAGGTACCTACCGCTCCACCTACTATATACATGATGCGCAGGATAGAGCACACAACATAATTATCTGAACCTAGTAACCCGGTCACAACTCAAGACCATAGTTCTAACTAGCGTGGTGTAGTGAATAGCCCTGGTTAACCATTCATCACAGGTTGCCGGACACGGGTGTTATGGTTCCCCATTATGCTGACCACATAGAGTTCTTATCCAAATAGACTCGAATGCGGTGCGCTTCTTCTTGTATCTGTGAAATCAATGGATCAATAATAGAATTTAACATTTTGAAGAATCTTTTAGATAAGATCAAGAAAATATTCTTCAATTTTTAAGCTATTGTATAGCTTTTATCGCGGGCCTTGACGCGGCGACCGAATCTAGAAATTCCGTAACGGAAATAATACCTAACACTCGTCTAACGTCGTTTCAGTTCGGCAGACTTCGGCATGGTGTTTGTGTGCGTGCGACTGACGTATGCGTGTAGACACAGAGTACTATATATACTAGCCATTTGCACAGTACAGATCTATACAGTATTGTATTTTCATACAAACGGTCGGAACACAAGTCATACCTACGTGCCTCCTAGGTCAGCATACACTTGTTCCGTGACTCGGCGTACAAACAGTCGCGGTTGGGCCGCAGTGGCGAACGGTGTGTTGTAAGCAGTGAGCGTGCAACGTGGGAATACATTTATTATATATTATCTTATTCGTGGAATAATATGGCAAAACATAGACAAAATTGTGCTATTTTTGGTTTCTTAAATACATCATTAAAGCACCCAGAAAAAATTTTTAGGTTACCTCAAAACACCGAAAGGTAAGACAAAAAATAGTTTTTATATAGGTACCTACTAGGACGTTTTTTTCAAAATTTTTCATTACGATTTTCTCCGTGCTGTATAAAGTAGGGATTGCAATCCGGCTTCATTTTCAATCTGACTGGATTGAACAAACTGGAATAACTAAATTTTCATTTTTAACTGACTTCCGAAAAGGATTTTTTTATGTATGTTCACTGATAATCAGAATGCGGATTTTCCTTTCGTACTTCTCAGTCGAAGCGCAAAAATATTTTTCCGTCGCAAATTTATAAATAAGCATGTGTGTGATTAACAATACTGTATGTCTCTATTCTGTGCCATTTGGTACCCGGCTAAAGTACACAGCGCCAGCACTAACAAGAGGAACTAATTTGTCAGCTGGTTTAAAGTTGTGTGTCTTTTACAAGTTTTACAAGAGATGGCGCATTCATCACTGTGCCTCGTGCGTTTATGTTATTACTGACTCGTAATAGATGGCGATATTAACAATCAATCATGTTGAGGTCATGGAGTCAATGCACCAGCAGCGAACTTTTTATTCCTTTCAAACACCTACTTATCGGTCGGATCCGGACGAGAGTACTAAGCCACGCGGTTACGTAACGTCAAAAACACCAGTCGGTTGGATCCGGCGGCGACATCACATAATTTTTTCTTTCAAAAAATTATGTAAATATGTTAATCGTAACAAATAAATGTACTTCAACCATGTTTCTAAACTAAAATATGGCAAAATCTGACCCAACGATTTCGTTTGGTTTCTATACAGCCGCATAACGTTATGCGGCTGAAATGATGATAATGATTCACATTATACATTATACTTTCATTTGATAGCAACTATAATATAAATATTATTTTTTTAGGGTTCCGTAAAAAAAAGAAAAAACGGAACCCTTATAGTATCACTCGTGCGTCTGTCTGTCCGTCCGTCTGTCACAGCCAATTAACTCCAAATATACTGGACCAAATCAGGTAAAGTTTGGTAGATGGTATAATCCTATGACCCAAACACAGATATGTAAAGTAAATAAACATTTTTATTAAAATAAGGGTCATTTTCGAGGGACAAATTAGGAAATTAAAAAATCTCCGAAACTACTGAGCCTAAAATTTTTAAAAAAGTACACAATATAGTTCATAGCTTGTAGATTACAAGAAATATAATTTAAGAATTCTATCAATTGAAAATAAAGTGGTAAACTCAATATAATTCGTTCACTTACGGAAAATCTTCGGCATTGTACGAAACCCTCTCCCGCGGGTTCAACTCGCACTTGCTTACAATGGTGTGACTTGGCAATTGCACAAGGCAAAAGAATGTGCATCAAACAAAATCTATCTATTCCTACGCTCTGTGCTTTTATTTGTTTGAAAGTATCTATACGTTAGACTTTTTTAATCACGAGTACTTAGTAGATTATGTTGGAGAAGAGTATGTATGAAGGAGCTCGGTGGCCCGCTGGGAGAGCGCTCTCGCAAGTAAAGCGGCAACGGGCATGTTCCACCCGTGGATGGGTGACCACAAGTGGCATATAAAATTGTCGAGCTCCTCCGTGCTTTGGAAAGCACGCATAAGTCGTTGGTCCTGGCTGTCATCATTGTATGACAGTCGTCAAGCTATGTCAGAACGCAGTGAAAATGCTGACACTAGTTTTGGCTACTTACACATACGAAAAGCAAGAAGCAAGCTGAAGATTATGTTGCTGCGTGCGATTGTCAAGTCACTTTATTAATTAAAAATAATTGTAATATTGATATTATATCAACTATAAAATATTGGCACTTTATGACAAATTGATTCGATATCTGCTCCCACAAGGTAGGTTAGCTACCCCAGGTTTGGTTCACATACGATTTTAAAACTTTTTACGGCAAAAGAACTGCTACAAAGATAAGCTACAAAAATGCACAAGTCTTGCAAGACTTGTGCATTTTTGTACATGTTAATGTTTTTGTTGGGATCATGTTTACAAAAGTATCGATAGTCAATACCAAATAATTATTGCCAATCCCTGGAACAAATTCTTAGAAAGTAAAAATAAAAAAAGATGAGCGCCATCTGTCTTGAGTAGAAAATACTATGGGACGACGTGATTACTAGAATTTCGAGAGATAGCGCTTTTCATTTGGAAGAAATAAAAAATCTGATTTAAATGACTACATGTCATAACTAGATGATGCTACAAAGATTTAAACTCATAAAAAACTACTTTAAATCTAAGAATAAAACCAAAAGTTGGAACTTATTTTGAAATAAGGTAAGTAGTGTCATCTGTTAACATTTTTATGTACTAATAGTAAAATGTATGAGACCGACAGGACATGGTGTAAACCAGCTGCTCATAATAAAAAATCCTGAATAACCTACATGTATTGTAAGATAATAAAAATATTTAAAACGATATTAACTTCTCATTTATTCAATAAAAGAAAAAAAAAGTTTTCTTATCGGTCACCACTTATCACGCTCAAAAAGTGTAATTTGAATTAATATCAAAGAAAAAAAATACTGCATAAATAAAATAAAAAAATAATAATAATTGCATAAGTTGATAAAAATGCTATGCAATAGCTTTACCGCGGTAGTCCCCGAGTTCCACACGTATTTTTTTATTTGTTTAATGAGAGAAAATCGGAAAGCAGCAAATTTATCTTTGTAGGTACCACTTATTAATTCCACTCATTTTGATAAGAGATGTAACTACCGATAAGTAGATATCAAAAGGATAAATCACTACTTAGGACTTAGCTGTTAAATATTATTAGGTATACTTATGAAAACGATTTGAACGAGCGACACCAAAATGATACGATTAACTATACGCAGGTACTTATAGTTACCAATACTGCCGTCATACGGTAAAGCACTACTTGTATATTCTAAATCTTCTGTTCTGTTCTGTTCTGAGTCCGCCCAGCCAGCAGTTACGCTGCAAGAGCTTATGAATGAGGTTTACCTTGGAGAGTACGTCATCACGCTTGCAGACCAAAGCCGATGCATGTATATCGTCCTCAGTCCCTAGAACATGGCGACGCCAAACCTCGTTATACCACTCTCATGGCTCGAGAAACCAGTTGGACTCGTAGATAGGGATAAAGGAGTGTAGAAGATATTCGCAGTCAGGGAGTAGGGGAGAGAGAGGGAGTTGAAAGAACCGACCGAATACCAGCATCAAATCAGTATGGGGAGGATAGATATAATACTTGGTGTGTGATATATACTTGGAAGGATAATAGACTGCTTTGTTGTTTTGTATCCGTCGCGTTGCTCTGCAGGTCTTCTTCGTAAGATTAGAGATTTGTTGACACTGTCGTAATAGTGCAGCCTTCTGGTTTGTCTTCTGGAATTTGACTTCTGACTTCAGTTTACTGGTCTTGACACTCTTCACTTCTGGCTTCTGGGTTTTCTGTTTTTCGCAGCCGAATTTCTGTTTTTGTTTACTGATTTTTCTGGTGTTCCTATGTACATTTTTTTTTTGTAGTTCGATTTCTGAATCATGCTTCTTTGTTCTAGGCTAATGGGTTCTGGCTCCTGATTTCTGTCTGAGGCTTATCAAAAATCAAGTACCCCACATTTTTTAGTTCAGCAAAGTAATAAAAATTCGCAAAAATACAGCGCGTCGAAGCTGGAGAAAAAAAAAAGTAAATATTTTTTTTTTCCTTTCCTTTCTCCTTTTTACTAGTATATTCTAAATCTTTGACAAAAATGTGCATCTACGAGTATTTTTTTGTATTTTTCTAAAATTGAACAGAACCCATTAAACCTTATTATCAAATAGGACGCATCTGTGATAATACCGTTAATAATACTTATTAGAAAGGCATTTTCTGTCCTAAACTTAAATGAAAAGACACATCTATGCAGAAGCGTCTTATTAATTACAAAAATATGTACAGGGTCATTAAATAAAATGACGTTTATAGTGATGAGTATAGATGGTAATAAGAAGCAAAGACGGTTCTGCGTAGATATGCCCCTTCATCTCAGTATTACAAAGATCAGTCAGACGAAAGTAGCGGTAGCGTCTTTTCTACTTAGTATTGCTAGGTGTGTGGGGTGCAGTGGGGGTCGCAGTTGGATATGTTTACAATCAGTTGCGTCCAGGCAGTCGAGACGTCTATTTAATGTTACTAACATTTTATACCTAGAAAAATACTTAAAACCAAATCTTTCATACCATTCATCACGCTTTTATGCTCATCATCATGACATACTCATCTGAGACCTCTACTCGGATTCATTCTTGACTGGCCATCTTTTCATATTGTCTGCAGAGCTGAAGTCCGGTTTGGACGTGTGAGCGTAGGTACTTTTATTATTATCTTATAAGGTCCAAAATTCAAAATTCGAATGTTTATTCAGTAATTAGACCTTAACAGGCACTTTTACAAGCCTGATCCCAACTGCGTCAGCTTTATGGCCACCGAGTCTCCAATCTAATGCTTCTGGCTCTCCTTTATCTTCTTATTGTAATCATTTCTATTTTCTTCTTGTACTGCCAAAATTTAATTCTTTGCCTTCTGACGTAGCGCTTCTCTTTGTCGTACTGGTTAGCAGTCTCCTCTTGAAGCAATTTTGAAGTTTCTACGTCTTCCATAAGTCTTATCTTAGTGCCAATTAGTAAAAGGTGTAGTATTTACGCTTCTTTGAAATGTACTACTAAGTGCTCTCTGCAGTCTACTTACTTGCTTATACCAAGCACTAGGGTTTTCAATGCACAACTTAGTCAGCATAGGTATTATGATTCTGTGGATAATCTCTGCTTGTCCGTTAGCTCTTGGTATATCCGTTGTAATTTTAAAATGGTGTATGTTTTCTTCTTTACAATATTCTTCAAATTCTGCTCATAAAAGCAGCTCCTCTGTCCGTTATGAACCTACTTGGATTCCCAAAAAAATTCTGGTTGTAGTCTTGGTGAAAAATAACCATACAAACTTTGTAAATGCATCAACCATATTTAATAAATATACTGCTTTTTGGTTCCCATCATTGGTCCAACATGGTCTAAGTGCAGGATATCCAATGGAATGCTTTCCTTCTTAATGTGATTTAGAAATCCTTTCTGCTTTCCTTCCTTCTTCGTAGCCAATAGACATAGTATGCAAGCCATAAATTCGTCCAATTTTATTGTAGCTATATCCTTGATTTCGTTATCTATTTTATTTTTCTCTTAGAAAAAAAGTCCATTGCCGTGAATTTTCGTTATGATTTCTTTTCAAAATGTTTAGGTATTACCAACAGTTTCCTGGTCCCTTATAAAAAATCCCTTTATCTAATGTATAATCTAGGTGTGTCTTCTGAACTAATATATCTTTAATTGCCTTTAATTATTGATAATCATCTTGATTCTGCGCGTATTTGATTTGATCTCGCAGGGACGTAACCGTACTGACATATGGATGATGTTTGATGGCTGAGAGCGTCGGCATGTAGCATCTTTTATCCTGCTCTGCTGCATCATCTTGCCACTTTTGTAGTGAGATCCTTCTTCAATGCCTCCAGCTCATAGCTGGAATATCTACTTTGTGCATTATTCGTCTTACGGCTCGTAAACTAGATAGGATGCAAACCAGTGTTAGAGTGATGCTGCATAAGAATGGCTGATATTGCAACGAGAACTTCAGTATGCAGCTCAGTCTTCAAACCAGTAACAAATAACTTTAAATATATTAAAAGCCTGTCTATGTTCTTTATCAAACATAAATTCAGCATCTTTTCTCATCAACTAAATAAAGTATTAATACATACAAATTAAGCGATTTAATATAATACAAACGATTTTACGATTTGCATTTTATTAAAAATGTATCCGGTTACCATATAAGAAATACCTCTAAATTTGGAGTAGGGCTGGCTGAAAATAAATAAAAAGGCAACTTAAATGCAACAAAAGATTATCTGGAATATTTTTTCAAGTTCATTAAAATTAATCTTACATACCAAGTTGAAAAGCAGCTTGTGGCCAGAAAAGTTCTTTTTATTCAGTTGACTAGGATCTGTATTTACATTTTATCTAAGCAGAAAAGACTTTTCATACTGTAACTAAGTAGGAAAAACGCATTTAGCCAGAAACGTTCTTTCATTGCAGTATCAAAGTATTATTTCATGTTTTTATTACGAAGAAGAAAAAGTTTTGATTTATTCATTATATAACATTCACAAAATTTTATTTTGCATTATATACCAGTGATTCGAATGCTAAAATACACATTTTTGCAATACAAAACTCTCATATTGCTTAATTATTTTTGCATAGCTAACTTTTTAATTTTATTTATACTAAACATGTTTTTTCTCAATTTACAAGGTAATGTAGAAACGTCCTCTTTCCATATGGCGGCAGAATATTTTACGTTAGTAATTATATTACCTTTGCCAATATTTATTCCGTGACGAAGTCTATAAATGTTACAAGTTATCAACACTAAAACTTTCAGCACCCACCTACTTAGTCTAATTTTATACAAGATCTAACAAAATATACTGAAACTATTTTAAGGCTGTGTAAGATCCATGACACAGAATAACTTTCCCCAAGAAACATATCGAAATATGAAAAATACTTTTTGGCTTTAAGTAAGTTGACCGATCAGCTGATCCGAGTTTGTTTATGGAAAGTCCAAAATTATTTTTCATATTTCGACATATATTCCTTGGGGAAAGTTGTTCAGTATCACGGACTAAATTCACCCTTAAAATAGTTTCCGTATATTTTGTTAGACATTGTATAAGTTCTTATCCCATACTTATTCATTAAACTTCTGCTCTCCTAACTCAAAAGTCAGAATTGAGAGCGACGACTTTTAATGAAATTGACAGAAAAAAATGTTGCTTAGTAGTGTTAATGTTGCTTAATAGTAGGTAAGATGACTGATATATATTAATGAAGTGCACATTTTCTATAAATACAGATACTTTCATTATCTTTGCGTCTGTATTGTGCTATCTATTTCAAGCTAGTCAGTGGTCCACCATCAGTGGGCGTTGATGAAAGAGGGTAGTTTGTCATTCCACGCCTCATTATAGTCCCAGATGACGGCCCCGATCGAAACAATTTGAATATCAAAGCATAGTCCACAGCACTGATTGTGCTATCTTTTTGATAGGGGAAATTGGGCTTTCGAATTTGAATTTTGATATGTATCTCCGATTCATTGTAGGTCACAATGTATTTAGCATAAAGAATAGGATCTCTTTAACATGCATACTTTCGTGTATTTGTAAGTAGGTAGGTATTTTTACTCGTACGTAAGTTATAGAAATATCTGTAACCTATTTCCTTAATTTCGGTACTAAGGTGGGTGGACCATGGGAGGCAATGCACCTTCGAAGGCCACTTATTAAAATTTCATAGTTATTGCCATGTGGTGAAAAATTTCTTCTAAACACCCATCGAACTGGAAATCATAGACGCGGCGGCAAATCACTTGCGGTACTATTTTGGCAGTACGGTCCCTCGCTTCTTCGATATCGGGAATCGACGACGTTAATAAGTATTAATAAAATACTTTGTTTTATTACGTAACATATAAACCACTTTTTTAAATTGCAGATTTAATTGCTTTTTAGTAACTTTTAGTGTTAAATGACTGATTTATTATAATGGCCTTCTAAGGAGCCTTGTTCCTAGCAATGCCATTTGGAAGAGTTCAATGAAACTTAAATTCAATCAATCAATATTGATTAAATCTACAATAAAAAGAAGTAGTTTATATGTTACGTAATAAAACAAAATATTACTTAAATATATGTTAGTTTCATTTATCCAGTAAATAAGCGAATAATAACTGTTTATTTGTTAGAGTGGCCTTCCATGGTACACCAACCTTATTCCTGTTAAGTAGTCGAACAAAACGTTAAGAAGTAATTTCTAGATCATCAATAACAGAACTAGCTATCACATCTACCCTACATATAAGTACACACATTTGTTTTAAATATCAAAACAGTCGGTGGTACTTGGGTAGGTAGGTACTTATCGTCATGGACCGTTGTATGTAGGTAGGTTTAATAAATATATGAAGTATGTGGGCCAACTGAATAAAAAAATGTGGAAGGTAAGTATCTACTTACTTTAAGTATTTTCGGTATCATGTTGATACTTGCATACACGGACATATAACCTAAGTAGATATCTATAGCACAGAATAAGTACCTACTTGCTTTATATGCAGTAATATGACATAATAGTATTGCCTATAAAGCAAGTACTTACTACATAGTATAGTACAGAATACATATTCTGTACTATAGATATATGACGACAAATAAGTACTATCTTTTTCTTTTAGTAATTATAACTTACTATCAAGATAAACATTTAAAAAGTAATACCCGACTACGGGAGTCATATACGAACAATGCATACGTTTTTTGAATGTCCTAATCAAGACCTTTCATTTGATACCTACCTCTCGATATCGACACTAAAATATATTTTTTACTCTCACTTCCTTGTAACGTCTATGGGTTATAATTCTATGATTGTAATTTTCTCTATATGTACATTTTTACGTACAAATTGTAGCCGATGACGCCTGGACAATAATGGCAAATTTGTATATTCTAAATCTTTGTGGCAAATCGATTGACATATCATCTGTGAAAATTGGATAAGCAGTTTGAATTCTACGGTGGAACACACATAGGTATAGGTACTCATATTACATATAGCTTTTTTTTTTTTTTTTAATACTTCAACCTCCAACGTTATCGGAGCCTCTTTTTGCTATTTACTCTTTCATACAAGTTCTCGCTTTTATGCCTCTCGTACTATCATTCTTCATTCTAACCAAGTTCATTCATCATCTTTTATTCTCTGTACGGGTGGGTACTCCCGTGTATCGTATATAACTCTGACTAGTTCTATCTTTATTTTTCTTTATTTATTTGGGAATGGGGCAAGGCAATAATTGGTGCTAGACACTTTTTTCTCTTTTTTGTTTACATTTTACATGGTTCCTTTTCTGTACATTATATTTAACATTTGCTATATTTATTATTTCTAGTACATACATTTTGATAATTAATAAAATTTTGATTTATGTTCGAAAAATTTGTTTTACATATAATTTTTTATTTCTAACTTAATTTTTTAATATTTACATTTCTATAGGACTATTTTAAAATTCACATATTTAACTTTGGCATAGGTTTCTAATTCGTAAAATGATTAATATCTAATGATATACGTACTAAATTTTTGCTTTTATTATTATAGAATTATTAACTTACACTTCAAATTACAATTTTGATTTACATATTTACTTTGTAATTAATATCTAATTTATAAAATATTTACTAGCTAATGCTGTGTACACCAAAATGAACATGAGGTATTTCCCTCCTATGTATACTGATATGTGCTTTTTACTTAAATATAGTGATTATTTATTAAAATAATACACTTGTATTCGATGTTGGGGAGGGGGATACCTCAAAATATTGTGAGTCGCAATACCCTCAATGACGACCGTGCATGTATATGGTACGCGGCCGAATCATGATGCCCTGCTCAGTCTCTACCTATATTAGTAATTGCAATCTTGCTTTTAAATAAAAGCGGTATTGAATGTACTAAGGTTGCAGGGCATCAGTGATCAAGTCGCGCACCAATGGGTCTGCGCGGATTGCAAGGTCAGGAATACGCAGTTGCCGACCTTGCAATCGCGTCCCATTTCCTTCTCAATGCACAGTCACCGCTGAAGGCATTGTGACCCGCCTTTTCTACACCCGCCTTCCTACAGTTGCGGCAGGATGCCGCTGTGCCGGCCTTGTAGTCAGCACACGCCGACTTAAGGTGTGGACCTCCGCAGTGGCTGCACGAGTCCA
The DNA here is from genome assembly GCA_943193695.1 of Acrobasis suavella. Taxonomy (NCBI): domain Eukaryota; kingdom Metazoa; phylum Arthropoda; class Insecta; order Lepidoptera; family Pyralidae; genus Acrobasis; species Acrobasis suavella. The sequence goes on from OW971935.1 coordinate 9,477,136, forward strand.
CCTCCTCGTTGCAATACCTCCTGCTGTGGCCATAGGCCAGGCAGCGAGAGCACTGAACGAGGGGGGACTGGTCGGCTACCCTGACGTGCTGGAGGTCCACGCGGAGGGTCCCGGCATCAACTGCCCTCCTCCATACCTTCGGCGATGTGCTGACCACAATATGGTGCACCTGCGGGTTACGGGCTTTTTTCTTGTATTTTATTTGCAGGCGGTCTTCCTCCCTGTCGAGGCCGTAAAAAACTTCGGGGTTTTGTCTCCTCACCGCTCCGATGACGTCATCATCAGTATGTCTGATGCTGACGCCCCAGAGGATGAGGAGTGGGTCCCTGTTCTTTACGTCCTCGACAGCGAGGTTTTTGCCTGCGCCCTCTAACCTCTGCCGCAACTTGGCCCTTTCAGCCTCCGTCGCGCAGCTCAAAATGACCTTCTGGTCCCTCGCCTTACGCACCCGTTCCACACGGATCCACCCGTCCTTGGCGTCCACCGCCTCCCGAACCCTGTCGAGCACCTGCTCTCCCGTGTCGCACACATCCTTGGATGTGACGACAAGGGACAACAGGGCGTTCGGTCGGTTTCGCCAAGGCCGGGCGGGCCGCCACGTCTGCGTAAGACAAGGGGCCAGGCTGCTTTGCGATCAGTTCCCTAATTTCTTCCAGCCGTTTAGTATTTTCGCCAATCAGTCGAGCCTGCTCCTCCATCCGCTCAGATAGAGCAGACTCGACCGGGCGTGGGCTGGGTTGGGCCTCCGGGGAGGTTTGTGTACGCACACAAGGGTGGTATCCCGGGGTGACATTTTTGGGCTCCACATATTCGGCTAGTAGTAAGATTTTATCCTCTAATTTATCTAACAAAAACTTTGCCGTTTCTTTTATGGTTCCCTTTAAATTTCTAGCTTTCTCATTTTCTTCAATTATCTGTTGCATATAGTCCCTGCAATCCTGAACTAAAACGTCTCTGTCATCGTCCGTTATCCGTTTTCGTTGATGCCTAATCGGAACAAATGGCGTGGCATTTTTATCTCTATATACAGTGTATTTCTCTCTTGAGTTATCTTACAGCCAGTTGACTCTGGCAACATCGTCGTTTTCGAAAGAGAGGCACTTTTGCGGGTCAGTAGTATGCACCGATTTTGGTGTCCCGCTAATGGGTGCCCTTCCAGATGGTTGCGGGGAGTGCGCGAGAGGCATTTTCCTGAGTTAGAGGTTTGCGTCAATTAAATAAAATTAAAATTATAAAATTAAAATACAATAAGGTTAAAATTACAATAGTTAATAAATTAAAGTACTATTTACCTAAGCTCTGTATAGGGGAGCTGAGGTTATTGTCATTAAGTATATTAAAAGTTTGTATAAGTTGTAAAAACAGTCTAATTATAATACGGCTTAACTAACTTAAATTAAATAAAAATTTTGCAAAATAAATCTTAAAACGCTATAAATTACTATCAAAAATATTTAAAATTGTATATAATTATTTAAAAGTCATTTATTTAAATGAATACTTAATATAAAATGAATTTAATTTAAAATAAGTAAAATTTTTGCAAAATTTTTTGTTCGACCACCACTATAACCTAATAATCTTATAAAATAAACAGTGTAAATGACCCTTTTGGTGATTAACGGTGAGCGGGGGTCCCAGTCAACGATAATAATATAAGATAATTGCGGTTTTCGTCTGTTAGATAATTTTTTATAATAAATTTCTATAGTCAGCAATTTTCGTATTTATAACTTGATTTTTTCCAGAATTTTTATGTTAAAAGACACCTTAAATTAATAAAAGGGGGGGCGGGGAGTCTCTTCTATGATTTACAATTGGTTTTTGGGATGAAATTGAATTTTGAAAAATTTTGCATGTATATAGTTCCGCTACTTGCTAATAGATGGCGGGATTTTGTTGACAACGGAATTGAGGGGGTTAAATCTTAGGTTGGTTTAATCACTTATTTAAATATTAAAGGGAAGGCTAAAATAACACTATTTACACTTTCACATATATGTTTTCCTTATGGGAAAAGGGTCAAAACAATACATCTAATTCCCAGAATTTCACCGAATTTAATCTGTCAATATCTTTAAAACTAACTGTACAAAAATTTTGAAAACAACGCAGGACCTATTTTTTAGGTCCTGTCTTCGGAAGTTAGGGGTTGGTTTGCCAAAAACCCCGTAACTAAAAAGTGATTTTTGGGTTTGAAATTACGTAAACTGGGCCGGTAATTTTGCTATGTTTTGGTAAAATTACTATAACGCGAAAACTATTAATCCTAAAAATCTCAAATTTGGAACAATCACTGGGAATTAGATGTACTGTGTACTTATCTAGTGGTGGTCTTTCTAGTCCTTGGATTTTCGTGCGTGGGAGGGTCCAAAGTCCCTCGAAGTCGCTCGCCGCAGATTTTCTTAGACAAAACCGGCCGTAGCTCCCGAATTCCTTAACCCAGAATAACGGTTTTGGTGCCTCCCGATGCGTCTTCCCGGGGCAATCCAGGTGGTGATAACGCCACTAGCGTGCTCACCCGGGTTTCGCCGCGATTTGGAGAAAATCGGTGATTGGTTGAAACCGTTTCTGGGCTCTGGTGCCTCGACGCGTTACCAACAAATCTTCAAACTGTGGTCAAGTCAGCAGGTGATCAGAATACACAGACCCACAGTTGAAAATTGTGGGGTTGCCGATCTTGTTTCAGAGAAAATCGCGTTTTTTGTTAAAAATTTGAAAACTCCTTTTTTTGCCGTGGCTCCCTGAGTTCCAATTTTGGGGTTGGAACACTGTTTTTTGTATATCTAGGTGCGCTGGGATCTGGAGCACGCTGCAGTGTTGGTTTTATTTCTGTACGACTGCGGATGATTTTTTAATTGATTTATTTATCGTACAGGGCTCCAAAAGTTTGAAGTTTTTTCGCACTTTAAAAATACTAGGAAAAAATCCAGGTATATGTCACTTCACTATTACTGTAGAACTGTAGAGCTGTATGTACATTTTTACGTACAAATTGTAGCCGATGACGCCTGGACAATAATGGCAAATTTGTATATTCTAAATCTTTGTGGCAAATCGATTGACATATCATCTGTGAAAATTGGATAAGCAGTTTGAATTCTACGGTGGAACACACATAGGTATAGGTACTCATATTACATATAGCTTACATACATAGACTGCTAAAATCATGACCCTTCCTCTTGGCTTTACCGTAGTCGGGTAAAAAAAAATACTCAGTTCAGGAGGACATGACATGGGAAGAAGTTAATTTCTGACTAATAATCAATAAACAACATCAAAATAAAGATGTCCAGATAGGTACCTAGCACATGCTTAATCATGATTGCGTAACAAACATATAAACAAACTTTCGCATATCACTGTTATGGAGTCGATGGAGTGAAAGGAGAGACTAATTAAGGGAAATTGCAGAATGATCAGAGGATTAATAGAGTAGGTACCTAATCAAACAATTTGATAATATCACATCAAACCAGCGCAAGAGCGTGAATCAAATTTTACCAATAACAATTTCTTACAAAATTTTTGAATATTCTGGTTTTACAGATGATAATAAAAAATACCTATAGGGATTAAATTATTTCTTTTTATTACTTACACGCTTAATTCGGCGCGCCGCGCCGCCGTGTTATAATAAGTCACTAGGTACTGAAATAAAGTAAAAGTAAGAAATCTCAACGTCGCTTTTGTAATAGGTACCTACTTATAGATACCCATTAGGTAGGTATTAGGTATTTCCGTACCTACCTATGAAATATGAAACATTGAACTTTACTCCGACCTGACATGAGGGTAAGTTGGGTCACGTACATAATGATATGACAGTTATGTGACTTGGTATTTTCTTATCTGACATTCTCTCGTATCCTTGATATTCAAAAAGAATAATTTTTCATTAAAATAAATTTCCTAAGTAGGTACCTACTAAGGTCTTTTATTATACGAACCTTCTTCTTCTTTTTTCAGCATATTATGTCACGGGAGGATTTTCCCATATCTCCACCTAGGCTGTGATCACCACGCTGGGCAGGCATACACAGTTACATGGGTATTACACTCGTAGCTAACGAAGGTATTTTACTATTTTTCAACCCAAAATATGGAAGTAAGCAGTAGGTATTTACATGAAACAAAATCTCAGGAAGAAACGTTCACCCTTTTTTGCTGTTGTTAAAAACAATTACCAAAATAAAGAATTTTCGTTACAAATTAAAAGAATTGGCGATCGGTAATTAGAGCTACTTTTCAAACCTGCTGCAAAATTATGAGGTGCAGCTTCCGGTTTTAGGCATCGGTCACACGCTCACACCTGCGCGATCGACAATCAACAATCGTCAAGTTTTATGGCATTGTAACCATGACAAAAGCAATAAATAACCACCAGGTCGCCACTTGGTGACTTGATGCGGTCGCATCGCACCGCTCGCAGGAACCGCCGGCGCCGTTCCTGAGCGGTGCGATGTGACCGCACCGGGTGCTATCATTGGGTGAGGCGTCAAAATTATATTACATACTTCTCATCTTTATTTAATACCATCACCACTGCACTTATACTCGCAAACTGGTCTTTCAAAAAACAAATATTATACTTACCTAAGTGGACTAGTTAAAATGATCTCACAGTATGTATATTTTTCAAAACTAATAATTTTTTAAAACTAAAAACCGACTTCACCCCCAAACTACACAAACGATTTTGATAAAATTTCTATGGTACTACCTGGAAAGTATACCCTTTTAAACAAAAAAAGATTTTTTAAAATCGGTCCAGGCGTCTTTGAATAATCGGTGAACATACATAAAAAAAATAAAGGATCGCGACGAATTGATAACCTCCTCCTTTTTTGGAAGTCGGTTAAAAACCAATTCACCCCCAAACTACACAACAGATTTTAATAGAATTTCTATGACTATATACCTTTCCAAACAAAATAGAATTTTTCAAATCGGTTCAGGTGTCTTCTAATAATCGGTGGACATACTGAACTGATAACCTCTTTTTGGAAGTTGATTAAGAATTGATATGATCCTTTATGGAAGTCGGTAAAAAAATGCTCATGTCAACCCCCTGGAAGTTTTAAATACCTAGTGGTGTCATGAAGATACCTAATGAATGAATTAAGTAGGTTCTACATAAACAATTATAAGCGATAAGTCCGCCGTTGTATGTTTACTTTTCTGATTTTTAACTGTGTTCTTTCTTATGTACAATAAAGCTTTATAAACAAACAAACAAAACAAGTCCAGGCGGAGCGGTTGATCTTCAAGGTTTGATTTTTTTTAATTGGCGCTATACATGTAAGCTTCACTTGTAGCAAAGGCTGATATGAACACGTTCTAGTATAATTAGACGGACACTCAATTTGTTTCTTTGTTTTGATATCATTTACATTACTTCAACTTCGCTTGGCATGCGTTCACTCAACCTCTATCATCGTGACCACTGCCTTACGCCACTTATTTACCTCACACCTAGTGGTTTGGGAGTGTTGTTTCACTCATTACCTACAAGCAGCAGTTAGAGCTAATAGAATCTTAGGTTCTTAGGTTCCCAGTTTGAATTAATACAAAGGTACCTGCCTACGTAACAGCTAATAAAAGATACCTACCTAATCTACACTTTGGAATGCTTAGAATTTCTCTAAATAGATAACACTGGTGTATTATTTTCGAGAATGTAATGAGTGTTGGTTTTCTTTCATACTTACTCGGTAACAAAGCAAGATCACAATATTATAAGATAAAAACCTTAAGACCTACTCGTACTTATATTGAGTTTAGCAGTTGGCTTAGGTGATTACATTTTAATAGTGTTCTAAGTTTCTTCATAACAATATTGTTCGCTATTAAATAAAAAGATAAGCAAGTATTGAAATCAAAACACAGCCGAGGGCGAGCAGTGAAAGGAAAGGAAACAAAGCTGGGAGGTGATCATTTCCTAGTGATTTCTATACTGTTGCTGTTTATTTTGCTTTATTAATAACCCAATATTTTCTTCCGCGTTATGCTTTATACCTTCAATAATTATTAATAACTCTACTAACACTTTTTGAAACAATTATTAATATTTATTATACGAGTAAATGTGATAAATTATAGCTGCCACTTATTAGGTCAGTTGCAAGAACTTAACTAAGTAAGTATATTGACTATGCTACGTAAAATATACTGGAACTTCTAAAAAAGCCATCTGTAGAAATGGACTGGACACTAAATGACAAAGAAAGAATGAACTGTCAGCAATTTTAAACCTCTCAACAAACGAACGACAAGTAATGTCGACACAACACATAAAGTTGTAGATGATCTTTGAGATAAACAATAAGAAAGCTCTGTAATCACGATTTCAAGCGGGCAAGGTCGACTCGAAACATGTTATGCAATGTTTGGGAAGTTTATCTCCAATCAGATGGTCGTCATTCAAAGTTTCCTAAATTATGCAACCCAAATTGAAAACGTTGGCGCTAACACAGATCCCTGCGGCGCACCACCTTACAAAGTAACAAAAGAATACAATCAATTTGCATCTTTTTTTAATCGATTAGTAATAGCCAATTCAAAGACTATGAGTTTCATTTATCTGCCGACCAGAATTTGTTAATTTATTGGGAAGTAACATTTAATCAATAACATTAACGGTTTTAAGTACTTAACTGTGATTGTTGCTTCAATATTTTTTGTTTCTGTGCAGTGCGGCAAAATTATCTATAGAAAAGACAGACATTTAAACATTTGTATTGTTGTTTCGAATTTTCGAGAAGTTTAACGTTTTTAACAAAGATCATAAGATCCTCGGGGTCCTATTTTAAGTAGATATGACTAATGATGACAGATAAAAATGATCAAACTCACAACTCTATCAGACGATATATTAATGCATTTTTTGTAAAATCCAGTAATGTCAGACTATTTTATCCAATTACAGGATAAATAGCATAGCTATGACTTTTGCCGCAGCCTTGAAAAAATAATAATAAAGATTGTCGTGATCCAGGGTTCGAAGGCAAGTGAGGTCAAACGGTCCAATGAAACTGCAATCGAAAGATAAGCGGTTCTGTCTCGTATGCATTTATAAAAATCAATTCACACTAAAATCAATACAATCGTAAGCTTTGATTTTTTACTATTTAGAATTCAAAATGATTCTCCGCATCGCTTTTGTTGTTTGTTTTGTCTTGCTTGTTAAAAGTGGCCAACATCGTTGAGTCTAATTCGATTTTTGGTAGTGTAAAAATCGTAAATATAGATCTACTTAAACCATTGCCTTATCTCTCTCAATATCCACTGGTGTAGGTAATCTGAGAGATATCCTCTGGTATATGTAATCTGAGAGAGATCATTCTTAGTGATGAGTCTGCACAATGTAGTTGTAAATATGATTTGAAATAAAAAGGTGTCTGTCTATCTACATTTACAAAATTGCATCAAAAATTGCCACCATGCTTATTCCTGTCGATAATATAGAACAGCATCGCGTTTGGCTGGCGTCATCCCAGCGGTCGGCGGTTGGGGCAAATTGCATCGCTATTACAGGAATTTACGCCGTGTAATGGCCGCCATTATCCATTCCAGTCTTATTTTGACGCAGCCCTGGAGTGCCGGACACACAGCAAGATCCGCAAGTCGCAGCAATGATTCAACACTGCCCCACAGTTTGTTAATATTTTTGAATGGACCTAAAACAGATCCTTGCGGGATTTGATCATAAATGATCTGTGCAAGGTAAGTACTTGAGTCAAGGTGATAATGATTAGGTTAGGTTAGATTACAACGGATTATTTCGTCAGTTACATTATCAATGATTCTTTGAGGTCCAAAGTATTTTATCTTTACAGAGTACTGCCGCCATGTCATGCAATATTACAAGAGGAACGTTGAGTGAAGGAATAATACAAAATAGATTAGGCAAACCTCAGCCAAACCAGAGTAGAATGCTTTTTAATGTCGTTTACAGAACTGCTCTGTTCCATAACTTCCAGACCTTCAAATACTTTAAAAGGTAGCATACCTGTCGGTGACTGGCTCGGAGTGATTGGAGTAAAGACCAACATTTAAAAAGTTTTATTTTGATGAAAATAAAGTATAGTAGATAATAATTCATACATATGTCTGTCCATACAGGCTGTCGATGTTGGACCACCCTGAGTTTATTATACTGGTTAATGGAGGCAATCGCGGCTGCTCCGGAGCCCGCTGTAAACCATTGCTGCAAATTGAAATATCCTGGCTCCATCTTAGATACGAGATCGTAATCGAAGTAATTTCTCAGAAACTTTCAACGTTACATTTTGTAGTCTTTGTTCTTCATGAGACAAGTACCGTAAACCGTAATATCTAAAGGCTACCTATAAAAAGTTTTTTTAGGATTAGCCTGTTAAAAACTACCTACTTTAGCGATTTGGATTGCTGTTTCTAGATAAACTGTAAAAAGTAGTTGCTACGAACTTAGACCTCGCGATTAAATTAAGTATTTCACAAGTTTATGTGCTAGGCAAATTAAAAAAAAAAACAACTATTGAGTGAGTAGGTACCTATTACGGCATTTTTTATTGTTATGACCAGTATTCGCCAAGAACTGTAGTTATACTTGCAACCCCTTTTACAACCACATATTATTGGTGAATGGCGACCCCTTGATCAATTTGGCTAAAATTCAAATTAAAATAGTCTCAGTCTTATTTGGTACCATAATATAAGTAGCTATCGTAAAACACGGCACAAACCTCCGTGGCGTAGTGTTCACCATACTAATCCGCCACTAAGAGGTCCCGGGTTTGATCCCCGATCAGGACAAGTTGGAAAATGGCCTTTTCCAATTGTGCTGGGTCTTGGATGTTTACCTATATATGTATTTGTTATAAAATATAGTATAGTTGAATTAGTATCCCATAACACAAGTCTCGAACTTACTTTGGAGCTAGCTCAATCAGTATTATTTGTCCCTAAATTAAAAAAAAAATCCTGATAGTCCAAGTATACCAGGAGACATTCGCTCGCTTTGCTTACTCGTTCAACACCTTACTAAAAATTGGTAAGTATCATTGTGCTTAGATATGTATGGGTACTCCATAGCCCTTCTAAGAATAGATTTAAGTGGTGTAGTAATTCACGGAAACGAAGCTTAATAGCCATAACATTAAGTAATCTCAGGCCACAGACACAACTCAATTTCATAGCCATAATGTCTTAATGCAAAACCAACAGTTGTAAGCCGATTTGTATATAAATTGAGCGCCACTTAATATGACAATTTACGATGGTATATTCTTGTTGTATCTACGAGGTAAGTCTGACTTTAAATCTATATTAATCTAGGTGCTTATGTAAGTAAATAAAAATTAATGTTTGTCCTCTACGCGTTCCTAAAACATACTAGGTTTAAAGATGTGAAAATTAGTTGCTTTCGGCGTTTCTTCTCAGCAGTGGTCATTACGAAACGCTGGTATCGGTAGCTTTTCTCCAAAAATGAATTAAATTTTAATATACTTTACACGTACCGTTAATTAGACCTATTGTCGTGCAAAAGTGCCTGTAAAAGTCTAATTATAGAATAAACATTTCAATCTTTGAACCCTTGAAGAATTTTAATGGACTCATTAAGAAAACACTAATTCACTTATAATGAGTCTAGAACTAATTATAGTTATTTATGCAACTGTTGTAGGTATAATAAGGGGTAGGTATAAAAACACAAATGTGGGTTTATCACATGAGTGTTTTAATACCTAATTATAAACAGTTGCATAAAAGACTATCTACACCCATGCATGATACGAATCCTCTATAAAAGATCCTGAAACCATAGGGTGTCTTACCGTGTTGTAAGAACTCTGTAAATTCATGGTAAGTATGCCGAGTATCTTATACAAACAAACTATGTAGGGGAGCGGGGGGTAATGAGAGCGATGGTATTTTACCGAAAACTACCCCTAATGGCGCACGAGTGACCGCTCGGGAGTGTTCGTCGACCTTCGGGAATGTTAGTGTAACGCGGCCGACTCATTGGTGTGCTGCATTGAGTCGCAAGAGACGTTTGTTTGTTTTTCGTTCCGTGCTTATAAAAAAAATCCTGACTGTCAGTGACGAGATAAGCATGGAAATATAATATTGTTGAAAAAGTTTGTACTAATTGCATACACATATTAATCATTGATCAAGTGCCATGTAATCGATTCTAATAGAGAACTGAATAAAATATTTATGTAATTATTTATCAAAATGAAGGTAAGCGGGTAATGGGAGCCTAGGATATTTCTAAAGATCTATCTAAAGATCTGAAGGATCTAAAGATTTATCTGTATTAGTAAGTAAAGTTTTCTTGATTTAGGTAAGAATTATAACTAGGAAGATTCTAAACTGTGGCTCCCATTGCCCTTATGAAAATTGGATAGGCTCTCATTACCCGAAGTGTGGGGTAATAAGAGCGAACGACTTTTTTATATTTCGATTTGTTTTCCCAAAAAGCGTATCTTCAGCGGATTCAAAACGTGACTATCTGATACTCATATAAACAAGGTTTACGAGTATGTTCATACTTCGAATATATTATATTATAATTTAAACATATGTTCCAATTACCCCCCGCTCCCCTTCCTATAGGAAATAATAGAATTATTGATTGTACATATCTAATTATTTTGGATCTTTTTTTTTTTCCCGTCACTATGATCCTCCGAAACCGTAATAAGCAAGTATATGACAGGCCAAATCAAAGGTTTACAATTTTTGGGGTTGCGTACAAAAATGAAAGAGCGGAACCCATATAGAATTACTCGTGCGTTTGTCTATTCGTCCGTCTGTCACAGCCAAATTTCCTCGAATTTGCTTGACCAATTAATTTTTGGTTGACAAATTAGGAAATAAAAAAATATTTTCCAATATTTAGATTACCGGAAAACGTATAAGAATTCTATAAATTGAGAATAAAGTTGTAAACTCAATAAAATACTTTCACTTACGGAAAACAGTTTACTAAAACACCACTAGATAGCGCTATTATTAGTTAACACGCGTCTTACTATGACGATTTCAAATGTGATATTTTATATTAGGTAATTTTAAAACTTGCGCATTGTACAGAACCCTCTCCACGCGATTTCAACTCGCACTTGGCCGCTTTTATTTAATCTAGCACCTTTATCTGGATTATACCCGCTTTGAAATCATTGCACGAGCAATTTTTATAATATCACGTCTCTGTCCATTACGGGGCAGACAGAGCCCAGGCTGACGGGCCACACTCAGCACCGGAAACTGTCGCCCAGAATGAAATTTAGTACAACATTAGAACACTCGTTTGGGTGATATCTTTATGGTTACTATGAAACTGGTTGTTTGTTGGCAATAAGCTAACTCAGAAACTTCTATAGAGGATTTATAGCATGGGTGTAGATAAATTAAAATATTGATCATGTTTTGTTTTATTTGTATCATAAAATTATAAGTTAATAGTATAACTAAAATGTTGTTCTATAATAATTATATACTTACATTTTGTTACCAATAAAGATTGCATATCGGACGAATGAGTGGAGAACCTTGGCACAGGCTAAAGGGTTGTCCAACACTTTGTTTAAAACAACATATGCTGCATATTTAAGGGACAGTCAATACAGTAAACTTAGAAGTGCTAAATTACAGAACCTCTTTCCCGTGACCCCAGTTACATTACAGCACTACCTACATCGGTACCTATATTGGTGAACTTAACCTGGACAACTGTATCTACATCTATACATTTGTATCTACATTATAGTATCTACAGTACTACTTATAAAACATTTTTTTTATAATATTTATAAATTAAAAAAATTCAGCAGCTTATAACTGACCTGTATTTGGCTATTTGCACACCGATGACGGTAAAAAATGTTGTACGATATTAATTAAGTACCAACTGCATTAATAAATGTACCTAGGTATATTCAAATGTGTTTGCAAAAAAATCCTCGTAAGCTGCTCATCTATTTCTGTGGCTCAGTCTCAATCAGAGCAAACTTCTACGGAGCACGGCTCCGGTTAGACGCAAGTGGCTCCACTCGATGATTAATTAATTCTCACCTCGGAACATCTTTATGTGTCTGGTTTTAACGGTGACGGTAATAAGTATTAGAATCAACTACTCCGTCTCTACAGATTAACGGTACAAGGCTTAACTTGTTTCATAAACTTACTTATGTCGTTACTTCCCTTTTGTTACGATATACAGTAATACGAGTAACTAAGTTATCATAAGTCAACTTAAAAGTATTGCTGATGGATAGATAAGGTTATTATAGATAGGTCTATTCTATAATATATTTTGAGAATCGACACTTCATATCATCACATACTTACTGTGTAGACAGAGCCTAGGGAGAATACGACCCAAAAGTGACTTTTAAGAGATGCAGGGCGTGTCAGCGAAGTACTGGAAGGGGGAAGCGTGGAAGCAATATTTCTAAATTTAAAAAAAATAATCAAACGCATAAAATGACTCAATTAAGTCTACATTCAAGTAGGCGGTACAATAAAACTACAACGCTTGTTTCCACCAATACCGTTACTTCAGGCTAACTGCTTGACCAATTATGGGGCTGCTGTATAACGTTGCGGCATAGCGGACATAGGCCGAAAGTTTTCCTCTGCGTCATGCGACAATCATTTAATATAAATTTCCTGGGGCTGTTCTGAGCGATAATAATGTTTGATGTTACTCTTCCATAGTATTGTAGTTCGCTCAATGCAGGCAATGCAGCTTGTGTACAGGAATCAGAGGTCCGCATCGGATAAAGGAAGGCGAGGCTGATCTGATATAACGTGCAGAAACAGCGTGGCAACTGTAATAACAAGAACTAGTACGGGAGCTGAGTATCTGATCCCGTGCCGTGCCGGACCGTGCGCGCTAATGTGACTCCGGCACGATTCCGATTTGTTATCGCGGTCATTGAAACCCAGTCCGGGTTTGTGAGTGTGTAGTAGTGAGTGCCTATATCTCTACCTATAGTGGCGTCTCTCTGTACAACATATAAGAGCAGTTCTCAAAAAAAATTGTACCTGATTGAAATTAGGCGTCCTTCACATTCAAGATTAATTTAAGACAAATAATCAAGTGCAAGTATAAATCAAAACGTTTCTATCAGGTTATTTTGTATATATGTTCAATCAATATAATTAATGATAATATGTACAATTAGAATGCCGTAAAATAATGTTTTTCTTAAAATTGGATAATTTCAATGAATGGGTTTTTTGCTGTCCGACCCCGATCATTCAGTATAAAAATCATTATTTAACTACTGTATATTTTTTTACTACCTACTATTTTTTACACTTCTGTTTTTGTTATTACTGTGTTGAACACTTGCCCCTTTAATCACCATTCTTTCAATTTATATAGAAACAATTTTTAAAGTTGTTCTAGAAAAATTTAAATTTTGCGTATCAATTTTGCTACCGTGTTATTTCCCATTTACATTTTGACGGAAGTGAATTTAAAAAAAGGCTATATTCGCATTCTAATACATAGCCAAAATTAATTAAAATTGCTCATCAAACATCAATGTAAAATCAAATCAAGCGTTGGGTTAGGTTTTGGTACAAATTTGTGCTCAAATTTGTGACTCGTTTTACCAGGTTAGTATTATATTTCATGTAATGTTATTTTTTGTAATAAAACTGCTTACGCTACGCTATTGCTTCAATAATTTTGTAAGTTACACATGGTTATACCCAAAACAGAGGAATTTTCAAAGCCTCGGGTATCACTAATTCTCTCAATTTTGTGACTTCAAATTTGATACTTTTGGTACGGTAACATATAAGTTGATCTGAATTGAATTGTTAGGAAACGTTGACAATAAATTTGTTTGTGTTAGTTATATGAAATATATCTTTATCATCTTTAACTTATTTAGGCTCCATACAACATTGTCGTAAATTTTATAAGCACCAGGGGGCTGAAAATGACCCTATATATATTTTTAATCCTTCAGAGTTCAAAATGAAACCATTTAAAAACCAGAGTATATACCAAGAATCAAGAAATAAACGACATATTTTCTACTAGCTTTTAGCCACGACTAGTACTATCTTTTTAAATAAAGTCTACTGCTGTATGGCAAAATAGGATTTCTCGTACAACGCCTTATTCATCTTTTCATTCCCTCATAAATCATTTTTGATATAAAAACTAGTCTATGTCCTTCCCGGCCCCGGATCTCAAACGATCTTCATAACAAATTTCATCTAAATCGGTTCAGTAGTTGAAGCGTGAAGAGATAACAGATAGATGGCAGAAAGACAGAGTCACTTTCACATTTATAATATTTTTTGGAAGTATAGATTGGTTTGAAGAAGCAATTTCTAGATTCAGATTGATAAACAAAAATGTACAAAACTAAAGTACCAAGTATAAAAGAGTCCTTACTTTTTCATTGCTGACGAATCGCACTCAATTTTGTTACTGTCTTCAAATATTTATAGGCCCTTTCTGGTCTAAAATTGCTATGTTTTAGATTACATTAATAACTCATTAAATATTCTACAGAGTAAGTTTTGACAATGACTATGATACTTTTAGCCTCACATAAAATTTTTAGGAAAATCGTAAAAAAGGGCTTAATTTTTTACCTAATAAGTATCAATATTGATCTTCAACCAATTGAATTTTGAAATTAATACTTTTTAATCAAGTATGTTTTAGTTTATATCTACATAACTTTATTGTCCTTATTGCAATTATGTTATTATTTGACGTAAAATTACTATTTTTATGATTAATTTTGATTAAATAAATAGTAACAAAATTTAACACAAATAGAAACCATGTCCAGAAAAAAAAAACTGCTTTTACACTTCAGTTGTAGATCTATTCCATTTATAAATAACACAAGCTTAATTTTCTATTAAGTACTAGTAAAGCCACGCTTTTGAAAAAAACACAAAAAAAAAAAATAAGTAGGGTACAGAAGTTTTGAGAACTGCTTATTATACGGTGTTTTGTGAACGAAAGATTTCCTTTGGTATCATTGGTTCTTAGGGCCCAGGAATTAAATTAAGAAGTAGAGCAACCAAGATTTTTTAATGTAAGGTTCTTGAGGTTCTTGGCCTCCAGTTCAATCTTCAAAGATAAATAATAAATAAATATTTAGGGATAAATTACACTTATTGAGCTAGCCCCAAAGTAAGTTCGTGACTTGTGTTATGGAATACTAACTCAAAGATACTATATCATATAACAAATACATGTATAGACAAACATCCAAGACCCAGGATAATTTGAAAAAGGCAATTTTTCAACTTGCCCTGACCGGGGATCGAACCCGGAACCACTGGGTGACGGACTAGCATGGTGACCACCTACGCCACGGAGGTCTTTATTGGTTTAGCTACTATTGTCAGTTTGATATCATATTCGTATGACTTAAGGTTAAACTAGTCGCGGGCTCAAACTCAAAGTTGGGCGCGGCCTAAAAGCATGCTGTCTCACCTAACATTGAGTTCGGGCGAAGCAGCGAGATAAAAGTATCTGTAAAGGCCTAATTACTGAATAAACATTTAAATTTTGAATTTTGAGGTGTTTGCACGATAATTCAAATTTCAGATCGGTCAAATCGATTGTGCGGTCTACAAAGTTGTTTTTATTTAAAAACTATACGTTTGAACTGAACGGGCCCGGCGTCGTACAATTCTGCGAGATCCGTACGTTGACCTTGTGTATGAATTTCCCGCTTTTAACGGTACGATAGGACACGACAATTTTTGGCGCACCAAATGGGATGACTATGAGTACAAATATATATATATATATATATATATATATATATATATATATAAAACAGCAATTTATAGTATGGACAGGAGCTGAAGAATTTTTTTGACACAATTGTATCAGTCCGGGCCAAAAAGCCACGTGTTTATTTTTTTCTTAAGATTTGTTTTAATTTATTATATAGGAGATTTTGCCAATTGGAGCTTAGTGCCGACAAAGATTATCTAGATTTACCTGGACAGAACCAATTTAACTCTAAAAATTAATCAGATTCATCTTGGAGCAGAGATGGCAACCAACTGACCAGCGAACAGAGGTGAAGAAAAAGGAAATTTCATGCGAAATCAGTACCATCACAATCTACTCAGAAGCAGATCATTTAAGTTTTCAGACCGGCAGAATATTTCAAGATATTTCACTGTAGAATCAATAGCATATCTAGCTGTGAAAAGCTGATACCTTTTGGAGGACGCTGTGCTTGGTTAAAGGGAAGAATTGCGACTCTAGTTGATGTTTCAATATATTGTAAGATTACCATTGTTAAACTAATCTATACTATAATAAAAGAGTAAAAAAAATGTGTCTGTAAATTAAAAATTTTTCAAAAAAATATATTTGGGGCGATGGAGATATAGTAATAGAGTAAGAAAATAAAAAAAAATGTCTGTCTGTTTGTCTGTTTGTCTGTTTGTCCTCTTTGTACACGCTAATCTCCGGAAATACTGGACGGATTCGAATGAAACTTTTTTTGTTATATAGCTGTGAAGCCTGGGCAACATATAGGCTATAATTGGTTTTGAAAAATGTAACACACGATGCAGAACTATAATGGTCCAGCTAAACTATAAGAAATATTAAAATGCCGCCTTAGCAAAAGTTGTTAAGTCTGATGAGATCTTTTTGTTGAGTATAATAAAACTGGCCAAGCGTGAGTCGGACGCACGCGAAGGGTTCAGTACCATAATCTATGAAAAATCACGTTTGTAATATGGGAGCCCCCCATAAATACTTATTTTATTCGATTTTTAGGGTTCCTTACCAAAATGGGTAGAAACGGGACCCTATTACTTAGACCGTCCGACTGTTTGTCTGTCTGTCTGTCTGTCACCAGGCTGTATCTCATGAACCATTATAGCTAGACAGTTGAAATTTTTATAGATGATGTTTTTTTGTTGCCGCTGAACAAAAACATACTAAATCTATACTATAATAAAAGAGTAAAAAAAATGTGTGTGTATATTAAATATAAAAAAAAAAGTTGTTTCGTCCGAAGAAGAACTTATAAGTTCAGTATTTGCGGACCTTCAGAGCATAACACACCAGAAAAATTCTTGGTTATGTGAACGCGCCATATTGACACCAAAAAATTTACACTACAAATCAATTTACGGTATTTTTATTGGCTGTCTACAAAAATAACACCTTATATTATAACCCAATTGTTCGGATGTGTCGTTTGTACAACGAGCTTTGCTTGGCTAATGACTCAATTGACATTTATGCGGTCACCCGCACTAATACTTTTAAAAATCAGATCAAGCGTACCCTCCACTGACCTTTTTGACCTTTTTGACCTTTATTCATGGTAAATTTTTTACATAAATATGGCTCAATTTTTGTTATCATAATTCTAAACAATTTAAGTAACACCAATTGTTAAATACTTGCTGTAACGTATATAATGTAACTTTTTAATAAGCTGACAATTTAAGTCAGTATCTTGAGCTTAACAATGTTTACATTGCCTGTCATGCTGTGTGTACACGTTTTTTTGGGTCTCAGTCTAGAGCAAAGTGTCTGTACATTTTTAGATTTATACAAAAGTGATTGTGACCTGTTGTGTATGCCTAAAAAACAATAAACAATTAATAAAGAACTTATGACGCAAATTATTGTTAATTTCTGACGACGCCACCAATTATCCAGTTGAGTTTCTTAATTCACTTGCAGCAAATGGACTCTCGGCTCACAAAATAAGTCTTAATGTCGGAGGGCCAATATTGCTGATGCGAAATTTGACTCCGCCGAAACTGTGTAACGGAACCCAACTTAGTGTCTCAGCACTGTATGCCGAAGTTCAGCGGCTGCATTTCAGCCAATGCATGCCTGCAATGTTATTTGCATTACTAGCAACACATAATGCCGAACTTCCGATGCTTTTGCCTGAATCGGACCCGTACCCGTACCCATACCCGTACCCTTACCCGTACCCGTACCCGTACCCGTACCCGTACCCGTACCCGCCGCCACCGCCGCCGCCACTGCCGCCGCCGCTTCCGCCGACGCCGCCGCCGCCGCTTCCGCCGACGATTCCGCCGCCGCCGCTTCCGCCGCCGCCGCCGCCGCTGCCGCCGCCGCCGCTGCCGCCGCCGCCGCTGCCGCCTCCGCCGCCGCCGCCACTGCCGCCGCCGCTTCCGCCGACGCCGCCGCCGCCGCCGCCGCTGCTGCCGCCGCCGCCACTGCCGCCGCCGCCGCCGCCGCCATCGCCGCCACCGCCGCTTCCGCCGCCATTACCACCGCCGCTGCCGCCGCCGCTGCTGCCGCCGCGGCCGCCACTGCTGCCGCCGCTCCCGCCGCCGCTGCCACCGCCACTGCCGCCGCCGCCCCCACTGTCGCCGCCGCTTCCGCCGCCTCCGCCGCTGCCGCCGCCGCCGCCACTGCCGCCGCCGCTCCCGCCGCCGCCGCTGCCGCCGCCGCCGCCGCCGCTCCCGCCGCCGCTCCCGCCGCCGCTGCCACCGCCGCTGCCGCCGCCGCCGCCACTGTCGCCGCCGCTTCCGCCGACGCCGCCGCCGCCGCTTTCGCCGCCTCCGCCGCCGCCGCTGCCGCCGCCGTTGCCGCTTCCGCTCCCGCTCCCGCTTACGCTCCCGCTTCCGCTCCCGTTCCCTCTTCCACTTCCGTTCCCTCTTCCGCTCCCGTTTCCGTCCGGCGTTTCCACCGAACTTCAGCGGCTGAACTTCAGCTTATTTAGTGTGTCATCCCCACCGAACTTTAGACACTGAACTTTAGCCGCTAAACTTCGGCATAGTCTGCTGAGACACTTCAAGTTTACTGTGAGTGGTGCCGGTGAAACTGTATTTATTCCGCGTATGCCACTCATCCCCAACAATTTTCCTTTTGAAAATACACAGTTCCATGTGTTTACTTGCTTTGCTATGAAAATAAGTCACAGTTTTAGAGGCTTAAAGCTGCTGATGTCGATCTAAGGACTGCTTTTTCGCGTGGCCAACTTAATGTGGCTTTCTCCAGGGTTAGTAACACTTCAGCTCTTTTCATATTGGCTCCCGAAGGAAAGAATTAAAATAATATTGAATTTTAACTCCTAACACTGTTACAAGTACTTTCTTATCTCTCTCTATCTTTCTCTCTCTCTCTCTCTCTCTCTCTCTCATTAGTTGTTATTTATATTAATACGCCGGAGTCATAAAGTCCACGCGAACGAAGTCGCGGGCATCAGCTAGTACAGATAATAAAGTGATTTGATGATTTTTGTTAATTTTGAAGACCAATGTCGGTTGGAATGATAATTTTATCCTAACACCTTGGATCCCCCTTGCTACAATAGTGCGATATCACAATTGTAGCTATGATATCTTAGGCCGCAATCAATACAATTGTGTGGGTCAACATTTTCCAAGATGGCGGCCGAAAAATAGAAAACTAACCCCAGATTCTAAGTAAGAAAGTCATAATTAGTACAGATCAATCATTTTCCCGTTGAAATGTAGAGTAGTTTCGGCGTCCTCGGTCTGAAAGGGCTACTACATTCATCATTTTCATCAATTACAAATTAAGTTTTATTATTTTAATCATAAATCATCAATTATAAATTAATCTATGTAGGTACCTACCTACAGATTTTGTTATAGAAATTTTAAAACTTCTTTTTTTATTTATTTATGCTGAAAGTTGCGTAAAAATAAGCAAAAAAAACGAATCTTTGATGGCTTTTTAATAGATTTTTATTTTACTATTCTGTATCCGTACCGTATAGACAAAATTTATAATAAGACAAAACGATTTCATGTTAAACTTTAAATGTGCAATCTCAAACAGTGGAGGAAATCCCCTCCGAAATTTGTACAAAAAAAAGTATCGACTAGTTCAACCTTAAGTATGAAATTCATATTTGGATTCACATTTGCACGATTCAGATGGTAAATTATGTAAAATTTAAAAAAAATGTATATGTAGGTATATGAAAAAATATTTGCTTGATTAAAGAAAAAATATATTTGAAAAAAAAAATAGTAGATTGTGCTACAAGGGGATAAGGTAATATTTTGAAGGCGAGGGCGCTACTTTGAATCCAGAGCGGAGCGAGTGATTGTACGGTGGAATCCTGAGTGTAGCGAAGGATTCATGTATAACGCACGAGATAAAAATACTACCGTACCCGAGTAGCACTTTCTACTTTTCATCTCCATCTATGAGAAAAACTAGCACATACAAAGCAGAACATAAAGAACACTAGAATACTTACAACACCTAAGCAGACTTCAACCAACAATTTAATGCTAACCTTTGTTTGGTGTCGTTTTTATACAATAAATTCTAAAAAATATTTTCTTCGAAGACAACCAACGTAAGATAAAATGTTCACTCATAACTTTGTTTGCGTGCTCCTTCATATCTTTTTATTTTTATAAGTTAACTTGATAACTATTCACTATTGCCTTAAACTAACGAAAAAGTATTCACTTTTACACAAATTATTAAATTTCAATGCAAATAACCCAGGCACGTATCCAGAGGGCGGCATAGTTGGGATTTATCCCCCCCCCCCCCCCCCCCCGAAATCTGGCGTAAGCGTAACATAATAATGACATGATATAAAAATGGGAGTAATTTAAAATTGGCGAGTAAGGAGACAGTCAGCGCGCGATTAGAGTTGACATTTATGCAAGCATCAGTTGCATTTGACTTATGAAGTTCTACATGCGCCCCTCCCGCAGTTACTGCACCCGCGCCGCGTTGCAACAAACTGTTTTTAGACATCAAACATTTCGGAGCAACTCCTCCAGTGAATCTTTCTTACACGATTTAATGTTTGGCATGGCATTGGTAAATCGGTTACCAATAACAGAGACCTGATTTCTATCATTGATATCGTTGCTTTATTAACCGAGCGAGCGAAGGGTCTCAGTTTCGAGATTGGCCAGAATTGCGCCTACGTGTCACATTTTTCAACCGGTTCCCGTTAAATTATGTGAGAAGGTTATAAATTATATAGAATTCTTTTGTCGATTCACTTTTTCGAAACTTTTCAAAATATGGGGGTTGAAAACTTTAAAAATATCAGCCAATAGGAGAATTTTTAAAAAATGTAACTTTTTTTATTAAGACGCAATTTTTTGTGTTAACAATTTTTTACACGATAAACTTCAACGGGTCAGGGTGACTCGCGCGGTCTACAACTTAGAGCCTCTATTTATCCCTTCATTCCGCATTTAACCCCAAATTCTGAAATTGTGCTTAATGTAATGGCTGCTAGCGGCAACAGGATACTCAAATATGATACGAGTCAAAAATCGATAACAGTGACGTGACTACTTTTACTTTCACTTTTTTTTCAAATTGTAATTTTTGTGTAAGTTTACCCCCCCCCCCCCCCCCCCCCCGAACAGAAAATCTGGATACGTGCCTGAAATAACCTAAAACTTCTGTAATTAGTTGAATCAAAGAAGAAGGAAAAGCGTAATTTTTGCGCTTTTTTAATTATACTTATTTCTTTTTCCGAAGCAAAGAACATAAAAATGTTTACCTACATTCATCCATATTGACGAAGATATGTATTCCAAATTTAAAAAAATCTTCTTTTTGCTGGACTGCCAACATTATTTTTGATTCTACATAGATTACACTCGTGTTCAGTTTTCAAATTGGTTTTAATCTTCTTTTTCACTTTTAGCCCCGAGAGAATAACCAGTAACTTTAGCTCCAAATATTTTGGGATGAAAACATCGTTTTTTGAGTAGATGAGATGAAAATATCTTAAATTTCCTCTATTATATTTTTGTATATTAAAATAATTTAAAATAATAGAGAAGAATGCTTTCTTTTCTGGCTGATTAAATAAACTTTGAGTTAAAAAATAATTCGATACTTTAAAACTTTCACCGCGAACGTCGGATTTATCCGACAAACATTGTCGTGCCCATTCCGCGAGCGTCGGAAATTTCCGACAAAAAAATGCCCGTTTTGCACATAACTGAAGTATCCACATCCCTTTTCGGTTGAAGGTATTTAATTTAGATTTACTACCCCTGGCGCTAGGGGCACGACCACTGGGGTGCTATGGTCAGGAAACCTCCACGTTGGCTTGGTTCCTTGAAAGCTTGCTTCTCCCACTTGATCTCTTGATCCGGTGAGAGCGGCGGGCTGACAAGGGACTGGGCTGATGCACCCTGGGTGACAGTTAATAACTCCCTGCTATTTAAGGGTCTTGTTAGCTGTCGGCAAATATCCTGCCTTAGGGGGGGAAAGCGGAGCCCAGCAATGGGTAACGCTCACTTTGGGGGAGGCTGGCGACGGCCAACGCTGCTGGCTCTTTAGTCGGCGGCGGTGCGCGGCGGAAGCTGTGCTTCGCGCGGCGTGTTTTGGTTTACCATTCACGTCGGGCAACTCGTTACCCCAAATTGATGGGGCCGAGGGTGCTGTCCGGTAGACGGGCAGTGCTGCGGGGAAGAAAACCTCATAAAAAATAACCCCAATCCTAAGGTCTGGCGTGCCGATGGGATGAATGGCGGGAGGGGAGTCCCGTCCCAAGCGCCTGGGGGGGAAGGGGAATAACCGGGGACCTCACCCCAATAACAAAGGAAATCATGTAATGGCAAGTTTGGCAAGAGAATTACCCCAGGACCAGCTCAGCTGGAGAATCCCTCCCTGCGTCTCAGGACGCAGGCAGCCCCACTGTATCTGGGGGGGCACAAACTGCCTCAGGGACGTAGTCCCTTGCCCGGGCCAAGATGGCCGGATGGAACGTTTGGAGGGCCGAGAAGGCCGTGGAGAGGTGGATGTCGAGGAGGGTGACGACTCCGACGCGAGCTCGACCATGAGCTTCGAGTCGGTGGCGTCAGCCTCCTGCGACAGGAGCAGGAGTGTTGGGCGAAAGAGGTGCCTGGTGGGCGCCCAGAGCGAGGCAGCGCCGTCGAAATTGACGACCGCATCGAGAGGCCGATCGATGTCGATCAGAGACCGCAGGGCCAAAGCGGAGGCGGCGGCTGCCAGCCAAGCCGAAGCTGAACGCTTGGTGGCTGAAATGGCCCGTAGAGCGATGGTGGAACGGGTCACCAGGCCGCTGGAGACCGAAGACGAGGGAGTACCTGCAGAGGCGCTCAAGAAACAGGCGGAGACCAGCGTCTCCATAATCAAAGAGGTTGCGACTAAGTCGCGAAACTTGAAAGGCACTGTCGTAAAGAGCCTCAAGGAAGCCGCAACCTCGATTGAGGAAGTTGTGTCGGCCCTGCATAAGAGGTCGACCAACGAGGAGACGCTGCGGCTGCAGGCGCTAAATGAGCGCCTCGAGGCCAAAGTGGTGGCGCTAGAGCGCGAGATGGCCGAGCTCCGCGCAGTGTTAGAGCGAACGACTGCGGTGGCCTCCGCTACACCTACATCGGTGTCTCCGGCGGCTCTGATGGGTGGAGGCGAGGATCTGGACGCGGTCCAGAACCTGATTCTGAGGACAGTCGGCCCTGTCTTGAACGCCCGATTTGAGGGCATACAGGGCAGGCTGCTCCCAGAGAAGCGGCTGCGTCCTGCACTGGCGGCCGACAAGCGTGGCAGCCAGAACCTGCAGGTAGCACTCCCGTCCTCAGAGAGTGAAGAGGAGTGCCTCCAGGGGCCAATGCCAGAGAGCAGGGCCAAAGATTTCTTCAAGAGCCCGGCCCGCTCTTCCTATGGGAAAAAAAAAGACGAAGCAGCAGCGGCGCGAAAGCCAGAGACAGGCCGCTGCGGAGCCGAAGCCGTCCACTTCGGCGAGCACGTCTGCAGCCAAGCCGCTGGTGGCTGCACCGTCCAAGGACCCGGTGCGTGCGACGGCCAAGGCTCCGGCCAAGGCTCCGGCCAAGGCCCCGGCCAATGCTCAGGCCAAAGTTCCGGCCAAGGCCAAGGCTCCGGTGGCCAAAGTCGCATCGACTGCTCCGGCGTCACGCCCTGCCCCGGAGGCTCGCCCTCTCCCGCCTGCCCCTGAGTCCATGGACGAGCCATGGGTGCAGCTTGCCAGGAGAGGTGCAAAGCCGATGAGGCCGGCGGTGGCTGCTGCTTCACCACAAGCTCCTCGGGCTCCGGCGAGGGCTCAGCCTAAGCTCCGCCCGCCGCGGACGGCTGCGGTTCAGCTCAAGCTGAAGCCAGGGTTGGCTTCCACCTACGGGCAAGTTCTCACGCTTGCCCGTGAAAAGGTGGATATCCAGAGCCTGGGCATCGCCGGGGTCCGGGTGAGGCGGGCAGCAACCGGGCGGCGCCCGTATATTGGAGGTCTCGGGTGACGGCAGGGACGAAAAAGCCAACGCACTCGTGGCCAAATTAAGAGAGGCTCGGGATCCTCTTCTAGTAGAGGTGTCCAGACCCCAAAAAACTGCGGAGTTCTGGGTCCGGGAGCTGGACGACGCAGTTGCAGCTGAGGAAGTCCGAGCGGCTGTGGTGGGAGCAAGCCAGTGTGCAGAGGACGAAGTGAGGGTCGGGGATATCAAGAAGGACCACTCCGGTACCCGGTCGGTCCTCGTCCGATGCCCGGTCGCGGCTACCAGGCGGCTCACCGCACATAAGTAATTAACAAGATCACGTCATAAAAATGAGAAAAAAATTTAAACTTTGTTTATAATAATTTTTAAAATTGACCAGAAGTTATAGATTTTAAATTTTTGACAACTTTAAAAAACATATTGTTAACAAAGTTTTTTACCAGGGCGAGGTTCTAGGTGAGACAGGTAAAATTCCAAATGGTACTGTAACACAGAGAATCTCATTTTGTGCATCTGTCCCGGTGTACAATCTGGCGAAAGGTCATGGCAGGAGCGCAACAGTCGCAAAGATAGCCATGACAAGACTGTTAGATTATCCTTCCCGCGGTTGCCGCCTGTTTTCGGTCTGATTCCCTCTGAAACAGATACTATATGATATACTACCAGTCGAAAATCCTGACGTCGACGTCCAGTCTGATGCGGCGTCATGCGAGTGCCCTGGTTTAGTTCGGCCAGCCATCGGTAGCGCTCGGTGCCATGACTTTTGTTTCTGGGTCATGGTTTACTTAGTGCATACTAGATGCGTTCCACTGGTTTTCCGGGGTGCTATATCCTGAGGGTATCTCTGGTGACAACACTAGGTTGCACCCCCAGATGTGGGCTCCATGGTGGGTGGATGAATCCGAAGGACGAAGAATATAACAACACTGCATGAATACTCAGAAGCAGAAAACCCTACAAAATAAACACACCTCCGCGAACGACAAATCGCAAGCGAAGACAAAACAACCCCACGGTGGGGAACAAAACAGCAGAGGGAGCACCCCGTACTCGGACAGAGCATCTGGGTCCCTCCTGGACCCCTGGCAGGAGGTAACCGTAAGAAGGAAAGGCAAGGGCAAGCGCTCAGGCCGCCCGTACTCGCTTGCTTTCTCAGGGAGCCAGAACACGAATAGGAAAGGTGGAAACAGGGATCAGAAATACGACCCCAAAAAACAACTACACAGCCGCGCACAGTCGGTACACCCGCGACACTCGAACACACCCCGCGATCGAGACCGTGATAACCGACTACCCGCCGAGCACCAGTCACAGGCTACCAGATCAATGCCGGGGACAGCTTCGGAGCGAAGCAGTCCAAGGCTAGGTGCCTGTGACAAAAACTACGAACACCACGACACCTCCAAACCTGGAACGAGTAGTACCGAAGCCCAAAAGACCTCGTGGGCACCTGAGAGGGAGCCAGCGAGGCCGAGGGAAGCTGAAAGGAATCGGCCCAAGGGCGAAGGAACGTCGACCTACACCCGTCGGGAAGGTAGACCGTCTGGGAATCCGGACCGCCGACCAACCCAGGGCAACCAACAACGGCGTCAGCCGAACCAACAAAGGCAACAGCCTAACAATCAACAATCCAGCGAGCAACGCTCCAAGAGGAACCGCCTGGATGACACCATCTCCCCGAGAGGAGAAAGCGTGAGGGTCAAGCTGGAGTCTGCCAAGAGCAGGAGTGGCACCACATACGCTGGTGTCATTCTCACCAGCCTGCACGAAGCCATCACCACGGCCGACAGAACCGACCTGCTACCAGCAGAAATTCAGAGAATCGAGGCGACGGTGGAGTAGCGACAGATGGTCCACATACTCGACCCTAACAATGAGGTTGTCCCGGCATTCACGGGTAAACCCGTCCATAATGACGGTGTGTTGAAACTGATATGCAGGGAAGATACCTCAAAGCGATGGCTCGAGGATGTGGTGGTCAGTCTACCTCCAGCCGCCAACGACCAATCCCTCTGCGAGGTACAGCAAGGGGACCTCCCGAAGAAAACAAAATGTGGAATCTTCCTACCAACCAGATGCACGGAACTTCCGCATCTGAGAATAATGTTAGACAAGCTCAATCCGTGGGCGGGTGTCAACCGCTGGAGCTCATACAACGTCAGCAAACAGGAAGCGGGTATGTATCTCCTGGTAGGTATACCTGAAGACCTCCTTCCAATGATTGTAGAACAGGGCAGATGTCTCTCCTTCGGTCTCGGGTCTGTGTACCTCCAGATAAAACTGGACGAGCCGGAAGAAGACACCTATGCCAAAGAACAGGAAGCGTCATCAGAGGAGGCTAATGCCACCTGCTCATCCATGCCCCAACCACTCCAAATAACAAAGAAAAAGGCCGACAACGCAACAAAACCAGGAACGCCAGAACCATCAACTGAACCAGCACAGCCACATGGAGACGGCCATACCAACATGGTCTGACGTAACGAACTACAACCTGCTGTCTACTATGGAGGAGAAACTACTGGGAAGACCTGTAAGACAGCAGGAAACAACAGACAAAGGGGAAGGGGAAACAGGAAAAAACAAAAATGACCCCCACACCACCCCTACCATCCAGGTTGACTAAGGTCATCCAGATTAACCTCCAGCATAGCCAAACCGCAACGGTTAACCTGCGGGGCGAGCTGGAGGAAAACAAAAATACGATCGCACTGATCCAGGAGCCGTGGATCAGGAACCACAACATATGCGGTCTATATATCAAAGGAGGTAAGTTGATATATGACCAAACATCTGACGGTCCCAGATCATGCATCTACCAACCTAATAACTTCAAAGCTATGCCGCTAACGCACTTATGTTCTAGAGATCTGAGTGCAGTCCGAGTCTCTCCAAACCAAGGAAACAATCAAATAATAACAAATACAGTGATTGCCTCCGTATATCTACCCTACGACGTGGAGGTACCTACCAGAGAGTTTATGGAATTGGTAAGTTACTGTAATAACGAAAAACTAGAGCTCATCATCTCGGTCGATTCCAACGCCTATTACCCTCTCTGGGGTATGGAGGAAGCAAACGACCGTGGGATAGAACTCGTATACTATCTCATACAGACAGATTTAAATATAATAAACATAGGTAATAAACCAACCTTTATCACCAGGCGCTGCCGCACAATCATCGATCTAACACTGGCAACAAACGGAGCTGCCGAGATCATCTCGAATTGGCTTGTATCTGACGAGTCCTCCTGCTCCGTTCACAGATGGATAAGGTATGACATCAGTTATCCTCAAAGCACACCAACACCCCGAAGAAACCCAAGGAGAACTGACAAGACTCTGTACAAAGTCAGACTCAGTAACTCCCTGGGCCCGGCAGCTGAACCTAACACACTCAAAGATCAAGCAGCAGTGGAAGAATACGCAAAAATAATATCACATGCGATTACAGACAGCTACGAATAATCATGCCCACTTGGCATACCGACATGTGGCAGGAACAAAAACAACATCTTTGGACCAGAACTAAAACGAAGAAAGAAACAAGTAGGCAAGCTCTTTAACAGAGCAATGAACACTAGTAGCGACTCCGACTGGGACAACTATTCCAGGGCAAGAGCAAAATACAAAAGCAGGATCAAAGCTTTCAATCGTAAAGCATGGTGCAAATTCTGCACAAACATTCAAACCACCGCAGAGGCTTCTAGAGTTAGGAAAGTACTCAGCGGAGACAACAAAAACAAGACAATAGGAACACTGAAAAAACCCGATGGAACATACACAAAGTCAGAATCCGAGGTCAGTGAAGTACTATTGAAGACACACTTCCCCGGCTGTCATACGATGGAACTGACAGTAGAGGGGAGGACACAACCCACCGACGCGGATTGGAATCTAGCGAAATCGGTGGTGACAACAGACAGAGTCAGATGGGCAATAAACAGCTTCCACCTATTCAAAGCACCGGGTCCAGATGGAATATTTCCAGGCCTGCTAAGATGGGGTGACGAGGTAATATTGCAACACCTGACATCCCTACATACAGCATGTCTAGCACACAGCTACATACCAACAACCCGGAGGGAAGTAACCAGGTATTCATACCAAAACCAGGAAAAACAGACTACACAAATGCAAAATCGTTCAGACCGATCAGTCTTTCATCCTTCATTTTAAAGACACAGGAAAGACTTTGTGACAGATACATACGGGATGAAGTTCTGGAAGCAAATCCTGTATACTCAAAACAACATGCATACAGTGCAGGAAAATCAACAGAATCGGCCCTCCATGAAGTGGTTGATATTGCTGAAAGATCCATTCAAAACAAAGACCTCTGCCTCGGAACATTCATAGACATCGAGGGAGCGTTCGACAAGACCAATTTCGACAGCATCTGTGAGGCCCTTCAACGACACGGAGTATCAGAAACAATTATCAGATGGATAAACAATATGCTTAGGCTCAGGCACATACAGATGTCGGTAAGTGGCACGGTGAGAGCTCTAGCCACAAGAGGATGCCCACAGGGAGTTCTCTCACCATTACTCTGGAGCCTAGTCGTCAACGACCTAATAGCAAACCTAAATAAAAACAACTACTACACGGTAGGATATGCAGATGACTTAGCAATAATGATCCCAGGGAAGACCGTGGACACAGCCTGTAACCGCACCAGAGGGGCTTTAAAAATAGTAGAGGACTGGTGTAGGAAACATGAGCTAAAATTTAACGCAAACAAAACAGAAACTGTAATGTTCACAAACAAACACAAACTAGGACACTATAACATGCCTAAATTATTCGGCACGAGGCTTACTCTGTCGGAGAAGGTAAAATACCTCGGAATTACACTAGACAACAAGCTGAACTGGTCAAAACATCTAGACGAGAAACTAAAGAAGTCAGAAATATCATTATGGCACTTTCGTAGAACAGTGGGGAAAACTTGGGGACTAATTGTAAGTCCAAAAATTATGAAATGGCTTTATATAGCAGTAATCAGGCCCACCATAACCTATGGGGCCGCAATATGGCGGACCCGTACAACTCTGACAACTGCACAGGACAAACTCCAGCGCTTCCAAAGGACGGCATGTATGGCCATCAGTGGCGGAATGAGAACATGCCCAACGGCCGCCCTGGAAGTAATACTGGATATCACTCCACTACATCTACATATAAAACAAGAGGCGGAAACCGCAGCCATGAGACTCTGGACCATAGGTCTGTGGAAACGCAACTCAAGCTCTCGTCACTCAAAAATTCTCACAGAAGCCATGAGTTCATCTCAGCTGATGGGAGCAATAAGTGATAGAATCAAGAAACAATTTGTATTTGATAAGAAATATAAAATACAATTACACGAAGACAACACTGACAACTCAAAGGTCAATGAGGTACGGGTATACACCGATGGCTCAAAGATGAGCACAGGAGTGGGTGCCGGTGTCTTCTCACATGACCTCAACATACACTACGCCACGGCCCTGGGTAAAGAAAACTCCATCTATCAGGCAGAATGCGTAGCCATAACCCACGCCGCGGCAAAAATCAACAGGTTAAAGGTAACAGACATGTCTATCCATATCTTAACTGACAGCGCAGCAGTCCTTCACGCTCTCAGGAATCCAATGATTGACTCTGCATTAATCCTAGAATGCCACAAGGCATTGGAACAACTCTGTAAGTATAACAACAAAGTCACTATTCAATGGATTAAACAGCATAGTGGCTCACTTGGTAATGATGCAGCGGACGAACTAGCAAGAAGGGGCTCAAGCATGGTACCGTTGGGACCACCACCACAAGCCCCTATTCCCTTTAACCAAGTTCGTTCTTGGATCAAAACTAAAACAAACAAAGAAAAACAACAAGGCTGGAATACCCTAGGAACATGTCGTACCTGGGAACTCCGGGTACACTAGCGGAGACCTGCAGCACACCCTCTGCACTGCTCCGCTACCTCGACGAGCTGGGCTGGCTCGAATGAAAACATCGTCTCCAGCCCACAAAAAGGGGAGACACAGAGGTGAAAGTTTTATTTTTCGCCGTGCGGAAAGGGAGGTTTAGCAATAAATATTCAATTTGGCCCCCCTATGATCTTGTTGCCTGGGGCTTGGGCCGCTGCTTGCCCCACCTACATCCAAGGATGCTAAATTCATTTGGGGCAAATAAAATGAGCAATGGATTTGTAGCATACAGATCTGTGGTACGGTCTATTATGTAGATAACATTCTGAAATAATCAGTAAGTATAGGTACCTAAGCTCACCAACCCGTGCTTAACCCAGTTTCGTAGGAACATGTTAGTCCAACCCAATGATTGACTTGCATAATAAAAACACCTGTTTTTATCCACTCATTACTCATGTTTCAAAGGAATGTCACACAATAAGGGTCAGTTTAGACAGAGGAATAATGCTCAAGCAATTTATTAACTCAATTGAAAATAAGACTGTATTACCATAGCCTAAAGTGTATAAACATTTAAAAATGGCAAAATGCTCATGTGGTCTGCATGAGCTCTTCTGCATCTTGCACTATATGCCATTAGTTTAAAGTATACTTTTGAGTGTTATTAAAACATCCTCTCGGCTGCACTCCTCTCTGTCCGACTGAACTGACCCTAAAACTGCTCCAACTCCAATCAGTAAGAGTGAATGATGTATTCTAAAAAGAAAGATCTAGTTAATATGAAAGTATTACACTTGCTTTAATTTAGTTTCTGATTACATATACCTACATACATACATTGCGTGTTAGCATGTTTTATCTGTTTCTAATTCGAGGTTTAGTTTGCCCTAACGCCTCTTTTGGAAGTGGAATATGATAATAATACTTACCTCCTAAGTATTCCAGCTAATTTACGGTCAAAATAACAAATCAAAAAGTTGTTATAATGAATTAAAACTATTTATTTCAAGAGATATTTACATTTCACAACTAAACTGATGATAGCATTAGCATATATTTTATCACTCATAACAGCTAAAAGGTTATTTAAATTTCACTCTCCTTCAAGACTTTGAATTTGCTTTTTCCTCATGTCCTTGATAAGCTGCTGGATATCCTCCCGGTCCTTGGCGTTCTCAGGTGGAAAAATGTTGCGTTTGGTCTTGGTTACCCATTCCTCGAAATAAGTAGGTTGATTAAAGTAATGGAACAGTATCACTGGAAATGACATGTACATAGCCATTCTTCCGACTTCTAGTTTCCAGTTTCCCATTGTGAGCAGCTTTTCTTAACTTGAATTTATAGAAGTACCTAAACAATTATTTAATACTGGACAAAACAAAAGTGAATAGAATTTCCAATCGCAGCAGTCATTTTTTAAGAGTCCATCATAGTCAGTGTCAAACTGACATTGGCAAAGTCAAACTTATAAAAAAATATGAGAATGTCGTACATACATACAGCCCTAAAAGTATCCATTTGCTACTTATATTGGAAAATGAAAAATGTAGATAGATTGTAGACTAAAGGTAGGTAGTCTGGTGAGCCGAGATAGGGCAGCGTACAGCCCACATAGACCACAAAATTAGGTCACAGGTGAAGTCACAATCGCTAGGTACTAGGTTTCGCGAATCGCGATGTGAACGAGTTATTCTGTGTGAACGTATAGATGTCCCACGTTTCACGTTTGTTTACAATTTTACATTTAGGGATACGCAAAATTTCAAAAGTATCGATACCAGTATCGTGTCAAAAGAATTGATACCAAAAAAGAATCGGAACGAAAGTATCGATACCTGAAGGTATGGAGTACTTTTTAATATTTTTACTAAAAACGTGGATGGAGTGTTGTTTGTGTTAATAAGTATCACAAAAAAACTAGCAGGAACGTGTAATTAATATCCTCCAATAGATATTTAGAAACTGTTAGACATAACATCCAAATTTTGAGAAAATTATACATCAGAACAATTTAACAAGTTACACGTTATTCGTCTTATTTAAAAAAAATGACAGTAAATATCACAAATAAGTTTGGAAAACTGAATGGAAAACCAAATAACGCACATTTACGTCACCTTCGTGTGAGTTGTACTCTCATACGCAGTGACGATACTTGTTATTACAGGAATATGTCAGAGAATTACTTAACTAAGGAACTGAAAGATGCTGCGCAAATAATGCAATTATTCCATTGAGGGATAATTGCATTATTTGCGCAGCTGCAGGTATAAGAAAACTGAACAAGTGAAAAAAAAACACTACACACATTATTAAACACGTAAAAAGCACCTGAAACAGTTCAATATAATACAATGGTAACACACATAAGTTATCGGCAATGAGTGGGATTTCCCTGAATCATGTCAGGTTCAGTAGTGTTGTGAAAAATGATTTGTTTAAAATATCGATTATTAACTTTTCCAAGAAATGAGAATAAGAATAGGGGAAAGAAGAAGAAAAATATCGATACCTCTGAGAAAGTATCAATACCTCAAAAGTATCAGAACACAAGTATCGAATCCAAAAGTACTCGGTATCGAATCAAAAGTATCGATACTTTTTGCGTATCACTATTTACATTTGATATGAACTGTCATGCATGTCAAAATCATCTGTTTTCTCGGTTTACTGTAAATTCCTGTAAATATTCAATTAAATGCATTGTAACTGATGTATAGAAATAAAAATGTCTAAAAATACGAATACGAGGCCTAAAGTTCATGTTGAATACTGGTAAAATATATTAGGTACCATTTCATAATGTTAAAATACCCAGGAGGTTAAGTATTGATGAAAATGTTGTGTAACTTTTCTTTTTCTACAGCGGAGCTTGTGATTATAGTGGTCAATGTCTGGCTTTAGCAAAAACGATCCAAGAAAGTACTCCCAGTGCACTGATACATTGTAAAAGAGGTCGACAAGGTTGGCTCTTAATCAAAATATGCCTGTATTTATTTCATAGCAACCTTATTTTTTTAGATATCAATACTTATATATAATGATACTTACCCGTCACTGAACATATTATACTACCTTGTGTATAAAAGCTTAGGACCCTTAAAATAATGTTGGCATACCTAATATATATATACATATTTTTATGCAAAGTAAAGCTTTCTAACAGTCTCTGATCTGAGCTAAGCCATGGACGGCCCAACAGGCGCATGGAAACTAAGTAATGTAGGGATTTCGGGATTTTGGAACTTTTCATTGTAGCATTCTTAATTGTTCTTTTTCAGGCTCCTTCGAAATCACAGTGAATGACAAACTAATATATTCTAAAATGCAAACCATGGCTCTACCTGATTATGAAGAAGTCGCTCAAGTAGTAAATGATGTGTCAAATGGAAATGAACCTAGAGAAATTAAAGGACAACAACCAATTAACTGTGCAATATCATAGTATTTATTAATATTAAAAACAATTCACCTAAGTTAAAATTAAATTATCAAATATTGCTAAGACACTTGTAAATATTTTAACTACTTTCAATTCAAACATTGTTTAAAACAATTTTTCGATTTTCATTTCATTAACTACCTAAATTACAAAATTTACACTAAAGGGTCACAAAAGTTAACATCACAAATCCTAATCATCACAGCACAAACGATTTATACATAAAAGTTTTGTTTTCTGTTTCGTTTTCTGTTTTGTTTTGTAAGGAGGACACGACACCTCACACGGATAACATTTATTAGCGAGAAAGTTTATATAAAACCAATCCTTGAATCTGTAAGTAAAATGTTTTAATATGAAATAATACTTTTGATTAACCTTTTATTCAATTCTAGATTGTGAGCGAGCTTCATTAAATGAAAGCACGGAAATTCTCTAAGAGATGGATGCAATGCATTTAAAAAACTCTCGATTTTTAGTAAGTACCATTAACAAATAGAAACACATATTTGGTTCAAGATAACTAGAAATCATTCAACAATACAGAAATAATCTGAGAGCAAATTTTAAATATGGTATGTAACCATACCATATTTATGTAAATAATTGCCTTATTTAATAATAAAGCTTGGTCCACAAGTCTGGCCTTCAGCAGTGTGGTAAACCTTTTATTGCCTATTCAATATTTTTTGTAGATCTAGTTTCCAAAAAATATTTTTATTTGGACCAACAAGTACTGAGACTTCTCAGAGGGCCTCACTGCGCCACCATATATTTTCAAGTTGTAAGTCAAAAGATTACATTTTTTGCAATAAGTATTGTACAGTCTTAATATAACTTCTACATATGAATTGACGATAAACATAAATCTGTATGCGATAAAGATAAGTTGTAAAGTATGTTGATGTATGAAGCGTTTGTTCTAATGGAACGCAAGAACGAGATCATCGCCAAGTTCGCGCGAATTTCACTCGTGCAAACGCGCGATCAATCCTTTTGACCTAGGAAGATATTCTTATCAACATTCAAGTGATTGCATAGGGAGTCAATGCATTCGAGAATCAATAAGTTGTTAGATCCCCAGTTGGCGAGAGTAAAAATCGCGCGAGATTGCGATGATGGCGTGATCGCGTTCTAAGAAGTGCAAGTGCGAGTCTCATCCCTGAAGCTAAATGCATGTTACTTCTATCAATAAAATGCAGTGCAACAAATAGATAACATTTTATGGGGTGTCTATTAGAATACAGAATTTTGGGTCCCATACTTAGTGTCGAATGACGCTGAAGCGACGCACGTTGTGGCGGAAATATTTCAGCGTGGTACACTGGGGCGAAATCTTATTATAATGTTTTTCGCTGCAGTCTCATTCGACTCGGTGAAATTCGTTTCAGTAAGATTTCGCCCCAGTGTACCACGCCGAAATATTTTCGCCACAACGTGCGTCGCTTCAGCGTCATTCGACACTAAGTATGGGACCCCAGAATTTTTAGACATCGAATTTCGTTTCCCAGAAAACTATTCCACGATTTTTAATGTTTATTTTTCTTAATAAATCGAATAAGTAGATAATCATCGCAGTTTCATATTAATGAGCAAAGTTTGATGAAAAAAAAATTGTGTAATTAATTTAATTACTAGAAAAACGGTAGGTATATCAAACTAACATTTCATATAAGTACAGTATTAAGTTATCGATAAAACTACTTACATAAAAACATGTTTCGAATTTAATTTCGGTTGGTCGCTGTTCTAACATAACCTCACCTATAGGTTTGCCCTAACCTAGTAAAATGAATAGAACTGTCCTAGCACTCGTTTCAAATTCTTCAACTATTTTGCAAACTGGAACTTTGAAACAAAATTATGGGTAACAAAACATTGATGTTACATTATTTTGATAAAATACAAAATATGAAAAGAAATAACGATAGGCTGAGTTTATAAATAACACTGGTCAACAAGATTTTGTAACAATGATACTTGCAGCGATTTCTAAAAGAATTCAGTACCAAATCATGAACCTTGTTATAAAAAATGTGTAGGACGTCTAAATTTTTAAATATTACACGTCAAAAATTCAAATTTCTTATTTTTTCTGTAATTTCAAGATTAAACCTTAAATTCAATAAGGTGATTTCCAATTTTCTAATACCGGCTTAACACTGTGCAAACCTTACATTTTACAATATTTTTTACATCATTGCTAAATTATTTATAAACAAATGACTTATTACAGATAACGCCATACAGTGCGCGCAGTAGGCAATGTATGGAAAATATTACGGTAACTTAAATCTTTATATATTTCATAGATAAAAAAGGTACAAAAGTAAAACAAATTTTGTTTTGATTTTGAAGGCTGATTACATCATTTTATGTTACAAAATTAAATATCAGAAATTGGGGAAAATCGGATTTTTGATATATCATTATTCTCAATTCTGACCTCCTAGAAACAAAAGTAAGTTATGTCCATATACACTATACAAAAATCTGTAAGAGAGAACTATTCTCTCCAATGAGAAAAAAAATGTACAATTTTGTCGACCAGTGTAATTAATAATCAAGTAAATGAAATTTCGATGAAGACAGATTTTGTTAAATATTGTATTAGAAAATTTGCGAATAGTTTTATGAGGAATGAATATCGTTGAAGTGAATTGCGATAAAGTGATGGGTTTCCCTCGTTTTATGATAGAAATATAGGAAAATTCATGTACAGTCAAGTACAAAAGTCCACAAAGTTGAACTATATAGTATATATTATAACTATATATTACATATACAGCGTACATATCCTAATCAATTCATTTTCACAGATAGGAACGATAACGAGATTAATTTTACCAAAACTAACTGGAGATAAAGATATATTCAATGGGACACACATGTGGAAGCCCAGCTTATTATGGTTACATTCATTGAATTTGTTGCCTGGGTATGTTCTTTATGTACTTACATAGTATTTAACAGCTAAATACAATGACATTATTTATAGAGTATTTGATGCTTCCTCTGAAAGGAAATTACTCCGCCTAAGCTGATTTTCCACATGAGTGTTATCTTCCATAACATTATATAAAAAAAAATAAGCTAGGTACTCTAAGTAGCCTTTATCAAAAAATAATTTGC
Source organism: Acrobasis suavella (assembly GCA_943193695.1). Lineage (NCBI taxonomy): Eukaryota > Metazoa > Arthropoda > Insecta > Lepidoptera > Pyralidae > Acrobasis > Acrobasis suavella. Next base: position 9,513,846 of record OW971935.1, read on the forward strand.
GAAAGTAAGGACAACAGAATGAAATAAAGAATTTTTTAATCCTGAATCACAATTTAAAGCACTAAATGTGTAAACATACCTCTATATAAATAAGGCATGGAGTATAATTTATACACATAAAAATAAAGTTTATCCAGTAATAAAATGGTTTTCCATACAATATCATAAGTTGGCTCAGTCAGTGCGCCAATCTGTTTAGGCGTAAAATATCGATTCGTATTGTAAAAATGGCAATTTTAGAACCAATTTACGAAACTCACGAAACGCTACATTACTACTACTCTATTTCTATAGGAACTACCAGCGTGTTCAAAAATTTCACCTGCTGATGTCATCTTCGTTGCTAACAGGTTTGACGTGTGCGTTTGCCTTTAGCACGCTGTCTCTTGAACCATCGATGGTGCCGACGTAGGTGAGGTAGATACCGAAGCGCATCTTGCCACCAAACTGTTCTGAAATGGTCCGCAGTGGTTCCACCGTCTTTTTACCAGTTTGTTGGTCTATGCAGACCATTTGACAACGTGGGCATAGTCCATCCACCTGAAAATATAAAAAAAAAAATGATTATATAGCTTGTTCCATCATGACCCTTGTTCTCCCATGCTGGCTTGTCTGGAAGAGAAGAAAAAAACGTAGAATGTACTAACTGCTGCTCTTCCTGTGCTGATCATAAAAGTTGATCAGTGGAATGGGCAACCAGAATCTTGTTAACGAGCAATGCGGCTAGCAACCCATAACCAATGTCTGTTTACAGAGAGTTGATAAATTCAGGGCTTCTTAAGTCAACAAATTGCGGGCCACTAGTTATTTAAAAATAATTATATAAAAACTTTTTTAAATTTAAAAAAAACTATTAACTGTATAATTCAGAAAACAATACGCAAACACCCAAATGACTTATTCGAAGCGTATTCCAGAACAGAATGGCAATATATGGCCGCCGCATCGGCTGGCCCGTTTGGGCCACGGTTGACATCAACTACATGCCTGGTACCACGCAAACGGCGAAAGCGAGATACAAGCGGACGGTCGCCATGCAGTTTGCGATAATTATAAGCGACAGTCGCTAGTCTGAGACGAAATATAATATTTATCAACTCTCGGAGAGCGAACAGGCTTTATTTCGATTACATTTTTCCATCTTCACGCCCACCAACGCTAAATGGGCTTTATCCGATTCATTCCCAGTGGGGACGAATGGGATAATTTTTAAAATATACTTATATTCAAACTTATAAACATACAATTAACTCACAAAACAAAAAATTGTTCCATTCGTCCCCAGTAGGGACGTCCATTGGGGACAAATGGGATACACTAGCTAAACGTCACTTTATGCTGATATAGATAGCTTATTACCTGGATTAAATACTTCTTATCTTGAAAAATGTGAGGTTCTTGCAGAATACAATGGGAACCTTAAATTTTTCAAGATTTTCTTACTTGCAATAGCAAGTCTGTAGTAAAAAAAAATCTATACCTTGAACTCATGTTTTCCAATGATAACCCTCTGCCAATCTCTCTCCGCAAGCTCTTCATTCATATCAATGATCAAGTTCCCTCTAAAGCGGTCCGTAAGTTGTTCTATACTATCAGTGAACGTCCGATCTTGAATCTTATTGCTCAGCCATCTCACTGTAGCCTTATTTATTAACAGAAATTGAGCTTGATTGCTCAAGGATAGCAGTTTTTCATCAGTTTCTCCCTTTTTCTTGACTGTTCTCTTATCGTTGCTTGATTGCCTCATTAATCTAAGGCATGAGACTTCCAAAGCGTTGGATATCCAGTCCGCGACTTCGTCCCCGCAGTCGTAGCCTTGAATTACGTCGGCACATACTTTGCTCTGACAGAATGTGTATGGCTCTTTAAGTTTGCCACTTGGAAGGTTTAGTGGTATCGAAATTGGTTGTTGATCTGTAAGGTATAAGTTATAACTTATTATAATACATATAAAAGTATGTTCGTCGAGACTGTCGCTTAATTCTCGCAAACAGTACGGCGGCCGTCGCTTGTCTCCCGCTTTCGCCGTTTGCGTGGTACGAGGCACGCAGTTGATGTCAACTGCGGCCCGAACGAGCGAACGGACCCGGCGGCCATATATGCCATTCTTTTCTGGAATGCTTCTAATAAGTCGTTTGGGGGTTTGCGTGTTGTTTTGTGATTTATACAGTTAAATATTGTACTAATTAAATTGTAGAAGTTTGTAAATAATTAGCGGGCCGCAATTTGTAATCTAAAAGTACTTTAGATGTAATTATTATAGAACAGAATTTTGACAAGTATAACCATTCTTGTTTTTTGTTCCATGTCCATACCAATAATCTCTAGTTGTATCTCAGCTCTCTCAGGTGACTGGTGAATGGCGAGCAGGGAGGGCAACTGCCGCGCACATCGTAGTCAGTAGGTTAGCCATTTACTAGAAATTCGTGAGAAACAAAATTGACAAACACGTCTTTTTCATTTTGTTCTACCTTATTATTAGTGATTTCTATTTTATAGCAGGGGTTGCATAATCAACGTGTATTTTTAGATACAGACTATTTCAGACGGTTTGTGTGTACACATACACTATATCTACAAATAAATAATAAATTGACTTCTTACCTTTGCAATTCAAAATCAGCAATTTTTGCTTCAGATCTATTTTGGGTTTGATCATACACATACGAGTGTTCTGCTTCTGTGTCAAACACGTCCCGTTATGTTTAACGATCATCCACTCTCTGTCATACTTAAAACCTTTTGGCCCTATAGACCAGGCAGACTTAATTTTAAAAGCACCGCAAGACTTCACAGGAAAAATAACCATTTCTTCAAGAACTACATCAGATTTGATAAACGGCACTTCGATGTTGTTGAAATAATCATCATCAATCAATTTCGATTTTTCGTTTATGATTTTAATGTCTTCGGGTGGTTTAATTAGTTTCATAGAGGTAATAACACGCTTGGGCTTCTGAAATTTGGTCTTAAGGAAGCATTGGTGTATCATTAGCATAAGTTTGTCGACGTCCAAAAAGGTGTTGTGGTATCCGAAAGATGCTCTGATAGCGCCAGTTGGTTTTCCTTGCACCAGGTCGATTTCATCACCACACTTGTGACCAGCTTTATACATGTCTTTCATTTCCTTGTTGGTCGCGTTCAGGTGACGCTGGCAGGATCCGGAGTTGCAGAAGCATCCTGTCCTTACGCTGATGTTGAATAGGTCAGCCATGTGTTGAAACTGGAGTAAAACCAGAATACTGTGCCGCAACAGACGGGACGCAAGTTGCGTCGCGTAACAGCTAGAGATGGGCAGTGGATAATACTCAATCTACCGATTTGAGTATTTACTCACTAGATTTAATAGATAAAGTAAATAGAGCGTGGTCATATATTGACATCGCATTTGATGTCTGTTTACTTATTTTAACTTAAAATAACGTCTTTGCACACTTCCCAGCAAAAAATGATAATTAGTCAAAGAAGCCTACTTTCAGTGTATGACTAGTATGGTATTTTCATATATTTTAGCGTCGCATTTAACGTTTACCGACATTTTAAGCATATTATGGCGTATGCACACACTTTTCGACAAGAATTGCAAGTGTATACTAGATTTAAGTTTCAAAATTGTCATGAAATAATGAATATGAATATAATAGTCGCAACTCATATAAATCAATCTACTCACCAAATGGATAAATAAGGATATTTATCAGGTATTTACTCAATCTACTGAGTAAATATTCTAATGGGTTGATTGAGTATTTATGCAACTCCCATCACTAGCTGTTACGCGGCGCAACTTGCGCCCCGTCTGTTACGGCCCTAAATTAGGTAGGTTATTTGGCATTGCATAAAAATCTAAAGTGACATGAAACTGGATGATACAAAATCATTTTATAAAAAATAATTTTGTTTTACTAACTCCAATATGTTTACCAGCGGCAGGAGTACGCATTATTAACGCTTTAGCAAGATGAGTGACCTTCAAAGGAGCTACCGCCAGGTCATTGGCCACATGGAGGACTGAGGTGCTTGAATAAAGGAGGAAGGCGTAAAAGTAGCAACATATTGGAAGAACAAAATTTGAAATTTGAGCCAACGACACGATAGTTATGAAAAAGCAAAATGGGTGACCACAACTGGCAAATAAAGTTCTCGAACTCCTCTGTGCTTCGGAAGGCACGCAAAGCTGTTGATCCCGGCTGTCTCCATTGCATGGCGGACATCAAGCAGTGACGTGCACAAATACTTTTGACAGGGCAGGCACTAATCTCACATAAATACGTATCAAGCAAAATACATTTTTCACTAATATCCAATATTATAGGGTGGCACATGGTAGACAAATTCGATGTTTGTATGAAATGCATGGTACTGACATCAAGCTATGTTAGATGCATTCAGGCAGCTTGAAAAATCCGTCACCAGTGTTGGTCTCTTACATACACGAAAAACGAACAAAGAATCAAAAATTAATTTTCAGAAAGTTTGTAAGAAAAAAAAGAAAGAAATAATTACCTCAGCATATCCAACATATGATCCATTCTCTCTTATGATATTAAATGTAACTGTAGCTCCCTGTTTATTAATATCAGTAAAATCTGAATCCATGTATAGAACAGCAGCTTTCTTCCCATGCTTGTGGCGGAGGTTCTGCAGTTGATTATACAGGTCTTTGGCTAAGTAGAAAGTGTGATGTGAAATAGTTTCCATCATGTCATTGTTTACTACCCTTGGTATTAAATTGTTGAGCACATCAAAACAATGTTTCAAAGCAATTATTGATAAGAAAGGCATGGTCCCATCTTCAAATCTGTAAATAGAAGTTTTATTAACTATGTCATGCTTATCAAATAATAACATTAATTGATATAAGTAAAATAAAATAGAAAAAATGATAAGATTTGCAACTCTCATTGATTTTCTCATTAGTTCATTTAAGATATTTATAAATGTTTTGAGCATAAAAGACTGACAATAACTATCATAATCATCATAATTAGCCTACCATTGGTTAGTTCAGTTTAGTTTCAGTTCTGTGCTCACCCAGCTAGCGTTTCGCAGCAAGAGCGTAGGAACTAAGTCCACTTTGGAGTGCACGTGACTGGACATACAGGTACGGGCCGATATGGGTACTTATCACCTCCGTTTTACTAGCGCAGCCACGTCAGACCACTTTAAACCAGAACCAGGCTCGAGAAACCAATCATAATTAGCCTACAATTGGTTAGGCTAATTATTATGCTAAATGAAGGCTAATTATGTCTTTTTTACTATTCCAAATGATCATATGACCATTCTCTTCCAAAGGTTAGTTTCATCCACTTCTTGCCTCACAAATAATTGTAGCATAACTAATTTACCTTTCATGCAGTGTTTGCCTCTTCACATGAAAATCTTCACTGCTCAAAACTATATCCACAGTTCCACCTCCAAAATACTTTTTCTGATTCAACACATGTGTGCTGTCATTCTTTATCAGCAATGCTCCCAAACCAGTTGGATACCCAAAGATTTTGTAGAATGAGAGGCAAATAAAATCAGGCTGGTGCTTCGATAAGTCCAACTTGTTCGTAGCCACATATGAAGCAGCATCCAAGAGAACATACCAATTACAATTTAGTTTACACAACTGCTTCTTTATGTAACTATTCAAACAACCGTCTTTGATATTCTGCATATAGTTTAAAGGGTACTTAAATCCGTTGAAGTTGTTCTGGGCGGGGTAAACAAGCAGACTGTTTCCTTCATTTTTATAATTTCCTTTCCATTTGGTAGGTGTAGTTTCAGTTAGGGTATTGAGAAAGTCATCGTGACAAATGTGGATAATATCTACATTTTTCTCTATAGCTATTTCTCTGAGACCAAGGACGGAGGTGTGATTATCTCTCGTATAGATGAAAGAACCACAGTTTAGGACTTCATTCTCATCCATTGCAAATTGGAATGATTCAACAAGTAACTTCAAAGACTGAGTTGTACCTGAGGTGAATACAACGGTATATGTGGAAGGGTCTGTATTAAAATGCCTCAGAACTAAACATCTGATTTGGTCTATGCAATCTCTTGTGTACTTGTCAGTGTGGGGATTAGTATAAACATTTTCCATGAGATCATCATTGATACTCTCAAGGAGACATTTAGGGTATAAAGCAGAGCCCGCATTTTCTAAGTAGCATCTGTCTGAAATAAAAAAATACAAAATGTAGTCTAATTTAAAATTTTATAGAAGTTGGTTAACCATATTTTTTTATTGTTTAAACAGTTGTACTGAACAATATTAAAGTTTAAACAGTTGTACTATTAGCATGAAACTGAATGTACTGCTCAAGTCATTTATGATGAAGGACATAGAAACTAAGTGCTTGAGTTTAATTATCTGTTGAAAATTATGTACTCTTATTGAATATTATTTACAGTGTTTGGATAAATACCTATTAATTTTGTTTTAATGTAGGTGTAGGTGGGTACTCTTAACCTGCTGGACTACTCATGAGTCTTCAATATTTTCTAATCATTATCTTATGACGATAATAATTTCTACACTGCATACATAGTTAACATCAAAGTAAATATCTTAGTACCAACTTATAAAAAACTTTAATTAAGATAAGTAAAGCACAAGTAGCCAAAACTTTCAAAACTTTGGCAAAGCATTTATGTATAAACTGAACTAAGGTCTTTTATTTATGATCGTATTAGTTGGGCCAATGGAATTAAAAATAACTATAAATAGTTATAGCAATAACTAACCTTTAAGTCTTGAAAACTCGGCTGTAATCCTGTACATATCATCTTGCTCTATAACTTGACTTAGTGTAGTCATTGCTTAAATTTAATAACTTGATTAATCTAGAAGAAAAACAGATAATAAAAAATCTAAATAAACATAAAACTTTACATCGTCGTACAATGATTGGCTACAATGGTGAAATACCAACTTATATTACATGTGATTAAGTACATTACATTTGTTAACCTTGTGACGGAGTTAATAATGTAATGACGGTCTGTAATTTCTTACTGTCCGTTGTAATATTATTTCTCCACAAAAACATGTTTTCGATTAATGACATGCTCGACGGTTCTTTATATGTAGTACCAACACCAACCTAGGGATGAGCGATATTCATCGATGGTGAATAAACATCGATGTTTAGCGGGAATACATCGATATTTTGGCATCGATGTTTTTACTTCGATATCATCGGCACATCGATGTTTTGAGAATAAAATATCGTTAGGGCGTCATCTAGCGGGCATTGGATGTACTAGGTGGCTATCAAGTTCAACTTTTTTCCACTAGATGACACTGATCAACGTAATCAGAGTAAGCCGTACGAATAGTTATTTCTTTGCATTTCTCGAGTGATAAAAACAAATACTGTCAACGTCAACGTCGTCAACTTCAATAATTTTTTTCTTAAAATGTTGTAATTTTTGAAACAATAAACATGTTTAATTAAAATATAATAGACAGTTTTATTTGTTACCGAAAACATCGATGTGATTAGACATATCGATGTTTTTCAATCGATATTTATCGTACATCGATACTATTGATTCGATGTTGACATCGATGTCAACATCGATGTTTTTCTAATATCGATCATCCCTACACCAACCAAGTTATATTCACGTTATGACAAAATTAAAATATCTGATAAATGTCAAACTGACATTGACATTTAATTACATGTTGCCCGTATATAAAAAGTCCCATACATATTTATTTTATTTTTGGTTCATGGGTTCCTACAGTTCCAAAGATTTAGAATAAACAAGTTCAATTCAGTCAGCCCGTAGGAAGTCTATTTTAAATTCATCTCAAATAGTCTATTTGAAATATCCCGTGACCAAAGGGCTGCTAACTATCTAGCGCAAAGAATCTAAAGTGCCATTTTTAAACGTGGAGTCCCTAAACGAATTTTTTTACCATACAAAAAACCCGCGTTTATTAACTCCGCGTTTGAAAAATGGCACCACAGCCTTGCCATACAATGTTGCAATGCTGCCAGCCTTTTTGCCATTTTAGTTGGACTTCACAGTTTGCTTTTTTCGTGTTAGTTTAATGTAGTTATTACTTTTTTTTTTATTCATGTAAACTATTTAAGCTAACATAAGTTCTCCTTACATTTCACCAGATAAAAGTTTTTTTTTTTTCAAAAATGGACCTAAATTGTTGTAGCAATGTCAATCTCTAATATAATACAGATAAAATTTCTCAAGTAGGTACCTTTATAATGTCAATTATGTATCGAAATGTAATGTACTCGTAAGCGTGAGGCGAAATATATTTTATTTCGCTACGTAATGTTTTTTCTAGACTGTAATTAGTATTTAATCTGAAAATGTTGTAAGGCCTGTAATAATACTCTTTAACTACAATGTGTCAATTTCTGGCGTGGCGTGACAGCAAAAGGTGCTCTTTCGCTGACTGCGAGCATTCGCCTAATTGCCAGTAAAATAACGTTACAAAAAGCATTACATGAGTGAGAGAGGGATAACAATGTAATGTAATTATACAATCTAGTATAATTTAAAAGTGATGGCAACAATTACTTAAACTCTCCCAACCCCAACTTATAACAAATATACCTATTAGGCTATTACCCAATGTAAAAATAGAGTAGTAGAATAAATCACACTGATTAAGCTAGCCTCTAAGTAAGTTTTAATTTGTGCTGGGGATACCTACTAAGTACTAACTCAACGAAGCCTACTATATTTGATAATAAATACCCTAGTATAGATAGGTCCAAGACCGGTAGACACCCGGGACCCAGGAGAATTAGAAAAAGGCCATTTTCCTACTTGCTTTGGCTGGGGATCGAATCCAGAACCTTTAGATTGGTGAACTAGCGTGACAACTACGCCACGGAGGTTATCATAAACGAAGGTAAAAGCTGATTACCTATGTTACACAATAATATCGTGCAACTTTTTCTTTTTATTGTGCAAAATTTTATATCATGGCAACATTTAACCAAACTTTTTAATTTCTTTTTAGGCAATAGAATTAAATGCACGCCAACAAGTTTTGCGTCCATTTACTTACTGTTAATTGTTTTATTTCGATGGTTCTACCATAGACCTAGAATTTTTTGATACCGTACTACAGTCGACAGCAGAGGAAGATAGTTACTTCCATTAAGCACCTTGTGACGTGTAAACGACTTATAAATTGATGAACGTCGGCCAGTATTATCCTTTGAACGCCACTACTTGTATATTCTAAATCTTTGTTAAACGCCGGCTGCACGCACAAGAAATAATAATTGTCACGCACGGAACAGAGAACTGTTCCGTGTTGTCACGAGCCGAGTCCGAGCAAGTACTTTGTGGTCCGAGCGTGCAGGTAGGCGGGAGCGCGGAACGAGCGACAGAGAGTTACGATCGGCCTATGCGTTCGGCTTGCTAACCAACTTTACAAACAACCATTTATTTTAAATTAATTAATGTTACTTCATTACAAAACATGTATGTAAATGGCGGAGAAGGCAATGCAAGCAAGGGCCTTTCCTACCAACAGGTGAAGCTAAGATATTGGTAGGTACTTATTTGGTGCCTATAGTGGGTAGATAAACTTGATGTGCGTTTCTATTCCGATTTCAAAAGTGGTACTTTGGTGAGTGAGTGAGTGAGTGAATAAGGTAGAGCAAAATAAGATGAATGCGATTCAAGTCCATACCTGTGGTATTGCTGAAGTCCATGGGCGATGACGACACTTACCATAACAACAGAAAAGTTATCAATCTGTTTATATACAGTAATAATTATTGTCTAATGACTCATTAAAAAAAAAAACCGGACAAGTGCGAGTCGGACTCGCACACGAAGGGTACCATTATCTATAAAAAACACGTTTGTTGTATGAGAGCCCCACTAAAACATTTATGTTTATATCTGTGAAAATTCAACTGTCTAGCTATCACGGTTCATGTGATACAGCTTGGTGACAGATAGGCAGACAGACGGACAGTAAAGTGTTAGTACCTAATAGGGTCCCATTGTACCCTTTGGATAAATAACCCTAAAAACTGATCAGGTCAGGTCCTTGATGCATTCAGAGATCGAATCAAGTAGGTAGGTACTTACCTCTTATCTATTTCGTTGAAAACACACTTTACACCGAATGCACTTTTTCGTACCGCTTTGCAGTTTTTCGCACAAAAATGTTTAAGAGTGCATTTTCTAAAATAGTTAGGTACATTTTTATTTTTGAAGAATCAAATCTAATATTTTACAGAATAGGCACAGAACTAATAAGAGGTATAGGTCTAGTTACCTACATGTCCCACAAAATGTTAAGCAAGTAAATACAAAACACTAAAGATTGTGATTGTGAACATACATTCTAGGCTTTTGTCACTCAGTATGCATTCCTTTTCTAAGTACCTACCTACCTAACAAGGTAAATCTATTTTTTGGTCTGAGGACGATCCTCAGTCTAAATTATAGCTCGGACCCTAGTTTATGTTTGGTATTTTTTCTTCTTTTCCGTCGTTTTCTTCAACCATCTAGGTAGGTATCTGTGAGTTGAGGTAAGTAATATAAAATTATAAAACACTAGGGAGCTGCCTGGAGGAAGCCACTTAGCGGCGGATGCATTGATAAAAGCCGGATGCAGCTGCTTTAAAAACTTTGTATTAAGGCCGGTACTGCCCCGGGCGGCAGTTTCAGGGGGCGCCAAAATCGTCGAATATTTGCACCCCGGGGTTCTCCTTTTGCACCCACCACTGCGAACCAAACGGGGTGCAGGGTGCCACATTTAGATTTAGCCCCTCTTAAAAACAAAGTTTAGCTGGCACTTATAAGTAGTTGCACACGTAAAGAATTTTTTTGTTGATTTTATCATATTTCAACAAAATTTTAGGGTTAATATAGCACCTACCGTTGAGTTTTGTTGAGATAACAAAATCTCTATTGTTGATCAGTTATGGTAATTTTAACTCATTGCATATTTGTTGAATTAACATTTCAATACAATGGTAAAGTTAACCTTCTAACGAAGGGTTAATATAGCACCTACTCTTGGTACCTTATAGCCAGAGCAAAGAAGTGTACGATGCAAATTGCATTTTCAATGAAGTTTTCCAAAATAATACTTACATTAAAGAAAATTATAAAATAAAAAATACTTACACGACAATAATAATTATTATTGTAATACTCTTAGCAATACATATAATAAAACAGAAGGAACCGCGTGTCTGTACATTTGATAAAATTAACAAAAAATGGGTGTGGGCGATAAAAAAAGAGTACTAGAACACAAAAAAGATGATTGATTTTTTTTCTGTCTGTCTGTCTGTCTGTCTGTCTGTCTGTATGTACTCGCTAAACTTTAAAACTACTGAACAGATTTTTACGCGGTTTTCACTTAGAGATTAAGCCCATCCCTGAGCAACATATAGGCTTTGTTTCATCGAAATCTGTTGTCAGATAAAAAAGTTATTGTCAGTTAAAGTTTAAAGATAAGTTTTCTATGGGTGAATTTATAGTTACATTAAACAGCAACAGTTGGCTTGGTTGTTTTTGTGAAAAAGTGTAAATACAGTCTGATTTAGTGTAATACAGTTTAGCCCTATACGTCCTAAATAGGCTTTTCTGGCACCGTAGCTTCGGCCCTTCCGGCTAAACATGGGTGTTGCAGTACTCCAAAATTTGTTTTAGTCCCTGACTCGCTCCTCAAACCTTGTTCGGTGAAGTAGGAAATGCCGTCCGAGGCAACTTATGTATGTTATTTAAAAAAAAATTGCTCTGTACGTAAGACCTTTTGACTCTTTTGTGATTTGGGTAGTTACTGTTGTTGAATTTGTTGATTTTATACTGATATTTGACTATACTTGGCTATGAAAATACGGACTTCTGATCTTGCTTTGATGCTTTTTGGGTTGGTTAGTTAATATTTCGAATACATAATATTGTTGATTTATTTATAATTTAACACTTGACTATGAAAATACGGACTTCTGATCTTGCTTTGTGGATTGGTTAGTTAATATTTCGGACAATATTGTTGATTTATAATTTGACACTTGGCTATGAAAATACCGACTTTCTGATCTTGCTTTGTGGATTGGTCAGATATTTCGGATATCTTCAAAAGCTTCTTGGCTTTATAGAACTAAGTTTGACATTTGGCTATAGCAATACGGATTTTGTGATCTTGCTTTGTGGATTGGTTAGGTATTTCGGATATTATCTTAAAAAACAATTTTGGCTACATAGATTTAGTCAATTAAATATATATTATTGTATTTTGTGCTTTGCTTTCAAAAATGCTACGAAGAAAGTCAAATCTGTCTCAGAATATTAGACAAGCGAAAAGAAAGCGGATGAGTAGATCCCAAGAATCCAATGACAAAAGACAGGCACGACTAAGTGTTAATCGAGAACGAAATTCATTGACTCGCGCCTCGGAGAGTTCCACTCAAAGGGAGTCTCGACAAAGTGCTGATCGTGAACGTCATTCGCTATCTCGCGCCTCGGGGACTTTTTCAGATAGGGAGTTACGTTTGACTGCTGATCGAGAACGTCACACACACTATCTCGCGCCTCGGAGACTTTTACAGATAGGGAGTTACGTTTGACTGCTGACTTCGTCTGCGTACCTATATATTTATACACAAAGGTTATGATTATTATTGTAAAGGTTCATTATAATCCATTCATAAGTTGTTGTATGAATGAGTAACTGATATCCATACATCTTTAGATCCTTATAAACTGTCACATTTGCAATATTAAAAGTATACCGCATCACAATAAAAAAATCAAACTGTAAATATACAGACTAATCTGACAAAATTTTTAAATTTGTCATTTCATCAACAAGGGTGTCTAAGAAAACTAAATTTCACAGGGACGAAGTCGCGGGCACCAAATACAGATAGTAGAGTATGTATTCGCGAGCAAGATATATAAGGAGTTACAGAAAACTAAAAAGAGTTTTGTTTGTATGTCAGTGTCTGTATGCACACTGTACACCCGAATGTCCGAAACTGCTGAACGGATTTTCACGCGGCCGAAGTCGCGGGCACAGCTGGTTTATATATAAAACAAATATTTGCTAAGCCTATTTTTGTTAAAATAATATAATATAATATAACTTTATTGACCAAAAATAGCTTTACATCAAAATAATACAGTCCCTGTCTCCTAAACTAGGCAAAAATTTAATCTTAACACTAGACTAAATTATTAGACACAAATACATAAAAAAATGGATTTTAAATTAAATTAAGTTTCAAATTCCTATAGTAATAACAGTTTAGAAAATAAAATAAAACAACAATGATGAAACTGGTTTGTGTGAGTGGGAGAGTGTGTGTTGCAAAATATGTTTTGTCTTGTTCTTGTTATATGACATTTAAAAGAAAGATATAAGGACCTACAAATAAACTAAAACAACACTACGATATCTAAGGTAAATAATAAGTTATGTATAAAATTAAAATAGTGTAAATGAATGTATATGTATGTATATAGTATAATATGATACAATAATATAAATTAAAATAAAACGAATATTTTCAAAAAAGGATTCCAAGGTGTGAACCTTGGAATCATCTCCCGTGTCAACGGTAGAACTAATACTCACAAAGGGGCATATTACTCTCAAGTACCTTTGACAGCATCGCCTTACTAAATTGCGTTACGCCAATTTAATTATTGCTTTTATGGAGGCTTTTAGTAGCTTTTAGTAGCAAGCGGCGGCATGATCGACTCCCCTTAAGTGAATTGACGTCCACGGTTGTGGCGGCACACTTCTACTTACTACCATGTACTTTATAAGGTCGGATGCTGTACTACTCTTATAAAATAAGTTTCTATTTTATAATCAATAAGTAGGTATTACGAGTATATAGATAACACCATTTAAATATTGGAGACTGAACCTTTTTAACCCCCAATGCAAAAAGAGGGGTGTTATCTGTTTGACGCTAACGGCTGTCGGTCTGTCTGTGGCATCGTAGCGCTCGAACGGATAGACCGATTTCGATGCGGTCGTTTTTATGTGAAAACAAGTCCCCTTGCGGTGGTTCTTAGCTATGTTTGATGAAAATTGGTTCAGCCGTTTTAAAGTTATTGAGGGTTAAAGCTTGAAAGACAGGGTTTTTGCTAAAAAATAATAGATGGCGCGATGGATATAAAATCGTATCAGTAGTTTCGCTATTAATCACTAGATGTCGTTCTTGACATTCGGGGTTTTTGATTTGCCTAGCAAATAAACTTGTTTTTGATAAACTCAAAGAAGATCTAGAGAGCCAATAGTAACCACGGATTACTTTTTTGTATAGGCTATGAATAGTAGCTCATTTTTACAATCGTAGCATGTTCGTAGGCCTCGTAGCCTACAAAGATGTCCGTAGTCTACGAGTCATGTCACGTGACTCTTGGCCTTGAAAATTTTAATTATTAATTTATTGAACTAGTAAACTATCTAAGTATTAGTTAACGAGAATGAACGAGCTTAACTCTTTCTTTGTCTTTTACTTTATGTTAACCTACAAACGGATTCCTCAACACTGTAAAATTTACATCTACTTATCACACAATTTTACACACGATGCGTTAGATCTTTATTATTTACGTTTTAGGTAAGCCTATATATAAAATGTAGATATAACTTCTAAAATATTTTTAAATATTTAATGCAGCTTGCACTTTTATTAACTACTTACCTACGATCCGATCCTCAACTATAGTATTAAACTAGATGAGCACTTAACTGATCCACATAAAATTAAACTCAATAAAAAATAACTGTTTAAAAGAAGCATTACCTTCAGGCCCTCTAACACTTTCTCCTGCGCACTGACACAAGACAAATGAGTTCAAAGATTATGCTAACTTTATCTTTATAAGCCACTGAATTATTGTTTTCTTCTATTGGTATCAAACAACAATGCTCCCGAGTGCTCAATGGTTAGTCGGCCACGAGCGATGATTATCTCACAGATGGATGACACAAGCCAAAGTTTACAAATACTACAAAATAATTGGTCAATGTTATGAGTACACGCGAAAGGAGACATATAAACAAAGGCCGAGGGATTGTTTTTGTTGTAATTGGCCAAACAAACAATGTTGGTTTGGTTAGATATTCGTATCGATTTTACAGAATCACATCTTTATTTTGATTGTGGAACAAGAGTCCGACGTACCTTTCTCCGGGTTATCTTTCAACGACATAACATTTGTCCTTCCGATGACTCGCCGACCGAACTCTTCACCTCCGTAAGATTGTCAGTCAATACATTTCGCCTTCCGTCCATGCGACGACAGAACGATTGTTCACTGTACAATTGTCCGACAAGACATTTCGCCTTCCGTCCGCTCGACGACAGAACGATTGGTCACCGTACCATTGTCCGAAACAATATTTATTTTATATTGCATTAGAAGGGTACCCCTAATTTTATTATGGGTACCCTACTAATGCAAGTTGCACAAGTCTAATTTATTAAGATGCTTGAGGTGAAATCACGTATCTACATAACGATACGTTGCAAATTATTTACTTTTTAGGGTTCCGTAGTAAACAAGGAACCCTTTTAGTTTCGCCATGTCTGTCTGTCTGTCCGTCCGACTGCGGTTTTACTCAAAAACCATAAGTACTAAAAAGCTGTAATTTGGTATAGGCATGTATCAAACATGCCAAAAAAGCGGAAAAACAAAAAAAAAATTTTTTTTAGGTTAGCACCCATACACGTAAAAGTAGGAGACATTTTTTTTTCACGACTTACTCGAAAAATATTTGGTTTTATATAACTTAAACTAACAAATTTATATTATATAAATTTATAATATAAATTTTTGTTAGAGTCAAGTGTTCCCTCCCAACTGTTTATTAAACGGTGATATGGACATGTGAAAAAATTTACAGTAGTAGTATAAATAACGAAGTTTAAAGAAAAACTATTAGAGCTAAGTAGCGTTTACAAATTAAAAAGTTATAAGCGACTAACTTACAAAATGTACTTGGAAAAGGAAAAATTCATACAAATTCAATAAAAAATAAGTTATTAGACGTTTTTAGCGGCGCGAACTCAAAGTGGGCATTCGCAACAACGGAACCCTACACTGCGAGTGGCGCGACATGCACTTGGCCGGTTTTTTTCAAATAGGGTTGACGTTAGGTTCTAGGCCAGTCGTAAAACTATATTACTATAGCCAAATCCTTTAAATTTTTCCGGCTCATTCTCAATTTCGCATCTTCTTAGGCATCCTTGGGTTACCATATCAACGCATTATAATATTATTGTACTTGGAGAAAAAAAAGCGAAAAAACACACCACGGACTCCAAAGCAGTACAACTGAGGATGCAACCGGGGCATGCTAAGAAGAAGAAGGGATAAAGACGTAATAATGTTCTATCTGTACTTAAGTTTTTGCTTGTGTTCCGTGAGCTTATGATGCAATAAGAATGTTTTTCTAGCCAGGAATAAATGCAGCCTATTAGCCAGCAACTACTTTGTACAAAATTTCCATTCATTAAACACCACAGTTACTTATACTTATGCATTGTACATACGAGTATCTACGTAATTTTTAACCCGTAATAAGAAAGGTCAGTTTCAAAAACTACAGTTGATACTGAACTAAAAAAAGTAAAACCAGTCTATTATTACATTTTGGTTTATTTATATTATCTGACGTAAGTACATACCTACTTACTTCTACCTATGTACATAAGACCTTCAGATTGTGTTAAACCTTGCATGTTTTCAAATACCTACCTACGAGTACGTAACGAATTCTTGCCAAAGGTTGTTAAGCAGATTTTATTAACACATTCCGGGACACTTACGGCTATAGACCTACTTATCGGTTCCGTGGCTATAGACGTAATTCAATTGTTGTTTGTATTGTGTCGGGCTGAGTGTCCCGGAATGTGTTAATTTGTTCAACTGGACCAAACATTACGAGTTTATTATAACGAGTTAGGTGGCAATTCGCACGCCCAAAAATGGCTTTAGTGCCAGTTTACTATTTTTGTAAATTACTTAATGGTAAACTGGCCCGAGTGAAATCATCTTACAAAATATACCTTGGTACTGAAACTCTTTAAATAGTGAATTGAGTCCATGATAATGATCAATTTTCTCTCAAAGTAACATTAGACTATCAAAATTTGAAAAAAATATTCTCGCCGTACAAACTCAGATTAACTAAAATCGGTCAATTTGGATGGGAAGTTAAAAATTATTTAAATTAATTACTGTTTATATAATCACGATTAAACTAAGAGCAAAATAGCAATGTCTGGACGAGGGTGCGACTAATCTATTTGGGCAATGGAATATAACATAGTATTGATCTTCCTGTTTACTCTATATTTAATTTTGCTTTTGGCAATTTAAACCAGATATTTAATAATTTTATATGCACGTGACTTATTTCGACATCAAAGGACATGACATGACCGCGCTGATTTACATAAGCGTACTTTACGTTAAGTATTGGCTTGTTTCAGTCAGCAACCATAGATACTTTCAAGGATTACTTGACAAATGTTCGGCCTGTAGCAAAAAGTATATTGTTTAACCCTGCATTTTGTAAGGCCGTCAGGCGAACCCTATGCGTCTCGCCAGTCGTCTCAACATAAAAGTCTTTTTCTCGACATTAGTTTCACCAGTGTCGAGGTTACTCATGACTTAGTACCAAATGAGAGAGAGAGGAAAGAAAGCCGGTGGTTACAAGAAAATACTTTTCGAAAGTTATTTACAAATAAAAAGGTATTATGCAGATGTAGAGACGACTGTTAGAACGACGGGGTTTGTCTGTCTGTTAGTCGTTTGACGGCTGAGATTGGTACGTCGCGTAATATTAGCGCGACACACTCAGCGCAAAACCTAAGGTCAAACACAGAAGTGACCTTAAAATTGTCGGATTTTAATATTTGAATCATCCTTCAAAAAATTTGCAATGTTACATAACCTTCATAACAATGCGTAAAATATGCATATTTACAGCGTATAGGCAGGCAAGGGTATATTTACTCTGCTGCCGCTTATATTAAAATCTGGTTTTTGATTGCACTTTCTGTACTGGCAATGCCATGCCGTGGTTGCTTTACTATCAAGGTAGCTGACTATTTGCAAATAGTAGTTAAAAGTTTACAAATCACAGATTACACAAGATTTCTACTTGTTACTGTTGATAGTGTTTGTGCGGGAATTAGTGTATAATGTTTTAAAAAATATATAATGATAGATGATGAACTACCTACTCAAAGTTTCAAGTCTTTAATGTCTTAGAATATTTTTGTCCTTGATAAAGTATCTTTAGTGGCCAAGCTACTAAGCGACTTAACAAAATCTTCTCACGAATTACGGGAGAAGAAACTATGAATAATGACGAGAATTGTAGGAGCAATAACGGTCCTCCATAGCAAAGAGCATTGTCTTTAAGTTTCTAATTTAAGTACTCGTATGTTAATTATGGATTAAAATCTATTTGGCGATTGTTCTACTAATTTGGCCTTTACGGATTTTTGTTTAACCTGGTACATATATATATATATATATATATAAAACATTTAGGTCGGTCATTCTCCAATTTTTTTCTCTACCTAATTAACAAACGCGTTATTTTTTTATAAAAAGATAAACTCCCGACTCTTTAATTAGTCTGAGAGCAAAACTAGACATAATATAGTCGATAGCTTACATTTGGTGTTAATTTTGTTAAAAAGCAAGTGGAAAGATAGTAACGCGTTAATTAGGTGGCGAAATAAAACTAGAGTATGAACGAGGTATGGCGAAATTATAAGGTTCCGTAATAAACAAGGAACCCTTATAGTTCCACCAAGTCTGTTTGTCTGTCCGCGGTTCCACTTAGAGAGTGTAAGTTCTAGAAATCTGTAATCTGGCATGAATATGTATATTAATCATGCCGACAAAGTGGTAAAATAAAATCATGCTTTTTTGCATAGCTCGCATATATGTAAAGTGGGAAATTTTAAAAAATATTGTGAATATGTATAAATCGTTTTTCGATTTAAGAATCCGTGTGATTTAGGAATCCGTTTTATCACGTGTGAAACACGTGATAAAAATCACAGCTGTATTATATATAACGAAGTTTAAAGCAAAACTATCAGAGCTAAGAATGGTTTACAAATTAAAGAGTAATAGGCAACCAAATTATAAAAGTAACATTTCATACAAATTCAACAAACAATTAGTTTTTTTAGACTAATTTCGTGAACTCAAAGGAATTTCTTCATTAAAAACGTACCTCGACTTGAACATGGTTTTATTTATTCTCATGTAAATTGAAAGTAAATATTGTTTACATATTTGATTAAACTTACTGTCCTGAGTGGTCAGGTCATTGCTCTCAAGACAAAGGTCGTATACATACTAAGCCAGTTCTTCTCTTTTCATTGACATTGGCTACACATACCTGTATGGTCACGTAAATATTGGTTCCAACTGTTAATTCACTTTACTTGTTGCCAGTGTTTCGTCATGTCTCGACGTATTTCGAAACGGATATCTATTTCCAAAAAGCGAATATGATTCGCTGTCGCGTCATCGCAACTGTTCTTGCCATTTATATAAATTGCACGTTATGTTTTGATTACTCCAGTGATTCGGACGTTTACTTGGATTCGTATCAATTGATTGATAAATATGGATACCAGCCGGAGAGACATCGAGTGGAAACTGAAGATGGCTACATAGTGACCCTGTTCAGGTTGCCTGGTAACGGACCTCCAGTGCTGATGGTTCACGGTCTCGCCGACAGTTCAGATTCCTGGCTTGTGCTGGGACCAAAAATGTCCCTAGCTTATCAGCTAGCAGATGCTGGATTTGACGTATGGCTCTACAATTCAAGAGGAAACAAATACAGCAAAGGCTATACCAAAAACTTTACTGACAAGGAGTACTGGAATTTCAGCTTTGAAGAAATGGGCACTCGAGATTTGCCCACTTGCATCGATTATATTCTTAAAGAGACATCTAGTGAAAAAATAAACTACGTTGGATTTTCTCAGGGGACCACAATATTTTTCATAATGTGCAGTGTAAGACCTGAATATAACGAGAAGGTTAATCATGCTGTGTTATTAGCTCCAGTGGCTTATGTCAATACTATAAAATACCCATTTATAACCTTATTGGGTAAATATTTAAGGTTCCTGATAGTTTTATTTGATAAACTTGGTATCAACACGATATTCACAGAAAATGTGAGAAGAATGCGACAAGGAATAGAATGCAACAATTCGTTGTTCTTGTGTGATTTAGAATACTATGTAAATTTTGGCGTCACAAACTTTGATAACTTAGCATTAGACAAAATTGATGTGATAGATAGCCACATACCGGCTGGTTCATCTACGAAGACTTTTGCCCATTTCATTCAGGGTTACAGGAACAAACAGTTCCAGAGGTTTGATTATGGATTAGGGACCAATTTAGTGAAATATTCATCGATTCAGCCACCTGAATATGACTTATCGAAAGTGACAGTTAAATTGAGTTTACTCGTGAGTGAATCAGACAGATTGAGTGACACAGAAGATGTGAAAATACTTGTTCGGAAATTAAGAAACATAAAAAGATACTTAGTGCTGAATAAAAGTATAGACTTTACTCATATAGAATTCACATATGGTAAAAGGGTGAATGAACTTATTAATAATCCTGTAAAAGGAATATTGTTAGAGGAAACAAAAAAGGCAAATTAAAATTGAGATTAATCTGACCCACCTTTGAATTATGATTCCTATTAAACAACACTGATTGATATTTAATCTCATGTAAGCCTTGAAAACTTACAGTGTAAGTGCAAGAGACAGGATCATTTACATATTTATCAATGCCATTAAGTTTATTTATAGTACCTATAGCACCGAAATAAAGTAAATTTTAAATCTTCTTTATTTGTCACTCAAAATTGTGCTTTGAAATGTTTTCTTTTATTATTTCTCATGTTTAAAGACTATAGAACTACAAATTTAAAACATTTTGTAATTTCTTTAGGTTTTAAAACTGGATTTCTATAAGTAGTAAACTTTTTAATCATTAACAGTTCTGTACTCATAAATTGTTAGTACTTTAGCAGGGCCGGATCTATCATATGGCTTTTTGGGCTTAAGCCCAGGGCCCCGTGGATTCCAGGGGCCCCCAGCCAAGTCAGGTCAAAGCCAAAAATAGACGATAAAGAATGTAGCTGATCTTGATCAAATTTGAATTACGGGTTGGCAACCCTGCACACTAAAGCATAAAATATTACAATATAAATCAAATGTTTTATTGTCTTATTGTTTCCTATACTTTGAGTAATTAGGAGGGCCCATAAGGCCTAGTATAAGCCCAGGGCCCCCTAAACTCACGGTCCAGCCCTGTACTTAAGTATATATTTATGAGTACAGAACTGTTACTTTAGTATACGATCGTTAATCCGAAACTTGCAGTATTGATGCAACTCAATTGTTTATTGTAGATCAATGAAGATTTTATAAATATAAATTAAGATATAAGTGGTGGCCTACATATTCAGTACACCTATTTATGTAATATAAGATAGGTATTAATAGTCATAGAAACAGTACTAGGTAGATATTTATTTTAAAACTAGCTAGTGCCCACGACTTCGTTCGCGTCAAATTAAAAATGACCTGACGTGATATTTGAATGAAACAAAGCCTATATGTTGCTCTCAGATGAGCCTTATCTATTACTGAAAATCTCATAAACTTTTTTAAAGTAAAAAATAAAGTTTAGAAGATAAGCATGAACAAACATACAGACAGCCTAAAATTTTTCTTTTGTATTTTTTGTGTTCAGTTACAGTTTTTTGTATCGCCCACACTCATTTTGTCATAAATTTATGAAACGTACACGCGATTTTTTTTATATCTATTGACGTTATCGTACTTAAGTTTTACCTAGGTATTTTTTCTGATTTTACAACACAGCCTACCTTTACGTATGAGTACTAATTATACGAGTATATTTGTATGTTAATTATTATTTGATTTATTCGTCACCCTTTCTCATCGCCGTCACCAATTTTACTAAAATAAGTAGAACTTGTATTGTATGCAAGTACTTATTTACTTACTTACAATTCAAGTTCTAGTTATTTTACTTATAATATGTCGATATTAATATTTGCAAGCAGCGTGCAGTCAAATGCTCAACGGCCCACTGAAGTTGAGAGGTGTTAATATTTCATGAGAATGCAGCCGGCCGCCGGCGGTCTTTCGGCCGAATGGTTTAATTTAGCGAGGTACCATCGACTATGCATGTGGATATTCAAACGGGTCACTGGTTATTAAAAGTTGTATTATAAAACATAAGTCCTTAATGTAAGTATTAACTCTTTCGGGACACTTACAGGTAAAGAAGTAAATCAATACGTGCTTCGGAAGGCACGTAAAAGCCGTTGGTCCCGGCTGTCATCATTGTTTGGCAGTCGTCAAGCTATGTCAGATGCCTTTAGGCAGCTTGAAAAATCTGACACTTGTGTTAGCCACTTACACACACGAAAAGCAAGTAATAGATATGTTATGTGGTCGGGTCAGGAAAGTATTATTCTCATTAACCTGTCATTAAGATTATCCAATAATAATAAGCCTAATGGACCATAATTTTTTGGTTTATCAAATTAGGTAAAAATTACAAATACACAGCATAGCAAAATTCCGAAGTGAGGGCTTGTAATGACAAATAATACACATTCCTGAAAAAATCGTACGAGACACGGTGACAATTTGCGAAATATATATGAAAAATTAAAAAAAATAAACGAAGATGTAGCTTATTATTAACTAGTTAAGATAAATAAATTCCATTTTATAAAATTACACAGTCTCTTTATTAATAACAATATGGACAAACATATAAAAAATGCTTTTTTATAATGTTACCAATTTGAAAATTATGCAAAATATTCCCTTACTCATACAAGGTACCTATTCCATACGCCTGTTACCTTATTTGCAAAATAGCAGTTAAAAATTATAAAGATAAGTAAATGTCAAGATCACCATTAGGCGATTTCGCGTGCACGGATTATAAACATAACTTGCGCCTGCGCAACAAGCCTTGGGTGCAAGTTACATGTTTCCAATGAATTTAACAACTTCACTTGATATTTTATTATCTACCTCTAAAATTATCATACATGCATATCATGGGGGTGAAAGTGCCATACATTGCAAATTTTTAGTTTTGAAGGACGTTATCTATTAATCTTATTCTAAATTAAATATTAAAAGCACTTTTAGTTATTAGTTTGTTAGAATTTGTAAAGATGTCGCTCTACATGCTTTCTATGGTTTTACGGTAATTCAGTCTTTCCCAAAGTGGGCGATAACGCCCCCTTGTGGGCGCTGGAGGCTTTAAGGGGGGCGGTAACGGGCCCAGAATAAAGTTGGGGGGCGCTGATGTGATTTAAGCAATCAGAGATTTATAACTTCAGCTATTTCATATTTTAAATTTTACTGAAATTAAAATCCTCTTACTACACAACATCCATTTATTAGTTCATATTTATATCCTTTTTTATTGTACAAATATAAACTAAAAATGTAATTAATATTTATTATTTTAATGCGTTCACTTCCGATACTCTTTATTATTGTAAAATTGTATTATTATTGCTATTTTTTATTTAAAATTAACAATGTTAATTATTGTTATTTTTTTTAAAAGATACTCTAATATACTGGTGTATGTATTATTATTGCTCTCTCTTGTAAAAAAGTCTAGTTTAGAATATAGGTTGAATTAAACTACAGGCAAGACAAATATGTGATTCAGGTTTTTATGGTGAAAAAAATGGGGGGCGCTACAAAATAACTGATTTTTTAAAGTGGGCGTTTGACAAAATAAGTTTGGGAACCTCTGAACTATAACCAATAATTTCACATGCTTACTGTGAAGCCTGTTTAGTGTAACGGTTTACGCGGTCGAATTTAATCACAGAAGTCTACAGGTTCAAATATCCACAAAGGCTAAACATAGCTATTAAAAATCTTTTATTTGTTTTTCTTTTCATTTAGAGTTAAAGTATAAGCGATAATTTCGCGCGCCTGCGAGGCAAGTATGATTAGGGCGACAAATTTTATCCTTTAAATTTGTCGCATTTCGCGTAATTTACCGCAACAAACATAGACAAAACTGAGCGACAAAATAACTCTCATTCATAAAACGTATTTTATCTCATGGCTAACTCCCGTGCGAGCATGGTTTTGATTTGACAGGTCAAAGTAGACATGTGACATTATGTAAATTTGTCGCCGATTTGCTAGACCCACATAAGAATTAATTAAACCATTTTTTTAAGTATTTTAAACAGTTATTCCATTGAACTAATATTAAATGTATATTTACATATTTAAATGTAGGCAGACATCTTTGAACAATGTATTATTGAAGTTTACAAACTTAAAAATATATTTAATTACGGAACTATAGCGCCATCTTTTGATGAATCTTACAACCACTCCTGCGGCGGTGAATGCATACGTACTCGGCGGTGGTATTCTCCTTTATGTTGGTTGTACGACATGAGGTGAAACGTTCCGTTGCATTCGTTTTTATAACATTTCATTTAATAATTTTAAATACTCTTTGGTTGCAATATTTTTTCTAGGAATTATTACATACTTATATCATTCTTTTATCTATGGTGCTTGTTTTACAAAACGCGTGTTTTAATTTAATATTTTTATATTTTTTTAGCAGACATTAGAAACACTGTTTAAAACCTGCCTGCATGTGACGACTCATTTTACTACGTGTCCATTCATGAATTTTATCTTGTCGTTACAGAGGGAAGATACATAAGGACCTCTCAGATAAAACATCATACTAAGGCCGCTGGTACTAAGCCTAATTGGCGTAGCGGTTAACGCACTGGACTTAAAGTCATAGAGGTCTCAGAAATCTCAGGTTCAAATCCTACCATACAGCAAATAAATTTTAAATTTGATATTTTATTTTATTTTGGAATAACATTAATAGATGACACCACGTTTGCAGTTTTGCAGCTTAAATCGTTGGCAGAAAAATTACGCGAGATGGCTCTCTATTCCAGTTATATTATAGTACTCTATGATGCATATCTGTTTTTGTCATTGATTTAAATACCTACCATCAAAAGTTTATATATGAAATTAATAACATATGAAAATTTAAGGTTTGAGTTTATGTCACTCAGTATTTTTTATCTACCGACATAGATACTCTATTAAACAATTAATTAAAACTTAAGATATTAATACTTACTTGGTAAATACGGTGAATAAACATGTATTAAAAATATGCCTCTAACTCTAATCTCACTTCGTTATACTTTAGATTAACTTTCCATTATAAATAATGGCTTACCATAGAAATTCTGTTTCGTAGTTCGTCGGCATATTACTTAGGATTTTCTTGGGTCAATAATAAATTATTTTGTACTGATATGAAAATAAGTAGAATGTCGCAAAATAATGTCACTTGTCTTTGAACATATCTATTTTAACGTGATTTTAGATTTATTATTGCAGAAAAACTTGTTAATTAGAGCGCTATTTGACTCCAAGAAACTTTGACGCCATCCGCCTGTATTTCATACAAATCCCATAGAATTTTTTTGTTTTGATGTTAAGAAAAAAGTACCTGATTTGACTTGTTGGAAAATAAAGGGTTGTTAGCTTTCGTTGACCAAACCTAAGTTAACTGGTAAGATCTCGATGCAAAAAAAGCAAGTCAAGCTAATGGAGGAGGTTTAGAAGAATGGATATATAAATACATTTTGTAGGTATTATTTTTGAAACAGGTTAGTGAAAAGATTTATTTTAGTCCTTTTTCGACCTCCGTGGTGTGTGGTGAACTCACCAGTCCGCCAATCCGGAGGGTGTGGGTTCGATCCCCAGCGAGGGTAAGTTAACAAATTAATGGCCTTTTTAAAAATTGTTCTGGGTCTTGGGTGTTTATAAACATATGTATTTATTGTAAAATATACTATTGTTGAGTAAGTATCCCACAATTCAAGTTGAAACTTAGTTTTGGGCTAGCTCAAGCAGAGTGATTTGCCCATAACTGTTTTTTTTATCCTACATGACTATAATACGCTTATATGACCTTCGAAATATTAAAATTTCGTCCGCAATGCCTTCCAATGAAGAGGCGGGACAGGTAGCGTTCATTACTTGGACAAAGCAGAGTGTTTTCCACGTTAAATTGAGTGTAGAGAGGCAATTTGGTCCCGGCGTCTGTTCCCGACGTGGGGTTGGACAGGCCGACTTTTTTAATTTTTGGCCCTCGCTCCAATGTGCGTTGTTTGTTTTACTCCGAGTTATTGCCAGCGTTCGACTGCCTGTACTTTAAATTACCTTGCACCATGAAAGTTTTTTTTAAATACAAACGAGTAGTCTTTACTCAATATATAGTATATACATACAAGAAAAAGTTTAGGCTAATTGTACCTCAATAAATATTTTAGGTTATCTATAAACGAAGGCTTCTCGTCATCTTCAATTTTATAGTTTAAGAAGTAAAAACTCGAAAGTAAAAACATTGTTTTAATTAATGTTTATATTCACAAAAATAAATAAAACAATGTTCTAAATCAGTCTTTCTCAAAGTGGGCGATAACGCCCCCTTGTGGGCGCTGGAGGCTTTAAGGGGGGCGGTAACGGGCCCAGAATAAAGTTGGGGGGCGCTGATGTGATTTAAGCAATCAGAGATTTATAACTTCAGCTATTTCATATTTTAAATTTTACTGAAATTAAAATCCTCTTACTACACAACATCCATTTATTAGTTCATATTTATATCCTTTTTTATTGTACAAATATAAACTAAAAATGTAATTAATATTTATTATTTTAATGCGTTCACAACGCTATTTATATCGTTAAATTAATCAAACACTGAAAAAATTTCGTGTTTTAAAGTTTCGCAGGTGAGGTCCCCACTTCCGATACTCTTTATTATTGTAAAATTGTATTATTATTGCTATTTTTTATTTAAAATTAACAATGTTAATTATTGTTATTTTTTTTAAAAGATACTCTAATATACTGGTGTATGTATTATTATTGCTCTCTCTTGTAAAAAAGTCTAGTTTAGAATATAGGTTGAATTAAACTACAGGCAAGACAAATATGTGATTCAGGTTTTTATGGTGAAAAAAATGGGGGGCGCTACAAAATAACTGATTTTTTAAAGTGGGCGTTTGACAAAATAAGTTTGGGACACTCTGTTCTAAATAATATCTTCGCTTTTATATCGCTTCTTTTTTATTTCCCCATGACTTCGTGTAAAACAGCGCAACTGCGGTCGGAGGCTAATAAATGAAACGTCAAAAATGCAAACTAGAAAGGCATAATGAAAGATAAATAATTTTTAAATATTCCGTTTATTTGCGTACGTTGCCATGCGGTTTGTTGACGTGCGCGATCCGCGCACAGCACTGTCGATTTGTCGACAGGCCGCAGTGGATTCGACAATACAGAAGTGACACATGTAAAGTGAACATGGATTCCTAATCTATTAGGAGAATAATTGTTGCCTTTTTATTATTTATTTTAAAGAACCTACCCGCGAAGGCGTTTACACCCAGCAAAGGGATAAGTCAATCGAAAGGTGCAAGCCTATTGACATCTTTCACTAGGTACTGAGTTACTCATTTCACGCATTATCAATTAGGTGGATGGAAAAAATTTTGTTGACACAGGTGAAATCATACTGGGGGGTTACTCCATAAAATAATACGACTGCCGTCCGAAAGTGCCGTCCCATTCCTACGTCAAACCAAATTAGGCTTTATCATGAGACATGAATGCTCAATGTTGCTTGATACTGAACCGCGGAAACGCAGTAACGACCGTCTTGCGTACCTCTTTTGGAGTAACACCCCTGCATCTAAAGGCAAAATTATAGTAAGCTAAAAAGCATGAATAGAATTTCTAACATAACATTAAAAATGTAAAAGATAGAAAACATCGGCACGCGTTGGTCGTGCATCGTACGCTTCTTTTACTAAAATGTTGTAATTTCACCGAAGGAGCGAACTTGAATATTCAAGTTTGTACCTAATTTAGTTTTACTTTTAATCGTAATTGTAAAGTAGTTTCGTGTCTTCGTCTTCTTCTTCTTAAGGTGCCTCTCCAACAAGTGAAAGTAGGCACTCAGCTTGGTCTTCTTTGTTATAAGCTCGGCAGAATAGCTCAGCAGCGCTTGCTATCCCGGTCCACTAGCGAATGTTTCGTAGCCAGGATTTCTTTATCCTTTCAACCTTTCTTTTTGCTACGACTTTGCAATGATAAGCTGAAGGGGATCGTATTACTGATAAATATGACCCAGGTATGAAATTTTTCGCCTTTTTACCGTAAGCATACGAGTGCGCTTCTGGCCAATTCGATGCAGAACTTTCACGTTAGAAACCTTCTGCGTCCATATAATGCACAGCAAACGTTTATAAGTCCACATCTCAAATGCAAATATATGCCTTTATTTTTATTACATGTAGTATGAATGTGACATTTCTATACTTTCGATAATTTGTTAGCAAGCTTTATTTCCGCCTGTCGCGTCGAAAAGCGATAGCGGTGGTTATATTTTATTTCCAATATTCAGTAATCGAAATAGAAACACGGTTTCTGAGTTTGTGAAACGTGTCCGAGCGTCGGTGCGGCCATGAGTTTTGAAATACGTTCATATCGAGCTCCAGTTGATATGGAATTACAAAAATTGTCACAAAGTTTCTTTTTCGTTTCGTACTAAGACCAAGTAGGATTCGTCATGATCGTGTATTTTTTAGATAAAATAAGAAACAAACATTAATTTTATTGTCAAGCAATATACAGCGCAGCGGCTATTTGTTTTAAGGACTTTGCTTTGTTACAGGCCCGTTCTGAGTACAGAAGCGAGCTTCTGCTCTGCCACTATAATGTTATAAGCTAAAAAATAAATAAAACGTGTAATCATGTCTATTTAAAATTAATATTGTTTTAGGGTTCCGTACCCAAAGGTTAAAAACGGGACCCTATTACTAAAACTCCGCTGTCCGTCCGTCCTCCGTCTATCTGACTGTCACCAGGCTGTATCTAATGAACTGTGACAGCTACAGTTGACATTTTAAAAATGACATATTTCTGTTGCCGCTATAACAACCAATATAATACTTAAAACAGAATAAAGTAAATATTTTTTTATATTAAGTGGGACTCCCATACAACAAACGTAATTTTTTATCAAATTCAAAGATTCAAAAGATTCAAATGTTTATTCAGTAATTAGACCTTTACAGTCACTTTTACACGTCAATAAGTATAATTTATGTTACGTGTAAAGTATATTAAAATTTTATTTATTTTTAAAGAAAGGCTACCGATACCAGCGCTTCGTAACGACCACTGCTGAGAAGAAACGCCGAAAGAAACTCATTTTCACAGTATTGGTCGCCTACTCGCCAGAAGGGCTTTGTCATATTATTATAATTGTCTTTTAATTAATAAATACTTATAATATAATACAATGTTGACACATTATAACATGTAATGCTTGCTATCGATAATGATGCGGAACCCTTCGTGCGTGAGTCCTTATCATCTGTCGTCAAGATAAAGGGTTAGCAATCCACAAAACACTAGCTTATTAGAATAACAAGTGCAGATAAGAAACACCGATTTGAGATATGAAAATTTGCTGGTCAGATTTTAACGCCACTAAAATAGAATATTGGAACCGTCCGATGCACAGTTTTTAATATCCAGTAGTAAATTGATTTCTATTCAAGACCAGACAAGTTACCCAAAAATTGTTGTCGTTTTACTCGTACGTGCGTCAGCCACCCGACCACTGTGGTTTTTCTGTTGTTTTCGAACTTTGAATATTTAAATTGAAATATAAAGTAACCTTCTGTGCATATTGCTATAGTATATTTAGTACTTCAAATGTTTGTATTACTTGCATACCTACTAGTTATCTGATTAGGTGTAATATCTGTTGCTATTTGTATATTGCTATAGTATATTTAGTACTTCAAATATTTGTATTACTTGCAGACCTACTAGTTATCTGATTAAGTATAATATCTGAAAGGTAAGTACATAATTTACCGGTTCAAGGAAAAGCTAGAAATCGGCACGAGGTCTTGAGTTGAGAACGCTGAATTTGAAAAACTACTTTTAGTTATAAAATGTATGATTTTAAGCAGCTTTTTCAGTATGTAGTTAGTTTGACTTATCTTACAAAGTGCCTTTAGGTACCTAACTATTATATCTATATGTTATCAAGAAAAAAATTAAGTAAAAGTTACATAACCTTACTCTACCCTTAACTGTAAATCTAGCTTCCACCAAAAATCCTTTGTATTTAACTAATTCTTTTTTTATTATTGTACGTCTTCTTAAATATTGGTTAATGCTATTTTATTACAGCATTGTATTTTCAGAGACACATGGAGGGGTTGGGGTCTGTTGGGTTCCATTGTGTATTTGTATTGATTGTGAGATGTTCTCAAAAAGTTATTCACTTAGAAACGTATCGGGTAAAATGTGTGGCGAAAAAGATTACTTTTTCACTAAATTGGTCATGTATTGTGAATAACGCGTGATGGTTTTGCCATTTAGTCATCGAAATTCTTTATAAGGATTTCGAGTGTTTCGGATTTATTTTCAGCCCGGTCAAGTACCTATTCAAAACACTGATAGGCCAAAACATTATTTAAAATATTTAGCAAACTTTTGTAATTTTTTACTAATAAAGGGGTTCACTTTAAAAACTAACGAAGCCATGTATTTGTTAACTATTGCAACGGATTTATATGGCTTACTTATTAAAATTTCGGCGTAGAGAAACTTTGAGGTTTCTAGGCAAGAAAATGAAATTTCATCAAAAATAATAAAGACTGATCTGTAAGGATTTTAATAGTAAATCTGAACTTGATATCTCATACGTACATACTAACAAACCTACTAGCAAGTCTTTATCCCTAATGGGGTAGACAGAGCATTTCGGGTCTTGCGGCTCTAGGGCCGAAAACTCAAAGGCTCCGAAAACTCACTTTTAACGGGATGGTGGGTGAGAAGTTGGAAAAAGGAATAAAATTAAAGACAAAAAAAAAAGTTAATCATGTTCACAGAATTAATAGAAGTATCCATCATATATGTCGACCTCTGTGGCGTAGTGGACACCATGCTAGTCCGCCACCGAGAGGTTCCGGGTTCGATCCCCGGTCAGGTGAAGTTGAAAAATGGCCTTTTTCAAATAGTCCTGGGACTTGGATGTTTACCTGTATATGCATTTGTTATAAAATATAGTATCGTTGAGTTAGTATCCCATAACACAAGTCTCGAACTTACTTTGGGATGAGCCCAACCAGTGTAATTTGTCCCTATATATTTATTTATTTCTTTATTTATCATGTTGCTAGCCATATCGCCTATTAACATGATTCGCATTTTTGCCCATTCCCTTGATCGACTTTTATGATCTGCGCGGGAGGAGATGCAGCTGGTATCTTAAGTTTTTAGTTTTTTTTCAGATCAGCACGAAAAGAACTTGATATTTCGCAGACAGTAAGGCAATTCGCACTCTGCTCCGCACCCCGCTGCGTAGCGCCAGACTTTATGCAAGTCTCTCAATTTGTATAGAAAACACGCATAAAACATGCAATGGACAACACACTGACACCGTGTCTACGCGCGTAATATTTTTATGGCGACCCTGCGCTACGCAGCGGGATGTAGATCAGTGCAACTATCGCCTTATTATCTTAGGATCTCCAATATTGAGCTTTACGAGATATCAGTCGAAGGGCTTCGAGAATCCTACCAGAGGGTTTGTTTAACAACTGATATAAAGATTATCTTGAGAGTAAATATTTAAAGGGTCTATCAATGTAGCTAACTACTGAAGTTCGGGTACGAGTAAATATTATAATAGCATAATAATTGATCCTACCCTAATATTAATAGGTATAATGGGAAACTAGTAGAGATTCCTTCCACAATAAGTGCGAACTTATATAAATAAAGTTTGTTACATTGTTAGGTACATTTTTTGTTATATACAAGAGGAAGTGTATTTTATTTCTTGCTACTTTTTAAACAGGTATATTAAACCGACTTCCAAAAAGAGGTTATCAATTCGTCGGGATCTTTTTTCTTCTTTTTATGTATGCTCGCCGATTATTCATAGAGGCTAGGACTGAAATGGAAAATTCTTTTTTAGTTTGAAAGTACATACTTGTCAGGTAGTCCTTTAGAAATTTTATCAAAATCGGTTTTGTAGTCTGGGGGTGAAGTCGGTTTCTAGTTTTGAGAAATTTTTCGTCATCGACATCTTAGTTTCGTCAAAAACAAACGAACGGTCATCGACGTTTGTTGTTCAAGGTCTCTCAGTCCTGTATTGCTCTCATCCAAGTGCCACCTCCCTGATTGTGTTTGTTAGTAAACTTAGGTACCCCGTCTTATTATAAAACCCAGACTTACTTTGTTACCAGGTTTAAACCATAATCCGACCAAATCAAGTTGACATCTAGTAATATCACACTATCTCGCCTGTCAATGTCAACTTCATTTTGGGTGGATAATGGTTTAAACCTAGTAATAAAGTTAGTCTGGGTTTTATAGAGGTGGGCGCTCCGGGCGTCCGACTATTGAGACGAGTTTTACTGACGCCCGCTCCGGGCGTCCGACTATCAAAGGGATAAGACGGACGATGTGTACTTTGGTTTTATTTTAAACAATCGTCAAATCAAATCATTATTTTGCACTTATTTTTAGCATTTACATTCAGATGCATTAATACTACTATTTTAAAATAATGCCATGTTTATGTAATCAAAGTTTATAGTCGCGGTGTAAGCCAACCAATACATGTACCGTCGTTTGCAAATAGTATGCTTTTAGATAGTGCAGCCCTGTGGAATATTACCAATATTGCTATATCATTCTATCAAAATAGTCCTGAAGAAAATTTGCAGTAACTTATTGTATTCTCATGCTAAGTCCGCATCAGATAATAAATAATTGTAATAAATGGTTTTTGTGTGACTAATTAAGTAGATATATTTTTAATCGTCTATTTAGTTTAAGCAGATTTCGCATGATACCAACTCGGTAGGGTGATCTTTAAATAAACATGTTGGTTGTTGCTAGGCAGCCTTAATTATCAATTAAATAACTGATTCTTTTTTAAATTTTAAAACAGTCATTTCAAAAATATCTCTTTGTTTATATAATCAAAATAATTTGTTACAACCATTTAAAGTACCTGTGAAAGTACTTTACCTTTCGGAGCAGGATTTTTTTACTCCATACAAAATTTACCTATATATATACCAAAGTCGTTGAAAGAAATTTCTTGATTTATAAATATATTCTTTGCTCAATAATACGTTATAATTTGTCTAACACGATCATTCAGTTCACAGCCCCTGGAATCTTTCGCCTAATTAACCCTTTCAGGGGACTGCTCCGCTTCAAAGGTACGTAAATAAAATCCGCCATAACGTGTTCATCGGATAATGTTTAGTAGAGTAAAGCATATAGGTTAATATGGGAGAGCCAGTGATTCGAGATACACCGGTAAAGCGGTGGTTATTTGTGTTTGTTAAGTATAACCGATAATGTTTACGTATCGCGGTTTAATATATATAGGCTTTGAGTTTTTGTCGGTTTTGTTTATGTAAATAAAAACAGAATGAGAGGAAAACCTACTTATTTACCTAAATGGTTCCAGTTAAAAAATAAAATGTTTAAGAGACTGCATGGAAAATGGTAATGCTGTAACAATGACAAAAATATGTTTGATTTTTCCAAGCAGTCTTTTGACTATGGTTGAACTTGATCTTCACCACAGCTGTGGGTACTAAGTGCGTCCTTAGGCTGCGATAACCACTCACCCTGTATACTGTCATTGCTGGGCTGCCTGGTTTTATCCGTTCCATAAAAAAATATTAATTTGATTGATCAACAAATATAGCAAGCAGTTGCCAATATCGTTAACAGATTAAGAGATCAAAATAAAGGCAGGTAAAATAAAAATTGTAATCAGCTGATGATAGTCTAGCAGAAATTAATTACGTAAAATTGTCACTGTACTACCGGCATTTATTGATATCGATATGTAGTTAAATCGAAATGAGTGGTTTGAGTGCATCGGAAAACAAAACTAATTGTTTTAAAAGCTTTTCCCTCATGTCGGATCAATGCGTTTTACGATAAAATTTATGAGAGAAAATGCCATGTCAAATATTTTCATTCCCGTGTTCATTTCAACACATTCAACTCGACGCCTTGTACATCTTTTTACATTTCCGAACATATACTTCGTGGCTCTTGCACTCTATATTTTGTTTTTGATTGAATGATTTTTTATTTTTAAATAGATAATTGAAGTTCACCTTCACCTAATGTTTTTTTCACTTATATACATACCTACTTACAAGCATATTTAATAAGTAAGTATGACTTCACTTAAGTTTCTGATAAAAAATTACCCATGCCAACTTTGTCAAGTTTTCCGTGCCTAAACTAGGTAAACTAAAAAATAATAAAATTAAAGTGCAAATAAAATATCATATTAACTTTTTGCCAAAAAGTCAAAAGCTTTATGTAAATAAGTTTGCTAGGTCCACGCATTTAAACCGTTCTAATGTTTCAAATTTATTAGTTGCGTAAATGAAACTCGTAGGCCTCTAAAAAGGACAATGTTAAACATCTGGGTGTGCCGAATACTTTATTATGACCTTGACCTGGAATTCATATGCGTGTGGTCACAGATTAGATAATAGTGTAACTATGATGTGGCGTGTAAGTTGAACAATAGATTTTGGGCATTGCAATATTCATTAAAAGTTATAATTATATTAATGTCCTATGTTGGGCAAGGCCTCCCTTTCTTGCTTCCGTGGTTTACGATCCAAAGCAGCTTGCAGCCATCCACTCATGTAGCATTCAATGTCGTCCCTCCATCTCTTCCTCAGCCTCCCCCTATGCCAGCATCCTATACTAATAATAATACTTGAGCTATCTGAGAATACATTTGGCGAATGGAGCAATGTGGATGAGCAAAGTAATCATTGTTCAGTAATCATCAGTTTTGACGACCTCCGTGGCATAGTGGTCGCCATGATAGTCCGCCAGCCAGAGGTCCCGGGTTCGATCCCCGGTCAGGGCAAGTTGGAAAATGGCCTTTTTAAAATTGTCCTGGGTCTTGGATGTTTATCTATACTTACTTTTCGTGTGCGTAAGTGGCCAACACTAGTGTCTGATTTTTCAAGCTGCCTAAAATCATCTGGCATAGCTCGACGACTGCCACACAATGATGACAGCTGGGATCCATACATGTATTTGTTTTAAAATATGATATCGTTGAGTTAGTATCCCTAAACACAAGTCGCGAACTTACTTTGAGGCTAACTCAATCAGTGTTATTTATCCATATATATTTATTTATTAATTATATAAACTCTACCATAAAAAACACTATTAAAATGCAATATACGGTATAATCAGCTATTGGCCGACATGTTTTGACCTCATCCAGACGGCGAATGTGACGCACGTTATTTCGACCCAAACTGTAACCCATATGACGCATATTAATAATATTTTATTTTATTTATTTATTTAAAAACTTTATTGAGCCAAAAGCTACAAGCTATAGGTGGACTTTATGCTGAAGCATTCTCTTCCTGTCAACCTTTAGGAAAAGATAAACAGTAAAGAAAGTTGGAAACATATAATATCTGTGTCTCACATTAGTTTTAATCAAAAATATACAATGCACTATCACGCCTTTATCCCTAATGAGCAGAGATCGGAATCACGGGTACTATTGCTATCAAAAGTATGGATATGACTTAAAGTTCCGGGATTTCTCGAGAACCTAATTGGGTACTATGTAAATAAAACAATCATAATTACGTGATTTCAGGATAAGTCTATTTTTTTTCGATTAAAATATATCCTGAAATCACATAATTATGATTGTTTTATTTATAGATTATATACTCATATCCATACTTTTGATAGCAATAGCACCCGTGATTCCGATCTCTGCTAATGAGGCAGACAGAGCAAAATACCATGGCAAAATATTCATAAATTGCAAATCTCTTTATCTGTCGATTGAAAAGTGTGAGACAGTCCTTCACGAAACTGGGTAAGCCGACCTCAGTGTCCACCTTGACTCATCGTGTCTAATTTGCATTTATACCTGTGATTGATAACATAAATATTGACCATGCCGACCGAACTACGGAATGGAAGGTCATAGAGAAATGGCAATAATTTGAAGCCTTCAGAACATCGCATATCTCAGATATCACATTTTTTTATCTCGTGTTCTAGGCGTAAGTTAAAATAATATACTTTTTGGTTCATGTAAGGCCGATCAGTTTTCAAGTAGCCTAATACCTACTTTTCTTGAAATGTCAGTTAATAAATAGACATTTTTTCTATTCGAATACCTACGATAAAGAAATGCAAGTCTCTCAGAACTCAAAAAGAATGATAACAATAAAATAAGATCAAAGTTTTAAAGCATCGTTATATATGGACGCTACAGTAAGTAGGGCACGAGCGTATATAATACAGGTTTTACAGTAGGGGAACACCCTCCACTAAACCAAATA
Organism: Acrobasis suavella; assembly: GCA_943193695.1. Classification (NCBI taxonomy): domain Eukaryota; kingdom Metazoa; phylum Arthropoda; class Insecta; order Lepidoptera; family Pyralidae; genus Acrobasis; species Acrobasis suavella. Next base: position 9,550,450 of record OW971935.1, read on the forward strand.
ATCTCTTTGTAAATTTGAGGGTTCGACAGAAACACCCGCACAATGACGAATAATGTTTATGGGTGAAGATCACAGACTAGAGTTGGAGCTTTGTTGTACTTTCAAATCCAATTTATAATTACTCGTAGTAAATACTTTAATGCTTACTATATTTACTAAAATATTCTAATTCCTAATTGAGATGTTTCATCCATATAAACGTTTGTATTTATGTTATAAATAACATTAAGTAGGATTTCGCTGATTTACGCCATATCCGACCACCATAGCCACGAAGCAAAGATTTAGAATATACAACCAAAAAAAGATTTCAAGACCTTACATATCACCTTTGAAAATTTAAAATTTTGTCTTTAAGAATCTCTTTCTGTCCAATCCAAATATAGAAATAGAGAATCCAAATAGAGAAACTGACATTTTAAGCTAACCCTACAAAAAAAAAAGGGAAATGACCAGAAGAAGATACTTTTTTGAAATACTTTTTTAAAACTAAAACCGACTTTACCCCCAACCTAGTTTTTAGTCTTGTGAATCCCTAAATACCGTGTTTCATCAAAATCGTTAGAGCTGTTTCTAAGATCTATAAACAAGGATATAAGATATTATATAAACAAGGATGTCTCGTTAAAAGTATAGGATAAATACGTGTATTCGTACTAGATACTTCAACAGACAGGAGAAGCGACCATTGAGCCATGAAAGTCAATTAACAAGCTCAATAAAAATAGTGACATTTTATGATTATTGCATTCTCGAAAGGACGCGAGCTACAGGAAAACGACACGATTTCCTTATCCGAGCACTCATTACGTTACTTTCCATTAATGTGCAGTACTGCCGTAATTCAAGGTTATTATTACTGTAATACGTTAATTGCTACACACACAAAAAAAAATCTTTATCAGCCTATAACTGCTGGACCAATGTTTCTACCATTAAAAGGAGGTTATGTCCAGAAATGGACTTTTTTAAGGCTGATAATGGCGCAGGCCATTCAAATATCCCTCATTCGAGATCAGTAAACGACGAAAACACGAACTGTGCAAACAACTTATTGAAAAGCTTGTTAGATTTAGAATATCTCACTATAGAGTTTAATTAAATTACTTTACCCACCCTGTTTAATCACTGTGATATACAATTTTGAGTAATACAGATACAGAGCCATAAAATTTTGAGTTATACAGATACAGAGCCATAAAATTTTGAGTAATACAGATTCAAAGCCATAAAATTTTGAGTAATACAGATACAGAGCCTAGGGCCGAAAGAGTAAAAGTCATGTTTAGTGTGATGAGGGTGTACATTAATATTGAAAAAAGCAATCAGAATACGGCGTCGCCCGTTCAGACACACGCCCATTACCTCAATCGGCTTTTTCGATCTATGCGGGAATAGAATCAGCAGGTACATTCTACGGTTCCGTACAAAAAATGGATAAGCGGAACTCGTGCTCGTCTGTCCGCCCGTCTGTCACAGCCAATTTTCTCCAAATCTACTGAATCAAATCAGGTGAAATTTAGTAAGACGGTATAATCCTATGACCCAAACACATATATTTTCGGGGGACCAAATAGGAAATTTAAAAGAAGTTTTGGAGACCTTTGTTTTATAAAAAGGCTCGTTATGAGAGTCTCAAATATATTTTTGTTATTAAGTATTGTAACTGAATAGCTTTGATTTTATTTAATGAAAGAAGATAAAAATTGACCATCCTCCCCTCCTGATCTCCGCAACTAATGAGCCTTAAATTTGGTAAAAAAAATACGAAATATAGTTCATTGCTTGTACAGGAAAAGCTATAATAATTCTTTTATTTTAAAAATAAAGTGGTAAACTCAATATAATACGATCTTTTAAAATAGGTCACTAAAACATCACTAGATAGCGTTAGTAGAAATTAACTCGCGTCTTTCGCGATTTCTTTCTTAGTAAATCGTCATTTTATAGTAATATTTATTTTTAAAATCATAAGGCTAATCCAAAGATTTAGAATATAGGCCAACCAGGTCATAAACGTGCCTCGTCCATGACATTTATAATTAAAAGAGAATAATGTCATGTCTACGTCACATAAAGGGCATGTAAGCGATCGCGTCGCGTAAAGTGTGGCATGATGAGAGCGCGCTAAGCATGTTCATGAATTATTTACGTCGTGACTGCCGATGAGTCTGCCTGCACCTTTATTATTGAGATCGCTTTGAGGCTCAAGAGCTTGAATCTCTTCTTTATCACAGCGCTGTCGAGGAAATTGGATACAAATGATCGAATGATAAAAATATCCCCCATTTTTGTATTCTCTTGGTTAACGCTTCGGTTGTCACGTCTGTTATTTGATTTATTTTCGTATTTGTTTCTAAATTGTGACGATTCGTTTTAAATATGTTTTCTAATTCCAAAGCTTTGACGATTTATCAATCGAGTCTATCTATGTTCACAAAAATTGATGGTTTTTAAATGTGTGTACAAGCTTATCTAAGAGTTTTGCGATTGCTGTGATTCAAAAGGGAGACATAGAACTTATCTACATACTCGTAACTTGTTTCTACTTAACAGCTAGTTAATAAAGAGGTTGAGATTCACAAAACCGCCCATATAAGCATCTTCATAGGTCATCAAAATGAAAAAAATCTCAAGGATTACTCAAATAAAACAAATGTAATGATCAGATGTTGGTGCACTCTTGTGAACTTATTGGATGAAACTTGGTAGACCAAAAAAAAATTTGGACGGCATATATACTTATACTAAGCTAATCCCAAAAGGGTGAAAGCAACAAAGAAACATGTAGGTAATCTTCCATTGAATTTAATAACAATGTGTTCTGAGATTAGGTCATATACCGCGAGCTAGTGCTCAACAGCCTGTGACGTCATTCGCCACAAACGTTAACCTGTTCCGTAATAACACTTCCTTATCCCCAATAGTCTCCTGAATACACGTAACCTATTCGATACGCTTTAAAAGACATCACATTTTTATTTCACAGTCCAATTTATAAGGTTAATAAAAACAGGTTGTGATTGAGTGCCCAGAATTTGGTATTTTAAATCCTTTAAACTAAACGTAAGGTAGACGATCTATGTTGACGACAATTGACTATATCTTGGTAGATAAAACCTATTCTCTCATGCGAGGATCAGTCACTCACGGGATAATGCTCTAGCTATAATTCTCAATCACAAATTAGAAAGAGTAAGTATGTATATCATGAAATAGACATTTTGTACGACAAAAGGGTAGGTAAGTATTACCTAAAAGTATTTAGTTTCAAAGTATGGTTATGAACTTTTTCTAAATGAAAATTGTATAAAATACAATAGGTTATACCAATAAAGTTAACGAAATGGTTTTGGTGTTGGCTGTGATGACTAGCGGACGTGATCACGTGATATTAATTACACGTGATTACGTGAATTAGCTTGTTCTCTGCTCAACGTCGTTATGATTATGCAAATAACTGAAAAAAGAAGGTATATATTAACTGAATGAAATTGTTTGATGTCGCTGTTGTCGCGCAACGGAAATAAGATGTCGCTCAAACCGGCTGCGGTGACTAGCGGAAGTGACATATGCCTGTTCTCTACTAAGAGCCGTTATTATTACAGTTATTATTACAACACTTTTTTAATTCTATATATATTTTCTAATCCACAAGCAATATAAAATAATTATTCAAATAAATTTATTCCTGTAATCCGTATCATACAAAATGAAAAAATATATCTGTTTTATATATTATATACTAATCGTAATAATGTACAGAATACACGTTATAAAATAAGCATACCTACATCGCAAAAATTAAGAAATAAGTTTTTTGAAAAAAAGTATTCTTACATGCTTTTATTGTGAGTCCCAACCTAAGTATTTATCAAGACAAATATAACTAGCCCAAACTCGATGGGGTTGCGTCGTTTCATTACTAAGTTCCCATGGCAACCTCCCAGCTCCATCATAAGATATCATAAAACTGCATTTACTTGCGATAATCGGAAACCGGGAAGTGGATCAAATATAACTTGCAAGATTTCATTACAGACATACAGACAAAGAGAAAAAAAGCTTATAAAAAGGCATTTCTTTGTCCTTTTTATTATCATCGTCCCTTTTCAGTCACAACGTTTAACAAAAGCTCATTAGAACTAATTAAAACCTCACTTTAACCTTTTAGATAAACCTTGCCATGACTCTGCATTGACTTGTCGACCGCACTCCGGTCATAGTGAAACTTATTTCCCAACCGATATTATCTGGGGCTGGAAAATTTCTACAATCTCAGTCCCTTTGTGTCCGCTACTGGGTATGACATGTCAATTACTATATCCTGTAAGCGCCCGTTGATACATGCGGTCACATCATGTTCCCTATAAAGGTTTTATAAATCTGTCTGCTAGAGAATATGTCACTCAATTTTAGTTGGGCTTTAACGGAGTTATGAGGGAAAGGTTGAATTTGTAAAATGAAACCTAAATGGAAATTACTAAGTACTTATTAGCTAATGTTTTGAAACGGCTAATATCTAGAGGTAATATGAAACTTGACAGGTTAAAAAATAAAAGACCCTTTTCCGCTTATTGGAGAATAAACGATTTCATGGGTTAATAAAATACAGAATATATATATAAATACGGACGCATGGTTTAAAATATACATATCAAATAGAAAATTCTCTTCAATGTGTAATCCTACCTGCATATAATTACCTGAAACGCGATATATCGCGGATGTTGGTAGTCAGTCAAATCTGTAATCAAACATGTAGCAGTTCAATTAGTGATGAGCCGAAATGCGTGTATATACGACTGCACGTTAATTCTCATTATTAATCCTTGCAGCCTGACAACTATGATTTTGTGAAATTCGTCAGTGGATTTGGAGTGGATGTGTCGGGCGATGGCGATCTCGTGGTCAGATTAACTTGGCACTCGTAGTAGTGGAGACGACATTTTAGTACTTACCTATGGATGAGTTTTAGAGGATCGAAAAAAAAAACAATGATTAAGTATATTTTTGTCTGCTTAGAGCCACAATACCTAATATGCTCTGTCTGCCCCTTTGGAGAAAAAGAAGTGATAGTTTATAAAACTAACAAAATAGTAATTGCAGTAAATATGTCCGGGTCCTTACAAATAACGCCAACCTTTACTTTTTCTTATTTCTTTATTATCTGATTCTGTAAACCAGTCACTTCGGTTTGGTCGTTTGGAATCACTAGGTTGCTGCACTGAAACCCAAATGCAGTCAAAGCGTCGATACTGTGGTAATAGGCGGCGTTAGAGTGATCATGTGAACTCGTGCGTGTTCCCGATATTTCGATTCTCTATGCTTTGCAGCAGTGTTAGATTACATGTCCCAAGAGGATTCATGGTAGGACGCACAGGGATATTTTAAAAATGAATGTCCATTAAATAAATAAAGTCAATGTTAATTTAAAAAATTACTTTGCTTCTGACGCATGTCAATACTTTGTGTGTAAAAAGAATAAAGGCTGCGACATAGTTTCCAGGTAAAAATATTTTATTATATTTAAATTTTGTTGGTAAAAAGTAGACTAGTGGCGCAGTCGGTACGAGTCCGGAAAGGTGCGCTGCTAGCACAATTACTAGATCTTCATCAATTTTTATTTAAAAATATTATAAAGGCTACCAAATAATTTTCAGATTCAAAAAAACTTCGCCAGATGTGCCAATGCTATTTAGGTTGCTGGTACAAAGTAAACAAGTGTCCCAGTCGGTAAGAGCTCGGACACATTTGCTGCTCACACAATTACCAGTTTTTCGTCATTTTAGTTTAAAAATATAAAGTCTATTAAATACCTAATTTTATACCTAATTTTCAGATTCAAAAAACTTTATAAAATGTGCCCAGGCTATATTTAGGTTGATAGTAAAAATTATTGAGTGGCATAATTGGCAAGAGCCCGGCAAGGTTTGCTGCTGACACAATTACCAGTTCTTCGTCATTTTAGTTTAATAATAATATAAAGGCTTCTAAATAATTTTCAGTTAAAAAAAAAACTTTGAAAAATGGGCACTGGCTATTTAGATTGTTGGTAAAAAGTGGACGAATGGCGCAGTCAGTAAGAGCCCGGACATGTTTGCTGCTAACGCAATTACTGCGGCGCTGTGTGCTGCAATCTGAAGCCGATTCAATTAACATCGGCTTTTAAATCCCTCTATTGTTCATGTGACTAGCGGTGTTATTTACACGTTGGATTTCCTATTTACTAATTTAAATAAATTATGCTCATAGTATGTTATAGTATGGATGCATAGATATTTTTAAAATATAAAATCATTGGAAAATAAATCATTTTTGAACAATAAAATTAAATGTTATAACATGTGTATACGTCGCACCGTTAATACTTTAATTTATGTAGCAATCTAGAACATGTAACAATAAATATTTTTTTATTATAGTTTAAAACAAAAGTACATAACGGAATGGAGAATAATGTATAGGTATGTCACATTGTATTTATATGTATAGTATAGTAAGAAAATAGATTAGGTTATTGACACCCTTTGTGAATTTGTGTTGAAAACAATTGACTGAATAAAAATTTTCTATTAGTTTAAATTTAAAGTTAGACGGATAAAACCTCAAGTGACCAAAATTTTCATAATAATACAGAAAGAACTTAAGACGAAGTGGTAGCTAAAGTGGCGCCCTCATTTGAAATTAATTGTTTAAAACTAAATATGGTGATAATTAAAAATTTGATTTGTATAAATGTCTAGAAAGACCTTTAAACTATTTTATGAATAACCTTTGAAAGTAATATTGGTAGTCCGTCTAGCTTTAAAACTGTTTTTCGCTAAAAGTGGCCACTTTTGGCTAAAAACAGTTTTAAAACTAGATGGACTATTAGTAATAATTTCAAAGGTTATTCATAAAATAGTTAAAAGGTCTTTCGAGACATTTATACAAATCAAATTTTTAATTATCACCATATTTCGTTTTAAACAATTTATTTCAAATGAGGGCGCCACTTTAGCTACCACTTCGTCTTAAACGATAACGTGCAAGACAAAAAGACCCACGATATCCGCAAAAATTGCGATTCTTATCTAAGAGCCAGAGAGGTACTCGAAAAGACACTGGGTTTTTCTCCCATTCAGTCGAATAGCGAGAACCAATTATAACTTGTAAGTAATCCCCTTATCTGAAACTCTGCGAGTCGACGCTGCCCGCCACTCTGAATATAATTCACTTTATCCATATTCAATATCAGATCGTACGACGGCGAGCAAATAGAGCGCTCCAAGTGAGAATTATTATTGGATAAAGCCCGCCTCTTTCTTTCTAGTCTATTTTCAATGTCCGTTGGAGCGCAATAATTTACGTGTTGTATTCGATATTGCGCTGTGAAGGTGTCTATTTATCATTTGTCTCCGTGATAACTCAGTTCTGTTACACAATAAATGTCAATATGTTAAAAAAAAAAAATTCTGTTATAAAGATACATTTTTATGGCTATCGTATTTTATAGTTTTTCTAATTCATATCGGGCGTTCTGACTATGATTTATCAGCCATTTGATTTACTAGACAGTTAGTTATTCGATTGAAATTTATTTTAATTAAGTAACTGTGATATGTTTGAATTCACTTTTTATGTTTTTTCAGTTCCATATTATTGAAATAAAAATTCTTAAAAAGAGATTTAATTATTTTTAGGGCGCCGTACAAAAATGAAAAACGGAACCCTTATAGGATCACTATTGCGGCAGACTGTCCGTCTTTCTGTCATAGCCAATTTTCTCCGAATATACCATATGAGGTGAAATTTGGTCGGATGGTGTAATCTTTTGACCCAAACACAGGTGTGCAAAGTAAATATTATTTTTAAAATAAGGGTCATTTGTGGGGGACAAGTTAGAAAACAAAAAAAACCTTAACGAACATTATTGTGTCATATTATCAAAAGAAAGGGATCGTTATGAGGATCTCAAATATATATTTGTTATTATTGTACTATAAAAAGTTTTGATTTTATTCATGAAAAAAGACAAAAATTATAGATTACAGACACTACAGATTGTAGATTGGAAAACCTATAAGAATTCTATCATTTGAAAATAAAGTGGTAATCTCAATATTCACTTACGGAAAATAGTTCACTTAAACATCACTAGATAGCGCTATTATTAAACTCGCGTCTTACTATGACGATTTCAAATGTGATATTTTATATTAATTTAATAACTTTTGGCATTGTACGTATCCCGGTCGGAACGCACTAGGCAAATACTGTGAGGGTAGTGCCCGGTAGCAGTGGAGACTAAAAAAGACCTGATGATGATGATGATGATCACAATTATAATTTTATTCTCAACGGAAAAATATTTTTTATTTATTTCAAACGCAATATTTTTGTAGGTAAAAGCTTTAATTATGATTATCTAAATAAAATTCTAATATCCACATGCCATCAAGGAGTCTCAGTCTCTATATCGGCTCAATAATCAGATCTAGTGTCATGTTACTGATTTACAAACTATGTCAGGAAGTAGGCGAAAATAGATATAGCTTGCAACCATATCGTGTGGTGACGGCGAAGCAACATACGATTTGTTAACCTTCTTTCCTCCCTCGGGTGTCTTAAAAGACGACTAATGATACCTAAGAAAATAAGAAAATGCAGCGTGTCCATGGCAGGCCTTTCTACTATTGCGATTACCAACTCGCCTGCCTGGCTTGGTGATTATGGGCAGATCCTCTATTTTTTAGGAAAGATCTTTGGTCCAGTATGACTGTTATATGCTGTAAAGAAAGAAGAAAACCCAAACGTTAGTAAAAATCTATTCAATCTAATTAAATAAACGTCGCAAGTTAAATACAAGTTTGTTAAAATGAAAAAAAAAACATTTCGTCATGGGTTATTTTAGATTGTGAAATCAAAAATAAAAATCTATGGATCGAACGAAGAGTCAAATTGACAACGAAAGGGCAAATAATACTTAGTTTAAGTGTTTGTCTCGTCTCGGCGACACGTCTGCGTGACATGAATGTCGATACAGTAACGCTAACAGAATCACTTTCCGCAATGTTTAGGAAATCGGCTTAACACGTGACTATAGACAAAACTTTATTGTTTGAATTATATTAAGTTATTGTACAGCCATTTTTTTTGAAACAGAATTTTATTTTATTAAGAACAAAAATTAATAAATGAAAATGACAATATAACTATTACGTATAACATTATAAAAAGACAGTTAAAGCTACGACTCTTTTAACTAATTACTGGTCGTTCGCCGCGAACTTAGACCTTGCGATTACAATGTATATTTTTATTAATATTACAAAAACCACTGAGCTGATTTTGATGCCCAATGAACTTGAAAATTCTATTGACATTTCCTACATTCCTACCAAATTTCATCAAAATCGGACCATTGGTTCGGCAGTTATCGCGGTACAAACCTACATACATACAAACAATGGGTTTTCGCCCCCAACTCGATTTAGAGACCTGGCTCGCTTCGCTTGCTCGGTCAATAACTAGACTAAATACTAAAATAAAATAACTTATAAATAAAAAAGCTCTATCATTTAATAAAAATTATGCAATTTATACTCAACTAAAAAGTTAAAGGTTGTTTATAAAGCAAGTTACAAAAATTTTTGTACAAATATTCCGTTTTTAAATTAATACAAATATTTTGTGTAGGAAACCTAAATTGCATGATAAATTTCGAGACTCTTTCAAGAATATAGGGACGAGTTAAAAGAACAGTGGAAGGCCTTCGCCCAGCAGCGGGATATTATAGAAAAAAAATTGTTTCGAATTGCTCAAAGTAAAGTGAATCACTGGAAAGTTGCTTGTGTTAATTTTTAATTATTTTGAGAATAATATTGTAATTAATCGTGTCTTGAAACGCATTCAAAATTCAAAATCCGATTGCCTTAACATGTTGAACATAGAGTAAGCTGAAGTCATTTTCTGCAAAAAAAAGAAAACTCGTTATTAATAGCAAAGAAAAAAATATTTAAAATTTCATCGGCAGTTGTTTTATGTTAATACTAACACTTGAAAATGTTTTGATGGAAACCTCTTGAAAGCCAGGTGCCTGGAGAGGCAGTGGTCTAAGGCATCGCATCATAATCAGTACTAGGTATGGCCGGATGGTTGGACCAGTAGCCTCCCAGAACGGGATCTCCCAACAGGCATCACTCACTGCACTAATCTGTAATTATAAAAAAAAAAAACTAGAATTTTATGGTACACAACCATTCTCGGAATAACTTTGATACTCTGTTCCACTATCCACCCAAACTAGTAACTTTGACGAAAGAAAAAAAAGATGCCATGTTTTTTTCAGGTGTATATTAAGGATAGTCCGTCTTTTATAATTAGACCGATTATATTTTTTAGTAGTCATGTTTTGAAAGTAGGTATCGATGCAATCTGAGAAAGTACTACTTTATATTCATTTAGGATAATATTTCTCCTTTGCCAGTAAGTTTTTAGTATGTGTCTTTTAATACGCCGTTTCTGAGAGACTTAAACCGTCTTATTATACAAACCCAGACTAACTATGTTACTAGGTTTAAACCATCATCCGCCCAAATCAAGTTGACGACTATTAAACACTATCTCACACCTGATTTGGACGGATAATGGTTTAAACCAAGTAACAAAGTTAAAGAAGAAAAAAATGTTCTACATAGGTATATTTACCTTACTCCTGAGAAACGTGATGAGATAGCAAGGTATGTACAATGTAATGGTTGCACCAATGCACAGTAGAATCATTATCGCCTGAATCTCCCCTTGATCGAGTTTCTGCAAGCGTATATTTAATATATATTAACAGCTTTTTTTATCACTGTGAATAGATTAAGATCGCAACCCACATGAAAAGTAAGTAAAAAGTATAAATTACTCGGCAATGCCACTGCAATTCACATTGTCTCTTTTTAAAATAGTAACTAAAAGTTGTCAGAATTGCGTAAATGTATAGATATGTAGTACTTATGTAGAATGATGTTGTAAATTTGCCATTTGTAATAAATTATAAATAAATACCTCGGCTGCACAGTACGCAAGCATACAAATCGTGGGACTAGCAAAAAATTGTTCATACATCAACATTTTCTTGTAAACAGCAGCGTAATGCTCAATCAATCTGCAAAAAGTCATTTTAAAAATAAAAAGATTTGGTTACACGGCATGATTTGATACCGAATACGTCCAAATCTGTGAACGTTGAAGTTATGTTAGAATAAAGAAACTCAAATACATACATCAACCCTGAAAACAGGATAATCCTTGTTTTGGGGATGTCATGAAATTAAATAACTATTAAATCACATGTTTTGTAACATGTAACACAATAATGTACTAAAAGCTTCCGTACTAACGTTCATCCCCCAGAAACGGTCGGCGTCGCATTAGTAGACCTAGAAAGTGTTGGCGTAGTTACCTTGAAACTTTCCAGCGTGATTGATCCACGCCTGGACAATGTCTCTCACATTACCTTTGATTTATGAAAGGTAATGGGATAGACATTTGCTATACATTGGTATAGTATAAGTAAGAAAATTATTATAAACAGGAACTTACAGATACATTGATTGCGTGTGTGAAATTATCTCTTGCATTCTGAGCCGAATCATTGCGTCGTAGCGTTCCTTCTCTTGTATGGTCTGTGTTGGCTTTATGCCTTCTAATAAATCTTTGATGTTTTGTATTATAATATCGGCTTTTGAAGCGATTTGCCTGATCCAGACGATGTCTGTTTGAAGAATAACTGCACAAAACAACCTACCTATTTTACACATTGTTTCAAAAGGGTGCAAATTTTAAATCTGATAAGTACTTACATGTTTACTAGGAACGCTAATGAAAATCAAGTAGGTAAGGTATTTTGTCATTTTTGGGATGTAACGTGAATTTATTTGTAATACCTAATCGCGATAGGTATTAAAAATATAATATTAAAAGAGCATCTTAGAGTGTCAATCAAAATCGAAACAATTAATCAATACATCATAAGAAATATATCATCAATTTCTGAAAAGGCCCTCTAAGCAACAAGCATGCAAGGCTCCAAAGGACGTGAATGTACTACCCGTGAATGTAATGGAGACACAAATATTATTGTTGACGTAATAATATGTAACTTCTCGGATTTATTGATACTTACACAGATAATGAAAAGCGTAGGCCGCAACACCAACGTTAGCAAACGTCCATGCTATTTCAAAGGCAGGGGTGGTCGTAAAGTCTACCCCTGGAGCCCAAAACGGGAACACCAACTCCCTGACTCTGCCGTCCCCAGGGGTATGTATTATGTAGTACCAAGCGAGCATTAAACAAGCAAAACTAATCAGACCAAACCCCAAAGCGAACATGAAAAAACAAGTCCAAAGACTCGCCTTCCATGTGTTTAGATGAGTTTTAAAAAATATTTTTCTGGAAAATAAAGAATCAATAATAACTAAGAATCATTTAATATTCTATTATATCAAGTACCCTGTTGCATTCTTAAGGTAGTACGAAGCCAAAAATAAGTTAGTTTTTAATTTATAAGTAGATGTTTTTATATGTGGAAAATTGTAAAGATAAATGTCGAATTATATTATTACAGTTTTCGCTGTCACTAGACCATATGAGAATTTTTGCGTTTGATCATTAGATTAAATACCAAGATTGGAAATGATCTAGTTAAAAACCCAATACATTACTTGTAACGTTTATCTTTCGTTTTGATATAAGCAAAGTCCTCCCTCATGGCTTGTAAAAGATGAAAGTAATTTTTCTTGTTGGTCCAAGTGGATGCCATAATCATTGCTTTGTAAGACAGAAGCACGGCGTAGGTCGCTGCTTCGGTTATCAAGAAAATGTCCATCACGTCTATGCCATGGTACAGGGATAAATAGGCATCTGTGAATACTCCTATTCCGCAAACCATGGTGTATATCTTGGTGACGTAACTAAAAGAGATTGGAATCATAAATCGTTGACATATCGATGACTTGAGAGTTGCCTGTAAAGGACAAGTAACAAGTTGCATTTATCTAGAGGTTTCCTTGTAAAATTTATAAAAGGGTTTTCTTGAGGTGTAGTAGTTGCCAGGTAGAAAAAGCCTTTGGTTTGAAGCTCGCAGTTAGATGCAGATACAAGAAAAATATAGAAATAGCTGATGTGGTACACTCTTCAAATCCATAGATGAAGATAACAAATAATAGAAATTTAATTCTCTATTATTATTATTTTCTAGGGTGTCTTGCTTGCTTCTCGTGTGAGTAAAGGTGAACGCACACTTATCCGAGCCGAACGCGCCGAACGAGCCGAACGAAACGAATTTTCGAATTCATTATATGACATCCTATGAAACTTCGCACACCTAACCGCGTCGAATCGTCCGAATCTGGAAGAAACACAAATAACCTAGACGAATTCTGATGACGAATACGGATGATGCGTTCGAATCGTCTACATTTCGACAATAACAAAAGCGTGTCCGTAAGAGAGAGTGCGACAGGTGTAAAGGAAATGGAAACAATTCTTTCGGCGCGCTCGATTCTTTTGGCGCGGTCGTTTCTTTCGGTTCGGATAGATATTCGAGGCCTTAAGAACTTCGATCAATTCGACGCGTTCGATTTAGATAAATGTGCGTTAACTATAAGTAGTGAACACTAGTGTTAAATTTTTAGCATCTGACACAGCTTGACGACTGACATACAATGATGAAAACCGAAACCAACAGCTTTTACGTGCCTTCCGAAGAACGGAGGAGCTCGAGATTTTTTTATGCCACACTCGCTTTACTTACGAGAGCGTTGTAATGCGTACTCCCGCCGAGATTAAGGGCCTTTAATTCTTGAACTGAAATCAGAAAAGTAAAAAAAAGAATATCTTACCTATAAATAGGATACGGTTCATCTATTACTTGAAAACAACGCATTATAAAATAAAATGATTTATGAAAGTCTCTGGGATCACCTAATCCATTGATAACGTCAAAGTCCTCTTTATTGTAATATGCTTTAATTTTTTTCCACATATTGGTAGAACTAGTACCTCGACTCTACTAAACTGTGATTCTATAAGTATAACCATTAGGTATCGACATAAAAAGTGACTTTATTTCATATCGACTCATTTTAATCATATGATAGGTACACCGTTTACCGATTTATTTACTTATTATATGAGTGCAAGTCGGACTCGTACATAAAGGGTTCCGTACCTTCGCACAATGTTTTTCAAGTATAAAAAGATCCGAGTAAAAAAACACGTTTTTTTACGACGACCTCCTTTAATTTTTAACTTTATCTTATTTTTTAGATTTGTTATAACAGCCATAGTACTACATAAAATCGGTGAAAATTTCAAGTGTCTGGCTATTACGGTTTAAGAGATAGAGCCATATGACAGACGGATAGACAGAAAGGGGAGTCTTAGTAATATGTAACGGGTACGGAACCGTAAAAAGCAAGCGATTTTTAACTCATTTCATGTTTTATTTTTGATTTCGAACGGGAGAAATACTAAAACTAAAACTGAACATATATGTTCAGTTTTAGTTTTAGTATATAGTAAGGAGTTTATTCCGTAATGGTATAATCCCATTTACCTGTCAATATTTTGGTGATAATCAAAATCACTTGTTAGGTAATGTATGTAGGCTTGAATTAAGTCAGATAGTGTATTAACAACTTTCACGTCTAATATGAAGTGCTTACCTACGCTTCGAAAAATTAGAAAATAATTACATGTAAAACTACATAATAGTTATAACCACCTCTTAAAGCAAAATATACACCTACTGGTACGTATATACTATCAAGTCTGTATCCTAATGGGGCAGAAAAAGCATTTTGGGTCTTGCAGCTCTATATATGTAAGCACACAAAGCTCAGAGACGCCACACTCTAAGGCCACTTTTCGCGTGATGATGGGCGAGAAGGAAGAAAAGCAAATCAAAATAGTGATGGGTCGCTTACCTATAAATTTGATTTGCATTTTCGACTATTCCCTCAATAGGCTTCTGCGATTTGCATGAGAAGAGAATCAGTTAGTGTAGGTATTCTACGTTTTCTTTTTTTTCCGTAATAGAAATATAAAAAGAAATTTCTTTAAAAATATTTATTGCGTCACGAATATATTCATAATTTGTAAGTACAAGTAAGTACTTATCGTGACGCCTTCTCTTTTATTAACCGCATGCATTTTCTAGATTGTAATTTTGAGATTCAACATACAAAGGTATTATCCTTGTACAGGGCAAGGTCTTTTGCCTTTAAATTATAAGAAATATCGAACATCAAGACGGTAATGGTTAAAACTTCCCATAATTTATTATTTATATTCTTAGGGCTGTTCTTGAATAGTTTAAACCGAATGAGTTATACTCTGAAAAATCTATTTCATATGACTAGCGATACAACAAGGAATTATTCACATGAACAATGACACTTTTATTGTGATATTTAACCAAATGTAGATCTACATTGATATAATCTTAAAATATATTTTAAGATTATATCAATGTAGATCTATTTCGATCATTTCATGTAAGGACACTTTCTGCACAGAATAATAGTACTCGTATATTTAAGTTACTAATATTTTCTGAATAATGTTTTATAATAATCTAAGTTTTTTTTATCGTCATCACGGCAGCCTTTATTTATTTATTTTCTTTATCTTCATCTTTTTAAAGATGCTACTTGGTATCATCCTTGTCCATTCAATTCAGCCCGCGTCGCGTTCTTACTTTTCAAGATTTTCGAAAGATGATAATGAATTTTCTTAGAGCCTTTAATTCGATAAAGAAAAAAGAAATGTGGTATCGTGGGACACCAGGTAGGAACGAAGTTCAAAAGTTCTTGTGTATACGACTGTCGCGCCTGCGCACGTCTCATTTAACGAGGTCATCCTTACGGTTTTACTATCACATTTTTTTCAGTTCGGTCGCGCAGCAAAATCCCTATCTCCTCCAAGCCTGCCGTAAGGAACTTCGTTCCAAAAAAAAGTGTACATATTAGATATACTTATTGCAGAAAAAAGTGCTCATAAGAAGATATAGAAGTTTAAATATTTACTACTTTGTTTGCCGTAAAAGTGGACATTGTATTGGCATAGCTACATTGGGTAAATAATTGTTTCATCGCAAACCGATGTGTTCCCTCGCACCACGTTGGGCGCCAATTCTACGTGACTCGAATCCGGAGTGGCGCGTTTGCAATCTCCTTGCAATAATGAATTTTATATATACAAAATACTTACACTCGCTTTTGGAATTAATTTCAACATTACAAAAACGCAAACCCTTGTTTAAGTCTGCTAATATCTACGGAAGTAAAACTATCTGTAGAACTTGTACTTTATTAGCTAAATTAAAATATGAATGGCTAGTTGCTTTCATCTTCATTTTTATCCCCCGACAAAAAAGAGTGTTACAAGTTTGACGCTAATGTCTACCTGTCCGTCCGTTGGTCTATCTTCCCGCCTGTCTGTCTGTTTTATCGTAGCTCTCGAACGGATAGACCGATTTTCATGCCATTTTTTACGTGAAAACAAATTCCCTTCTGGTGGTACTTAGCTGCTGTTTGTTTGTTGAAAATCAGTTTAGCCATTTAAAAGTAATTGTGGTTAACGTTTTAAAGTCGGGGCTTTTTAATTTTCCCGGCAAATAGTAGATGGTGCTATAGATATTCCACTTAACATCGGTTTTAATACGTAGTTTCGCCTTTAGTTTAATGAGACTCAAAAAGTTAGAATTTTTAAAATCAATTAAATGTTTATTAAATGAATGTAACTAGCAACAGGTACATATTAATATGTATAAATAAATTATTTTCATATTTTTTGCATAGATGATCTAAATTGAAATATTTAAAATGTTGAACTTATTTTTTTTTCTCAGTTTAAGCAAACTTTGAATTTCAAAACAGTCAATTTAATTCAAGAAACTCATGACAATTTTGTATATGTATTGGAGATTTAATATTCTACTAGCACTGTGTACCTTCTTGTGTGTAAAATGTAATATGGGGGTGAATCTGAAATAAATAATTATTTAAATGATTGTAAGATTGACGATTGAAAGTCTTTGTATTCTCAGAGGACACTGCTACCCGTTCTCTGTTACCAATACGAGTAATACCTGCCTGAGTCGCCTCTTACGACGTTATGAGAAAAAAAAAACAAGGTGGTGGCAGTCAGATTGTATTTTACTCTGCTATCGCTACATGGCTGCGTGATGTGAAACAATTAATTTAATTTTCATCCAAGTACATTAGGGCTACCTGAATTTTCCGGGGTCCAGTGCATAGGGGGCACCTATTTGAATTAAATCATTTGAAAGGAAACGGAGATATCATTTAAAATTTGGTCTTGATCAGACCCTAGGTAACCCTTTTAACCATTTTATAAACTACTTTAGACTGCCTCCGTGGTCCAGTGGTCAAGGCGTTCGCCTTGTGACCCGGAGGTCATGGGTTCGATTCCCACTGGGAAACATACTTTGTGAAAAAGTTGTTTCCAGTCTGGATAGGATATTGCAGGCTTGAATCACCTGATTATCCGAAAAGAACGATGATTTCGTGTTTCGGAAGGCACGTTAAACTGTGGGTCCCGAACGCCACCTAGCGTTTGATCATCAAACTATCCAAGGATTGGTTCCTGGTTTGCCCTTTGGGTTGTGGAGGTCCGACGGCAGTCGCTCTGTGTTAAAACCAGTAACCTCGTCAAATCTCCTTGGTTAGGTAGCGGACCCCGGGCTCTGCAGCGTTACTGCTGAGGATGCAACCGGGAATACGCTCGGATGATGATGATTTATTTCAAATGGGGGCAGCACTGGACCCCGGAAAAATTAGGTATCCCCTAATAGCTCGCCTAGCTGTTTACGTTTGATGAATGTCATATGAATGAAATGATATCAAAAGATTTCAAATTGAAAACTACGTAGATAAATAAACATTATCATTTAATTAATCCGTTATTTATCTACACAATCCACACATACATGAACAATGAATGAACTGCATGTCAAGTGTTACTACTAAAAACACTTAGATAAAGGAAAATATAATCACTTTATCAGGTATTATGAATTGTATCTAAATGCATTTTCCATTTTACCTTCGCTCAAAAAATATACCTAGTTGTTTAGTTATACCTAGTGATGTGATTGAGTAACAAGTCTTTATCCGTTTTTGGGCAGACAGAACATTTGGGGTACATTACTTACTGCATAAAATTATGTCATAAGATATAAAAGTTTCTGTCCCTTTAAAATACAGAATTATTAACTAGAAAAACACAGACAAATTCATAAACAAAAACAAAGATGACAGTTGGATAAATATAGTTTATTAACATAATGATAATATTGTGTACTTATGGTTAAAAATATCTTTAAAGAAATAGAAAAGAAGTTAAATTAAAAATAACATATTTATTTAAATTAAAA
This sequence comes from Acrobasis suavella, assembly GCA_943193695.1. Taxonomy (NCBI): domain Eukaryota; kingdom Metazoa; phylum Arthropoda; class Insecta; order Lepidoptera; family Pyralidae; genus Acrobasis; species Acrobasis suavella. The sequence continues at coordinate 9,568,889 of OW971935.1, forward strand.
TTAGTTTAAGTACTTAATATCCATGAGAGATATTGTGTTATTCTCGCGTAACCACTGGGAAAAGTAAATCCACACCCGGCACCAAAAGAAGTTATCCCAATCTGAAAGAAAAAAGGGTATATGCATGATTTTTTTATGTCTTAAATTAATTATTTACATCTTTATAACATAGAAAAAAATATAAATAGGCTTTAAATAGTCAAGTAATTTTTTCAAAGTGAAATTTAAAACATTGAATAAATTTGAGCCATTCAAACGCCACCATTTTGCGCGTGCTTATGATGACGTCATTGGTTATGTCCTGTTTGTTTACTATAGTAGCGTTTCAGTTACTTAATACTTATTTTCAGTTTTAATTGCTAAAAACATCATGGAAGAAGTTAAGAAACCTTCTTACAAGTAATGTATGGTACCGAAATGTAAAAACACTACCATTTGTACACCAGATAAAGTGTTTTTTCGTATTCCCCGCGATGCAAAATTACGAAAACAATGGTGTAAGATGATAAAAAGGGATAATATATCTCTATTATCGGTTGTATTTTGTTGTGAAGATCATTTTACGTAAGTATTCTATATTTATGTACAGCTTAGAGTGAATTAGCTATTAAGCAGTAGAAGATTCGGTCTAAAACTAACCTAGTTCACAAGTTTACAAAAGTTCATTAAAAATTATATATAGAGCTTCATTATTCCTATTGCGGTTTTACGAAATTTTTCAGTTCCTACGGTCTGGTCTGGTAAAAGCCGATCTAGGGAATAGAATAGGCGAGAATCTGAATTATGTCAATAACTACATTGTAATTGCAGCTTTCACTCCTTTGTCCGTCCGTCCGTCTGTCTGTTTGTTTGTCTGTCTGTCACGAGGCTAAATTTCATGAACCGTGATGGCTAGAAAGTTATAGCTAGATAGTTATAAACATGTATTATGAGATACTAAACTAATGATTCTGTATGGTATAATAAATAAACATATAAGCCCGAGGCCCAGCGGCTTTAGTATGATGTTTTATCTGAGAGGTCTTTACGTATCTTCCCTCTGTAACGACAAGATAAAATTCATGAATGGACACGTAGTAAAATGAGTCGTCACACGCAGGCAGGTTTAAAACAGTGTTTCTAATGTCTGCGAAGAAAATATAATATTATAAATTAAAACACGGTTTTGTAAAACAATCATCATAGATAAATAATAATATAAGTATGTAATAATACCTAGAAAAAATATTGCAACCAAAGAGTATTTAAAATTATTCAAAAGAAATGTTATAAAAATGAATGTGCAACGGAACGTTTCAACTCATGTCGTACAACCAACATAAAGGAAAATACCACCGCCGAGTACGTTCGCATTCACCGCCGCCGGAGTGGTTGTAGGATTCATCAAAAGATGGCGCTATAGTTTCGTAATTAAATATATTTTTAAGTTTGTAAACTTCAATAATGCATTGTTTAAAGATGTTTGCCTACATTTAAATATAAAAATTAAATATGCATTTGATATTAGTTCAATAAAATAACTGTTTAAAATACGATTAAAAATGGTTTAATTGAGTCTTATGGTTATGTGGGTCTAGCAAATCGTCGACAAATTTACATGATTTCACGTTACCAACCGTCGAAATGTCTACTTTGACCTGTCAAAACCATGCTCGCACGGGAGTTAGGCATGAGATAAAATACGTTTTACGAATGAAAGTTATTTTGTCACTCAATTTTGTCTATGTTTGTTGCGATAAATTACGCGAAATGCGACAAATTAGAAGGATAAAATATGTCGCCGTAAGCATGCTTGCCTCGCTGGTAATCTCTGGTATAATCTTATCGCTGCGAGGTAAGTATGATTAGGGCGACAAATTTTATCCTTCAAATGATTCGCATTTCGCGTAACTCCCGTGCGAGCATAATTTTGACAGGTCAGAGTAGACATTTTGATGGTTGGCAACGTGAAATCGTGTAAATTTGTCGCCGATTTGCAAGACCCACATAAGACTCAGTTAAACCATTTCCAATCGTATTTTAAACAGTTATTCCATTGAACTAATATAAAATGTATATTTACATACTTAAATGTAGGCAGACATCTTTAAACAATGTATTATTGAAGTTTACAAACTTACTATAGCGCCATCTTTTGATGAATCCAACAACCACTCCGGCGGCGGTGAATACATACGTACTCGGCGGCGATTTTTTCCTTTATGTTGGTTGCACGACATGAGTTGAAACGTTCCGTTGCACATTCATTATATATTTTAACATTTCATTTCAATAATTTTTTTCTCTTTGGTTACAGTATTTTTTCTAGGAATTATTACGTACTTAACCCGTCAGCTTCCAGACGGTCGGATCCGACCGAGAGAACAATAGATAACAATGAGTTTGCAAAATTGCGATTGTTGACGGGTTAAATAAATCTTTATCTATCGTGCCTGTTTTAGAAAACGCGTGTTTTAATTTAAAATTATTATTTTTACTTAGCAGACATTAGAAACACTATTTAAAACCTGCCTGCGTGTAACGACTCATTTTACTACGTGTCCATCATACTAAGGCTACAGAGATATAAATTTACCAGTATTCGCCGGTTATTGCTGATAGTCGTCAAAGGTCCGCCAGAGTCACTGGCGCACACGCCGACACCCCCCGCCCCACTGGTGCATATACTCTCATCCCTGGAACCCGTTGCTCCATACCACAAGCCACATTCAGCAGGCGTGATGACTTGCACATCGACTGCGCGCAAAACCTGGTCAGGACCTATTTCTAAATCTGTAAAATTAAATTTTCAATTTGAGCTTAAAAATTTGTGCGTCCAAGTGGCATTCTTCTAATCCGCTAAAATTTTAACAACGGTTGCTAAACGATTAATAAGCTAAATGAGACTATTTCAATAAGATTGCATCTAAGTTTTTAACCAGACATTTTTCTCTGTTATTTATAATTTTTCTGATTATTATTATAATCAAAGGAAAAGAAAAAAATACCGTCAGGTGTAATCCCGTAGCCAGAAGTTACTGCCATCTGACCAGCAAAGTTACTGGAAACCTCTTGGAGATTTGGAAGAGATACTGGCTGAATTAAATCTAAAAATATAGTAGCCAATTTTAGATATAAGGATTACACGTATATTCGGAACTCTAGAATATAAATTTTAAATATAAACATGATGAGATCTAATTAAAAAACATTACTAATTATTATTAATTATATTCATCTAGATTATTCATCAGGCGCTTGCCAGCATTAATATGCTAGCTTTCTTAGAACCAAGTGGTTTGGCACGAGATGATGACAAGAGACCCGACGGAATGACCCTTGTGCCCTGGGAAATGGGTTGGCCGCTTGGGTGGGATGCTCATATGCGTTGACACACTGGCGTCGCCGCCTCATCTTTCAGCCACAGGGATCAAAGCGGGCTCAGCAGCTGCATCAACTGAAAACCTCAACCGGTGCAAATATTACAATATTTGCACCGGTTGAGGTTTTCAGTGGAAATTACTACATATTTGAGCCAGTTGGGGTTGGAACTTTGGGAGCGTGGTCGGCCATCAGCTCACCAATTATTCGGTGCTATCACAAGGCAACTTATTGAAGTTTCCCGTGACCAGAAGGCTAGTCTATATCTGGATCAGAAAATGAGCATTGCCATACAACGTGACAATGCTGCCAGCCTTCTGGGCACATTGCCGCAGGGTAAAGAATTACAGGGCCTTTTTGTCTTTATTTTAATTTTAAGAAATGTTAGTACCCTAGTACATATTTTTTTCGTTCTAATAAACCGCATCTTATTTAAAAAAATATTTCTTTTTAAATAACTTCTCAATGGTTGCTTGTGTAACAAAAATGTCTATGAGAAGAGTGAAGAAGATACAACTTCTCTGCTTCATTTGTATTCTGTTAACGTAAAAAGAATAAAATACGGAATTTACAAAAAAAAAAAAAACTGAAATATTCAATTCTATTTGTCCTAAATAGACCGATGAAAACACTGGTCTCATAACGCAATACAGCAATTAAGGGACCTGATAGCGCCCCCGCCAATAAAGTAAATCATGGTAAAGTCGTATTGAGTATACTTACTGGTAAACGTAACTGCAGGTATATAAATCATAGCAATATCATGAATATAAGAGAAGTCGTCTGGTGAGTAGCCAGGATGAGAAACAAAGTCAGTAGAATTGACTCGGTGACCTCCATGGAATACGAAATTGGTCCCTAAGGCCACGGTGTATAATGCTCCGACTCTCTGGCAGTGGGCGGCAGTGAGTATCTTTGCAGCGGAGATGATTACTCCGCTGCAGCATGACAGGAAGCTTAGTGGTATTTCTATCACGATACCGGCCTGAAAGCAAGAGAATAGTGTAAAATTTTTCTCAACTTAGCGTGTTTCCATTCGCTTTCCCAGCTGTTCCTGTCTCAGAACATGGGATGCGCTTTCCGGCTTTTTATACCTTTGAGATATGCATGCACCAAAACAAAATTAAACTTGTTAAAAGATTTCGAGTCTTTTACCGAGATCGTAGTTGTTACAGGAGATATTTGTACTTGGTCTTAGTCGCTTTTTACAATGTTTACAGAAAGAGATGGAGTTGATTTACTTTAGGCTGTAAATTACACGCCGCGCCGTGAGCGACTATGGTTAAGTGTATGAACAAGATTTCTTACAAGACCGATGATCAGAGCGCTTTTAGTTTTTTTCGAAACTTAAACTAAGGTAGATTAAAAGAAAGAACGAAAGAGTTGTGCGATTTTCTCACAATATTCCTACATCAGGCAATAAATGTAATCGTTATGTGCCAAAAATGTAGGTCATGTTAGGCATCAAACCAAAGCACTAAGGTCAATCGAAAGCCTATAGACCGTTGAGCTTGTTAAAAACGTCCGGATGAACATCACGATCAATTTACAGCATAGATTGTAGTGATGCAAAATGTGAGCGAAATATTCACAAACAAATAGGATCAGGTAACAAAGGATTTCTGGCAATCCTTCGTAAAAGGCGATGTGGCAAAATAATTACGCAGCGGAACCCCGAGCGCCGCAATTAAATTCGGCTATTTGTTTATTTTTATAAATCTTTTATGGACAGTAGGTAGATATAGGTGATAATATTTCATTTAAAGTGAAGTGTGTCGCAAATGATGCATGATCATCATTATTATCCATGTAATGCTACTTACACCTTAAAACTGTGGTACGTGCGTACTAGCACCTAATCTGTGACTATGATGAGCTCAGTATTGGAGACTTTAGGAAAATTAAAATATGCTGTTGGTGATACCTATAAAAAAAATAACATAACTGTCCGTATAAGTTAATGGGTAAACTGATTTTAAAAAAGTATCAAAGGTAAAAAAAAGGTAAGGTAAAAATCATGAAAGATATAGGTATATAAATAAATAAATATATAAGGACGAATCACATAGATTAAGCTAGACCCAAAGTAAGCGTAAGATTGTGTTATGGGATACTAACCCAACGATATTATATTTTATGATAAATACATATATAGATGTACACCCAAGACCCAGGACAATTTGAAAAAGGCCATTTTCCAACTTGCCCTGGCTGGGGATCTAAGCCAGAAGGATGGCCAGAGGCTCCGGATTGGCGGACTAGCGTGTTGACCATAACGCCACAGAGGTCGTCGTATATTTTGTTGAAGTCTCTGGTTCCGTACAAAATTATTTCAATTAATTTTTCAATGAAGTTATTCTTTATTGAAATAACTAACTTTGATATTTATATAAAAAAATCCTATATAACTATATAAAAACCACGGCTCATTACAAAAATCCGAGACATTATTTATTCAACAATTTACTCGTAGGTAGGTTTATATGATCGAACTTACGTAAACAAATTAAGTATGTACCTACTTATAGAATAATATTAAACTTACCTGGTAAGGAATTACCGAAATGTCGGTTATTGATCCCCCTGCTATTCTTTGCTTACTTATACCGTTTTTGATGATTTCGTCTTCTAACTGTTTTAACCTCTGTGCCAAAGGTTTTCCGATTTCTTCATGATAATCTCTGATTCTTATGTTAGCACTATGGACATAACTTGAAAGTAACAATAGAGCACATCCAATAAATTTCATTTTGAACTCAAAACGTAAGATTTTGTACATCCTATAATAACAGTAAAAACAAATCATATATATTTTATAAAAAATGACTCTTACGTTTGTTCAAGTTCATGACAACACTGAATAATAAGATATTGGTAAAAAACTTAATAATAAGCGGAACTGAGATAAGATAAGTATTGTTGTGGTAAGAAAATAATCCTCTAATCCCTAAGAATCAAATCCCAGGTTGCAAAGTAATGTGTAAATACAATTTGCGTATAATTTTTTTCGATTGTCGTGTAATATTGATGCTTTGTACATGTATGAGTAAGTAGTAAAATAAGTATTATATTATTGCGTCACCTGTTAAAATAGTATTACAAATAAACATATTTACTTTTTTAGGGTTCCGTAGTGTATAAACGGCATAGTTTATCTATATTACAATAGATGGCGTTGTACAAAAATAGATCTGGATGTGGGTATTTTTGTATAATTTAGGTATATCGTATCTTTATCATCAGGCTACCAAAGCAACCGATATAAACAAGTGAACTATCAAAGGTGTTTTACTACGGAAGTTTCCTGGGGATTTGTATATGGTCCTCGATAGCAAATGAAGACGCTATGCGACTGAAGACGAGAGTTGTGACGTCTATGGAAACATTTAATTTGCACATTATCTTATATATGTATATGTTATAAAATATAGTATCGTTGAGTTAGTATCCCATAACACAAGTCTGGAACTTACTTTGGGGCTAGCTCAATGTGTTATTTGTCCCTATATATTTATGAACACGGAACGGAAGTAAGGTGACGTCATAAAACTTGAGGATATGACGTATGGTAATTTGACAGAACAGAAACTGTAAGTATATGGGTATATTCCTGGATCAAAAATAAATTATTTTGTACTGACAAGAAAATAAATCGTCGCGAAATAATATCAATTGTCTTTGAACATGCCCCTTTTTAACGTGATTTCAGATTTATTATTGAAAAAAAAAACTTAATTAGAGCGCAATTTGATTCCAAGAAACTATGACGTCATCTGCCTGTATTACGAGTACATACAAATACCATAGGAAATGTTTGTTTTGACGTTTAGAAAAAAGTATCTGATTTGACTTGTTGGAAAATAGCGGATGGAAAATGTAAAAAATTGGAAATTTGGTTTCTTAAAATTTATAGATGTATGGATAGACTAGTAAAAATTTTAAAAATTAGATTGGGACTTAGAATATTTGAAAAAAAAATGGAACAGACGGGGAACTTATGCCCAATTTTACTTTTTTAAATAAATGAGGATTCGCAGTATCATGCTTTAAGAAAAAAGCTAAAAAATATTTTTCATATTTCGATAAATGATCCTTGGTGAAAGTTGTGCAATTTCACTCCCTCTCCCATTTCACCTACTTCAACTTCTTTCTTTTCAATTTATGTTTAACTTTTGTACTAGGTATACATAGTCTGTGAGTTTGACCAATAAGGGAATGAAGTTTATCATTGTGTAATCTACTCATAAAGCCCTTTATTTGATACCGCACATGGTATGTTTATTTATGAAATATTTTTTCTCTGTATCGCCGACGTCACAGTTTCTACCCTCCATTTTCGTACTTGTCATCCCAGAGATTTGTATTCACGACATCATACTGAATGCACAAATAGAAAATATACAGAAAATCGATTACTAGACAACTTTTGGGCTAATAGCCGACGATAAACACGTTCAAGTTTATCGTATAAAAAAGTAGTTCAGACAAAAAATTTGAGTCTTAATAAGAATTACAACAAAAAAATCTAGTAATTTTTTTTGATACAGCTGATATATGAGATGTTTTAAGTTTTGAACCCCCATATTTCCGCCATTTTTAAATATTTCAAAAAACTAGATTTTTGTATATAATTACCGAACCTGCTCACAAAATTTCATGAGAATCGGTTTAGAAATGCGAACTGTAGGCGAAAACAGACAGACGGACAAAAGAATTTTCGGCCAGTCGAAACTGAGATGCTTCGTTCGCTTCGCTTGCTCGGTCAGTGAGATATGTTGACTGTATGATTCCAAAGGAGGGTTGACGTCTGGCAGGCGCTTTTAAAACTATAGCCAACTGTTATGGCTATTTCTTCTCGATTTGCATAGTCTTCGGCATCCTTGAGTAACTGTTTTCTTCCATGTTATATTTGGAGATGAAAAAGCGGGAATGCGCACCCCGGGCTTCGAAGCACGCGTTAAGATGATGAAGAAGATGATTATTTTCCGAATAAAATAAAATTAGTTATTAACTGCTTTTACCGTACTTAGAGAAATTACTACAAATTCGGAAGTGCAGTAATAATGACGTCTAATAGAAGTGGCGGTAACATAAAGCCGCGGTTTAACTGCCGCCAGCTGTGTCTCCGAGCTAGGTTTATCGTTCTACTGCGAAGACAATTTGTTCTAACTACTTCAACTTTGTAATAGATTGAGTGCTAGATATGAACAACGTTTACAACGTTGTTCATATTTGTATACATTGGTGTTTTTCTTTTGGAAGTAAGATTTTCGTGGCATATCCCTACGTCATCGTATTCATAAAAAATCTTTTTAAATCATTCATATTTTAAGAAATGTAGACCTTTAATTTATTTAAAAAAATCAGAGCTTCAGATATTAGTTCCATTTTACTAATGAAATGATTATGGACTGCATATTATATTATATGAGTTCGATTTTGACCAACCACTTTTACTTCTTTTTCTCGTGTCGAAAGCTCAAAATCAAATAATTTTTTTTTCTCTCCAATAAGTTACTGAAGAAACCTATATTGGTAAGTCATTGATAAGAGGAATAAGGAAAATAAACCGGATGAAAATAGACAGTTGACACATACTTCAGGGGATAAGTAACTGGTCCCGTCAATAAGGACAACTTTCCCTACAGGACCTTATATGAGATCTTAAAACTATCGATATTCAATTAGAAGTTGTTCAGTCAATATGACACACTTTTATTTGAGAAAGAATTTTTTTTTGAGACCCCATTACCTATTATTCCCTAAAGTAACTCATATTGACGATTGACTGAGTCATCCCTTAAAGTATTATGTTTATTATATTTTGAAAGTCGGTTAAAAATGTGTATCTAAACAGTAACGTAACTACCATAGACAGTCTGATGACTGATCGACAAATATTATGACCATTAGTCATCAGAGTACGTTACTGTTTAGATACACATTTTTAACCCACTTCCAAAAAGGAGTAGGTTATCGAATAGTCACGATCTTTTTAAGCTATTGCATAGCTTTTATCGCGGGCCTCTGGCGCGGCAACCGAATCAAGGAATTTCGTAACGAAAATTATACCTAACACTCGTCTAACGTCGTTAGTTAACATAACATAGTCGTTAGAAATTCGTTTTACGTCGTTTCAGTTCGGAAGACTTCGGCACGGTGCTTGTATGCGTGCGACTAGACGTATGCGTGTAGAGAGTTGGACATTATTCGAATAAAAATTTATCTAGATAATTATTCGAATAAAAATGTTTCCCTAGCCTTCCCCTAGCCTAAAATGTGAGCCATTTGTGACTTGGAGGGACGCCAATAAACCCTTATTATTAGTTACTTATTAAAAGTTACTTAAATTCAAAAGAATTTTAAGTAAATTAACTCATAATAAACTACACTACGTAGATAATCCAGCCAGATACGTGTAGTAGGAAATACCACAGGAACTTCGATTCTTCATAAAGTCATCATCATTTAGTTCTTCTCTACATAGCTATTATGTTAGTATAAGTAGATGTATATGCGTGTATTGTATAAAAAGATATTCATTCTGATATTTATATATATAGGTATATATTTTAATAAATTATATATTATACTGTAATATATAGTAATATTTAATAATGTTAGTATTGTATTGTTTTTTGCGCTGCATAAGTTTATCAATATGGTTGAGTGGAAGAAAAGTTGTGAAATTATATTTGTACTTTATAACAATAAAGTTTGATAAATAAATAAAAAGACATAGCAGGATTTCAGAATATTGAAGGGTTTCATTAATTAAAATCAGTTTGAGTATTTGGCCAAACATTCAAATGAGAAGGGTTAATTGGCGAACAATAGGCAGGAATAATGTTACACTAATTACAACCGATGAATGGTAACAGTATAGGCAGTGATTGCCTGCTAATCTGGCTCGATAATCCTGGTATGTTTCCCTTGATACCATACCCAGAAAGTGCAATAATGACTATGTTCCGTTTCTTGTACGAGAATAAAAATGTTCTGTTTCGTATTACTAATGTTTTAACTGGTTTAACGTTCTTATTTCAAAAGTTTTTTCAAGATGTGCCATAAAATGTATGATATCAATTAATTTTTAAAAGTTTTGCATATAAATAACTTATATAACATTATTTTTATCTGATTAAACAAATGTATGAGTTTATGAAGTTTGCGTTGCGAATAGTAACAAATGTACGTCATATTACTTTATCGTGTATTTGTAATTTTGTGCATTAAGAAGTTTCACGCACGCAAGAATGAAGTAATATTACATTTAAAAATAATTGTTCCTTTTAATAAGGCACAAATGTTTTCAGTTCACATGTTGAAGCTGTACTATACGGGATCCCTTTTTTTTAGGTTAAAAGTTCCTTTTTTTCTGTTAGGTTCAAGTTATTTTTTATGACTATCTAGAACAACTGTAAGGGCAGAAGAGAAGTAAGGTTCAAGTTATTTTTTTTGGGGACTACCCGGATTAACTGTGAGGGTATTCTCTACCCACGATATTAAGTGCCTACGCATTTATTAGAGCAATAATGTTTTTAACACTTTAGGAGTCAGATATTTATTCGGCGTATTATGCCTATAAAACTTATGCCTAATTTTATTTAGGCTTTACAATAATATACCTACTTAAAAACAGTTATGCTTATAGCTTTTATGCTTAAAAATTTGTGCCTTAAAAGTTTAGCCAAATGAATATTGTGCGTAACTATCATTAGGATAAGTAAAAGTATGCCATTTTATATTATGACATTAAATTTTATGCAAAAAATTAGGGAATCGTGCTATACCTGGAATGTTGCCCACATTCATACATACACTATCACGTCTTTTTCTCAATGAGGGAGACAGAGTTTGGGTCTTGCGATAAGGATGACTGCCCGCATCGTCTTTAAACATATTTCACCTTTTTGCTTACCAAATGGTAAGTACATTCTAAGTATTTTCTTTTCTCCCAGACCAGCAGGGAAGAAATGTTGTCCAAATGAACATAAAACTTTGTTACTCTGAAGGACCGCATAACCCGGTACAAGTCATGTACAAGTGGAGCTTACTCCACAGGATCAAGAGGAACAGGAATTTTTGCTTCGTCTCGTTAAACCTCAGTAATATTTTCTCAATGGGGATTTTTCGAGGGTAAAGCTAATAATACAGTCCATTTTACTCCATAACTACGAATTCTTAATAATAAAATAAATTCAATGGTTTGTTATTGTCCCCGGGTTCATGTTATGGTACATTAATTGAGGTTACTGAGGTAAAAATGTTAAGGATGTTTAAGCTTTTTGGAAGTAGCGATTTTGTTTTAACAATGTACAATACATATATAGCTTCCAAAATACTGAACATGTATAATTATATATACTCTTTAGTAACAGTCATTAAAGATAACTGGGCTTTCCGGTAAATATATAAACTTGAAAGAAAGTTTTCCATACTGATGGTCAAAAATTAATGACGTACTTTACGTCATAAATTTTTGACCATCAGTATGGAAAACTTCTACACCCTTATATTTTCTTCCAAGTTCATATTTCGACGTCATAGTTAAGGATGATTGCTTTAAAATTCAATATTTAACTCAAATACTACATACATATTAAATTTAAAAATGAAATAAAATAATGCTAAATAGAGTACGTAACATTAAATAAGTACTACACCTGTGTTTAAATGAGATCCAAGCGCAGCGGCGCAAAGGTGGAAAAGCTCAATTACGTGTCGTGGCCGGACGTGAAAAATTAATGTGTGCCGTAATGGCCGCCTGTCAGAGACCGATCGCCGACCGGGTATGCCCAGCTACCATCCGTTTTGCTAGCAATTATATCAAAACAACACACGTGTTACCCGGACCGGTTTTTCTAGCACAAAAATTTAAGCGATTACATTTTCGGATGTAATTCATACGATAAAATTATTTATGTTGGTTTGGACATTCCTAACCTAAACATTGAAAGTGTTTTTTTAATGTTTGTGTGACCAACACCATAACTTGGGTCAGATTTTCAATGTATATGACATAGCTTAATAACAGCTACCTATTGGTGACATCTAGATTCAAAGGTTTAACGTGCTTTCTAAAGCACGGCGGACCTAAAGATATATTTGCCACTTATTATCACTCATCCAATTGGCGACTACACCACGAGTAGCTTAAATGGTGAAGGCGCTAGTGATGAGTATCTACTTTTGCAGAGCCATCATTCTTTTACAAAGTACTTAAATAATTAAATATGCAGTCTATATTATATATAGTATATAGGTGTTTGGCTCCAAGCGCAGCGACGCAAAGGTGGAAAAGCTCAATTACGTGTCGTGGCCGGACGTGAAAAATTAATGTGTTCCGTAATGGCCGCCTGTCAAAGACCGATCGCCGCCCGGGTATGCCCGGCTACTGGCCGCTTTACTACCAATTATATCAAAACGACACACGTGTTACCCGGATCGGTTTTTCTAGCACCGAAATTTAAGTGATTAACGTTTGGAATGTGGTTCAGAACGTTAACCTAATTCGAGTTGGTGTTACTTAATGTGAAAAAGTTTATTCGTTTTGAGCTTGTTTAGATTTGAGCAAACCTTTCATTCATGGTCATTCCTTAGCTTGCATTTTGGTAATTTCTTAACCACATTTCCTAGATTTTGCAGATCTACTGGAACTAGCACCATCACTTATCATTAAGGTTAACCAGAAATGAATTGAAAAGGGAAAGCAAAACTTCACTAAAACATAGAATTACTCCCAATCTTGCCAAACTTGTTAAGCTATTTACTTATATGGCTTAAATACAAAGTTTTAAGAATTTCTGTAATGTTTTTATGTTTAATAGTCAAAAATAAATACATACAAACATGCGAACGCCGTAATGCTCTAGTAGATTTGCTTATACTTTTTCTAATTAAGACGGACTTGTACTAAAATTATAAATTGTAACGAGTAGGTATGGGTAAATTTGTTTTTATCTTGCTTGTTTTTGCCATAAGTTACAGGAAAAAATCGGCACCATGTTTTAATCTGGTTTTCTGGGATAAACATAAATAAAAATTAAAGCATTTATACCTCCACTAGTTTTTGCCCGCGGCCTCGCTCGCGTAGGGGTGTAATTTATCAAAATCCTTTCTTTGGGGATGCTTACGTCATAGTAGCTTTATGCATGCAAAGTCTCAGCCCGATCGGTTGAAAATTGACAAAGTTTCATACAAACTGTCATCCCCTATTTTATCCCCTTGGGGGTAGAATTGATCAAAATCCTTTCTTAGAAGATGGTTACGTCATAACATCTACCTGTTTGCCAAATTTCAGCCCGATCCGTCCAGTGGTTTGGGCTGTGCGTTGATAGATCACTATGTCAGTCAGTCAGTCACCTTTGAGTTATATATATTTAGATTATCTTTCTTATGACGTAACATTACTTAAATAAAAATTACATAAAAATCTTATAGCCCAAACAATAAAGCACATACGCAGGTTTATCCGACGTTAATGTAATGAATACGTGACTTATCGTCAAGTCGCGGGCTAAAACGGCGTCACTCTTAGCCCGAATACTTGCCACTTCCAGCCATTGACGATCACATTAGTACTTAAGCTGTTATAGGACAATAGACTGCAGTAGTTTTTTTTTTATATAAAAAATGTACGATTATTTTTGTGATGTTGCAACATTCTGTAATTGAAATCTTTTCTACTTGTGCTGCCATTTTTTAAACCCGAAGTCACTAAATGAACAGTTTTTTGTATGGAAAACCCGTTCGTTATAAAAGTGACTCCGATTTAAAAATGGCATTTCTGGGCTTGGTCGCAATAAACACATCGTCTTGGAGCGCTTTTTTAATTATAGCAGTAAAAGACCAAAAATGACAGTCCACACCAGCTCAATATCTTCATAGTCAATATTAAATAAAAAAAATAAAAAAAGAACTGACACAGCTATTGACAGATCCATCAAGATTTTGGAGAGCAAATACCTAATTTGCTCTATGTGGGTTCAACATAGATAAAAATTCTTTTGCATTTTACTAAAAAGTCAACCCATGTATACCTTAGAAATATTTGTTAAGAAAATCCAAATAATGTTTCGAAAGTTGTATCTACCTAAAATTTTAGTAATGATATGAAAAAAATAAAAATCTCATTTAATATTATTCAATCTTCGATTAGAGCAGTTGTGTCACAATCACATATAACGCGCATTAATACAGTGCAGTGAAAGTGCTAACGCATCAAACCAAAGTCACGTATCTTCGGCCGGCCGCGACGACCTACATCGGCGAGTCATTGCATTTGGTATGATTACGTTTAACGAGTAATTGTTAAGGCGACGTTCTCATCCGTCTTGACAATGAATACTCCTTCCAAATCTATTCAGTTAAAAACTGAAACGGAACGTTATCTCTACGACCATTTCAAAAATGAGCAGGAAGAAAGGCTTAAACAGCAGAGCCTTATAGAAGACCTAAAAAAAGAAATTGTGACTCTCCAACAGCAGTTACAAAACGTCATTGAGTCTAAAGCTGTGACCCCAGCAGCTACTAATGCAGAATCCTCTACGGTGCACGCTGAGTACAACACCGACGAGGACGAGCTAGCCAAAGAGACAGAGTGTATAAGAACGAAATCTAGAAAGAAAAGAAAATTGAACACGTCACCCATGCTCTCACCCCAAGAAAAAGAAACACCTAAAGTAGAAAAAGTAAAAAAAGTTCCCCCTCCACCTCCCATCATAGTAGATGAGGTAAATAACTACCAAAACTTTTACGACTTCTTGACACAAAGTCAGCCTGAAATCACCTTTTCAATTAAGATATTGAATGGTGATAGCGTCAAAATTAATGCGTGTAATGTAGACGCATACAGGGCCGTAACGAAGCTTTTATCAGCGAATAACTTTCTATGGCATTCCTATGAAAATAAGCAGCAAAGACCTATTAGAGTCATGGCAAAAAAGTTGCCTTCAACATGTAAGCCGGAGAGAATCGTAGAAGATCTCAAAGCAAAGGGCTTACAAATCGAAGACGTAGTAAACAAACTGAGATGGAAAAGCAAAGAACCACTAAATATGTTCATGCTGACCTTCAGCAACAAAGAGGATATTGCTAAAATATATCAAATAAAACACATACTAGGGTGTTTGATTGACATATTACCCCTGAAAACATCGAAACTTATTCCCCAATGTAAAAGGTGTCAGGCTTATGGTCATACACAAATGTATTGTGCTAAAGAGCCAAGGTGTGTAAAATACACGGCCGGGAAAGCACTTAACTAAAGACTGTAAAAAAGCAGCAACCGAGAAACCAAAGTGCGTGCACTGCGGAAAAGATCATCCGGCTAACTACAGAGGTTGTATGATAGCCAAAGAAATGCAGAAAATAAGAAATAAAACTGCTAAAAAACCTGTAGTCAGTCAAGATAAGGAAGCTCCAACCAATCCGCAGAGAGCAAATAATAAGCCTGTCTTGACTATAAGTACTCGTACAAACGTTTCTTATGCTCAGACTGTAGCAAAAAAATCAATGAGCTCTCAACGCAAAGAGCAAGTCACCCCTAATGAAAATAAGTTGGACGAAATACTCAAGCTTATGACTTCATTTGATGAACGTCTGAAAAAAATTGAAAATAGAACCAAGATCGCTTTTCCCAAAAACAAATAATGAATAATCTTAAAATTATGGCGTGGAATTGCAATGGGTTACTTAAACACAAAAATGAACTGCAAGTAGTCCTAGATATGGAAAATATTGACGTGTGTTTAGTCTCCGAAACACATTTCACTTAACAGTCATACATTACATTTAAAGGCTATAAGGTTTACTATGCATTGCATCCAGCAAACAAAGGAAGAGGCGGCAGTGCTGTGATCATCAAGGAAAACATCCAACACCAAGAATACCTTAAACATAAAATACCAGCTTTGATATGAACTCAGATCACTCAGCCATATACTTAGAAATAAGTGAGAAAGTTCTGAGTAAGGAAACAAATTTATCTCTAGTCAATAAACATACTGATTGGCAGAGTTTTAAAATTGAATTAGATAGCAATATCGAACTTAGAGTACCATTAAAGACTCCCGAGCAGCTTAATATAGATCTTGAAAAGTTTGTTACTCTAATACAACGGACTGCATGGAACAACACTCCTAAGATAAAAAAGAAAGCTGTCAGAAATGTATATCCAATAGAAATTAGAGAACTCATCACAGAAAAACGAAAGCAAAGAAAATTATGGTACCAAACCAGGTCACCAGAAGACAAGAGAAAATTAAATAACCTGAACAAAAAACGAGTAATCCAGAATCATGTTGATGAGTGTACAAATACGTACCTTCAAAAGCTTACCAGTGACCGTAGCACAGATTACTCACTTTGGAAGGCCACAAAATATTTAAAACGCCCCATCAACCACATCCCTCCCCTAAGAATGGGATCTGGAAGGTGGGCAGTTACTAATGAACAAAAAGCTGCTAAGTTTGCTGATCATCTAGAGGATATTTTTAAACCAAATGAAAGTCAGGAAGTAAATTATGAGGCCGAAACTGATGTAATCAGCGATATTAATGATGAACAAGACAACATAAAGCTT
Source organism: Acrobasis suavella (assembly GCA_943193695.1). Taxonomy (NCBI): domain Eukaryota; kingdom Metazoa; phylum Arthropoda; class Insecta; order Lepidoptera; family Pyralidae; genus Acrobasis; species Acrobasis suavella. Next base: position 9,585,834 of record OW971935.1, read on the forward strand.
GTGACACCGAATGAAGTCTTACGTGAAATAAAACAATAACTCAATCCAAATAAATCGCCTGGATTTGATCTAATATCAGTGGAAATACTAAACAACCTTCTTAGGAAAGCTCTAATTAAACTAACAAATCTGATAAATGCTGCATTGAGACTTAGGTATGTACCAGACTTGTTGAAAATAGCTGAAGTTATAATGATAGCAAAACCTGGAAAACCACCAAATGAAACAACGTCTTATAGGCCAATATCCTTGCTTCCTGTAATGTCAAAACTGTTCGAAAAACTGTTACTTAAAAGGCTTAAACCTATAATTGAAACGAGAAATCTTATGCCTGAACATCAGTTTGGCTTTAGAGAAAAACACTCTATAATTGATCAGGTACATAGGATAACTAACATCATTGAACAGTCTCTAAAAAATAAAAAAAGTTTGCTCAACTATCATTCTAGATGTAGCACAAGCTTTTGACAAAGTGTGGCATGAAGGCCTTATTTTAAAACTCAAAAGAATGCTTCCCAAAGACTTTGTAGAGATACTAACGTCTTATATAACCGATAGAGCCTATAGAGTGCGACCAGATCATGCATACTCTGAAGTTAAGGAAATAAAAGCTGGAGTACCTCAAGGAAGTGTGTTAGGTCCGGTCCTGTACCTATTAAACACCTGCGACATTCCAGAACTAGAAGAAAATACTATTGCGACCTTTGCTGATGACACGGCTATTATGGCAGTTGAAAACAGTCATGCCGAAGCAGCAGAGAAGGTCCAAGCAGCTATTAATAAAGTTCGCAACTGGACAAAGAAATGGCGAATTAAACTAAACGAATCAAAATCTGTCCACGTCAACTTCACAAACAAAAATGATGACTACTGTCCAGTCTACATAAATGGACGGCAGGTGCCATATGAAAACACTGCTAAGTATCTTGGTATGACACTCGACGCGAAGCTTTGCTGGAAAGCCCACATCAAAAAGAAAAGAGAGGAACTTGATATAAGATTCCAAAAGATGTACTGGCTGCTTGGAAGGAAATCTGCATTGTCAGTAAATAACAAAATGCTACTTTATAAACAAGTCCTCATGCCAGTATTGTCTTATGGTATACAGTTATGGGGTTGTACCAAACAAAGTAATATTGAAATAATTCAACGCTTCCAAAATAATGTACTGAAGGCCATTGTGAATGCGCCCTGGTATATAAGAATCGACGATCTACACCGGGACCTTAACATGCAGACCGTCAATAAAGTTATCAAGAAATACGCCGAAGCACATGAGTATAGACTGCTTCACCATGTGAATGTTGTGGAATCCAGCTCCTCGACAACACGGACATAGTGCGACGTCTCAAAAGAACTAAACCTTTTGAACTAGTGTAATTTTAAAAAATACAGTTATATTATAGTGCATTGATGTGCCAATAGAGACACAAGAAAAGTGCCTTCCCCATAATAGAGACAGTAAGAAAAGTGCCGATGGATACATTCTTAGTCAATAACGTATAAAACTAGGTGAATGTTAAATTACTTATTAGTCTGAGTTAAGGCTAGATTGTAATATTATTAGCGTACTTATTTACTTTTGTAGGTACGTTAAGAAAAAGAATAAAAAATTTAATAAGACAAGGCTCCATATAGCAAATAATAATGTAAGGATCATTAATTCATATCATCTATATAACTTTTACATATACTACAAGTTGTTTACGTCGGACGAGGAATGCTGCCCTGCCGTCATACAGTGCAAACCATTAGGGAGGGTAGAAACAATTATTTTGACCAATTCTAACTCGTAGATATTAGTACTAACAGTTTTGTGTTCCTTTTTTGGTAATCGTTTAGATTCAAAGTGGGAAAATTGGAATATTGCTAAAAAACATAGATCAGTGTGTCGATTTTACTCATGGTTGACACATTGACCTAAGCACAAATGAAAATGCGTAAGTAAAACTTGTATGCCTAAAAATTTATATCAAAAACCTTATTGTTCTTATTCAGTATAAAAATATATCAGTAAGTACTTAAATTCATTGTATGTCAAGTGGTAGCAAGTAGGCTGTCTCTTTACATTACTAGATTGTTAACTTTAGTGTCTTGACAAAATTACGCAATACCATACAGTACGTCTACCTTATAAGTAACTGTAAATAAATAAACTAAATATTAAGTTGACAAAATATATAGAATGTATTTTCAGTAAATTTCAGAAAAATTTCAGAAGCAAGTATTTGGGTTAATTTTATTATTATTTTTTATTAATTTGTTTATTAAAACACACGACCGTTAAATTTTTTTTTTAATTACAGAAAATAAACTTCTTATACGTACATCATAAGTATAGGTATTATATTTTGTATTTGTATCAAAAAAGAAACTAACGAAATGTAGGTACTTATTTTTGTCGTTTCTTGAAACTATTTCATCACTGTCCTTTCGCTGTTTTGTTGGAATTGAAGCAAAGTAAATTTAGTTTCACTCTTGTTTTATTACTTTTCTGTAGAAGAAAACATTTTGCTTATTGCATTTTTTAGTTTTTCTAAAAAAAAGGTAAACTTTTTGTATCAGATAATTTTCTTCTTTATTTTAGTATAATCATTTTCATAAAATGTGTTGCTTATATATTACAACATTTAAAATAATAACTAATTTAAAATATATAAATGCTATTTAGATACAAATATTTTTTTCATGCATATACCCTATTAGGGTATATGCATGAAAACAATATTTGTTATCTAACCAGTTTTTCCATAAATATTCAAAAGTAAATTACGAACAGTGAAAACAAAATAAGAATTGGTTAAAAAACGAACGAGATATAATAATTTTACGAAAATATGTCTATCTCATTCGCAAAAACGCCATTTTCTATTAAAAATGTATAGACGATGTGGACTTTGACGTCACCAGTCCATATCGGACTTCTCTTTCTAATTGAAACTTTAAAGTATCACATGTCCGTCGCTGATTAACATATTTTATAAATTCTTTCATATTTGTTTACTGTGGTAAATAAGGATTTTATTAAACAAATAAAAAAAAAACGTGCATATTCCCTATTAAAAAAAAAAAAAACTTTACACTTATATGGTAGCTACCATTTAAGTTTATAGTCTTATTAATGTATGTTAGGTTTTAGTTAAGTATGCATATGTTGTTAAGTCTGTATGTATGTGCAATAAGAAAAATATTTATATTAATGCAACTAAATCTGCTTTCAAAATTATACCATGCCAGTCATAGTTACTTGTAAGAACAATCTCTAAGAACCGCCAAACCACGAATAAATATTGCTTTCTACTACTAAATATTCTATTTCAAAACAGCATCAGAAGAATATCAATTTGCTGAGTAACATTCGAATGGTTAGATGGCGTGGCGCGTGATCCCAATAACAAACTACTCTGAACAGATTTTGAAGAAACAACTTTACTTTACGCGACACCGATAGGGTTAAAGTTTGCGGCTTATGCAGACACTTCAGGGACCGTGAAATATACTATTTATATTAGCCGTCGTACGTGTGAAAAAGGTAGCCTGTTTGTTTGAAATAACTTCATTGTACCTTCTATTCTTTACAGCCTAATCAGTCCACTTGTGGACTAAAGGCCCAATTAAGGGAGGATTTGTTCATAAGCACCATGCTGGGCAGATGGATTGGTGATTGCAGAGTAGATGGTATACTTAAATTCTCTGCCCAGAGGACGTTGGTGTCCGTTCTCTGTTACCTATATATACAGCTATACCACCCATAGACACTTGTGGGAGAGGAAAGAGATGATACATTTCTTTTCTGCCGTCACCACACAAACCACAGGCACTATAATTTGTTTTAGAAAAAATATATCAGTTTTTCATACATATATACTTACTACTATAAAACATGGCCGGGCCGACTATGCGAAAAAATGTTATTAACAAATAGTTACAAAAAGCGATTTTAATCGAAAAATTCAGTCAGGATTCCATTTAAAAAATTATCTTTTGCCTTTTGCATCGGCTCTCCGATCTAATTACGTTCAGACGGGACATTTTATTAATGGAATAATCCGATAAGCTCTTTCTAGTGCATTTTGTTGTAAGTACATACGCGATTCTTACTTTTTATTTGACAGTTGTAATTTCGAAATGAATGCAAAGTGCGAAACTTACTTTAATTTCCTCCTAGTTAGCGACTTTGACAAATACCTACAAACTTTGAACTACAAAAATCCATAATAATGTTTTAATATTTTTCCAAACGGAACGGAAGGTCGAAGGTAGTATTTAAGTAATAAAGGTGGACCAGCGACATTAATTGGCGCCCAACAAACGTAGGTAACACTAATTATGGAATACTACCGCGTTCTCTCCCCATTCACAATAAGTTAGCAAAGCCGTAAAACTATCCGACAGTAGGTATTAATTAGACGATTACCCTTCCCCGGGAGGATTGGAGGGCCGCTGGAGCAAATGATACCGTCTTATTTTACTGAGGGAAATAATTGTTAGAATCGTCGGACATGCAAGCAAAAGGGATTCGTTTTTCGAATCAGTATTTCGTGTAGACATTTTCGTCGTGGTGCAGGCTTACTTGTCATGGTGTAGGTTAGATTAAAAAAAAACAGGATTGGCTTCTAACACTTAGATCAACACTGTGCCAGACTTTCAAAGTTTTTTACTTTACACGATTTATGATGCTATTCGTTCGACTATTAAAAAGAAAACCCGTGTAGCATTTTAAATAATTTGATAACTAAATAATTTATTGTAAAAATGTATCTAGGTGCCAGCAAATTTATTGCTAACCGGTAAACATTAGATTACTTTTTAATTATTTGATATGTAGCTGTTATCGTATAAGAGTATCGTTTGTTACAGACAGTTGTTAAGAAAGTTTAGATAAACGGGTGTCTGCCAAAAGTGGCCACAATGAGTTTTAAAGTAAGAAAGGTTCACAAAACACTTTCAACAGTGTGGTGACTGTATGTGTATCTTCTATGGTTTATGTAGCTGGGTTGGACAGGATTTTTAGAATTTGTAGGTATATAGGTCCCTCAACTAATGTTTTTGGTTTAATTCACGTAAATATAGATTTATCCCGCCTAACTTCTATTTCATAATTTTCAATAAAAATTGAATAAACAAAGCCTTCAGATTTTACGTGCTTTGTTGGTTTTGGCTCAAGATCTTTATTCATTCTTATAAAGAAATATTACAATTAACTTACAGAGAATGATCCTTATGCAATAATGTACTTATAAAAAGTTTGATTACAAAATGATCTTCTGTGCGCATACACGACATTAAAATATAACATTGTTACAATACGCACTCAAAAACACTTACAACATTTTGGTTCTTCTGTGAGCATAAACGGCATTAATTAAAATTGTTTAAATGTATACGGACAAACATAAAAATATTATTATAATTTATTATTCAGGTATTTCAATAATTCTCATCGACCGACAGGGCGACTATTGCTTAACAAAGCAGTAGTACAAATACATATCAATAGACAAATATAATAAAAACAATCAATATATTTGTTTATTGATATTAATTTGTAACTGGCAGGCAATTCAATTTCATTTCATGATAAAGTAATATTGGGTGATTTCGGAAAATGTAACATAGTTAAATGATTCAATAGGGATTTTCCTTTTATGAGCTATAGACTAACACCGTCCAAAAAGAGAGTTTGTGAAAATGATTAGGTTGATTTTTATTAAAAACTGCTTCAGTAAAGACATCCTCCAAATTACCAAACTCGTTGGTAACGATTTTGCTTGATTGTTTATTTAAAATGATTTTCAATGGTGCGGGTGTCAGAAAAAGCAGTTGGAAAATTTAATCACAGAGCTGTATAGATTTGTGAGCAAATAATAAAGTACCAATTTAACTTATAGAATTTAAATTATAAAGTATCAGAATTTAAAATTAGTTTGCCAAGGGACTCGTAGGCAAAAGTTATATAATAACAACATCTAAATAACACATCTAACAGTTTACATGCTAACGTAATGTAGTAGATAAATATTTATTTCGTGTATGTTACACGAGTTGCAATGCATTGTATTAAGTTATGGACAAACTTGTTCCTCGTTCGGACGGTGTATGGCAAAACCTCTGTCTGCATGTAAGGCTGGGCTTACAATAACTGCATACATTTTTGTCAAACCAATAATATGGCTACAAGTTATCGCAAGTGCATGTACGCCTTGTAAAAATCACTATCCACAACTGAACATGTATTGTTCAAATCGGTAGTGGGAAACATCGTTAAAAGATAATTGGGTTAATTGGTTAAAATAAATTAATATATGAATAAATTAAAACGTCTCAAAATATTGATCATATTCATTTTCAACATGAGTTTAGATTAATTAATGCAGAAAACTTATATTAAGAGCGAAAATATATGACGTCACGGATGTGATTTTCATACACATACGAAAGATATTTTTTTTGACGTTTAATTAATAGTGTCTAGTTTGACTTTTGACATTCAGAGGATTGGTAACGGCGTAAGTAACTTGATCAATTATTATCCGATAGCGTCCTACTAAATTAGTAATTATGTGAAATTTATGTTTCGTCAATGAGTCAGTGTGAAATAGATTTTTATATTATACCGATCTTTATATTAATTCTGTACCAATGCGCAATGCGCATATTATCAAGTCGTGCCCTATGCCTACGCACTATTTAGTTAAAAAAAAGAGCGCAAGCAGTGTTTAAATATTATGATATATAAAATGACTAAAAATACTATGATATAAAACTGCTGTTGTACGTGTAAGTTGTTGTAAGAAACTCAATTAAATCGGCAACTTCATCTCTGGTGTGAAATAGACTTTATTGAAGCGCATACCAGTCCGACGCTGTGCTGCAGAATGGATCACGTTTCACTTTTCCGAGCAGATACGTTTGAAATTGTTTCAGCATTTGATTGTTTCTGGCGACTTCCACGAATTGAACATAAGAATGAAATTTTTTAAATACTTAAGTAATATTTTTTACTTAAAATATACTATTTTTAACCCCCTAGTGCAATAACTTTAACATGTCTGTGTGGCTATCGGTGACATCGTAGCTCCTAAACGAATGGACCGATTATGATGCATTTTTTTGTCTAAAAGCTGACGTGATTGAGATGGTTTTTAGCTACAGTAGTGTCGGGGGTAGCCTAAATTATTTTTAATTTATTTCGTTTTTAAGTGTAAGTGAAACAACGATGACGTTCGTTATCTATTAATTTATTGCTCTCTAATACTTATAATTATTGTTTTATTTTTACTTGAGGGCCAGGAATTTTATGTTCCTTTTTACTACTATTTACTATTTTTATCAGTAGTGTTATCGTTTATTCGCGCCAGAGTCGCACACATTATACGGGGAAAATAGCGGTTACAACGACTTCAACATCTTATGTAAAAAAAAGTCAGTTTCTTCGCTTTCATTACACTGACGAGTAAAATAAGAAGCAACTAAAATTAAGTACGTCAGTATCTATGTATAAAAAATAATATATTCATTATATTTTTCTTAAAAAGGATTTAATGTATTTGGTTCTCCTGCAATTGGGTACTTTCCTGGGTCAAAAATACATTATTTTGTACTGTTAAGAAAATAAAACGTCACAAAATAATGTCACTTGTCATGATCACATCCATTTACAATGTGATTTAAGATTTATGATTGCAGAAAAACTGGTATAATGAGCGCTATTTGACTCCAAAAAAGTGTGGCGTCATAAATCTATATTTCATATAAATCCCAAAGGAAATGTTTGTTTTGACGTTTAGAATAAAGTATCTCATTTGAGTTGTTAGAAAGTAGCGAATTCTCTTTATTTTGTGACCAAACTACGTTCTCATATCACGGATCACGTTCTCGTTCACGTAGCTAAGAGTATCACTTTCATGAGAACTCTCGGTTCATCGCAGCAGCCACGTCCCGAACTTGAAATCATATTGAAGTTATTTCAGTTCATCAACCTGCTTGGACTTTATTTTTTATGTATAAATTAGATAAGATTTTAGCATTTTTAACATACTATTTGATGGTATCACATTTTGTTTTTTTAAGCATTAAAAATAATAGTCAACTAGTTTTGTAAAGGTTTCACTTACACCACTTTGACCTTTTCAGTACGAACAAAATGTCTTTAATATTTTCTTTAGTACCTAGGGTTACTAAGCAGGCCTTAAATTTCTCACATGAGTCCTACTCGCATTTCACGAGATATTTACAAATACTTATATATAAAATACATTTATTACAACCACACTCTTAAAACGAATAAATCAACATAAAACTCCGACTTACTTACAACATATTAAAAAGTTCACACATTAAAAGTTCGCCAAAATTGCACCGGCCGTCTCGACTGTAGCCACGAAAATAAAAATCGAAAAAGCGTTTTACAAACTGTCTTGCTCGTTTGTTGAAATCAAACGTAGCTTTGATTATACTAAGCCAATAGCAATACGCCACCTGATATAATGATCCGGAAACCAAATAACAGTGGACGCAGCCGTAGATAAGTCGGAAAAATCGAGGCAGACCCAAAGCCATATCTTAGAAAAACATCGAAAGGTTTTGAGTCCATATCTATAGTGCTTATTTTTTGTAGTTACTACATCTGGTATCTGTGTAGAAAATATCTGTAGCTATAGTTGGTTCCAATCTTTGGAGAAATGAGATTTCGTGACAAGGCAAGCGTGATTTTTATATATTATTGCACATTTTTGTCTTTCTGACTTTCATTTTTAATTAAGAAATAGGGCCCCAGAGTAGAGTTACAAACATTAGGGAAAACCTAAGCTCATAAGCAACTTGCAGATCGCGTACTCTTGTGTTAGATATGTTATCATGGCCCAAACCTTATGCAGGAGAAGATCACGTAGAAATCTTTTAATAAAGCAAGAGTAGGACTCTGGAGACGTCGTTACCTCTCTAGGTTACGGCGAAGCCTGTGAAATTGAAAAGGGGAAATATTTGTATGTTTTGCATTGCTTATTGTGGCATCTTGAATTATTTCAGCGCTAACAATTCACCGGTACCTACGTACTCGGCTTTGTTGATAGTGTATTTTCTAGTTTGTGAAGCTCGTTACAGATTGAAGCTCGTTAGATTTTCAAGTTGTAGAGGATGTTTTAGGTAGATTGAAGCAATAATAACGTCGCGTAAGGAGATAAATGACATTGTCAACGTCACGAATTCGAACAAAAAGAATTTAATTAAAGAAAAATTTCGTTAATAGCATCAGAACACGATTGGCCTAGTGGTCTAAGCGATGGACTGTGAATCCAGAGACCGCTGGTTCAAATCACAGCCACTTATCGTGTTATTGAAGTTTTTAAAGAAGTTTCTAGATAATACTAGACTAAATGAAAAAGAAAATACGGGACAGAATATGAGTGGAAGAGATGGCGATAGAAAATTAGTAATTTGAGTTTGGAACATTCATGCGATTTTGTTCGAATACGGGGGTATATAAACGGAACAAGGCGCCGCCAAAGGCAGTTTAGTTGGAAAGTGAAATCCGAAGAAGGAAGAAAAAAAGAAATGTGGTGTGTCGTGGGACACCAGGTAGGAACGAAGTTCCTTCGGCTAATGTAGTATCGACACAATTTGCAAAAGAAAATATGACTGTCGCGCCTGCGCACGTCTCATTTAACGGTTTTATTTAACGAGGTCATCCTTACGGTTTTACTATCACATTTTTTTCAGTTCGGTCGCGCAGCAAAATCCCTATCTCCTCCAAGCCTGCCGTAACGAACTTCGTTCCAAAAAGAGAAAAAGAAAAATAGTAGTGAGTAAAGTGAAGTAGTGAGTAAAATGAAGTAGTTTTTTCGATAGATTCTATGAGTATGTAATACTTATATTAATTCTGTCAGTGGGACTAAGGACTTTCCGAATTAGGGTTGGAACTCAATTGTCAGCACGGAAAAGCACTTTTCTATGCTATCATACTATTCTGACGCTCAGAACCGTCATTTGCTATTATAGCGTTCCGTCGCTCTCTCTCGCGAATGATTTTGACATATCAGCACACTGGGTAAGCGGCATGTTCTTACGACGTCATGGAGAAATGGGGTGATAATATGTGTATTGTAATCTGCTGTCACACTATGGATTAAAATATATGCATGTAGAACCAAAATACAGACAGGTCGCTAGTGTGAATAACGCCCATGCTATGCTATGAGCATGGGTGTGATTCATCTTCTCGTCCATTCCCTCGAACGATTTTTACGTCCTGCGCAGTACGAAAAGCAATTGGTACTTCTTTTTCAAGAGCTTAACGCTCTTGTCCGTGGTGTTTGCACCAGGCTTCTCAATCTTCCGCTTTGTTATTAAGAGCTTAATACGATATTACCCCTGCCTTTTCTTGACTCTTTCTTGATCTCCCTGGATTTTTTCCACCTTTTCTTCCAGTATTTTTGTCAATAAGAAGTAATGCCGTATTAAGAGATTCTATTTTTAATTTTAAATGTTTTTTCTTATTTTCAAAAGCACCACGGAGGATATATTTGATATACAAACAACACTTGAAGTAAGTGTAGCAATAAGTAAAGCTGGCCTGCGTCCAGTCGCGCCCGATCCGGTGCCCCATGAATTTAGATTGCAAGTTTATTCCAAGTCCAAATTCATCTGATACGAGTACGAGTACACATTGCCGTGTATAATTTGATGTGGGAAATATGTTTCATTTCTCGTATGTACTGTTTATGTGACCGAGAGATAGTGTCTGTACGTGTTTTGTGTACAACAAGGGTAAGCTACTCGTGATATCTAGCACCTACACAGAGTACCTTCCTGCTCGCATTTAAATCTGTTTGTATTTTTAAGCAATATTCTTCTTCACATTCCCGGTTAAATATTGACTTTGCTGCCCCTGGTGCGTTTTGTGGTCTTTTTGAAGTGAAAAATTCTTAAGGCGCGTTGGGCATTTTTTGAGATGGGAAAAAAATATTGAACTACACTTTTCGGTAACAGTGTCTCGACTTCAATAGTTTTTCCCAGTGAAAACTTGGTGTCGGTTACGGTCAACTGACACCAAGTTTTTACTTCTGTCGGCACTCCCGGAGTGCCACTGTTTTTTGTTCACAACGATATTATTATTTTTAAAGACAGGGTGGTTACCGTGGTCATAATTTAGCCCTTTTCGACTCGGTAAGAAGAATGGTCTGCCGCTGAAACGGAGAAGAAAAAGCTGCAAACATAAGGTTTACTTTCTATAGTGCCTGTAGTGTCCTACAGTCGGAAAAAGGCCTTCCCTTTTGTTTTTGCATTCTTCTATCAGTACCTATAATTTACCAGCTCTTATCGTATACTCTTAGATCGTCTGCCCATTCTGCAGTTTATTTAAGACGAGTAAAATAAAATTACAATTAAATTTCTTTGGAAGTACATCGTCATAAGGAAGAAATATTTGTTAGTTATAATTTGTTATTAATATCCAGTTAAATAGAGCAGTAGATACCTGCTCAAAGTAAACGTAGTACGCCCAAAGGGCGAATCAAATATCTTTGAACCGACACTCAAGTTGCTCTATTAAATCTTGAGCGAGCCTGTGTTCCTGAAAGTTATGCAGTAACTGTGAAACATCGGACCCGACATCACAAAATATAGAGGGTATGGGATTGATAGTCTTTAGATACGCATATTACTATATATAGGCATACAGCGTTACGAACCGATGGCCGTTGGGGCAAAAAGGTTCTTAAATGGCAACCACGCACTGGCAAGCAAAACGTAGGATACCCACCCACAAGATGCTTAGATTACATGGCCAAGGCCTGGAAAGCGTTGGATATAGGCCGCTCTATATCGGTCATAGAAATCCTTGGGAGAGGTATGTCCAGCAGTGGACGTTACGCAGCTGAAATATTGGTGATAAGATAAGCATAATTATTATGAGATATACGGAAAATAAAAATACAGGTTCTGTTGACTATAAAACCTGTAGTATTCACTTACAATTTAATTCTAAACTATTTCTTCATGCTGTAGAATAATAAATTGTGTCACTTGACCTTGAGAGTGCTTGATTGGCCTAATTTCAGCTGAAAATCTTATAGTCACCTTCACTATAATAGTGAATGCCCCGTTTAGTTCAAGGGATGAACATTATTTCTTTTTTTACAATTTTGCCATCACTATCCAATACTGCCGGTTAACTTGTAGTGGTTCATGCAACACAAATAAATATAGAGATTAAGGTTCATACTAGCCGTTTACATGTTAGTGGAAACGCATCAAAATCGTACCTGTACTTTATAAAGAACAGACAGATATATGCGCTGGTGTACTTCCATTTGTAATAAGTACAGTGCGTCTAATATCTTGATGTCACTCGTCAATCAACGGAATTCATCATTAATGTATGGAAAGCGATGATTGCCGAGTGACATCAATATATTAGACGCACTGTACTTATTACAAATGGAAGTACACCAGCGCATATATCTGTCTGTTCTTTATAGACGTACAAAGATAGATACATAATAGAAGTATAAATGAATCTGGTAGTTCTGTACCTTCATTCCCTTGTACCCGATAGGCACGTCTTTGTGTGCCACTAGACGCGTGTGCCTGAGCTCCATAGATAACGCACAAAGGGATACCGATATACTAATGTTGAAATTTTAAGTTTCAATTTAAACCTTTTACCTTTGTAATAGCGATCAAGTTGTAAGTTGCTAGATGCTTCGTAGCTGATGTAAATATGACACGTATTGAGTGCTCTTATGATATAATGAAGCCTTAAACTAACGTTCAATAAGTAATATTACATATTTTCCTTCCAAAATGTTGCAGTTTCAAATAAGGTAACTCCCCCTCTTCCCTCACGCAGGACCCCCCCCCAAGTAACTAAGCGAAGCCGATGGCTGAGCCACTCCCCCACCCAGCGCCGAGCGTTTTTTTTTTTAATTTTTATTAATCCAAGATGGCCGCAGATTCTAAACTGCATGTAATTTAGCTAAAATTCAATATTTTTAAGTTTTTTGGGTCGCGGAATTCGAATCTAAACTTTTTTTTCATGTTCCCCTTACTGACTGCAGTTTTTGCCCATTTTCTCAACAGGACATGTTACTCAGCCTACCTCAACAGCTGCACGAAAAACCGCGTTCTGCTTGCAGCCCGAGTAACGCCCGAAAAGCTAGTCTAATAGTAAAATAATTATTCTAAAAATATGTTTTTAATATTTTATTCAGTATTAATATGCAATTGATACTACTGATACTGTGAATATTTTGAGAAGAGTTAAATAAATATAATGACTAATATTGATACTACTTTCAAGCAGATAATTGGTCCAATAAACACGTTTGAATTGAAATAATACATACACACATTTAATCACGTATTTATCACTAATGGGGTAGACAGAGCATTTTGTATCTTGCGGCTCTAAGAAGACAGAGCCCAGGGCCGCCAGACTCAAAAACTACTTTTAGCACGATGGTGCGTGAGAGGATGGAAAGCAATCAATATATTGACGGCTTTTTTATGTTATAGGGCGGCAAACAAACAAGCGGGTCACCTGATGGTAAGTGATCACCGCTCCCCATGGACAACTGCAACACCAAGGGCGTAACAGAAGCGTTACCGGCCTTTCAGAAAGATATAGACTCGTTTTTTGAAGGTTTCAATGTCTTATCGGTCCGGGAATACTGCTGCAGGAAGTTAATTCCACAGTTCGGTCGTACATGGTAAAAAGTTCCTTTTAAAACGTACGGTGGTTGATTGCCAACTATCGAAGTGGTGTGGATGAAATTTTGATTTTAGGCGGGTGGTGCAGTGGTGAAATTTTGCAGCAGCTATTTTGGGTTGCTAGACGCATCGCCTATTAACATTTCTTATTTTCGCCCTTTCCCTCAATCGACTTTTACGATCTGCACGGGAAAAGAAGCAGCTGGTACATTCTAAGTTTTTGTTTTTCTCCCAGTCCTGCATGGAAGAGAATTGAAACAAGAATACCGTAATCAGTCACCAAGAATTTGGTCTTGTTCGGAGTCAATGAATAGTTTACAGGGATGCTTCAAAATAATAGCACATACAAAATGACAATGGATTTACTATCTTATTGTATGTGACGTGACAAAGCGGCACGCGTGATTGGGCCGCGTTCAAACGTGAACTGAACAGTCAGGTGTATGACCGATAACGGCTCCCATGAAATATACTTGTATTAAATTCTAAAGATTTTCAGTGAGTAGTGTGTGAGTAGATTATATGACGACTAGCAAGATATTGAACGAGTGAGCGATGCGAACAAAGTTCATCGGGTCTATTTGAACAATGCAGTGTTTGTTTGCATGTATATTTTTTTTCTTAGGGCTTCAAAAAATTTGGTATGTGTGTAGGTGTAGCTAATAGAATTTTAAATTCGCACAGGAGCCAAATTTCTCAAGAGGTTGCCGGGATATGGGGCCGCGAGATCACAGTTGTAGGCGAATCACTAGTTTAATACACGTCCAACCCGAAATTTAGGAAAAAAAGATCCATGTATAAATTAATGGATAAATTCTACTTGCAGGTCTCACCTATGAACTGTCCTTCAATTCCTTACTCATAACCTGCTAGAAGTGAATCTAAAACTATAGTCTTCATTGTCTTATTATTATTCATCTTGTAATTTTAGTTTATATTCTTCTTTTATCAGAAGTTGGTGCTCTGCGAAAAAGTATATGTAATTATTAATTATTTATTGAATGAAAACGACACCGAATAAAGGTATCTGTCGGTTAAACTTTGATTGTGTATTGTGTTTGTAGGTCTTTTCTTTATCTACACCCATGCTATAAATCCTCTATAAAAGTTTTGGAAACAGCTTATTGCCAACAGTAAAACACCCAGTATCACAGTAACCATTATATCACCCAAACGAATGTTATAATGTTGTACTAAATTTCAAACTCGATCCCTTTCTTACTCATCAAACAGCACATTCTTTATGAATTTCATCAAAAGAACATTGTTATGTACGCGCCGTTCACGCCGACAGCTCTATAATTAAAAAAAGGAACTTATTGGTTATTCGAATTCACGTTTTATCCCGCCATTTTTGTTCGATATTTTCTAATATCGAACAAACATAATTTGCATTCCAATAATTGTACGATCCAAAATTTTAATAATTATTACAATAAATAATTTCAATACTACCTATACATTATACATACATAGTTAGTTTGTATAAGATACTCAGCAAAATATGTACTTCCTTTATCTTATATATGAACACGCTTGTTTGCCTCTCATACTTAAACATTTCCTTTCACAAACCTTCTGGAAGAGATCTCTTTTGAGATAAGTATTGCCTTTGTACAACTTTTATTGTATATGTTTTCTGTATATATTTTCCGTGTACATAAATTGGCAAACAAATAAATGTGTCTATACCTACGTACAATATAAGTAGGCACTTACGAACTGTCGATATTTTTGAACCAGGTGGAGATATCTTTGAGCTTTTGTGTTTCGTACTATGATGATTTTGCAAGAAAAACAATAAGAAATGGAGCAGTCATCATAGTACCAAAATAAAATCGGGAGTTGGTATTCTTTATTTGTGGTATTGTCCGTCAAAAGAGTTCAAATTTACTGATTAATTATATTTCTTAATTTCCTAATCTTAAGTACGCAGGTAAACTAAATATCACCTGAAATTCGGACGTAAAACAATACAAACACATCGAGAATTTTATAGGAGTTATAAACAAGGATTGATGTGAAATTCTCACAACGTAATAGAATTTTTGTATAGCGTACTTCAAAATTTAATATGTCAACAATGTAGCCACGCAGCCAAATATTGACTGCGGCCGCAGTTACAGTCCTTACTCTAAAATAAATAAGTGCACAGCATATGAATGCAACAAGATATTGATAATTCACAGGTATACAATCACGTACGGTAACAATTAGGTCTTGCGACCTAATTGTTAGGTGTAAAGATGTAATAAGTGAGTCAAAATATTGATGGTTCAGCCAGACTTAAAGAAATTATGAGCTGACGCCTACGTCATCAAAGGATAGTTTAGTTAGTTATTGTACACAGGAACGTCACGTACACGTACAGATAAAAGTATTAAATTTGTGTTCATAAAGACAATAAGTTATCTAGATTCTAAAATTAGTTACAATTCGTTTAGTTGGAACAAATATTCAAGAAATTATTAATTATAAGAATCTACATCCATCCATCTGTACAAACAGTTCTTAACTCTAAAATAAACAAGCGTACTGCACATAAATGTAACAAAGTATTGATATTCAGGCGGGACTTATGAAAATATTGGAGTGAAAAGTTAAGACGTGTTTATAAACTGGAGGTGACGGTAGTGGCGCAAAGTTGAAGTTTCAATGCAAAGAGCGCTATGGATTACGTTCGTGATATGCGATACAGAAATACAGGCATTATTTTTACATGCTGTAGGTACTTTAGTTGACTGAGAGAAATACGCCAATTTTTGATTAAACACAAACATTCAATTAATAAATACCTACATGTCCCAAAAATATGTAAGTGGTTATATTGGGAAAATTGAAAACAAAATATTACATAAAATAAGGACATAATAGAAAAGAAAAAACTGAGGACGTACCAGATGCTTTGCTTGCCACTCAGATTGTAAAAGTCGATCAAGGGAATGGGTGAAAATGCGAACAAACCATCACTATTTTGATTCTTTTTCCACCTTCTCGACCACGACCAGATGCGTTGTCCATAAATGGGCGATAATGTGCGTGAGTATATAAAAAAATATAAACTTTTTCATTACTGACTGTAGAACATTAGTTTGTCTATATTCGATTTGACGCTTCTCCAGTTTTCATTACGAAAGTGTTGTTTCGATCTAATTTCGATAAGAACACGAATTTGATTAGTTTTATTTTATGACAGACTAAGCCGCAGGTGTTGTTTCCCTTCAACACTTAGGATAAAAGCAAGGTATTTGATTTTACGACGCTTTTACGTTTTTGCTTCTAGTAATTTAAATTACACTAAACGGGGTGTAAACGTTCGGCTGATATATCCTTAAAGGGGCGACCTATTGATACAACAACCTTTCACGATAAAATGCTGTGATTTCGAAAAATAAACCGGTCAAGTGCAAGTCGGACTCGTACATGAAGGTTTCGTATCTTCGACAATGATCAAAAATTTGTATTTGCACAATAAAGTGTTTCTCTCGTTATTTAAAAGCTTGCTTTATATCTCCGTTCTTCTCTTCTCCCTGCCATTCTTTTAATGTCCTGGTAGGACCCAATTCCTAACTTTTCTTTAATTTGTTGGAAAACTTGATTTGAGGTCTTCCCCTTCTTCGTCTCTCTTCCATCTTATTTCCTTCTACTATAATTCTGAAGAGATTATCATGTCATAAGAGATGTCTTAATAAAAAGTTTATATTACTTAAATAATTTGACGGCAGAAATACTAAAAACTACAAGAAAGGATTTAAAGCTGTCAGTGATTCAATGTTTTCAATTATACAAAATGTTTTGTTGTTCAGTCAGTAATATTAAGTAGCTTGGTCTTGAAATTTAAACTGCTTTTTTTTTTTAACTCGTGTCCAATTTGTATGGTAGGTCAAATATGGTTTTTCGGATTTAGAGGTTAGTTTTTTCAAGATCATCCGTCCAAGTCGACTGAACTGGCCCCAAAAATATTATTTCACCTCTTTGAAACCCCTTTGTAATGCATACGTATATTATATGTAATTGA
Source organism: Acrobasis suavella (assembly GCA_943193695.1). Classification (NCBI taxonomy): domain Eukaryota; kingdom Metazoa; phylum Arthropoda; class Insecta; order Lepidoptera; family Pyralidae; genus Acrobasis; species Acrobasis suavella. The sequence continues at coordinate 9,603,562 of OW971935.1, forward strand.
AAAACTAATACACGAGTATACCTTTTAAATGCAATAAATTAAATAAATAAATAATAAACTGGAATTGGATGTCATCATCGTAGATTTGTACTGTTTTTGATTTCTCCCGTTGATTCATGCAATAGCAAAATATAAAATTATATCGCACTGTCTTGTGGCAATAATAAAGTTCCGCATATGTCCACAAAACGCGGATGTTGCGCGGATGCTCTGCGCTCAACTTAAACTAACTTCCGGGTCCGACGTAATCGCATTTCCTTTACATTTCTGGCCCGCTCAAATTTGATAACATACTCATTGTTTGACGTTAAATAATGTTCGCAAAGTTTTTGAAAGGCAGTGTTATTTATAAGGGTTATTTACGAGTACCTTGATTATTACTATTAAAGTAAAATGTTAGATAATTTTTTTTTAATATTACTAGTTACTTTTGAAAAAAATACCATAAAAATGAAAGCCATTATCAGATAGATATACTTATCTTGTCACTCTCACGTACACATATACATACATACTGTGACATGACTTTCAAGTACTGATGTCTCCATTGTAATGATTGATTTTGGAACGGAAGGCCACTTTATAAGAATCGTTAGTAAGACCTTATTAGCTAGTCAAAATAAAAATTCTGAAACAAAAATTTTTTACTACACCTTGAAAGTAAAATCGTGAGATCAATTAGTAGTACCGGCAGCACCTAGCGGTGGTCGGCCGGCCGGCTAGACTTCGAGTTCATCGAGGTCACGCAGCAGTTTGGGATGGGTGTAACTACGTGGTCTCGATTGAAAATAATTTTTGCAACTTTTTTATCTTATGTATATGGATAGAGGAACTTATTTACTATACGACATTTGTTTTCCAAAACCAATGAAAAGTCAGCATGTATAGTTATTTTATGATAATACGTATATATAGATAAACTCCCAAGACCCAAGACAAGATATTCTGATCGTTATTTAGAGATATAAGAATACAAAACAGATTTAAAGTAATTTTTATTTGTTCAAATAAAGACGCTTTCCAATAAAAACGCAGCATCCGTACTCCTATTTGTTGAAGGAATCACGGCGGAAAACTTCGTAGAATTTATTATCAAATACCTCTTAATATTCTCCGTAGACGTAAGCTTTATGATGCGAGTTTTCTGCATACTTTCCTCAAACAGAGCCAGCGACTCGTAACAGAAATAGGAAAAATAGAAACAAGCCAAGAAATTTTGAATTCGTCGTATTACCTACACATGATAGAAATGTTTGCCGTATTAACAAAATTTTTGGAAATAGAGAGATATTCCATAGTATTTTTTCTGCGATTGTATTTAACTAGTGCACTGGAACAGAGAAAATTTAAATAAAATAAATACTAATATTATTTTGTGTAGTACCTAGCAAGAGTCTTTACATTGTTTTATATAATTATGTCATTCATTTAACGATTATTATGTATTGATTTAAACTTATCATAGTCAAAAGAAAGCTACCTACAAAATTAATCTCTTTTCTCTGAGAAAAAAAAATTACAAAGATACAGTGACGTCGCAAGCCCCCACTCCGGAACTTTGATGCTCCGTGTCTTAGTGAATATTTATTTATTTGATAAATTGAAATATATGGTGTAACAATGTAGTTTTACAACTTACGTAACAAATGGGTCATCCTTTGTTTTCTATAAACATTTTCAAGTTTCTCTTCAAAACAATTTTCGGAAATGAATTTATACAACATAAATGTTTGGATACATATTCTAACTGAATGACGTTTAATGACTTTGACAGAAAGTCAATGTCATTGCCGTTCCCAGATTTAAAAAAATAACTTATTGTAATGTTAGTTTTATTTATGGAGGGTAAATGGAAGGAGAACTATCTTATATGGGGGATATTTGAAAAAGTGTCCAGCTGTACGCAGTAAATGACAGTTGAAAAATCCTCCAAGAGTGGCGCTAGCTGCAGCAAAGGGTATGGAATGAATGTAGCCGTTGGTGACAAATTGAAGTTAGCCGAGTCACAGAATTACTGGGTTAAATAATTTTTGTGGCTAAATTAGTCAGCTAGTAAAAGTTAAATTTAATAAACGTTTCTTGTTTACGTTGTCCAATATATTTTGAAAAATATAACCTAAAATAGTAATTATGGCGCTTGATTTAAAATTTACCCTGTTGCTACTGTAGCGCCACCCTAATTTAACACATTTCAGCGGACACTTTTTACATACAGAGACAGTTCTCCTTCCATTTACCCTCCATAGTTTTATTGGAAATCATTCACGTTGTTGATAAATAAAATCCCATAGACAATAAAATTTAGGCATTTTATTGTCTATGATCTTCTAGAATATTAGATCATAGACAAAATGTGGAATATTTTTTGAGGGTAAGTAAAATTTTTGTTTTCTACCGACATTTATTAGTGATAAACTAATTCCGAGTCTGAGAGGACGATTCATTTCGAGATCGGGTGGCATTCGATGCACACAATCTACTTATTTACTGAACTTGTATGGTCGTGGAAAACTTTTCAGTTTTATCTGAATTATTTTTAATAATTTGTTTGAATTCTGTGTTTATGTTCCCTGATAAAGGGGTGAGTTGTTTGACTGTATTTTTTCGTAGTAGTATTTAAAAAAAAAGGGTTTATACAATTCCGACTCACTTTCATATCCGATTTTGAAATTAGACTAGACTAGAAGATACTGGACAAATGGATGTGTCATTGGTCATAATTTATATTAACTATTGTGTATATCATAATTCTGTTATATCTCAAACGAAATTATCAAAATGTTTTAGCTGAGATGCAGTTTGATTGTATTTTTTCAATTATGTTTCATTTATTTTCTAATTAACATTAAAGTAAAACGTTATTTTCTGATATTCGAAATTATTGTAAGTGGCATGAATCGGATTTTTGGTATATTTTTAAAGATTTTGAGTAAATTTAGTTGAAATGCTATTTCGCCGATTCTAGATTTGATTACTTTTAAATGTGTTTTAAGTCCTATCCCGTAGCAATGGGTCCATTATTTTTGGATAAATTAAAAATCAGACTAATTAAAATTCTACTTTTTTGACCCTGCCGTCACCCCTATGGTGGTTCAAATATATATGTGATATTAAATGCAGCATTGAAAATAAACAACACTGAAAATAAAATTAGTGTATTTCTATAATAAGTATACTTAGTTTTATACACAAATATTATCCTGCGGCCACTCATGTCTGTTTCCATATGTATGTAGCTATAAAACACACGTAGTGTTTTTAGTATGATTAAAATTGTATACTTTGCACTTTTTTGTTATGAATTTATTGTACGTAAGTACTTATATTTATTGTTTTTTTTTGGGATCCTGTCTCACAACTTTTATGAGTATCAAATTAAAGTGCTTGGAATAAAATATGTTTATGTATTCCATCAAAAAGTAGTATATCCAGAGCCGCACTTTAAAAAAAAAGACTCTCAAATCCCTATAGTAAACACTTTTATTTATTAGCAAATAAAGACGAAGATACAGCGCATTTAAATTTCGCATTATTTCACGATCAGCTATGATTTTTAACCAACGTAAATCGCCCTAGCTTCTACTGAAACTTTGAAACGCTGTATCTTTGTAAATTTTTACTGATTTGCTAAACAAAAAATATGGGTCCCATATTTCTGGATAATCTTGTTGAAAAAATGAATGCGAATTGCTCGTTCCAGTAGATTCTTTTAAAATTTGGTGTAAAGGTCTTGCACCTTTGTGAAGTCTTCCTATTCGATTTCCGGGTTGATTCTTTTTCAGTCTTTATTTAAAAAGCATCATAAGAATCCTTTGTCCCGGTCCCATATCCTAAGCAATTCCAATGGAGCACGTCCACCAATCTCACTTACAATCTCGTTGAGCCGATGTAACTGATAAATACTGCAATACTAGTATCACAATACCTTGATGTTCAATAAACCAGGCCTCTAGACTGAACATTCACGTACAATGGAAGATTAACCAAAAACTTCTGAAACTGTGTTTTATAAAATTAATTATCAAAAAATATGACATTGATGAAATTTGATTTATCAAGGAGAAAATTATCATAATAATTGCATTGAACATTCAAAGATTTTTCTAATCTTCAACTATACACACATATTTACACTATTACGTCTTTATCCGTAAGCCATAAATAAGTTATAGTAAAACAGTGCGTGTATATATTTTTGGAATGATAAATGACTATATAATTCTGTAAACCACCTTTTTTTTATAAAATGCAGACTAACTTGCGGACTTAAATTGTTTTAAACCAATAGGGAATATGCATGAAAAACCTATATGTTATCTAATCAGTTTATCCATAAATATTGAAAAGTAAAGCACTAACTGTGAATACATAATAAAAATTGGTTGAAGACGAACGAGATATAACGATTTTACGAAAATATGTTTATCTCACTCACAAAAACGCCATATCGGACTTCTCTTTCTAATTGAAACTTTAATGTATGACATGTTCGTCGCTGATTAAGATATTTTATGAATTCTGTGATAATTATTTACTGTGGACAATACAGATTTTACTAATAAATACAAATAAAATAACGTGCATATATCCCTATTTTTACCCAAATAAAGTTAACAGTGACGAAAAAGAAGTTGACATATTAGGGGAAGTCTTCATGTATGTGGGTTGATAATCGTTTCAGTCATGTATTAAAGTATTAGTTCGCTTTTTATTATACGGATTGTCTACGGATAAAACTCTCCGTAGATAGTCCGTATAATAAAAAGTGTAAATAGCTTTATTGATCAAAAGTCATATTTAGTCCAGGATACAGCGTTTCAAGTCGGTGTTGTGACTTGTGAGTTGAATTGACATGACGCGTGACTTTGCATGACTCGTCGTAGATCCCGTCCCAGTATGATTGATGGATTGCTACATACATGCCTTACGATTGCCACCTATTTGTAATATAAGTGAGTATTTACCCTATATGATACCGCTTCCTTTTTGAATAGGTACATTCGTGCTGATTTTACAAAAAGTTACATCTACCGTTTTATATTTATCTACACTGTAAATATGTTATATGGATTACATAGAGCCAATAGCTGTAACAACAACAAAGAAAGATGACAAAAATAAATTTGAAATATAGGAACTTATCTTTTTATTCATAAACCAAGCGAGCGAAGCGTCTCAGTTTTGAGATTGGCCTTAAATGCCTTTTTCCGTCTGTCCGTCTGTTTTCACCTAAAGGTCTCATTTCTCAACCGATTCTCATGAAATTTTGTGAGCAGGTTCGATAATAATATAAAATTATTCTGTCGATGAGGATTTTCGCTTTTTATTTTAAATTTACGGAAGTTCGATTGTTTATAACTTAAATACAACATTTTTCATAAAAAATCTAACACTTTTTTTAGAGAACGTACCCATACCTACTACGTGACACACTTTCCACTTTTTTACCCCCTACCCCCTTCGGAGACCATCTGTAATTTATACAAATTCTCTCTCTCTCTCTAGTAGACCTCTAGTTTTCAAGAAAACGAAAAAAATATATCTTTTGGTTCATTTCAGACTGCTTGCCCCGTGACACCAAGAGTGCGTGCATATCTATCATACCCAATCACAGGAGAAAAAATATTCTTAAAAAATGTTTGATCAAAAATTAAGGAAATAATTCTTCATCAAATTTATAATTAGGTATGTGCCAATGCTGAACGCTGCGCGCTATGATTTTAATATAGCTCGAAAAACCGCAAGATTTCCTTAGAGGATATTGTAAAAATTAAACCCGCTTCTGTGACCAAGCGTGGTATTTTGAAGATCCCATCCCCTAAAGGGTCAAGTAGTATGAGTATGTTTCCTTAACCTTATTAAAAATTGGGTGATTTACGAGGTCTACACAGCTCACAGAGCCACTACCGTTTATAGCACGGACTATCAATTGGATTTAGTTACAAATAGGTCTATCTGAAGAGCTAATCTATACGACTCGTTGCGTCGACGTAGTACTGATTGCAGCCCTCAAGACGAAGCGGAAGGGGTTTACCTCGTTCTACTTCGTTGCAGCACTTGCAGCAATGCTGTGATGACGCAGTGCCTGTGTGATGAGGCCAGTAATGCGTCAAAGCGTTTGCGTTACGACGACGCAATGCTCATGTAAACCCTCTTTACCAGTATATGCCTTTGGAACCACTATAAGACGATAGATGGACTTAGCTAACAGTTTATAGCCCATCACCCAAGTAAGGCTCATCAAATACCGTCTTTTGATCGACTTCTAACGGTGCTCGCGAGAAAAATTAAAACCGTACAATAAAGTAAGTACAATTTCGCATCGACAGGTATTTCAAGAAAATAAACTTCCTTGTTACAATCGAAGTGCACAATGAAATTGCAATAGCTGTAAAAGAAGTTGAATTTTATGTGTGTTCGTAAATATTCCCAGGTCAAACAGACGGCAAGGTGATAAATTGTACGGCTGCTTGCAAACGTTGTATAAAAATAAGGGAATAACAGGAGGGAGCCATCGACGTAGCTATGAATTCTAATGGGGGGGGAGGGAGGGGGGGGGGGTCCATCTACAGGAGAGACAATAAAGATTTAATCACACTTGCTGTGCAATCTTTTCCTGCATAAGTAGATATTTATTGACTCTTTTTTGAATAATAACATTTAAAATCTGAATATTAAAAAAAAAAAACGTTTTGCTGCAAATAGGTCCAATGAAATGAAACTAAACGCGTAGCTTTTGGGCCTTGGGATATTTCATCATCATCATAATTTATCAGCCACAGGACATTTGCTTCCTTGCGACATTAATTTGGTTTTGTACACTTGTTGCGATCGATTATTTGTTATATTGTTAGCATTTTGGTGGACACTTATCCACCTTAATAACGGAAAATCGATTGAAAAAAGACGCTCAAAAAGCTTGGCTTCGTCCCTAGAGGAATAACGATAAATAAAAGAAAGTTCTTGAGTTGTGGTCTTGTTAGCATTACGAGAGCTAATTGAAAAGGTATCGCCACAGTCTATTTGCAACTCAGTACAATTAAAATGCAAATTCTGTTATATTGCTACTGATTTAATTTTAGTTTTGTTATAAACTTAAAAAAAGGTAAAATTGTTTTACAGGGGTGAATGTACATGTGTATATGCATACATATACACAGACGTACTCGTTTACATACGTTTCCCGCAGATACTAAGGACCTCGATTTGCTACGATCCTGAAAGATTTCTTTGATCTAATGACTCTCTTCATACTCATTGTGTCAATAAATACCTTTACGGGTACTTTTAACCTCTTTGTTTTTCTAAAACATCTGCATTCTGGTAGCGGAATAATCTTTGCTTTTTTAAGAAACCTGATTGATGTTATATTACTTATACACTGAGATAAATTCGTGACGGTTACGAACGCCTTTACTGCGAAAACGCGCCGTGCGTTTTTTATTTACGCGAAACAAACACAGCGCGTTTTCTGCAGTCAAAGCGTAGGTTTAAGATATTTTTTATTATTTGTATGTCTTTTTGGAATCACGGGTCTTTTCACCTCGGTTCTTTGGAAGGCTTGCGTGGGATACAGATCCAACACGAAGAAGCCCTTTGGAGAAGTGGATGTTATGTGGCGCTCCCACCAAAACCCATTCTTGTATACACCTATGAAAGGTTATTATTTTTATTAAGTTAAGTATATGAAGTAACCCTTTGTTATCATCTGGAATATTTGTACCTAGAAAGTCTTACCTAGGTAATGAAATCACTGTTTTATTTTTACTGTACTACTATTAATTCTATTTCAAATTACGATCTAGAAGTACACTCAATAAAACCAAGCTTCGAGAGGTTTTCAAGCCTTCTGTATTATAATTACTGTGTAAACACTAAGCCCTCAATTATTTGAAAATTCCCAACTTGTTTGTATTTCTTTAAAAGTATTCTGCATAGATTTGTCGGAAAAGCTCGTTCATTAGATTTTAAAAAACTGCATTTTATTGATAGTAATGAGAATTTATAAATGGGATCAACTTTGGAAAGAGGGATAATAAATAAGCTGGAAATACACCTTCAGTTTAGCATTCTTAATTGTCTCTTAATTCTGGTAAAATTGAAGGTCAAAGATATAGACACTTATTCTTAAATTTATAATCCCAATAAAAACCCTGTTATTTTCGATCAATTAAGAAATAACACAAATAACTAATCCCTAATAAAAGTTACACACCAGCATGTTGTCATTAAAGCTAGCCGCTAATAAGTCAGTGATTGATGGATTAATACAGTTTGAGAGCGGCCGAGGGCCGAGGGACGTCGCGTTATTGAAAACTTTCCTAACCCCTGATAGTTGCGATGTTTCTGGGATATTGTTGGAACTATATACAAATACGCTGAATAGTATTACTTTCAAATAAACTTTAGCTGAGAGCTGAAGATGGGTATTGACTCGTTGCTCATTCAAAATAGCAGATAGCAACTAGAAACAAGTCTTGCTATATACGGGGTGTAAATCAACATAACATACTGTTAAAGGGTTATTCAGTTCGCCAGCAGGAATAATTACTATGAGTAGAGTCTCAAAAAACAAATCGACTTCCTCTACATTTGATATTATTATATAGCTGTAAAACTGATATCGCTGTTTTATTACATATTTTGCTCTGTAGATGATTTAGAGTTAAATATTTCTCTCTACATATATAATTTGCTTGCACATTGCATATTTAGGGGAAATATTGAAGCGTACACGAAATGGTTGTCTCCGCCGGAGAGCGATGTGAAAACATAGATTCAAAACATTTACGACTTCCACTTTTTAGGGTTCCGTAGTAAACAAGGAACCCGCATAGTTTCTCCATGTCTGTCTGTCTGTCTGTCCTTCCGTGTTTCACTCAGAGACTATAAGTACTAGAAAGCTGTAATTTGGTATAATGTATATTAATTATGCCAAAACAGGGGTAATATAAAATATTGAAAAAAAAAATGTTTTTTAGGGTAGCTCCCATACAAGTAAAGTAAGAGTAATTTTTTTTTCTTGAATAACCCATTGTGTGGTATATCGTTAAATAGAATAACCCATTGTGTGGTATATCATTTTTCAAAAATATTGTGAGCTTGCAAACATAATTTTTCGATTTAGGAATCCGTTTCAGAAATATCAAATTTTTGTTAGAGTCAAGTGTCCCCCCCCTCTATCTATTAAACGGTTATATATTGACATGTGAAAAAATTTGCGTCAGTAGTCTATATTACGAAGTTTACAGGAAAACTATCAGAGCTAAGTAGGGCTTACAAATAATAAAGTAGTGAGCGTCCAATTTCAGGAAAAGGAAAATTTCATACAAATTCAATAGGAAATTAGTTTTAAACGTTTTTAGTGGCGTGAACTCAAAGTGGTCATTCGCAACTACGGAACCCTACACTGCGCGTGGCCGGACACGCACTTGGCCGCTCATTGTCATTGCCACATGAAAGTCAAGATTTTTTCCAATATTTTCTCTACATACATGATTTGCTTGCACGTTGCATACAATTTAGTAGAAATATTGGAGCGTGCATCAAATGGTAGTCTCCGCCGGAGCGCGAAGTGTAAACACAGTTTCGAAACATTATCAACTTCTCTACATATTTCCATTTTTCCCTATGCCTACGAAGTTACATTCAAAAGTACCTAAATAAGGTTTGTGACTATATTTTCGTCATGAATACTTAAATCTTGCTTGCATGTTGCATAATTATGTTCATTGAGTGCTGGTCATTGACATAATCATTAATATTCTTGTTAATATTTTTTTTTAAATGTTCCCTGATTATGCATATTGCATACAACTTAATGAAAGGATATATCGCATTTAGACTACATTTCCAAGAAAGTATGTTTCGTCATATTTTTTTTCATACATGTTTTATTGGATGTTGAATTTAGTGGAAATCTTGAAGAGGGGGCCCATAGAGTGGCATTCGCAGGGAAAGTACGATTTGTAATATTTGTTCCAATTTTAATGGGACTACCTGGCAAGTATGTACTTTCAAACAAATAAAGACTTTTCCAAATTAGTTCAGGCGTTTTCGGAAAATCGGTGAACATACATTAAAAGAAGGTTGCGACGAATTGATAATCTCTCCCTTTTTGGAAGTCGATAGAAAAACTGTCCTGAAACAGTAAGTTCAGCAGTTCGCCCGAACTGTGAAATCGCGAACCCCGTATCTTGGCAACTCCCTGATCGATTTGGCTTATTTACAAATTAAAAAAAGTGTTGGCTATATTTATATGTTTACCAAATTTCATAGAGATCCGGCGAAGATACTAAAGTTATTGTCAAACAAATATACATTCATACATACAAACGCCGGATTGTTTTAGTAGACCTTCGCTCGCATCGCTTGCTCCTTTAATAAAAACTTAATGTTTTTAACCGACTTCCAAAAAAGGAGGAGGTTATCAATTCGTCGCGATCCTTTATTTTTTTTTATGTATGTTCACCGATTATTCAAAGACGCCTGGACCGATTTAGAAAATCCTTTTGTAAGGGTATACTCTCCAAGTGGTACCATGGAAATTTTATCAAAATCAGTTGTGTAGTTTGGGGGTGAAGTCGGTTTTTAGTTTTGAAAAATTATATTTTAACAAATACAAAAATACTAAATATATGAAATCAAATTGCTAATATTGACTGATACAAACATGTTTAAACGTATGTATTGGAATCATTTTAGAGGAAATATCGAAGCATACATCAACGATCGCCGCGTCGGTGAAGCGCGATGTGTAAACATAGCTCTAACGTCTTTTTTGTTTTCTTTCTGCTTTGATAAGAAAACAAAAATGTAAATTTGTAGCAGAATAGGGTATTGGACTATTTAAAGAAACTGTTTTATACTATTCCTTAGTATATTTGGGTGCACCGGTATTACCATTTCCGGGATATCTTTTGTATTTTCTGTAAAAATCAATAATAAAGTTTCAAAATAAAAAATACGCGCCCAAACGCAATTTGAGTAATGGCGGCGGTCATGCGGATTCTGTGACGTCACAACGAAGTAAACACTGCATACTTTCGTAGCCAAATTGTATTTTTGGCAATTGTAAGTTAATTTATTTGTCAAAAAATGACCTATAAATAGTGTATAGTGTCGCAATGTAAAAGTAATTCCATAAAGACCCCGGAAAAAATGTTTTTACCCGTTCCAACGGATCCAAAAAGACGCAAAAGTTGGTTAATATTAGCTCGTAGAGACCCTGACAGCATTGTCTCTCCTTTGTATTTATGTGTGAAGACCACTTTGATGTAAGTGATACGTAATATTATTCATCACTAAGTTTTTATAGCTCTCCTTATTTACCTAGATTTTAGTATAAAGTTAAAACATAACCTCTCCATTATCTCCAACAACAACAATATTCATCTTATAAAGTCATCATGAAAGGCATTGTTTACCTGCTAAAATGGCCTAATCATCCGCACCTCTAATTTCCTTGACTTATGTTAATAATCATATATTTCAGATAGAAAAGCATATAGCAAACTAAATGATGTATAAAATGGGTTTTGCTCAAAAAATGCTTCTAGCGGATGGAGCTATTCTCGTTCAATACCATAGTAACATTATAGGTTTTGTTCTTAACTTTATGTTCAGGGCACATTTTACACTTAATTGTGCAAATGCCAGAGTTTCTGTGCAATTGGACGTACCCAATGGCATCATCGCCATAAGATTCTCTCCCAGACCTGTGAAAGTAAAACCTTCAACATAATTTTCGGTATGATTTTAGAGTAATTTCATAAAGTAATAACTTTAGAGTAATACTTACATTGCGGTTTTAACATTTTTCAGTTCTGCTGCATAAAAGTCAGGATTATTTTTAAAGAAAAAGGCGATCATTAATGCGTCTACTTTGGGTAGGTTTCCGCTGTCGGTTTGCACAAATTTCTTTTCCATTTTGATACTTAAACGCTATTCTAAATAAATATGCTAGTAAACAGTCTTTTTAATGCCAAAAACACTCAATTATAACTATTAACCTCGTAAAAGTGCGTATTTCCCAAACAGAACATTCACACAATCATCACACGACACATTTGTTTACTTTGTTGTGACGTCACAAGGGGAACAACCAATCACAGAGTGTTTATTATCATGTGACTATATCTCAAAAAAATAATTTTCATTTGCGTTTTCATAGAAAATAAACATTATTTATTGTGTTTTTAAATAAAATACGCATTATTAAGCTGCGTTTGAATAGGATGACAAAAATTTGTAATATATTTTTAATATAGTCATATTGCCTATTCAAATTATTTAAGTTCATCATATAAATCTCATTCTAATTACATAAGTTTATTTTTACTTTTGTAAGTACATGTAAATTTATGTTTAGAAAAACCATGAACATTTTATTAAGAACCAGCTGATGCCCGCGACTTCGTTCGCGTGGACTTTATGACTCCGGCGTATTATTATATATAACAACTAATGAGAGAGAAAGATAGAGAGAGATAAGAAAGTACTTGTAACAGTGTTAGGAGTTAAAAGTCAATATTATTTTAATTCTTTCCTTCGGGAGCCAATATGAAAAGAGCTGAAGTGTTACTAACCCTGGAGAAAGCCACATTAAGTTGGCCATGCGAAAAAGCAGTCCTTAGATCGACATCAGCAGCTTTAAGCCTCTAAAACTGTGACTTATTTTCATAGGAAAGCAAGTAAACACTGTGTATTTGTAAAACTGTGTATTTTCAAAAGGAAAATTGTTATACGCGGAATAAATACAGTTTCACTGGCACCACTCACAGTAAACTTTAAGTGTCTCAGCAGACTATGCCGAAGTTTAGCGGCTAAAGTTCAGTGTCTAAAGTTCGGTGGGGATGACACACTAAATAAGCTGAAGTTCAGCCGCTGAAGTTCGGTGGAAACGCCGGACTGTAGTGATGTGCCGATATGAGAATTTAATATGCTATCTTTGGCGCGTCTGCGGCGAACGGACACGGGAGCGGAAGAGGGAACGGAAGTGGAAAAGGGAACGGAAGCGGAAGCGGGAGCGGGAGCGGAAGTGGTAGCGGCGGCGGAGGCGTCGGCGGCGGCGGCGGAGGCGTCGGCGGCGGCGGAAGCGGCGGAAGCGGCGGCGGCAGTGGCGGCGGCGGCGGCAGCGGCGGTGGCGGCGGCGGCGAGAGCGGGAGCGGCGGCGGCAGTGGCGGCGGCAGTGGTGGCGGCGGCGGCAGCGGCGGTGAAGGTGGCGGCGGGAGCGGCGGCAGCGGCGGCGGCGGGAGCGGCGGCAGCAGCAGCGGCGGCGTCGGCGGCGGCAGCGGCGGGAGCGGCGGCGGGAGCGGGAGTGGGAGCGGGAGCGGGAGCGGGAGCAGGAGTGGGAGCGAGAGCGGAACGGGTACGGGAACGGGTACGTGGAAGAGGGAACGGGAGCGGAAGCGGGAGCGGGAGCAGAAACGGCAGCGGCGGCGGCAGCGGCGGTGGCGGTGGAAGCGGCGGCGGCAGTGGCGGCGGCGGTGGCAGCGGCGGTAGCGGCAGCGGCGAGAGCGGGAGCAGCGGCGGCAGTGGCGGCGGCGGCGGCGGCGGCGGGAGCGGCGGGAGCGGCGGCGGCGGCGGCGGCGGTGGGAGCGGCGGCAGCGGCGGCGGCGGCGGCGGCGGCGGGAGCGGTGGCGGCGGCGGCAGCGGCGGCAGCGGCGGTAGCGGTGGCGGGAGCGGAAGAGGGAGTACGGGTACAGGTACGGGTACGGATACGGGTACGGGTACGGGTACGGGTACGGGTATGGGTACGGGTACGGGTACGGGTACGGGTACGGGTACGGGTACGGGTACGGGTACGGGTACGGGTACGGGTACGGGTACGGGTACGGGTACGGGTACGGGTACGGGTACGGGTACGGGTACGGGTACGGGTACGGGTACGGGTACGGGTACGGGTACGGGTACGGGTACGGGTACGGGTACGGGTACGGGTACGGGTACGGGTACGGGTACGGGTACGGGTACGGGTACGGGTACGGGTACGATTCAGGCAAAAGCATCGGAAGTTCGGCATTATGTGTTGCTAGTAATGCAAATAACATTGCAGGCATGCATTGGCTGAAATTCAGCCGCTGAACTTTGGCATACAGTGCTGAGACACTAAGTTGGGTTCCGTTACACAGTTTCGGCGGAGTCAAATTGCGCATTCGCATTATTGGCCCTCCGACATTAAGACTTATTTTGTGAGCCGAGAGTCCATTTGCTGCAAGTGAATTAAGAAACTCAACTGGATAATTGGTGGTGTCGTCAACAACTCTATCCAAGAAATTAACAATAATTTGCGTCATAAGTTCTATAATAATTGATTTTTAATTTTTTGGTGTCAATATGGCGCGTTCACATATCCAAGAATTTTTCTGGTGTGTTATGCTCTGAAGGTCCGCAAATTCTGAACTTATAAGTTCTTCTTCGGACGAAACAACTTTTTTTTGGAAAAATTTTCAATGTAGTCACATTTTTTTACTCTTTTATTTGTAGTATAGATTTAGTATGTTTTTGTTCAACGACAACAAAAAAACATCATCTATAAAAATTTCAACTGTCTAGCTATAATGGTTCATGAGATACAGCCTGGTGACAGACAGACATACTAACAGTCGGACGGTCTAAGTAATAGGGTCCCGTTTCTACCCATTTGGGTAAGGAACCCTAAAAATCGAATAAAATAAGTATTTATGGGGGGCTCCCATACTACAAACGTGATTTTTCATAGATTATGGTACGGAACCCTTCGCGCGCGTCCGACTCGCGCTTGGCCAGTTGTATTATAACTCAACAAAAAGTTCTCATCAGACTTAACAACTTTTGCTAAGGCGGCATTTTAATATTTTTTATAGTTTAGCTGGACCATTATAGTTCTGCATCATGTGTTCCATTTTCCAAAATCAATTATAGCCTATATGTTGCCCAGGCTTCACAGCTATATAACAAAAAAAGTTTCATTCGAATCCGTCCAGTATTTCCGGAGATTAGCGTGTACAAACAGACAAACAGACAGACATTTTTTTTATTTTCTTACTCTATATCTCCATCGCCACAAATATTTTTTTTTGAAAAATTTTCAATGTACTGACACATTTTTTTTACTCTTTTATTATAGTATAGATAAAAATATACTACCTACTTTTTTACCAATATTAAAAGATCAATCATGTTATTTGATTAAAATTTCTAACGATAGCTAGAAGGGTGCTTCTTATTAGGATGAAAAATTTTAAAACCAAATATTTCAGAAACGGATCCCTAAATCAAAAAACGGTGTTCACAAGCTTATAATATTTTTGAAAGACCTTTTCAACGATACCACATATGATTGGTTAATCGAGAAAAATAATTGACTTTTCACTTTACTTGTATGTGAACTACGCTAAAAAATTTTTTTTAAATATTTTATTTTACCACTATTTCCGCATAATCAATATATATATCCATGCCAAATCACAAATTTCTTTTACTTATAGCCGCTGAGTAAAACCGCAGACGGACAGACAGACATACAGATATGGCAAAACTGTATGGGTTCCTTGTTTACTACAAAAAAGAAACATCAACTAAAATTGTTAAAAACAATGAAATACACTAGCTATTAATTTAAGCAGTTAGTAGCCAGTTTTAGTTAGTTTATTTAAAGGTTGCCTAACTTAAGGTCATTTACTGGTGCTTACTATCAAGTAGAGGCTTCTAAACAATATTTTTACCATAACATCACATCACATCACATCGAAAAAATATATTTCTTTCGGTGTTGTCGATTCAAATTCATGTTTAAAACGGGACAAAAATATAGCAGTATTAGGTTTCTGCTATGTATATACATCAGGGTAGTCCAGCACCAGCAGATCACCAGCAACACCTTATTCAGTAACTCTACCTAAGAGAATTATGATAAGATACAAAAAACTTCCACTATTCATCTAATTTTTTTTCTGCAAGAGTAATCTTGTCTGTAGACACTTGTACACTCATTGGTCACTCAACATTGTCAATCAAGGATTTCAATTTCATTTCTTTTTTCACTTTTTTTGGCTCCAAAGGAGCACTAACTCCACATAAAAAAACTGAACGGATGGTACGAAGTAAAATATAAATAACATTCAAAGTATTATCTGCGTTCTAAAATCAAGTTTTTATTATCTTCATAAATTTGAATGAACAAAAAGTGTCGTTACAACTTTTGGTCTTAATTTTTTCCGTCTAGCTCACTTTCGCAACGCGCGATAAGGAACTTCGTTCCAATAATCTTATACCGGTTTTTTACAGCAGTGGTGTCGAAAGGCTGAAATTCCATGGAGTTAGTGTATTCGTATTGCAGACATTTGACATGCTCCAGGTGAAGAAAAAAATGGGGAAGGAAAAGGAGGGAGACCTTGGCGCATATTTCACTATAAAACGTAATATAACCACAATTTTTAATCAATTAAGGAGACTACATAGTCCATACAACGTTTTTTCAAAAGTTTGACAACTGGTAGCGACCTCTAAATTTGGTCTAAAAATAAAAATAAAAAACACTGATTCATATTTTACAGTAGAAATTCAAATCACAACGTGACCGGGTAACATTTCAAAAGTCGAATATAAGAAGAACCTAATTGCTAGTAAAATATATTCTGCGGATATACCTACGTGTATTTTTTTAGTAGATACGACACAATGTGACAAAGACAGACTTTGCATGTCTTCAAATCAGATATTCTGGCAAACTGGTGGGAGCATATAAGTATCTAGTACGAGTAGGTAGTAACTAGACTTTATCCGTCTTGGAATAAACAACGAATAATTTTAGTATCTACTAAGGTATCATTATCCGCCCAATACAAAAAGAGATCCTGCAGTATCATCTCCGTTTCTTTCCTCATTATCAAGTTCTTAAATAATAGACAGTATGTGTAATGATGGTATGACACGATTACTATTATCTCCTCAGTATTATTTAAGGCTAAACATGTAATAATGGCTGAACATGTTGCCATTCTTTGAAAATAAATATTGAAGCTAGAGTATCGGATGGAAAGCCGAAGTCGGTGACGGCGAGTGCGATCAGTAAACATAGAAAGATTTGTAATATTTCATTTTATGTATCAACGATTTTTATTTATCTTTTATAAAAAATATTCATCCAGGAAAGTTGTACGAAATGATGATCTAAATTTGACGTTCTTACAAAATACATAATTATAGGATATATGTCATATCTATGTTTAAGTACTAAATTTAAAATAAACTTTTCTTTGTTAAAATGAAAAATGACAATTTTAATTTATTCCTCAGAATTTATATTTATTTTGACTTGACTAGTGTGTACTACAAAGCTATAGTTTGCACTTAGCCTTTAATTTGAATACCTACGATCAATATTTTTAACAATTGTTTTATTTGTCTGGCTGAAAGCAATTGCTGCTATTATAGCTAATAATTGTTTGTAAATGGACTATCTCGGCCAAGGAAATGTTGCGCTCTCACAGGAAATCAATGCGGAGTAGCCTTGCATGCGACCGGAAGTTAGGGGATCCCTATGATTTGAGGTTAGACTCTAAATGTTGCTTGCGTGTTACACAGGAAATAATTGGCCCCTGTAAATGGCAGATCCAAAGAGAAAAAATATTTTTTTAGGTATACCTCCTATATCTTTGGGTAGATCAAAGAAATGCTGGCCTGACGTTAACAAGAAAAAAATGAGATGCAAGATGAAATGGAAAAATATTAAATGTTGACCACTTCAGAGCGTCAACATACGGTGTTTTTTTCACCTTTGTATATATACATAAAATAAATAATAAATAAAATTTGTTTATTTGGTAGCTAAATCATATGTATGTAAAAACGACGGTTCTTACTAATATGCTACGAGTATTTCCATAAAACAACCAATTTTAGTAATCAAAATTGTTTCTTTTGGCGCTGAAAACGTCATCAAAAATCATGGACAAGACATATTCGGTTTAAATTTATACAAAATTTTAGAAAAAAGTGTACACACAAACTTATGGTTTACGGTTTTTATGTATTTTCAATTTGTGCTTTTACAGCATGGCATAGACAAACATCAACAACATACAAGCCAAAAAAGGCGTTGTACTCATGTAATGTTTCATATCTCAGCAAATCTCCGAGGTGCCTGATAAATAAAAAAAAGGAACAGTTAAGCATTTTTATTGCTTACATCTAAGTTGTCTTCTATTTAGTAAAGAACAAGATTTGATGGGAATTCCCATAAAATTTCTAGGTATTTATGAAGCATTTGCACTCACTAAAAGCTTGCATCGAATGATGAAAAATTTTCAGAATGCACAATACAAGCTCGTAACGTTGCATAATATGGCGCGTGTTCAGCCAAAGTATTCGTTATGGTATTTGCTACACCTAGCCAACAGGGCATATGTTTTTCGATATGACGCCGAACGTCAGGTGTTCATCCCGCGACCTACATAGCAAGAATCTATTTTAATGTGTGAGTGTTGGGTTTCAAAAGGGAATGAGTGTGTTGGTGTTATTTGTGACGTTCTCGAATTGCGTGGCAGTGAGCCCTCCCTCACAGCGAGAGCGTTGCCAAGAGCAGAGAGCACTTGAGACTCTGGTGAGCAGATCCGAGCGCCGATATTCGCGGGATAGGGTGCTCGCTCGTGGCATCCCTCTTGCGCGCGGGAGCGGCGGCGGGCGCTAGGCGGGCGGGAGGCAGCAGGCGCCCGGCGTCACTCACGTCGTTTCGGTCTCCTGGGTCGTGTGTCCGAACCTCTCCTCTCCGCGACGTACGATCACTCCGAACCCTACCGGTACTAACTCGAGCGCGCTAACGCGATCTAAAACATATCCCGTTAACCCTTCCGATTACCTGCTTTGCTAAGTAAGTAATTTTTAGGTGTAATTTTGAAATTTTCTCTTAGTGTCTGTAAGAACTTGTATTTAAGACTGTGGTTCGGATTGATGAAACTTTGAAGGTCGTTGGTGCGTGAGGGATTGTCCGGATTGTGACAAAAGTGTAAAGTGCCAGAAGTCGACCGGTTCCGAGCCACTTCCCATTAACATCTGTCAAGTATTAGGTAAGTACATGCTGAGTCTGCTTTTTTAAATCTCCCGGCTTTAAAGTACCCTACAATTTTCTTTTTGTGAGGCCCAGCCAGACGTGATTGCTAAACAAACAGAGGGTGGAAAGTTTAATTATTTTTACCTCCATTTTAATTTTGTTTCGCGAGCGGTTGGTATTAAGTTTTCAAATTTCTCGCTTTTGTTTTACTTTGGAATACTTCTGCTTCCCGCATCTTTTGTTGCGTAGTTACTAAGTCGTGGTTTGATAATTTTAAAATGTTGTTGTATCGCCCTGTGAAAGTTGTGTATTTCACTTTTAAAGTATGTAGAAAGTTTGATTTTGTAATGCCAGTGTAAGTAAATCTAAAAAAATAAAACTAGTAATTATTTATTTCGGTTTAACAAAAGTCCCCATTTCTTTTTGACGTTGTTCGTAATAATGTAGATTTTTTTTTAAATATGCCTACCCATTCCTGCATGTGTGAACATTTCTATGTCATAGAAAAATATTTTGTATAAGCTTCTTAGATGTCATTACTCATGATGTAATAAGGTCTAAGTTCAGATTTGGCTTACATCGAAAAGTTTATTCTTAATTTTAATATTTAATAAAATTTAGAATAAACTATACAATGTAAGCCAAATCTGGCACCATTACTGTAACGTATCATTGTATGTAGTGAATAAACAGAATTTCCTGATAAGGGACTGTTACGGCGTAGTAAAGGCTTGTTAATTACCTCTTGGGTTCAAAAGGGTAAAGATTATTGGAGGGATTAACCCATTATTTCTGTAAATTATGCTTCATTTCATCGTCTCTAAGCAGCAACCTGTTAGCGGAATGTTTCGGACAAGTTTAGTGGGGTTGTATTGAATACGGTATAATTTCTAATGGAAGTTTACAAATTTGCCGTTCTGCCTATAAGCATAGTTTAAATGATATAGATTTTAAATTATTTATGTAGGTATTGTAGGTATTATAAAAAAGAGATATATGTACGTACCTACATACTCAAAAAATATGATGAAAGTAAATTAACTTTTTAATGTACTTTACACGAAGATATTCAATAAAAATTATTTATTTTAATAAAAAATATAAAAATCGTTTGAATTAAGTAGATTTTAAAAGCTACTTAATTACCTACCTATTATTTAAAAAAAACTTACAGAATTAAAACAAAAAAGAAACAAGTAAATCTAAAAAAATCTGTAATAAAAACAATTACATACATTACTTTAAACTGCTTTTAATAAGCGAATTTCTGAATATTTTGCTCTTATCAAAAAACAAATTTGAACTACGGTAAGGTTTTTTGCTCCTCTTCTTTCATCTCAAACATTTTCATCGCAAACCATGTAGCGCGTACTTAATAATTTAGTTACAAATTTATATACACTATACGACAAAGTTCATAAAATTATCTACCTGGTAATAAACATGTAACTACAATGATGCATTTCTGCTCACATAAACAATATAAAACCGCTAGCAGCTGGTAGCTTATTAATATACGTACCTACGCAGGGCTAAGGTAGAGAGCTTCGTTGTACGGTACATGTAACGGTACGAGTAGAGTAGTAGCCTAGTGGCCAGGTGTTATGGTCTGATATTATATAAAGTTGACTTGTTGACCCAGACCTTAGCCCTGCATAATGTGGCCTTATGAAGACTTTTTTGGCGGTAACGGACTTTAATGCTACATAATTATGAGATTTTAATTTCATTAAATAACATTCAAAAGTACATTATAAACATTCAAAACTTAAAATTTAAATATTTGTCTTCCCATTTGAAAAATAAATAAGGAGACATGCATTTGTACAAACCTGAAACCTGAAAATTAAGCTATATTTGAAAATAATATAAGTTAAAAAATACGCCCAGTTTGTTAAAATGAAAAAGCCACTGCTTTTATCTTTCTTTCGATTTTCATGCTCGAAATTAATTCCATTCCAACTTGGTTACACCGAAACCTATTTCCAGAAGTTTGTTTCTCTTTTATTCAAGAGCTGGGTATCGCCCAAGGCGCAACTAGCTCTCTCAAGCTTTTTCATGTAAACATTGTCCCTAGCTAGCTACTGAACTATTGAAATCAACTTCTGTTAATGTTTTTATTGTTTGCCTAAGAACAACCTTTCAAGCACTTAACGCAACTTTGAATTGCTTACATCAGTGTGTCTCGAGGCACCTCGTGTACGCACGTCCTCGTGTACGCACGTCCTCTAGTTACATTCGCTCTGATGAAGACCTAAGGATGAGGTCGAAACATGTCGGCCTGTAGCTGACTCTCTACGTAAGTAACCTGTTAAATTCATGCTAAAACCTTTCAATTGCTGGAAACACTTAATTTCAACCTATTATCTACCAATGTTAAAATAAAACTATTTGTGAATTCTTCTATATTTAAGAGCCAGACTCTTGTTGTTGTCAAAGTGTGAATTAGACGCACATAAATAAGATTTTTGGCAGAAATAATGGTGTTGCTTGCCATTGCCTTCTTCAATTTAAAACTCTTGAAGTAACAAGTCTTATTTGCCAAGCAAATTAAAAACATCAACTTTTAAGCGCTGATCCGATTTCCATTTAACATAGCCACAGAGTACTATATACGACATAGCTAAGAACCACCGCCAAGAAACTTGCTTTCACGTACAAAATAAAGTCGTTGCGTAATTATAGAGCGAACAACCTCTAAAAATCAGTATAAATATTACAAGATTAGATAAAAAAAGACAATTAAACTACCACTCATTTTATTACACATCCAGGATGTGCCGTGTGAATTTCAATTTCAGTGTGTTATTTTATTATATGCCTAGTGATCGTCTGGTCTTCTACTTCTTGAAAACTACTCAGACAGAACACAACATCAATGGTGTGTGGCGCAATTAGCATTTAAATATTGAGACCTTCGCAAAAAGCAATTATTGCATAAAATACTAACGAATACCGTTCGATGGTTGTCCATACACACGAAAGTAAGAACGTCGTAGCCTCTTAAGCTTCGCAGTTTACTTTTGCTGACTATTATGAAACGTCAGAAAAATTGAGCAAGTTTCATTGAAATATTGTGCTTATAATAACGTGAACTGCATATGTGCCACAGAAGTAATCAAGAACAGAAGTATTTATAAAACGATATCCTTTTAAAGTCATATCAGTCTACAACAAGCGGGCTCAACATCATCGTCTTTAAGGCCGTCGTTAAATTTTCCACGCGGTTTTTATTGCGTCCTGAGTGCCCCTTCACCTTTTGACTTATGAGGATCTCAACCTTGCCCCGAGTACATGGGACGAATAAGAAAGAGTGCTTTCTTGGCCTAAATTGAAAACCATGCATTTTCTGCGTTCTATTCAAACCGAGCTATATGAAGACTATTGAAAATGCGAAAACAAAAGGTGGTTTTGGTACCAAGATTTTTAATTTGCTATTGCACAAAAAAGAAAATTTCCTTAAATAAATATGTTTTTGTCTTGATGAATGAGAAGCAGTAAATAAGCGAGTCTCAGATACATTTGTTTCCGCCAAATATGTTGTAATATAAATGTATGAAATGAAGAAGGGAAGCCAATGCTTTACAACTTCATTATAAATCTAACAAACTTAAATATATAACTAAGCATAAGATTTATGAATTAGGTATAATATCTAAAATATGGGTCATCCTCCATCCATAAAAAACATCTGAATATTAAAAAAAATTTTAGAAGTGCACTAAAAGCAGGCATAAAACGTATCCTCCATAAATAACATAATTCAGCGGCGTCAAGCAACTCATAAAGTTATTCGCGCAAATAAAATAAATACGTCACAACTTCTCCTTTTAGGGTCTTTAGAGGTTAAATTATATACGCCCGGGAGCGTAAAAATGGAGACATATTCCACTATTGGGACCGCAGAGTTATTGTAGCTTTCCTATGTAGTTGCTTTGCCAGTACGCCAACCTATTCATATTTTATACTGCATTATATACGTGGATATTCGAAGGGATTTTTAGGGAACATTTTTTTCTCTAATCCATTTGGCTAGTGAATCATGGGACCGCATATTTTTGGGCTGCGTTATTTAAATTGAAGAGGATAACGTTAGTTGAACAGATTTTTTCACGTTTTTTATTGGCTGAAGTTCTAAGATAACCTAATATCTTTAAGAGAAAAGCAAATTTACTAAGTGAATAAATTTTAGAAAATGTATTCGGTAGAGACATTTGCCTTAACTTTATTTTTCTGTAGGTAAGTAGGTATTTATTCCGTTAGATAAAAACTTATTGCAAATCTTGTTACTACAGATTTATTTGTTAACAACATTTTCGATTAAGGAACTATAATACTATAAAGTAAAAATATAGGTCTGTGACTATACTACACAAAAAACAATACAACAATATCATAAATTATATAAGTCATCTAAAGCTACACAAAACAAACTACGAGAGTAATAACTAATAACGTAACAAATTACATTTCATTAATTCAAAGAGGAATATTATTCACACCCGACTTATAAAAGGAGAAAGAAAAATCACAAGAGTGTAAACACATAGGTATAGGTATATTTTCTTATAAAGGTATAAGCGGTTGGCGGTCTGAGATGTGATGTGTAGTTGTAGTGGGCCCCTTTATGTCAGATATTTCTTATAACATGCTCCTCGGTACCCTTTTATCTCCCGTGATAATAAGATTCACGTACTTACCTTCATGACTTCTATATTTTCTATATGAATGAAACATTTTTATTATGAAACAGCGTGTGGGGTAAATGATTTTAGTGGTTATGTACATTTTGCTTTATGACCTAATAAAATGAGACTATTTCTTCACTTTTAATATTTCTGCGCAAAGCTTTATGAAGAATTTATTATTCAGAATTTGAAGAAAATAGATAAACATATATTTTTTACTCCTTTACTGTATAATCCGTCTTTTAAATGGTCCCGAATACCATTATAAGATCATAAATTATATGATTTCAGGGACGAAGTCTATACTAGTGTTGCCGATCGATAGGCCACTATCGATAGTCTATCGATAGTCGGCCAATAGTCGGAATATCGATAGTCCCTATCGATAGTATTGATAAAACTCAATACTATCGATACTATCGATAGCTCAAACGCAGCAATACTATTGATGGGATTCGATAGTATCGATAGTATTGACCGTCAATAGCAGCTAAAGTATTGATGCTGACTATTGAACGCACTATCGTGCGTGCGTTCAATAGTTGCCGGCATGGCACGGCGACGGCACGGCGCCGGCGGCGACGCCAAGTCGTGGCCCAATCATGGTCACGTCATATCTTAGATCATTTGATACAGGATAAGCCTTACCTGCGCGTTCCCCTCTGCCAAAGTAAAAGAACAAAAATCTAATACGTTCATAAAAACTAGTCGCATAATCGATTATGATCATTATGTGAATCGGTAAGGCATCGAAAAGACGTCTAAAGGTGCTCCGTAAAAAAATGCCACGTTATGTAATTTTCTCGTGAAGAAAGAGGTTAAACACATTTAATCTTCCAAAAGATGGCATAACCTTTCATTAGTAAGTATTTTTTTATTTTATTAACGTTGTTTTCTATTAAAATGTAATTTCTAAAAAATAAATCGAAGGAATATCTTTTAGTATCGATTACGAAAAAAATTATCGAATAACGTTTGCAACTGATTTCCTTCATCCCAGAGACTATAGAGCATTCACAAGACTATGTATTTATGATTTACAACCTTCGTATTTATTCCCTGTGCATTAGAGTTGAATATATTTTTGTCTTCTCTCTCTTTCTTGCCAGAGTGTATTATTATGTGTATTTACACATTTTTTTCAGTGTGAGCGTTATTGGTGTGCAGAAAATAAGCTAGTGTTTGAGTTTTTTGTAGTGTGCACTTATAGCGAAACAAATTATTTCTGTAAATGTGTGATTTTGTTTAGATGTAGCTTACCCCGGCAAAAGCGGCAGAAAGTTTTGTAAGAAGATTTGTCTGCGTAACTCATCCTGTATTAAATGATCTAAGCGTCATTTAGGTAAAATAATTTTACGGCTCTGGATACAAGTCCTTTAACCTATTTTTATTCAATTAGCACGACGTCGGCGCCGCACAATGGGCTGAAAATCAAGCTCCATAGACTTAGCGTCGCTCATAAATTGTAAATGGACTTGAGGCAATAGATTTCAACTTTGTATGGGGGACAGTGTACGTGTTAACATGCAAGCAATGCAATTCCTACTTACTATATCACATTCAAATTTAACCGAATACTATTGAATCGAAGACAACTATAGATAGTGCAAAACTATCGATAGTATCGATAGTACGTTCAATAGCCAGCATCAATACTATCGATAGTATCGATAGTTTAGCTGCTATTGACGGTCGATACTATCGATACTATCGAATTCCATCAATAGTATTGCTGCATTTTTACTATCGATACTATCGATAGTATCGATACTATTGAGTCTTATCAATATTATCGATAGTGCTATCGATATTGTGGCTGATTTGAACTATTGACTATCGTTCAATCGGCAACGTTATACCTAATATAATATCTATTCCTAATATAATAGCACATGCGTCGTTATTTCGCCAAACAGATACTTCTAGTCATAGACTTAGATTTTTTGAAGTGAAAACTTCTTTAGCGGCGTTGTACACTGTTTTTGGTATGGGTAAAAAATGTTGAACTTGCATCAGGGCGTCAGGGCGTCAGGACATGTGACCTGATCGAAAATTCGTACGACGCGCGGCGCGGCGTAGGAGAGGAAGTATCCCCCCTCTCTTTCTACGGCGCGGCAAAAATGTATGCAGGCGCCTGCTGTTTCGTTTAGGCGGCGCAGGGCGCTTGCGCTTCGTGTATTATGTTACAGCTTGCCACGCGCATCCATGGAAATGCACAACGTTAATATTCAAGTTTTCACTTCTGCCGGCACTCCCGGAGTGCAAACCGTTTTTTTTTCTTTACAGATCTATACACGATAGTGGCATTTGCACATGCACTTATGTAAAAGTTTAATTTATTCGATTAACTAACTTAACAAAAAAAGCCCAACTGCCAACTTAACTAACAACTGAATCCATACAGTTCGTATTAAAAATAAAACTCTCGCAAATATATTTTTTTCTGTCAAAATAAGAAAAACTTTTTTATATAGTCACTATATGAAGTAAATATCAATTTAAAAAATAAAGTTAACCATAGATAATAATAGTGCGTTTGTTTAGATATTTAAAAGAATGTAAACATCCTTGAAATGTCTTTTTATTCAAATATACACTTTATAAATCAATACTTTCGCAAATTATAAATTATTTATCATATAAATAATAAATAACATAATTTATTTGTAATTTGCAATGGTATTGAGTTATAAAGTGTATTTTTCAATAAAAAGACATGTCAAGATTGTTTACATTCTTTTAAATACCTAAACAAATGGACTATAGTGTCTGCCTAACATAATATGTCAAACATTTTCATATTAGCTTTTGTTTATTTTTGTATTTTATTTAGTAAATATATTCGAAGAAAAAGTATTGTATGCTCGATGTCTCCTTACGATGCTCACATCATTACCTGCGCCACTCGCATTTTTGACACGTCTTATTGCATAAAATCCTATTATATACTCGTAGTAGTATCTATGGTGGCATAAGATTGGAAGAGAAGATTTCAGGTTTGCATACTGGCAGACTATGGCACACTTGCTGAGTTGCCCAGCGTGCCCCTCCCTACACCTGCACGTTGTTGCACAGGACCTGTAAAATGCAAGCTCTAACGCAGCACAGGTCACTAATTACTGGGCCCAGACAAATATTTAATTATGAACATCGAAACCACAGATATATAGTTAGACTAGATAACGCAAATGCATCTACTTCGCGTGTCCGAACTGTGGAGAATATCCACACTTGGCCGTCACTACAGACATTCGGCGCGCGTCTGTTGTTGTGGCCGGTCGTCCGTAAATATTATTAAAATGCGTTGTTGCGTCGTACTAAACTGCGATAGCCCAAAAATTGTGTGCACACAAACGCAAGGACATGTTTCCTATCACAGGTAAGTTATTTTCAAATTATATTATGCGTAAATTCATTTTAAATTATTTTTTTAAGTATT
Organism: Acrobasis suavella; assembly: GCA_943193695.1. Classification (NCBI taxonomy): domain Eukaryota; kingdom Metazoa; phylum Arthropoda; class Insecta; order Lepidoptera; family Pyralidae; genus Acrobasis; species Acrobasis suavella. The sequence goes on from OW971935.1 coordinate 9,630,722, forward strand.
CCGAGGTGTGATTCCAAGTCTGTACCTAAGTAACTAGAGATTATCGGTAATTAAACAATGTTCACATTACATTGCTGCGTTTGCTTTGAGCGTTTAATCTGACGCTATGTGTTAAGAGACGATGCATATGAGAATAAGCGATACTGTCGCTCATCGCTTCGAGTTCGTGGTACAAGGCAACTCATCATTCGTCTGTCAAATCTAGCAACTAGTGTTGTTCGTTCTACAACATGTTTCGATAATCGATTTTAATCGATATCGGACAGACGAATGATACTAACTTCTTTTGGCTTCTAAAATATCTTCTCTGGTTCTTTCCATAGCCTACAACAAGTAAAATATGACCATGCATACAAGTTAATGTAGGTGAGTTTTAACTAAAAAAATCTTAAATTTTATACCTATACACATACAAAAACAAATCTTTGTTTATGTATGTGTATAGGTATAAAATTTGATGAAAACTTGATTCAGGGTACTTAAAAAAATACAAAAATTTTTACCATTTCAAAACAAGCGATGTCTACAGCTCACAGAGCTAAAAATCTTATAAGTTTTATTTTGAAAATGTAATTCAAATATGCTTCCTTTATTTAATAAATCCTTTTAATATTATTCGTCTGTCAGAAAATCGATGTCATTCATGTGAATCGATTAGTGATATTTAGGTTATACAACAAAACGGGACTTAATCGCGTACACACAGGTGTTTTGAACGTTCGAAACGTCGAGGTAATTAAATAAACATCTATGTGTACGCGATTAAGTCCCGTTTGGTTGTAATAAATATTTTTAGGTTATCTAAAACTAATGCGTTTCTTGTCATGCATGTCTATACTAATCCCTCGTGTTTAAATTTAAATATCAACGAGTATACTTACTTGAGATTATGCAGAGGTATCCAAGAGGTATCCATACACTACAAAGACTGACCTCTGTCTGACTGAATCGAGTCGAGCCGAACGGCGCGTGAGGCGGCGGCCTCGCCTTTGAATCGATTTTGCGCTGGCAACGAGGAATTCGCACCACTAATTCGCTCTTGTGACGTCACAGTAGGCAGAATAAAAGTGACACGGTTGGTTTTCATACAGATTGAGGTGTTTAAGTTATCTAGTCTTACTATATATCTGTGATCGAAACGCTGAGAAGAAGAAGAAGACTGGCAGGATCGTCCCTGGCAAGACGTAACTGAAGTAAATAACGATTGAATTATTGAATTACCAAGGGTTTTAAGCGTGTTGTAAGTACCTATAAGATGGAAGCGAATGCTATCATTACCTATCAAAAAATATCTCTAGATTTACTTCCGTTACCTTACCTTCATCAACATCTATATTATAACCTGGAGGCTGAAAGAAAAACAATTAGAAGGAACCAGCTTTCATTTTAGCATTATTATCTCCGAGACTGCCATGTTAACAATACTTACAACAAGTTAATAAGGGATTTCCTTTACATGTAAAAGGGCTCAAAGGTCTCAATGTAAAACCTTTTACGACGCGAAATAACGAGGTCCTCTAACTAAATTAAGGCTATAAGGTTCCGTGATGAAGTTAGATTTACCTACTTTTAATTTTGCTCCCCATGGGCAATACGCGTCCCAACTTATTTCATAATATCCGTACGTGTTACAATGGACCCTCAAGCCTGGCCCTTTGTCGCGGATTCCAACTCCGACTGTACATAATGACCCATTTTTTGTCAATTTTATGCGGTAAGTAGTCTTGTTAGCTTTTCGTAATAAACTTTAACAAGCTTCCATACACGACAGTTACCATGTACAAATCTGTTTCTTTATAAGTAAGTACTTAAAAATAATAAGTATTGCATTGATTAAAAAATATCTAAATCTCTTTATCTACTTATATATATACCTATAAATAAAGAGCAAATTTTAGAATAAATAATATTTAAAACTTGACTGCTTTAATGTGTAGGTATTAGGTAGATCGAAAATGAAATTGAATTTTACTATAATCTTTTAGAGGAGTAGCTGCTAGCTACTCAAGGTAGGTACATGTATTTTCGTAACTCCCAGACAAATATGGACGGCAAGTCGGGACGAAGCAATGAGCAGAATTATTAAAACAACAAATAGTTTCTAAAAGTGCCGACTAAATTATCAATATTTTGAAACGGTATCGTTTTGCTCGCGTTTTGCAAACAAAATAACGATAGAATTTATTATTATATCCATTCTGCATCGATATTCAGAAAAGAGAGTTCAGCAAAATGTAAATGCTGAAATTTGCGTAAAACAAGATTTTAGTCAGCGAAAAATTTTATTTCTTACTACAAAGAAATGGATTTCTATTTTTTGTTGCTTGCCAAATAAAATGATATCGCTGTACATCACAGCTTATTATACTTTTGGACCACGATTGAAGAAAATTTGAATTCTCACAGGAATACTTGGGTAGTTTTATCACATAACTATTCACACAGTTACATAGTTATTTCGAATAGACAAAAAGTAGTGTTATTTAGTCAAACTTATAACACCCTTTTTTGTAGGGTGTTAAAAAGGAATTGCCTTAAATTCAACCAATTCCCACCAGTTAAATTTTCCTTATTATTTTAAAATCCAGGTCAGAGTTGTGATACTTGTATCATTATTTAATCCATATCCAAGTCGTACGAATGCACTAGTGTGTTCTAAGCAAACAAATTCGAAAGCTAGCCAACGGGCTAGGAATTCCTGTGTGACAAGGAGCCGCAATGTCATGGCTCGTATAACTGGTTGCAAGGCTGTGAAACTTGCTGCCATGGAACGAAAGCCGCAATGGATGCTGCTTAGATTAGTTTTTATAGGACCAATTGCTCTGCTTGCATGTACAGACAGAAAGTTGTAGTTATTGAAGTGCCGTTCTTAAAAAAATCGGGAAATTTCCGAAACGGTCTGAACATTTTCCGAGAAATTTCTAACAAAAGATTTCTTCAGAAAAAATTTTGAGTAATGTTGAAAATTTCCAAAATTTTCAAGAAAAGAAATTTCTGAGAATAGAGATTTTCTCGGCGGCACATCACTACTTGGAGTTATGAAGAAGATGTGTTACCATGATTTATATATTATTAATAAAGAGGAGTAGAGCTTAACTCTTGACTTAGATTACCAGTGGTCTACAAAATTTTTATAATATGTTTAAACAAAAAAAAATACATATTTTACATTTAAATTTTTGTAAATAAAAATAAGAAATACCTAGAACAATAAATTAAATAAATAAATAGAAATAGTAATCTAGATTTAACTTTTTAATTTTTTGTCTCGCTTTTAAGGTACCTATGTGATTTTGTAGTATTTGGCTACAAAAAATACATAAAACAACTGAAAAAATTAATGAAATTAATAAAATGCAGTCATATGTGTATTTTTATGCATGAAAGTCTACATTCAAACATGTTTATGCTCATAATGAGTATCTTGGAGTAATAATTATATTTTTTTTCCTTTAGATTACCTGATAATTATATGATTGTGAAAATTCATAATTTTTTCAAAATGAAATAAGTATCTACCTATAATCTAGTACCTATTATATTGGTAACGATGTAATAAACTGTTTGAAATATAATATACGCAATGAACGAAACAGTTCAATTTCTATCGCATCTCGGTTAAAGTGATCAATAAATCTGTTTATTGCTTGCCCACCGTTAAAATATACTTATGTATTAACTGTTAATGGACAGTTCAAAGGTGTAGTGTAGTTAAATAGATTTGTTTTACCTATGTATGTGTCTATGATCGTGAGTGCTTTCAGGAGTTTTTTTTAGAATCAAATTTCACGGTTGTTTGCACTGGCAGGGTCGCCATTTACATGATAATGATGAATAAAACAAACATTTCTGATATTCGATAACTAATTATTCAAAACTATTTCTGTAATGTCAATGTATTAGCTGAGATACCTATTTAAATCTTTTATTAAAAAATATTGTAAAAGTGTGACAATACTTTTATATGTAAAATCGTCAAGGTGTTTTAGATTTTTTGATGTCTTTAAAAACTGCGTGCATTTATTTGTATGCACTCAGTTTTTCTACATTTGAAATTGTTTTTATATCACAGATTTTTGTTTGATTTTAAAATTAGTGTTTTGCGATATACTCGTAAGCAAAAACTTGTGATAGCACTGACAGGTCCAATGAACTGTCGATATTTGATCGCATTTTGGCAGGTATAATACTATTGTCAAATATTATCCGATGTCAGTAGTTTATTGAACTAGGGGGCTTAGATGCCAACGATGATCTAAAAAAAAAAACAACAATTACTATTACAAGCTTTTATTTAGTTTCACCTGTCCCGTTGTCTGTCGGTCTGTCTGTCTGTCTGTCTGTAATCAAATCTTGCAAGTTAAATTTGACCCTCTTTCCGGTTTCCGATTGAGCTGAAATTTTGCACCCATACGTATATTGCGTGACAATGCAATATTATGATGACATACAGCTGATCTAATGATGGAGTTAGAAGGTAGGCATAGGAAGTCTGTAATGAAGGACGCAACCCCATCGAGTTTGGAAACTTGTTTGATTCGTCTGATGAGTGAAGATAAAAGCTGGTTTTAATAATATATTTTGAGGTAATTACTTGTTTATATATTTTTTCTTTCTAGAAAGATTAAAATGATTATCGATTGTTAAACTTTATGTCAAATTATCGCGAATGCATCGCATATTTTAATAGAAGACGTAAAAAGACTATTTAGCCAAAACGAGCGCAACTTTATGCGCACGCGCAGAATTACATCCTAGCGATCGTTTTAATCGTTTATAATATACGAAATAAACATATTATGTTAATTCATTTTACTGCAACTATATATTAATAACCAGCCAAGTGCGAGTCGGACTCGCACACGACGGGTTCCGTACCATTATCTATAAAAAATCATGTTTGTTGTATGGGCCCATACAACAAACATGACTTAAATAGTTAGTATTTGTTGTTATCTGTGAAAATTTCAACTGTCTGCTGCCACGGTTCATGATGTACAGCCTGGTGTCAGACATACAGACAGTAGAGTCTTAGTAATAGGTCCCGATTTTACCCTTTGGCGTAAGTACTGCGTATCCATTTTTCATACAAATTGTATAAAAGGTAGACCATGTCGCGGGGCGCAAGTTAAAATGCACATTCTAGACACTGTCCGCGATAAAATCACGAGTTAGGACTTTAAGTTGGAAACATTCACACTTTGACATTCACAAATTTCTACGCAAATGTCAGGACAAAAGATATTTGCATAGGTACCTTACTAACTCTGTTTCGGTTTAATTGTGAGATATTGCAATTTTACTACTGGGATTTGTAATAAAAATCCTACCTTCACTAGATTGATCAGCCTTTAAAAATATCTCTGCTGCTGCATTTTCTCAAAGTAAAGATGACACTGACGTGATGATTATACATAGGTTTGGTTTTAGAGGTCATATTATCATCCTCGACCACTGCAAAAAATATGCCTTAATGAGTGCCATTTATTACGATCAAGCGATCGACGGGTTCTTACGGTCCTCACCATCTGACATTGCACCTGACGATTAGCTGCCCCCAGTGAAGGCTTTCCCCCTGAGCTGTTTGTAAATATTTAAACAGACTTCGATCTGGTACAGGGAGATGCCTAGAAAGCAGAGCCAAATGTGATTACTTAATCAATAGTGTGTGTGACTTTGGGGTCACTCAATCCATGGACCATCTTTTGTCATGTCTCAATTGCTTGACTTCTGGTACTACTAAGGTAGATCTGAATGTGGTCTCATAAAATACATTTAGGTTAAGCCTTACTTGACTCGATAAGAAGAAGATTACGATGAGAAGTAAGGTCAATAAAAAAGGATATACTTACTCAGTTTTAATTTGCAAACCGTACGTAACTGTAAAAGTAGATAACACATATGATAGTGTCAACAACCTGACGTGTCCTAGAATGGCCCCAAACAGGTTCCCAGAGGCTCGCGAAGCTAACGGGCGTAAATATAATCCCTTCAACTGCTGTTATGTTAGGTACTTGTAAGTAATAATTCTGCACTGCAGTCTCGAGGGAATATAACATTCTTCATTCATAAAATTAACGACTGAACAAAGATATAAAAATACAGGTATATATATATATATATATATATATATATATATATGGTATATATATATATATATATATCTCATAGTTAAAAAAGTGATTATTTTGTTATTATTTATAAAAATTTTGTCATTTTAATGGGAATTTTCACAAACTAAAGTCTACTTTATTATAAAGGGACGCTCATAGGTGAGTCTTATAAGTATAAAAATCTTACTAAAACTCCCGTTATAACTACTAATGGGACTAACTTAGTAGGTCTACTGAGAAAACACCGAAAGTTGTATATTATACAAATAAATGTATCATGTGGTAACACAACACCGCCGGTGTCCCGCTCGCAATAAACATAAGCTTTTCATCTGAAGGGCGTACGGGCGTGTGGTCGCTCGCTCTGCGCTGAGCTATACAAATGATAGCTATGCTCGTCATTCCCTTACGTAAGCTTTATGTTCTTTATGCGGATATTAGTAAGAAACTGTCGTTTTAAAGTGCATGAGTTTAAATACATACTTAAATCTTATACAGATATAAATAAATAACAGAAATAGCTATTTCAATAACGCGTGCGATATTAGATATTACAATCAAACCTCATCTATTTGGGATGTAAAAGTTATGAATGTAAAGGAACGCAGGATTTGCAAGACAAGGACGGATGATGTACGTAAAAAACGGTGTGGAGGAGAAAGGGATAGATGCGTGAAGAGTGTGTGGAAGTGGAAGAAGGAAATACCAAGATATTAGATCTCGATATGACGCTAAGCTAAGAAAAGACGGGTTGTAAAATTAAAATAAGATTTATTAACCACGAATACAGCCGTGATATACGTCGAACGAAGTTTTTTTTTTTGGATTTTACCCAGCCCATAAACGCGCATCCATATACAGTAAATACTTATTGTCTTATTGTTGGGCAAAAGCCTCCGCCACTGCTTCCCAGCAGCTTGCTGCCATCCACTCGTAAAGCATTAAAGGTTGGCCTTCCCCTACGAAGTCTTTCTGAAATCAATTGTGATAAATTAGTAAATGCGACAACAGATGTGTAAAGTTGTGGACATAATAAAACAAAAGTACTACCTACAAGTACTTATACATGAAATATTTGCTGTGTCTATATATCCAAGACCGGAAAATTAAAATTTCAAGCTTTCGATGCAATATTGTATTCCTATGAAAATAAATCTGTACCTGGCATGACTCTTTCACAATATTTAATTATGGTACATCGAGAATTTATCAAAATTTATGATTGTAAAGAGTCAAATAATATTTTTCGGTTCAGATGACATAAAATGTATTCATTGAATAAACTATTCTGAATATTTAAAGGCCGAGCCTTCGAAATCATTGTTCTGAATATTCCAGATAAAAACGCGATTGAAAATAACCATGTTTCCGCATGGACAAGGCGAATATTGCATTTTCGCTCGGATGACGTGTCAACTGCATTTTAAATAACTTAGCCAGACTCCAGCCACGAGTATTGATTTGAGGTATTTTTGGAACTTTTGGCTTTCCTAGTCGCAGCTTGCAGCTAATAACTAGATAGGGTTATCCAGTAACTAACCACTTCGTTTTGATTTTACGTGTCCGGTTGATAAAATCTAAATTAGGTAAACTTATATTCGTAGCTTCTATATTTAACAATTTCCCCTTAAAATAGGATTCTTTTGACAATTGGTGGCAGTATATTTTATGTAAATAATTGAGTACCTAATAACTAAAAGTAACTAATCGTATAAGCAACACCGACTAAAATTCCATTAAGAAAAAAGGCAGCCTAAGAAAGATGTGAAAAGAATGCGTGAGGTAGCGAAGTTAAAATATACTAGTGGATAAGTGGCATACGACAAAAATTTGTAAAAGGAATTAAAGTACATAAAGGGCCGACCCAAAATAGGAGAATAGATGAATAATGGATAAAGAAGAATTAACTAACCTAACCATGCGCAGCAATTTTGTCACAAAAGAAATATTTATTTTAAGTTTTAATAATTAACAACGGCAAATAGTGTGTTCAGTCGTTGAATAACTCTCTCTGGCTAGATATAGACTGAGCTAACCCGGACTTGTTCCCTGATTTATTTATTGAGTGCTATTTTATGAACTTCACAAATTTTTAACGAGATGGCTCTTTTCGCAGTAAATAGAAGTGAATTTTTCTCCGCTTTCAAAACGAGGTGAAAATCACGGCGCATAAATTCCCGTCTGCTACTTTAAAAGCAATTTAATTAGTTTTTTGCTTAAGTATGAATTCACAACAGTTGCACTCAACTACAATGTGAATAAATGTCAGCAAAACAAAGACTTTTGCTGAACGTTGTATATTTTAATGTTGCTTATGAATTAGGTAAGCAAGTACCTGGGTGTAAAATAAAAAGGATATTTTTTTATGGAAAGCTTCTTTTGAAGGTCTAAGTGAATGGACTTATCACATCTGTCGCTCTTTGTAAATGTACTTTTACTGACACATAACGGGCAAGGTAAGCTAGAAAGGTTATTTTTCTCTCACAGCTATGAGCTGTCAGTTAGAAATTCTAAAGAAAAGTACGTCTTATCTTAACACGCCTAGTGCGTATGTGTTTTTAAGATTGAAAGTATTTATTTGCCATGACAAATCAGCGGTTTCTCCGATCCTTCCATAGGTAAACCTTTAAGAGCCAAGACCATTATGAAGATGATTTTAAAATATTTTACCTACTATTTATGTAGATAAATACATTTCGGTTACTACAATGATCGTCCGTCGTCACTGATATTACAATGTATTTAAATTAAAAAGTAACCTTTTCTTATCAAATACTCGAATTTCAAAGAAGCCGTCTTATTTAAACACACACCCTAAGTGTTCCCTATATTTTTTCCATCAGTGTGTCGCGACGCAGATTTTTGCCGGTTGTCAATCGAGCACGCGTGGCTGCGTCCGAAGAGGGCCCGGAATTTGCGCATCGCTGCGGTCGCCAAATCGAATTTATCCACGGCGATATTACACAAAAATATATTTTTAATATTATCCCCGCAACTGACATAATTAGAAAACGCATGAGTGCCTTTTTACTTTTTAAGGGTTCCGTAGTAAACAAGGAACCTCTATAGTTTCGCCATGTCTGTCCGTCCGTGGTTCTACTGAGAAGACTATAAGACTTACCAGAAAGCTGTAATTTGTTTAAATGCAAATTAGTCATGCCGTAAAAGTGGTAAAAAAAGCAATGAAAAATTATTTTTTTTGGGTAGTTGCCGTACTTAAAGTGGGAGTCATTATTTGCTTGACTAACCGATCGTGTGTGGTATTGTTGAATAATCTTTCAAGAATATTGTGAGCTTGTAAACACCATTTTTGATTTAGATATCGTTTATGAAATATTTGGTTTTATAGTGATAATCTTTGTTAGGGTAAAATGTGTGCCCCCCCTCCCCCCATATCTACTAAGCGGTTGTATATGGATACGTGAAAAAAATCACGGCAATTTATAAGGAAGTTTAAAGAAAAACCATCACAGCTAAGTTTATAGGCGACTCACTAATATAAAGTACTCGATAAGAAAAATTCTTAAAATTTGTTTTTTGAGACTTTTGAATCCCGTGAAGTGAACTCAAAGTCAGTATTCGCAACTACAGAACCCTACACTGCGCGACTGTGAGTGGCCCGACATGCACTTGGCCGATTATTTTAATTTAAATTTAAATGAAGTTACGCAATACCTATACATCTATAGGTATATTTTTGTAAACAGTTTTTACACAGAATATTAATCACCGCAGGGTTTTGTAACACTTGAATGTATAAATATGTACCTAACGATAAAAAAAAAATATTTAATTTAACACTATTTTCAATTGTCTTTGTACGAAATATTAAAAGGAATTCGAGCAAACTAAGTTTAAATTATCTAATTATTTATCATTCGACTTTCTCATTCTTCATTCATGGATGATATTTTCATGATAAATGAAATCTTTCACTTATTACTAGTATGATACTTATTATGTCCATCACATTTTTCACTTTTATCTTTTTATTGTAAATAAGTATTCCTAATTATAGTATAAGCAGATTTTAACTTTTCTTGTTAACTTACATATAACGAAACGCATAAAGATTCAAGAAAAGCGATATCATCCTGAACTGTTGCCTAGCAAAATAACTTTCGTTAACAAAGTCAGATGGCCATTCTACTCAGGCACAATATAATTTGAACTACATGCTCGAAGTGACGTACCTAGCTTGTTGACTCTTGGTCTTGTTGACGCCGCGACTCACACGGTCATGCGTGTTATTGTGCCTAGTCGTGCAGTAGTGCACATGTTGGCATTTAAATAGTAGGTGGTTTACTAGACTTAGAAGATAAAGCTATTTAATCTAATTGATTTAAATAGCTTTATCTGTGTTTAAAGAACACCTTACACATAGTGAAAGAGATAGGAATAGATTCCAGAAAAGCGATATTGAACCAAGTTGTGGTCTAGCAAACTAATTTTCGTTAACAAACTCAACTTGTTTAAGTGTTCAGGTACAATGTAATTTAAATAAAATTTCCGTAAATAGTGCTGTAGCTGGTACCTTCGCACCATCACACAGTCATGCCTGCTTTAATATATTATTAGGTCTTTACCTATGAAATTGCCGTTTTGTATGAAAAAATTTAAACGAATTTTTTTCATGTATTTTTTATTTTATTAATCGAAGTATTGACCCATGCAATCAACGCATCTTTGCCAACGCAGTGACAGTTTATTGATGCCTTTCTTAAAGAAATCAGCTGGACGGGAGGCAACAAATTCTTCAAAGGCATTTTGTATGGCAAAGGCTCTCGGGTATTGAATTTTTTTCCCGCCAAGAAGTTATCCAAATCCTGGAAAAAGTAGTAGTCTGTAGGTGCAAGGTATGGTGAGTAGGGCGGATGACGGAGAGCTTCCAACCCCAGTTCTTGCAACTTGGAAACCGTCTGCTGTGCAGTATGAGGTCGCGCGTTGTCGTGCAGGAGCAGCGGAGAAAAGCGATTGACCGATGCTGGTTGGAGATGTGCCAGCTTCTCCATCATTGTGTTCAGTTATTCACAGTACACATCTGCAGTAATGCTCACCCCGTTTGGTAAGAAGCTGTGATGAATCACACCGGCGCTAGACTACCAAACAGTGACCATAACTTTTCTAGGGGTAAGTTTTCGTTTAGGGCATTGTTTAGGTGCTGAACCAGGATCCAACCATTCCAACCAACTTGCTGAGCGCTTGCGGTTATCAAACAAAATTCATTTTTTATCGCAGGTAACAATGCGGTTCAAAATTCCTTCATTCATGTGTCTGTTGAGCAGTGCAAGGCACGTCTCGACGCGTACTTCGCGCTGGCGATGATGGAGTTCGTGGGGCACCCATTTGTCAAGCTTTTTTACCTTGGCAATTTGACGCAAATGGACCAATATTGTTTTGACGCTAACGTCGAAAGCTGCTGCTAATTCAGCCGTAGTATATCATCAGCTTCCACAATCGCCTTTAATTCGTCATTGTCGACCAAAGTCTTCGGACGACCGCGAGGTTCATTTTTCAGGTCGAAATTTCCAGAACGGAAGCAAGCAAACCAATAACAGGAGGTGCGTTGGTTTGTAGTGTTAGCTCCATAAACGTCGTTGATGTTGCGTGCCGCTTGTGCCGCGTTGCTGCCACGACGGTACTCATATTTCATAATTACTCGAATTTTTAACGTATCCATGATGACGAAAAAGATTAAAATGCAATAAAAATGTAACACTAATCAATAAACAAATGACTACTTTTGGAAATAGAATTTCATGTTTTTAAAATAAAATTAATTTGAAATTAGAATTCTTAGCCAAACAAAAATTATTTTGATTTGAAATAGCCAGTACTGCAGAACGGCAATTTCATAGGTAAAGACCTATTATTATTCGCTTATATTTGTGCAGTGGTGAAGTAGGGCTTCAAGCGTCCAAGCTGGCATTCAAATGGTAATAGATCTAAGTAAGATAGATTTATTCAATACATTTACAGTCGAAACATAATATTTTGATGGGAGATTCAGCCAGTATCATAAACAAAGTTTCCTAATAGGAGGAAGCAGGGACCACAAAAAAAACTCTGAGAATTAAAAAGCATATGCTTATTTTTTGGAACTCTAATCAACAATAATATCGTTGACCAATCCACTGTTCTCAGAAAAGTCAAGTCAAGTCAAGTCAAGTCAAATCATTTATTTATCTTTGGATATTTATATCACTTGATAATTGTCATTTCTTTTTTCTTTCGATTTCTTAATAGTTAGTTGTTGACGTCAGATCATTTACTTACGCTGCATGATTGATAAAAATAAGAATCACTTAGATGATGTCATATCGTAGCTAAAACTAGATAAGGAAGGTACGAATATGAAGTTTTCTAAAAAACCGTAATTTTTAGAACACATCAAACTATAAAAGTAATCATCTTTTTAATACAATTGCTCAACCTACCGGACAATTTGTTGGGAAAAGTTGTTTTTTTTAAAGATCCCGGTTCGTATAGGCATCGGTAATTAAGAAAATTTTATATTGACGGGCTGACTCACCTGATCATACTGGACAGTCCAGTAAATGATGGCAGTTCTTTTACACCTGGAATCAGAACAAATACTCAGTACGAGTATATAACTATAGAGATTCATATTTACGAGCTGTCGATTTGGCATACTTGGATGAGCAGCTTTTTCTATCCTGATTCGCGTATCATTCCTGCGGTGAACGGGATCCTACAAGCGGGAAGCGTAAAACAGAATATTTATGAAAATTATCGTTTCACTCGAAAATTCTGATTTCTCTCAACGTAACTTCTATTTGAGAGAGTTTTCCTACGAATATGTTAATAAAAATAAAGGGAAGGATAAAAAAAATATATTCAGTAAGGCAGTTAAATCGACTAACTTGTTTTCAAAAATTTCTCATCCATTGTGCGCTAAATGGTCGATACGTGGCTATTAAATCAATGATATACTTAAAAAGGTCATCATTGTGAAAATAGAATATTAATGATCATCATACAGTGTTCGCCGGAGTTATTTTTTGTTATAAGTGGAGATTAGAAACCATTAAACAGAAATCTGCTTATATTATCTACATTTCTCTTCTAAGACTAGAATTTAAGATTTTTTATCATTTACTTTAAATACTTTTTATTTAAAGTAATAATATTCTTTTTTTACTTAGTAACTAAACATGAGTGGGTAAATATTATTTTATTTCTTTAAGTTTTATATTTTATCGAGATATAAAAAGAAATTAAGCTTATCTAAAATGAAAAGTTCCCACTGACTGACATATAGATCCACGGATAGCCGTAACCGCTAATGATAGAAACGTGAAATTTGGCACATAGATTCCTTATGAGGTTTAAGGGTGTACTAAGAAAGAATTTTCCAAAATTCACCCCTTAAAGGGGTGAAACAGGGATCCGAAGTTTATATGTAGAGAAAGATTTGTTTGACTAAGTATGTTATTCGAAACTTCGCAAGAGTACTCCTAGTGGTAAATGAGTAAATACGTGTCTCATAATTTTTCGAAATTCAACCCCTAAAGCGATGAAATGGGGTGACCACTACGATACGTGGGCGATACGTCAGGATGGGGGATGTAGACATCGGAAAATTTCTGCATCCAATAAAATATATAATAATCTATAATATTGATCTGTACAACAATGATATAATAATATGTATCTATCTAAATATATAAAAGAAGACAATGACTGATTGACATATTAACATAATAATTAACATAGTATTAAAAAAAAAACTTAAAATCTTATTAGAACCATTTTCGACTTCTACGCGGGCGAAGTCGCGGGCTAAAGCTAGTCAACTATAAAGTAGGCCTTAAAACAAACCTAAAACTTCATTTAAGTAACTTATTTATGTTAATAAAACTTATCAGAATATTTAACGTTATAAGTAGATACATAAATAAAAGTTATATGAAAAACGATAGAAGAAGATACCATGAATTCCTACTTAAGTTCCCTTTTCCCTATGGATTGTTTTCTGAAGCAGAGTGGAACTCTTTGATAAATACGTGACTCGGAGTGGATTTCGGAGTGAGCCGTCCGTTATCGAGTGACATTTGTCACTCTCAATTAAATCCAGCAGGTTAGCAGCGAATTGGCTTGCACCAGCGTATTATAATATAATCGAGCTTCCCTAGCTTTAGTCCATTCCAATATACTATGTGTATTATATATTATTGAGTATAAATTATATAAGTACGAATGTATTACCTACGTAGTAGTATAATAGAGGTACTATTAACGTATTTACCCTGTCATACCCTTTCCGTGTCAGTAGACAAAATCACGAGTCAGGAGGATCATGAGACTCAAAGGATATCTTTTTTAAATTTAATTTGATTGAACAAAATTATAATGAGGTACTTGACTTTATAAAAAATAAAACCGAAAACTTTGAAAAAACTGACGAATTCACATTTTAAAATTTCCAATATATTGAGCGATGTTCCATTCTTGTATTTTTGAAACAATATCTTATAATGTTACTCAGAAGATATTATTATTTATTCAATTCAGTTCAATAATGATACGTTACGTAATACATTATACCAATGACATTACTTAACGAATCTGGTCAAATAAACAAAAAAAAATTACTAAAACATTTAAGGTCCCATCGAAATATTTTTCCGAATCCGCAATAAATAGTTTGGCGGACAAAATGACGCCGAAGTGGAGAAGACGTTCGGCTCAAAACGCTTTTACATTGATTAAGATTTCTCTTCAAATAATACTTCAAGTCTCCGCTCGCTGTAGGCACTCAATTTTCAAGAAAGCTTAGATCTAAATCTGGATTGTTCGCATTTTTCATTGTTGATAACTTCACCAACTACTAACAATTTAAGATCTATAAATTTGTTTTCGTCTACTTCGTTTTTATGAATTATAAAGTGCAATTAAAAAGAAATTAACCATATATATTTTTAATAAACATGTATAGTTATTATTAATATAATAAAAGTGGCTCTGTGAGCGAGTGTAGACTTCGCGAGTCACCCACAATCCCATTGAAGTTTATCAGATAAAAAAGTAGTTCCGACAAAAAAAGTTGCGTCTTAATAAGGGTCACAAAAAAAGTTTTAACATTGTTGATTTTTTTTAAATGGTTGCTTAATGATATTTGTTAAGTATTCAACCCCCATATTTTTCCGCCATTTCGAAAAACTTCGAAAAAATGTATGAAGGAATAAATTCTACATAATTGTCAAACATGCTCACAAAATTTTAATAGAATCGGTGGAGAAATGCGACCCGTAGGCGAGAACAGACGGTCAGGCCGACAGACGGACAAAAGATTTTTGGCCAACCTTAAACTGAAACGCTTCGCTGGCTCAGTCAATAGAGGGAATGTTTGAATGTTGCCTCAACAAACTACCTCAACTATTCACTATTACGAATTTCATTCACAAAGCAAAGAAGCCATAAATGCGATGATAGTTTATCTATCAAACTAGTTTAACATGTACAAGATAGTCACGTAGCAAATAAAGAAAGCCATTTTTCAGTAACTTTTTAATATTGCTCGCGAAGTACTAAATAATTTATGACAGGTCGAGTTATAAACTTTGCTGAATGCCCGTTTACGAAATGATCTCACCTGTATTGATATTGATGGTGTACTAAACATTCATGAGTACCCCGAACTGGGAAAAAGTTTAAATGATGAATTCATAAACATTACCCCGTAATATTATGTGTGTTAATCATAAGAAAGTTGTTTGGAAGAAGTCAAACTTTTATTGACAGATCGATGCAAAAAATTGAGTTAACTGAAAAAGGCTTTTTCAACTCAAATAAAAATCAAAGGGGCTTTCAAAATTCTTCTGTGAACTCCTTGATTAACTTGAACTGTTTTACTAGGTATTTAAACTTAAGAAATGGCTTATTTATTCGTAGCATTAACCTCCGTATTATCTAGATTTTTTTTTTTATCAAACTCGTTAATGTAACTTTATTGTTTATCTTTTTTTTTTAATATACAATGTGCTTAATGTTAAATCTTACTTGTCACTAATGTTACTAAAACAAACTAATCTTGTTTTACAAGGTAGAATTTTACTTTAGCACAAAATAAGGACACGTAATATTTTATCGACTATCTAGTTTGAGTTTAATTTAAATTTTATTTTCACCATTAATATTATATTTTGGTCATATCGTAAGATTTTAATGATTCACTTATAAGCACAAACTACATGCTGTTGTTTAAATTTCCAGTAAAAATTTCGTTAGCTGCGGCTCAACGCTAATGCATCCGATTTGAAGACGGTTTACTACGCCCTGTATGTGCTTTAGTAAATGGTAAATAAAAAAAAACAGGCATTAACCACATGCGGAATATTTCGATCGTTGTGGATTTTTTTGTCGAATTTTAATTCAGCTAACTCAGCTCAATTCGCTATATTCCAACAACACAAATCAAAAACATTTTTCTTAACGTCAAAACAAACAATTTCTGTGGGATTTGCACGAATTTAATTTTTCAGGACTGCTAAGGAAATAGAAGGAAATGAAATAGAATAATGACGTTAGAGTCAAAAAGCGCTTTTAATATCAGTTTTTCTGCAATAATAAATCTAAATTCACATTGAAAATGGATACGATCATGACAAGTGACATTATTTTGTGAAGTTTCATTTAATTAGCAGTACCAAACAAATAATTTATTTTGTTTCCAGAAAAGTACCCAATTCCAAAAATCATGGCATGCACCCCTTAGTATGCCAACGTAGATAAGTTGTCGATAAAATATACCTTATAAAATAATAAATATATTTTTTTTGATGTATATGTATACATCAAAAAAAATATATTTATTATTTTTGAACCTTCTCGCAAAATATCACAAGAATCTGTCGGGAAATGCAACCTGTGGGCGAGAACAGCCAGAAAAACAACCAAACTGACAACCGGACAACCCCTCAAAAGCATTTTTGGCCAATCTCGATGCTGAAACGCTTCGCTCGCTAGGTCAATAAAGAATTTAAAGCATTTTTCGGGTCGGTAAAATAATAAATTATTGTTATATAAGATTACAAAACTAAATCATTTTCTCTTAATTAATATGTTGACAGAAAAATATTGAAATGAAATATTTTTAGATCACAAAATCTACATTATTACATGATTCACTTCCTAGTATACGTATAGCACAATGTTAGGCGTTGTTGTTCAAACTGCGAGTGAAAACTTCGTTAGCCGCGGCTGATCGCTAATGCGCCTGAAAACGGTTCACTGCATACTGTAGATGTAGTTTGAGGTGGAAAAAAATGGTATCAAAAAGCATGGCAAGAAATATTTGGATATAGAAAGAACAGACAAGCTATCAACTTTAAATTATCGGTAAGCAGATAGAGAGTATTTTAAAATAATATAATAATACTTCTTTATTAATATTTTTTAAGGAGTGGAGAGGAAGGGGGAACCTTAGCCCAGCAGTGGGACATGACACCGACAGGCTAGGAAAGAAAAAAAGAATACCTAAATAAAAGTATAAAAAATACCAGCCAAGTGCAAGTTGAACTCGCATACGAAGGGTACCATTATCTATAAAAAATCACGTTTGTTGTATGGGAGCCCCACTGCTACATTTATTTTAGTCTGTTTTTAGTATTTGTTGTGTGACAAACAGACGGACGAACAGAGAAACTGTCGTCAAAGTCTTAGTAATAGGGTCCCGTCTTTATCCTTTGGGTATGGTACCCTAAAAATAATATTATTTTTGCCAGATTTTCAGTAAGTGAATTCAAACCTATATGCTGATTTTATCAATTTTTACCTTTGTAAGAGTAATTTGTAATTTTTATAAACTCTTTATTAGGATAGTATTAGTTATTTCATATGTTTACTAAACATTCAATCTATAACCAATGTAAGATCACATCGGGCCTGCTGGTTTCTGATTAGACAAAGCAATATTGATGAGCTTGTGAACAATCCAATACGCAGAGAAATTCGAGAGGAAGATTATCAAATGTCTATTATCAACGTGATTAATTGCAATTGTATTAACAAGCAACGTACATACCTTGGCTGTTAATTAGGTACATCGTGGATGACCTAACAGTAAATTCATTAATCTCATTGGGTTGATTTACCATGCATGTTTTAAACAAAATCAACAATCAATTGTTTTTTGTATTTTGAGTTAAACTAAATCAGCATATACCAAAGTTATATAAGAATGTATTTTACAAAATACAGGTCCTTAACAAAAAAGTACTTCTCTGACTAAAATTTAAAAATAATTTTCGCAAGTTTTAAAAATTCACTCGTACTAATCACGTATTCATCTCTTAAAGAAGACAGAAGTTAGTGATCCTTTCAAATGGAATTTTTCAAATTATTATATAAAAGATAAAGGGAGAAGGAAGGAGATACATAAAAGATAGGTAGTAATTCTTTTTTGTATGTAATTTCACTGGTGCAATCCTATTATAAACTAAACTGCACTAATTCTCTAATTTATTCATAACTGCGTTAATTTCTTCATTAAAAATTTATTGATTCCCTATTAACCATTGTTTACAATTGGCGGACTTGACACTAGAAGCGATCTCTCTAAAAAAATATTGATACGATAAAATTCACGATTCCAGAATCTTAAAAACGCGACAGTACCTTCACCTGAGTTCATGTCAATAAATGCAGAATTTGAGGTGCACCTCTCAATATCACACCAAGTGAGCGCCTCTCGAGTCGATTTCATTGTTTTCTAATGGCGTAGTTTCCAAATAAATGTTCTGAGAATCTAACGTATATTTTCATAAAGTCGACAGATTCTCTCTGGGGAATTCTGTCCCGGTCTTTGTGAATATTAAATGGGAAAAGGTGAATTACTCGCCGTTTGAGAATATAAGTAGTTTTAGATTGTTGTATGCGGTGGTCACTCTTTGTTATGAATATACCTACCAATACTGTTCACATCTTAGGTTTATATTGACACACTAAAGAAAATATATTGTGCAATAAATCGTAAATTTGTTATAATTATAGTTAATTTGTCAAATGTTGCCACTAACGGAAAAGTACAATAAAACGAAACAAAAATGTTATATTTGTGAGTATGTACCTACGCTGCTAACTTACAAGAAAAGTGTAACAAGAAGAAAAATAGTCCTCCATAAAATACAAAACTTTAAGTAAGTAGGTACGCTTTTTTACAAAAAGAAAAAAAAAGATAATATCCAGGTAACGTATGTTTGAGACACGATTTGTTTCACTCGTTTAACAAATGCCATAGAAAAAAATAGTGAAATATTCATGTCACCTAAATTGACAACTTTTGGTATAACGAACCGTTTTGTCAATAAAATCACTTCAGAAGTGAAACCACAAAGTCATTTCTGAAGATGTCTCGATCTCGACATTTGTTTTCCCAAGAGCGACTTCACTGAACCAAAAAATAATCTTCAAAAGGAGTCTATGTCATTATCTTTGTTAACTTGCGTTCTTTGTCCGTGTGCTGTTCGTCGTTTTGCAAATCTCTTTTCTTGGAATTTTGTAGTACCTTTACAATTATTCAAGTAGCTTCTTTATATTAACTATCAATGTGGCACAAAAACAGTAACGTATGATATTCTACTTTCCATCATTTTCTAAATAAAGTAAAGCAAGAAAAATTGCATGGAAAATATTATTGGGAAATGTACACAAAATTATTACGCCGCATTTCGCTCATAATTTAGGACTGAACTTGCTGTATATTTTGCGCACTTGACGAAACATTATCCTATTTGTGTCTTATATTTTATAATGTTACTATGTAGTTCCATACGCTTATCTATTAAATAAAAATCTATGCCCGAATTAAGTACCATATTATCCTCGGAACACTTATTTACATCATAGATATTTTACATGCTAAGATCTGATTACCTACCTAAAGAAAGAACTACTAATTATCCAAACTAAGTGTTGATAAAAAAATATACTGACATACGATACCACATTATTCTCGGAAAACTTTTTTACATCGTGATACTCTACATACTATATGATCTTGTACCTGTAGCGAACTACGAAAAATATTTAAACTACGTGATATAACATATATTATTTATCTTCGGGCCTGATAAGATTTCTAACGAACGGCAGTGGCAGCTCTGTGGTGAAACACCAATCGATTATCGATGGATCGGCCACACGCTTAGGAGGGATCGCACTCATATTCCAAGGCAGGCACTGGAATGGACTACTCAGGGCAAGAGGAAGCGTGGTCGACCAAAGCAGACCTGGTAACAAACGGTCGGTAACAGCGGAAATGATGACAATCGGGCTATCTTCGCCTGTAGTAAAGCGCGTTGCCCAAGACAGAAAAAGATGGAGAAATACTGTAGCAGCCCTCTGCCCCACCCAGGGGACATAGGACGATAAGTTAGATACATAGATAGATAAGATGTTTATTTGTTGCTATAGTCACACATATACAGAAGAAATATATATAAAATTCCAAAATAACACATGATAAAACATCGCACTGAGAACATATATCAATATCCCTGCATCTGTGTGCCACAGCAATAAAAAAAGGACATAGCTCAGTGATTGGTGCTGCTCAGAGAGTAGCTCACTGATTTTCAGCTACGGCCTGTCAGGTACGAGTGCGCATCTACGGAATCTTACGACTAGAGGGAAAAGAGTTCTAAACTAAATGTTAAATACTTAAATATATGTTTATATACACACAAATCTCATAAAAAAACATCATACATATATAGATAGAAGAATACAGAAGAGCTACAGACAAGGATAGAAAAGTAAAAAATAGTGCCCTAGGAGTTTGTGTGAGTGTAGTGTCAGCGTCAGTGTCAGTGGCAGCAACAGCTACCGGCGACTTATTGAGTTGTTAGTTTTCTGTTTATCTAACAAATAAGAGCGAAACAGTTTTTTGAAAGTTGAAACTGACACAGTAAGCCTTATTGGAGGTGATA
Organism: Acrobasis suavella; assembly: GCA_943193695.1. Lineage (NCBI taxonomy): Eukaryota > Metazoa > Arthropoda > Insecta > Lepidoptera > Pyralidae > Acrobasis > Acrobasis suavella. The sequence goes on from OW971935.1 coordinate 9,651,786, forward strand.
TATTGTTCCAACATTTAGTCGCCTGGTATCTGAAGCTGCCCCTGAAAGCAGCTGATCTGTGACGGTGCATGAGTAGTGGGGGACGGCATAATCTGGCATTCGGTCTATCGAATATAAGTTTTGAGTGAATATACTCTGGTGTTTTGCGTTTGATCACCCCAAATAATAACGTTGCGCCAAATGTAGTTGTCTACGCGAGTCCATATTTAACATACAAGCATTATTGAGATACGGCGAGATGTGGGTACGCGGGGGAACATTAAAGGAAAACCTACAGCATGCGTTCTGGACTCTTTGTACTAGACGTCGTGTTCTCTCGAGCAAACGGGGCCCATAAACAATATCGCAGTAATTCAGACGCGAAAGCACCAAGGACTCGCAGAATGTGATGCGAACTGTCTTGTTAAGTCGAGTAAGTCACGTGATAAAAAATATACTAACGTGAAAATTTGAATTCAGATTGCATATTCCAATGCCTGGTAACGCACTGCAGTGAGTTAGAACTCAGTGGAGACAGCACCATCCTTCGTTTAAACCGCTGCTTTGTAATTATTGTGATTGTAGCCACGTTTCGTCTCGTCAGACATTGAAGGGAGACTTAATTGCAGTGCCTTAGACAGTTTTGAACAAGTTACTTGCACCACTCACGTGGGTAAGGTTTATATACTTGTAGGACTGTAGTGCTTTAGTGCGAGTATGATAACAAATATACAGGGTTTGACAAATTATACTGAAAAAGGATGAATTTAATCCGTGGTATTGAACGTGATCCGTGGTACGGAACCCTACATTGTATAAGAATAATTCTTAGATAGTGATAAAGAAATATAACCTCTAACAAAAGATACTGAAACTATTTTAAGGGTTATTTCAGTCCATGATACTGAACAACTTTCCCCAAGAAACATAATATATCGAAATATGAAACATTATTGCTTTCTAAATAAATTTGGATCAGCTGATCGGTCAACTTGTATGGTAGACCTAAAAATATTTATCATAATTCGGTATATTAAGCTCTTTGGTGAATAACTATAGAAGAATAAACCCAATAGTTTCAGTATCTTTTGTTAGAGGTTATATTTAACTCTTCAACAACCGCAATTTTGCAAACCCATTGTTATCAATTGTTCTCTCGGTCGGATCCGACCGTCTGGAAGCTGATGCGTTAAGTGATTATATACAAGGACGACCTCCGTGGTGTAATGTCCAATACGCTGGTCCGCCAATCCGGAGGTACTGGGTTCGATCCCCAGACAGGGAAAATGGCTTTTTCAAACTGTCCAGCGTCTTGGGTTTTATCTTTCTATATTTATCATAAAATGTAGCATCGTTGGGTTAGTATCCCATAACACAAGCTTAAACTTAATATGAGGCTAGCTCAATCTGTATGATTTGTCCCTATATATTTTATATATGCTATACGTAAACCATTATAATGGCAACTGAATTGTATAAATTTTGCAATGATTTCCAAAGAATAACCCATTTTCATACTTATACAAAGTGTACGATCATTAATCCAATGAAAGCCTAAATTTGCCTACATACTTGATATAAACAGGGACATGGTAACGAAATCCAATAACTGTCTCCAGCGGCAAAGGGAAACCATATTTTAAATCAGGCTGTAAAGCTAGAACAGCGCCGATTTGCGCAGCGGGTGACGAGCTCGAGTTCGCAGGTTCGATCAGCTGTCATTGCGGGAGCTTGAGTTGGCTATCAAATAAGTAAAGCTTTTTAGCTTTAAATCTCATCAAGTTTTCATTTTTATTTTTTGGTAACCTAAAATTGTACAAGATAATAACATTATGGATATCGCTTGTTCGCTTCAAAGACCACAAATAATTAAGCTTTAAAATCAGTTGTTGCTCGACACATATCTACCTCTACATTCTCGAATATGTTATACTTGTGTTCCTTCCGGGACATAACTGTTCACATGACTGAACTTCTAATCGTTCGATTGTGTTAATACACAAAATGTACATAGTTTTATGGTTTTAATGCTGTAGTGACACCAAAAAGTTATAAATGAAAAAACGCTGACACTAGTGGTGCCCAATATATCTACATGAAAGAATGTTCTGATCTTTGATTCGATTCAATGTAGCAACTAACCAAAGTTAAATGCACTTACCCTCTTACGAGTACTTTGATTGATCATGTTACAAAAAAAAATAGCGAAATATCCCACATTTGACATTATGTAACCAAGAGCCTAAACCAACACACGAGTCAAGGGAGTTTGTTTCATCGTCGACTCGCCCAGCCTTCGAAAAGGTCTGATTTTAGTTTTGCACAGTTTTCTGTCAAACACAAGTTAAACTAGAAACACTCGCACACAAGTCAAACATGCGGTTAGCAGAGAATTAAGTATTTGATTTGACGTTAAATACATTCAAGACCCAAAAATTAATTTTAGTATCAAAGTGAGAATTCGTGGTAGTTAGTAAGGGTCGTGCTCCTGCAGAGGAGACAAAAAAAATCTGATGCTGATGACGATGGGTCCGATATCCAAGTCCGATGTTAGTTCATGCGAATGAATATTGCTCGAGAAATTTTTTTGCGAACCGATGTAATCCGAATGGATGTAGCATCGAATTGGTATTGCAGCAAAGACACGGTGCGTCGACGAACGATTCTCCGAATTTCTTTTCTTCCGAACATAACTCATTCGAATCGACTCTGCTACAAAACAGAGACTTGACTAACGTTTGTCCAAATAAATTGGCCAAGTGCGTGTTGGGCCACGCGCAGTAGAGGGTTCCGTAGTTGCAAATGCCGACTTTGAGTTAACGCCACTAACTAACAACGTCTAAAAACGAAGTTCCTACTGAATTTGTATGAAAATTTCATTTTCTTTCTTATCATCATCACCATCATCAGGTCTTTTTAGTCTCCACTGCAAAAGCACCTCTCTGTACTACTAAAGCCATACTTGGCCAGAGCAACCAGAGGATTTGGCCTACATTCTCCACTCTCTAGAGGGCTCATAGATGTTTATAAGCTTTGTTTAACTTGTGTTACCTAAGTCGCCTCCTACTTCTACGACCCGATGACGATGACCAAGTGAGAATTAAACATTTTAAGGCATCTACGGACGCTGAAAAGCCGCAAAAATGTCACCATCAATGAAAAAAGGATACCGACGTCAGTGACGATAATTCGCAGTAGCTGGTCTACGCTAAAAAATACGGCAATTGGTGATGAAGAGATTTCCGTTGGCTGAGCTGATCCTTATAACTCAAGTATGGATTTAAGAATAAGATCCATTTTTCTACAGTGTCATCAATATTTTGTGAGGAATAATTTTTTTTTTCACCTGTCTTGCATATCAAATTTAAGAGCTTTACAAGCTGATTCAAAAAATATACTACATTATTGCATTTCAGTCACCTGTTCATTTATTAAAGAATGAATTAACCGATGTAACTTGTATACTTTCAATCCGCTGCTGTTAGGTTCTTTCATACTTTTAATTAGAAAATAAAGCATTTCAAAGGAAAGTGATCTATTTAAATATTTACCACTTCTTCAAAAAGTGTAAGTCCAATTTTTGTGTTCCTTGGCCTTTACCTGATTATAATTTGACTGCTTTGCAATCAATTTTCTTTTGGTTAGCAAGCTCTCTCTACATCTTATTTGTCTATTAATTTTGACTTCTTAGTAATCTCTGACGCTAGACTGAACAAGTAAAAGAAAGAAGGCCTTTACTCTACAAATCTGAGACGACTTTAATACGTTTAGCGATGGGCGATGTGAACCAGACGAATGGCGAGGTCACTGCTATTTGTGACATTTCGATAGCTATCTCTATGCAATTGGCTAGATAATTATATTGTCTTATCTAATATTTTAAATCTTCAACTAGCAGCACGCTCCGGTTACGCACGGATGTGTTTGTTTGTAATCTCTTTATTGCACAAATAACATAACATAAACTTGAAAAATAAATAACATAAGGGTACCAGACATACTTATAAATTATTACAATGTGTATTATTCATCTAAACTTTCCAGATAAATACTCTATTTATATTATGAATATTGCATCAGAATCGGCCCTTAATTTCACATACTACACAATTGTAAACAAGTATTTAGACAGATAGTTTGAAACAATACAATATTTACATCTAAGCGCGTTTTCATTCGCATCCTGTTCCTCGGTACCTACCGCTTTCTGGCAGTTTCTTCACCACCAGATGATATTATGTACTCCAATGATCACTCTGACGTCAAAGATTGTGCAAAGCGGAAAGAACGCCAAACGTATTTGAACGATTGCTCTTTAGTAGGTATGTAATAGTAATGCTCAAAATGAAAACTTTGTTAATATTAAATTCACATGCCCGCTGTGAGCAAACATTTTAGATAGCACTTTTATTTTTCAGTTTACTTGATAGTCTGGAGAATTTTTAACGTTAACGTACTTCTTTATTGTTTTCCGTGAAAAGTCGTGAAAGAGTCACGTTTATGACTGCAATTTGAAACTATGTTGAAAAATTCGTTGTTTGTCATTCATTGACACTTTACTTTTTTGTTGCTACTTTACATTTAATACAAGTTCGCTGCTTAAACTGAATCTTACTTTGTATATATTCAAGTCACATTGGTGTATTTTACTAAAATGAACCGCAACTTTTCGCAGCCATTGATGATTATTTGAATTGTGTGCTATAAATCATTAAACCGGCCAAGTGCGTGTCGGGCCACGCGCAGTGTATGGTTCTGTAGTTGCGAATGCCCACTTTGAGTACACGCCACTAAAATGTCTAAAAACTAATTTTCTATTGAATTTATATGACTTTTCCTTTTTCGAGTACATTTTTTTAAGTTGGTCACTTATAACTTTTTAATTTGTAAACCCAACTAAGCTATGATAATTTTCCTTTAAACTTCGTTATACTTCTATATACTTATATGATTTTTTTCACATGTCCATATATAACCATTTAATCGATAGAGGGGGGAGAGACTTGACTCTAATAAAAATTTTCAATACAAATCCAAATATTTCAGAAACGGATGCCGAAATCGAAAAATGATGTTCACATGCTCACAATATTTTAAAAGAACATATTCAGTGATACCACATACGATGGGTTAGTCGAGAAAAAAAAAATACTTTCTATATTTCATTTTACTACTTTTTTGGCATGACTGATATACATACTTGTACCAAATTACAGCTTTCTAGTACTTATAGTCTCTGAGTAAAAACTTGTTTAATACGGAACCCTAAACATGACCTACATGTGTTCATCATAAAAATTGGAGAGCTTATCTGTAATATAGTTTCATAGCAGACTTTATATTGACCACACGCATTCAGGTAACATTCGTGACAAGTACCTAATTAAGTAAGAAATAGATACCTAAGAGTTTTTTTAATAGGTTTGATGACAGGTATTATTACCTCAGTTACTTTTGCACCAACAGAATTTTACAATTAAAATTAATTTACTTATTTCTTTGCACGTAAAAAATTAAATAACGTCGGTACCTATATAACTAAGTACTAAAATTAATTCTACGATGCCAGTAAGATAAAATTCTCATAAAAACTCAAGAATCTTCATGTCGTCGTCACGGATGTGGCTACCGTAAGCTTTTCTTTTTTCTAGTCAAGATATAAAAATGCTTTTCTATGGAATACACCGGTATCATAAGCCGGTCTAATACACGACTATCCAGTTACTTGCGTAGACTAACGACACTCCGTCCTCGCTAGAGGGTCCCTTCCCTCTTAACCACTCCGCATATACATGAAGCCTTTTTATAGGTCATCAACCTGGGAGCACTAGGATCTATGTCGCATTAAATTACTAGAAGTGATAGCTATAGTGTCATGAGTACTGAAAATGTTGAGCTTAAAAAAGGTTTTTAAAAGTATATAATTTGTACACACGAAAACGAACGAATAGACTTTCTTATATCTTAAGTTAATAAAAAAGAACGGAATTTTTCTCTCAGTAGCGTTTAGATAATGTGGCTAAAAAGCTCGTCACTAATAAATTCGCCTACAAAAGGATTTTATACCATTCCCCCTCGAAATAAGTTTATTTTATTCACTGAAAACAGTGAATAAAATGCACTTTTACTCACTATTTTGATGTTTGAATTTAGAACAATTTACTCTTAATTTTAGAAATTGTACCAATTTTAATGTCCATTTTAATTAATTTAACCTTCTTTTTTCATTAAATGTCTATTTTCGCTAAAATTTTTCTTTTTAACCGACTTCCAAAAGAGGAGGTTATCAATTCGTAGGAATCTTATGTTTTATATATGTTGATCGATTTATTCGAAGACGTTTGTACCGATTTAGAATATTCTTTTTTTTAAGGGAATTCTTGTCAGGTGGTCCCATAATTTTTTTATTAAAACCAGTTGTGTAGTTTGGTGGTGAAGTCGGTTTTTAGTTTTGAAAAATTATTCTCGTAGTCATGGTATAAAGTATAGTATGCAATTCTTGAATAAAGCGGATTTACATCGAGAGCCGTGAATCACTCGCATTGCTCAGGATTCTAACGCTTGAATCATCATCATGAATCACTCCCTAAGGTCGCGATTCAGTCGTTAGAATCCTTCACCTGCTCGTGTTTCATCTATGGCCCTCGAAGTAAATCCGTCCTTTATTCACTAATTGCATAATATACTATTTTAGCAATAAACGAAACGAGTTTAATATATTTATGGATTTTGGTTTGTGAAAATTCATTATAAAGCTATACAAAAATATGTAGACTTGCCAGTCGCTGTTCTGATAGATAATTTAGTGATTGTTTTATTTGTGTTTTCTTGTTACTTTATTGTGGATTCTTCAATAAATAATTTCATCTCATTAAATCTAAAATGTACTTATAATAATAGAAAACAAAAAAGTGCTTATGATCTTAGGACATCCAGACGTTTTATCCACATGGTAGCGCGACACAGGAAATGACGCGGATAGAAAACCGCATACTGGTTCAATTCCCGACAGCTACCGCAGCTAGTTTCTAGAAAGAAAGTCGTCTTATTAGGGATAATTACTACGTAACGTGTGTTTATAGCATAGCCATGTAAGTCGAGGGTTTGTTTAGGAATTAAGTGTAAGGTATGCGACAAGTCAAACGAGAAAATTTTATTGACAAATTCTAGGATTTATTAATACACATAGATTTTATATATGCAACACACATAAGAATGACTATGTACATTGTATACATAGGTCAAATACTCGATAAATACGTGTCTAAAAATTGTATATTTGTAAAAACAGTTCTTTAGGTGCCTACATTTGACTATAGCTAGTAAGGTGGTCATTTATTATTGTTATATTTTTTTTCTATTCGAAAAAAAAAACAGCCTTAAATAATCTTTCACATAAGCTTATAATTTATAAATTACATATCACCAATAAGTTTCTACTACTTGCTTATTCCTATATTGACGTTGAAAGTTTTACTACTAAATCTTACAAAAAGCTATTTATAATTTTAACCTTCGTTTTTTACAACACTAATTTTACCACAACGTTTAAATTATTCTTACAAAGAGAAGTAGATAATTTCATTTAAACGTTGGGTAAATCTACGAAATTTACCAAAACCAAATATATCCACATGATTATATTTATTTTCGTTCGTTAGGAAACGAAATTACCGTACGTACTGCGCAGTTTTCAGTGACCTCTGTAGTTTCTCGATGTTTTCTGAATTCGGGATTTATTAAAATATCCAAGATCAGCAAATGCTGCGAAAAAGTCAAAAAACGTTTTAAGCTAGACGCTGCAGTTACCTGCCGGCCTCATTTGTGAAGTTCTGGCTAACTATACTTTCATTAGTTTTAACTTTATAGTTTAGCTTTTAATTTAATTATTTATTATTTAGTTTTATATTGTTTGAAGTTGATTAATTCAAAGGAATGTAATGATATTGTGATTAAATCAACTGAGAATGAAAACTTGATAAGACGACTTTAATAAAAAAAAATATATATTTATCGTTTTATGTTCGTAAAATATCTTCTTTTCTTTTTAGAAAAGAAGCCTACTGGAAGTATTATTTTATTAAGCTGGTGCACGCAAACTATTTTATTATAATATGTAGTGCCATATTAGATGCTTACGATTTTCAGCAAAGCTGAATAACATTTGCTAATCCTGGCCGTCTTTTTCGTTTTTAAAGGAAAAAGAAGATTGGAGTCATCAATTCCCGGGCATATGTACCACATACGCAGAAAAAGCCAAAAAGTTGTGTCTCCCGTGACACAGGGCGGGCAAGCCATATGTTCTCCCTATGCAGGGTCCCACGCAGTCCCGGCCTAACTGCTAACAACATTTGCAATATTAATTATGCCCGCCCGTTTGATATTCCGGGTTAATAATAGAAAATTCTGGGAGGCCCGAGATTAAACAATACGCCTGACATAACTATTTAATGTTCTTTTAACAAAAGACCGCTGTCCGATAAAAATCCTGATACTTTTATATGTCATATCTGTTTTAGAGAGCATAAAAATATTATCGTCGCATAAAACGTTAGTGGCATTTTATTACTGGGATACATAAGTCGATAAGCCACTGCTGTCTTTCACATAGCTTCCGTGCGTGACTATTCTACGTGCGATGCGCAATTGCGCAAAGGTATTAAGTTTTCCGAAATCTAAGAATATCCTTATAACATTTGAAAAACAGGGGAGCAAAAGGGAATGTTTATTTCTAAGAGAAGTTTTATCCAAGATGGAGTGTAACAGAGTATCATTAAATAATTGTAAATAAGACGTGTGTCTTATTTACAACTTGAAATAAGACATAAAATACATACTCTATCTATGTGCTAGGTCCGTAAGTTAAACAGTAGTCTTTATATGAGCCACAGAATTTTCATTGCCGTACATAGACTAAAGTTGTGTCTGTGTTTTGCCATACTCGCCAAGCGTGGCGAGTATGGCAAAACCCTCCAATGAAGGTACAAAAATTGACCAGGCCCCCAGTACCCGGCGGCCCCGCTATTCCTGACTCCGGTAGCGGTCATGGTAACGGCGGGGCAGGGGGTGCTAAGAATCTCCGGATGAGATCGGGCTACCACCCTCGGCGGAAACTGGCCCTGGTAACACACAACGTCCGCACTTTGAGGTTGGACGAAAAACTGGCTGAGGTGGAAGAGGAAATGAGTAGGTTACGTTGGAACATTGTGGGGTTGTCTGAAGTCCGAAGAGAGGGCGAGGGCACGACAACCCTAGAGTCCGGTAACCTACTATATCACCGGGAGGGAGACGAAATAAAGTCTCAGCATGGTGTCGGGTTTCTCGTTCACAGGTCCCTCGTTAATAACTTAGTTACCATCGATAGTGTTTCCAGCAGGGTAATATACCTGATACTCAGAGTATCGAAAAGATACTTGCTGAAGGTTATACAGGTGTACATGCCGACCGGAAAACACTCAGATGCAGAGGTTGAGGTTGTGTATGAGGACATTAGTAGGGCCATACACGCCTCCAAAACCCAGTTTACGGTTATTATGGGGGACTTCAACGCAAAACTGGGCAAGGGACGCGATGGAGAGATTAGGGTGGGGCAATTTGGATATGGCGAACGCAACGACAGGGGGCATAGGTTGGCTGATTTTCTGGAGGAAGAGGGACTTTTTGCGATGAACTCTTTCTTCAAAAAGCCACCACACAGGAAGTGGACTTGGATGGGTCCTAGTAAAAACGACCAGCCTCCAGTCAAGAATGAGATAGACTTCTTCCTGACGACGAAGAAGCAGATATTCAATGATGTCTCCGTGATTAACAGAATTAAAACAGGCAGCGATCACCGAATTTTAAGAGGCATCATGAATATCAGTCTCCGACTCGAAAGGTCAAAACTGATGAAGTCTACGCTCCGACCATCGCAGAGCCAGATCCAAAACTCCGAGAGCTTTCAAGTCGAGCTCTCCAATCGCTTTGAAGGCCTCCAGGATTGCGTTTCAGTGGACGAGTTAAACAACGGGTTTGTAGAAACTGTCCAAGCCGTGGGTTCCAAGATTTTTAAATCCCGGCCTAAAAAGAAACCTCAAAAAATCTCTGCTCAGACCCTAGTCTTGATGGCAGAACGACGATCCATGACGCTGCAAACTTCCGAAGACGCTGAGTCGTATCGGCGGCTCAACAGAAGAATTCAAAAGTCCTTGCGACACGACATTCGCTCCTTTAATACGAATTGTATTGAGGAGACGATAGAACGAAATAAAGGTTCCAAAGTGTTTCCAAGGACTATGTCTACTGGGCAAAGCCGACTGACTAAGCTGAAGACGGAGGGCGGTAACATGGTGTCGACCAAAGATGGGGTGCTGGCAGAGATCGAGAGATTTTATGGGCAGTTATATACATCCGTTGCAAAACCTAGCGTGGATATGGCTACAGATCCAAGAGCCAAGCTAACCCGACACTATACCGAAGATATCCCGGACATCAGTCTGTACGAGATTAGGATGGCCCTCAAACAGCTCAAAAACAACAAGGCGCCGGGTGAGGATGGAATCACAGCAGAGCTTCTGAAAGCGGGCGGAACGCCAGTACTGAAAGTCCTTCAGAGGCTCTTTAATTCCGTTCTGCTCGAGGGCGTAACGACGGAGGCGTGGAACAGAGGCGTGGTGGTCCTTTTCTTTAAAAAGGGTGACAATACTCTATTAAAGAATTATAGGCCCATCACGCTTCTGAGTCACGTCTATAAGTTGTTTTCGAGGGTCATCACGAATCGTCTCGCTAACAGATTTGATGCCTTCCAACCTCCCAAACAAGCCGGATTCCGAAAAGGCTACAGTACCATGGACCACATCCATACTTTGCGGCAGGTTATAGAGAAGACGAGGGAGTATAACCGGCCGCTGTGCTTGGGGTTCGTGGACTACGAAAAAGCCTTCGATTCGATCGAAACATGGGCCGTGCTTCAGTGACTGTCGGTATATCGAGGTGTTGAACTGTCTATATAATAAAGCCACTATGTCGGTCCGAGTACAGGAGTACAGTACGAAGGATATTCCATTGAATAGAGGCGTGAGACAGGGAGATGTCATATCTCCAAAACTGTTCACCGCCGCTCTGGAAGATGCCTTCAAGCTCCTGGAATGGGAAGGACTGGGCATCAACATTAATGGCGAGTTTATTACTCACCTTCGATTTGCCGACGATATCGTTGTCATGGCAGAATCGATGGAGGACTTAAGTACGATGCTTGAAGACCTAAATCGAGTCTCCCAACAGGTCGGCCTAAAAATGAATATTGACAAGACGAAGGTCATGTCAAATATGCACGTTGCGCCTTTACCAGTTTCTGTTGGGAGCTCCACCCTCGAAGTTGTAGACCAGTATGTCTACCTGGGTCAATTGATCCAGGCAGGAAGTTCCAGCTTCGAGGAAGAAGTCTTTCGGCGAATCCGACTCGGCTGGGCAGCGTTCGGGAAATTACGCAGTGTTTTATCGTCTAAAATACCTCAGTGCCTCAAGACGAAAGTGTTTAATCAATGTGTGTTACCAGTGATGACTTATGGCTCTGAAACGTGGTCCCTTACTATGGGTCTCATAAGAAGGCTCAAGGTCGCTCAACGGGCCATGGAGAGGACTATGCTTGGTGTTTCTCTACGCGATCGAATCAGAAATGAGGAAATTCGTAGGAGAACGAAGGTCACCGACATAGCCAAGCGGATTAGCTCATTGAAGTGGCAGTGGGCGGGGCATATAGCGCGAAGAACCGATGGCCGATGGGGCAGAAAGGTTCTCGAATGGCGGCCACGTACCGGCAAGCGCAGCGTAGGACACCCACCTGCTAGATGGTCAGATGACCTGAGCAATGTTGCAGGGAGGCGCTGGATGCAGGCCGCTTCCGATCGGTCGTTTTGGAAATCCTTGGGGGAGGCCTATGTCCAGCAGTGGACTTCCTGTGGCTGATATGATGATGATGATGACATAGACTAAAACGGTTTTCAAGACAACCACCTTGTAAGCTGGTGCCCTTAGTCCAGAACCTTTGTGCCTCATCCGCCAACAGGTTCCAATTTTTACCGCCGCGAAAACTCAATTCTAACTAGTATACGCCAATTTAAAGTTTTTTTTTTTGTCAATAGATACTGCCATTACTTTAAAAAACGTCACTGATATTTTTATTCACAGTGCATAAAAATTTTACTGTAAATGTTCAATTTTAATGATAACAGTATGGACAAACAAACAAAATTGCTATGTAAAAATAAATCTAATGGAAAGTACATTGGTTTTATTAGAAAATGTAAAAGCTACGTCAAAAATGTAAAACTAACAGCATCTGCCGTGTTTTATGACTGCTAACAATGACGAACATCCATCTCCTGTCGCCGACATCGGAAAACAATAGCGAGCACTCGCCATCGCGCGCTGGAAGTGCAAACGTTACCTTCTTCCGCCTATATAACTTCCAAGAGATTGTCGTCAATGTTTAAAATTTTCCATACCTACGTATGGAAATAAATGCAAAAAAAGACAAATTTACTTACAAACATAGCTTCTTGAGTCTGTTCCTTTTTTTGGAATTGAAAAAAACAATACAATTAAAACAAAAAACAATTATAATTAATTAAAATAATCCCAACCCGCCATTGTCATTTCTGCTGCAAAGATGCCTAATATACTAGCCGCGTTACCGCGCTGAATGGCAATTGCATTCTTTGCATCAGAAATAAGCCAGAGCCGAACTAAACTATGCGGTACTATAATACTACAACAGTTGATTTTATTCCATGGAATAGTGGAAAATTGGGTGAACGCCGTAGCTTAAATAAGATAATATAATTTCCGCTTCCGGCAGATGTTTTGATACGATTGTGTTTTTTTCCGAACCTCGCTCGGCAGGATTTGCGCGGATTTGGGCCTCCCAATCGGAAACTCACCGCTGGAGGCAACCGAATCCTTTGGCCGGATAAAAAGGTCCTACTTATTCCTTGTTAACAGATTTCTAAAGCAAGATTTTAAAGGAAAATACGAAATGTTTTTAGTTGCGAAACAATGCGATAGATAATGCTTTTTATTTTACATTACGAATGGACTAAAGGTATTATACAATATATCTACTGGCACTTTAACTAGGATACCTAATTTAAATTTTAAAAATGTAAGACTATAGGAACTCTTATCTGTTAATTATGTAAACAGGTAGGCACATGTGTCTTTTAAGTTGAGTAGTTGTAACATATACTTATAATATAATTATTTTTCTTTTGAATATGTTTCTTTCTAAGATATTTAGAAATCGCGCATAATATAAAGCGTTAAGCCAACTAGCTCCTTACAATGTCAATATAATCCAACGCAAAGCTCAAGTTCAAGACACTAGTAAAATATTCTGGTGTAATAAATATAGCTTAAGTTTAAACTAAAAAAAAATATGCTGTATAATAATTTGGTATGTCACTATTATGTTATGATCGCATCACGGACGAAGGAGTGGAAAGCCCTGACACAGGCTCACGCCTAAAAGGATTCTCCGACACATTATGTATAACTATTTAATAGTACAATAAAACAATTTTCATTTTAATTCATTTTATTTTCATTTTCATTTCATGTCAGATAGGCATAAAATATCACAAAAAGTATGACCCATATCCTAAAATGTTAATAATCCCTAAAGTTCACAATGCAAAAACAAGTAATGAAACAAATAATAAGTTACAAGTAATGAAGACCTTCTCAGCCGGAATATCAGACACAATAGTTTTGAACAATTAAGAATGACATATAACTATAGATTGTCAAGTATTGAGTTATAAATCTTAAGGATATTACTACTTGATACTTAGCATATCATAGCGCAAAAAGTGTGGGATTTTGATTATGGCAATTATCTCTAACAAACAAAGGTACAGGTGGCCCCACTCAGCAAATTATGCAGAACCATATGGGGCTAATCCATCAAGCGATCGTGAACGTGTGCTAGCTTTCATTAATCATCCTCTATTGATTAATGTGTCTCCGCACAAAGTAAGTAATTTACTCCCTAGCCCATAAATTGATGAACTCTGCCTTGATTTTTTGGGATCTTGCCTCGTTTTTGTTACCCAAATTTATTGGAGTTATACAAAAAAAGGATTGTATTTGTGACAGTATTTTAAACAATTATTTGAGGATTGACATTTTTAACAAACATATAGAAGAAGGACTTATAAAGTGTAAAGAAAGATTTAGAGAGAAAACTCAGCCAGTGTTCTTGGCACTATGCTGCACGGTCAAAAATTTTATTATTATAATAATATAAAAATAATATTTTGTAAATTTTGTATGAAAAAACCAGATTAGTTAGACCATTTTATTCGAAACTTTGCAGGAGTACTCCTAGCAGTAAATGAGTAAGTACGTGTTTCAGGATTTTTCACAATACAACTCCTAAGGGAGTGAAACGGGGGTTCAAAGTTTGTATGGAGAAACAAGATTAGTTTGATCATTTTGAAGCGTTCCGTCGCACTCTCTCGATCTAGCAAATAAGGGGAATGGGAAATGGAGAGAGGGAGAGGGAGGTTTGCCGGTTCTGCTAGGCCTTTTAATCCCTACATTAAAATAAAGAATTTTATATTTTAGAAGTATCCAAACATTTTAACACAATAAACTCATATTTTAAATTATAACAACATTAATAACGTAAAAAGCTAATTAAAAATCCTACTTTTGACTTCTACGCGGACGAAGTCGTGGGTATAGTATAATAGTTCTTTGAAGAAAGAAATTAAATATAGGAGATGAAAAATACTTTTTGGAAGAATTCATCGCGATTATTGCAATTATGCATTGCTATAAATCAATTGTTTTGGTTTTGCTACTTTTTCACCAACATGTGAACACAGCACGATGATGCGTATCTACCTAATTATAAGTACTTAAGTAAGTTGGACTTACTTTGTATTATAATGTCCAAACAACATATTTACTGAAACGTTAAGAAAACCTGACAGATTTTTATCAATAAAACACATTTCTTGCTTTCACAACTCAGTTTCTTTTACCGGAATATCGCATAGCAATTGAATATCTTCAAGTTGTTTCATAACAAACAAATGCATGCTAACATTCATTTAATAAACGAGGCCCCGTTCACATAATGCAGGTCATTTAACGAGAAATGTTTTCTGTGCACGTGCGGAAGCAAATTCTTTGAATACACAAGCTTTAGTATTTTTTCTTTGTTGGCTAGTTGTTCAGTTTGGGTGGATGGTTCATACGAATTATATTTTAAAGAGCTGATCTTTGATTAATTTTTTTCTCTCCTACTTTGAGATACGAGTATCTTTCGTTTAATAATAAGCAATATACAAACGTATAAGGCGATAAACTCTAATGTCACTCTGAGTCATATCTCTAAGTCGATTGTAGATGTAGTCACTGAGTCAAATTCTGAAAAGTTCAGCGGCCTTAGTATGGTGTTTTAACTGAGAGGTCTTTATATATCTTCCTTCTGTAAAAATGTACATGACAAGATAAAATTCATGAAAGGTCACGTTGTCACACGCAGGCAGTTTTTAAAAAGTGTTTCTAATGTCTGCTAAGAAAATATAATAATTTTAAATTTAAATATGCGTTTATAAAATAATCACGTATGATAAAAGAATTATATATAAGCGTAATAATTCCTAGAAATAATATCTATTGCAAGCATAGAGTATTATAGTTATTAAAATGAAATGGTATTATAATAAATGTGCCATGGAACATTTCAACTTATGTCGTACAGCCAACATAAAGAAAAACACAGCCGCCGAGTAGCTACGTACTCACCGCCGCGAAAGTGGTTGTTGGATTTATCAAAAGACGGCGCTATAGTTTCGTATATTGGCGCTATAGTAATTTTTTTTTTTAATTTGTAAACTTCAATAATACATGGTTTAAAGATGTCTGCTTACACTTAAGTATGTTAATATACATATGATATTAATGAAATAGAAAAACTGTCTAAACTAAAATTGAAAATGGTTTAAGTGAGTCTTATTTGGGTTTAACAAATCGACGACAAATTTACACAATTTCACGTTTTCAACCGTCAAAATGTCTGTCATGAGATAAAATACGTTTGATGAATAAAAGGTATTTTGTCGCTTAATTTTATCTATGTTTGTTGCGGTAAATTGCGCGAAATGCTTGTCGCATTTTACAAGAAAAAAATTGTCGCCGTCACCATGCTTGCCACGCAGGAATTATGGTCTTATCAACTGTCCAGAGTATCTCGTCCAGTGTGCAAGCTGAACATTTGAGATAGATGGCACTTTATGTACGGAGGAGACTAAGCAATTTGAACACTCATTGTACTATTAAAAATATTTTTGCCCAAGTAACTCCGAAGCGTTATACAGCTAACGACGGAACATGGAACTCATAAATAAAAAAATAACATTATTAGCTTTTTAGTTTATCTATTTATCTCTATTTGCACTCCAAAGGATTTGTAAGGTACAAATAAATAACATAAAAACAAGTAAGGTAAGTAACCAGTCCATTTCAATTTATAAAGTATTTAATTTAATTAAACTCTGATATCATTTTTAGGGTAGCTTATGGTCAATAATCAAGTAAATAACATTTGGTGCATACTTTGGCCAAAGGCTGAGCTTGGCCATTCAATGCGGAAATGGCACCAGACTCTTGGGCACCCTACCCTGCGAGCGCAGTGATTAAGACTATTTTTTTAATATAATTTGATGTTTTTTATAGTATTTTATCTAGTTTCGTTTTTCTATTAATAGTTATATTTAGTTTAATTATATAGCATAGATTATTTATGTTATTTAAGTTTATCAAAGAAAAATAAAAAAACAGAATTTCAAGAAACAAAATAAATAGCATTTATGCACATTATCGCGTTTATTAATCCAAGTATATTTCTGTTCAGCCATGATTGCGAGTTTTAGTAATTTTTATTGGGAGGCTATGTTCTAAAAGCACGTTCAAAACATCTAAAACAAAACAGCTGATTATGAAATGTCGTATAATCAACACTAAAGCACATTATCACGTATTTTAGAGGTTCATTTGTAGCATTTCCGAAACCACAAGTGCGGGTTTATGTAATTGTTATTGGGTGGCTAGGTGCTAAAAGCATGTCCTGTGCTGTAATTGTGCATACGCAGCGCGGCGTCCGGCGGTTGTTTAATTTTGCAAATGTTATTAGCTTCGTGGGCTCTGGCATGAGGAAGTAGAGCAGAAGGTTAACTCCAAATCAAATCGGGACACAAAAAATATGACGATGATGAAAAATGTCTTAGTGGTCTTACATTTACTTTTTTCCCTTTTCCATAGGTGGTAAAAAAATCGATGTGATTACTGACCGAACTAATATTCCTATTCATCCTATGCATTTCACAAATCTAATATTATTGTGCGTGCAATACCAGTACCGATTAATATACGAAAACATTAGTTTTCCAACAAGTATTTTTTTCTGATTTTCTTTGTAAATCATGATTTAACATATTAAATATATAGGTAGGTGGAACTTTTCTCATATTTAGTATAACGAGAAATTTAATGTTTTCTATCTTTACATTCGATAATAAATCGAGTATCGTAATGTCCGCTTGCATGGGCGTACCGAGGGGGGGGGGGGGGGGGGGGCAAGGGGGGCAGCTGCCCCCCCCTGGATTTTGTTAACGTCCCTACTCACTGTCTACTTTAGTTTTAACAAGTTTAATTGCCAGGCAAATAAAAAAAGAGATTTTCAAGAATTCACCCCCAATAACTTTTGAACGACTGAACCGATTTTTATCAAACATAGCTAAGAACCACCACAAGGAAACTTGCTTTCACGTAAAAGAAATCTAATTGAATGTAAATAAAATTGAAAAGAAATCTAATGTAATTGTAAAGCCATTAAAAATTTATTAGCCATTAAAGATTCGTTTTTCTTTTTTGGTTATTTTTACGCAACTTTCGGCGTAAATAAGTAATAAAAGAAGTGTGAAATCTCCAAAACAAAGTCAGCACCGATACGGCTCAATTATCTAAAATTTTAATAAACTTTATTTGTAATTGATAAATGCAGGACTTTTTGCATAAAACCACTTTTCCCAAAAAACTTAATACGTATTTTTTACGCGTTCGGTTAACTATAAATTATCGTGCATTTCACCTCACTGCTTCGCCCGAACACAATGTTAGGTGAGACAGCATGATTTGGCCGCGCCCACCTGTGAATTCCGCGCCCGCGACTAGTTCAACCTTGATTTTTTTTTATTTCTCAGTCTGCACAGAAAATTTGTAAATGGTAAAGGCGATTCTTTCATGGAAGACACGTCATAAACTGTTTTGCTGAAGACCCTTGAAAGTTACTTTTTAAATAGCTATTAGTTAATTTAAAAAGTAATTGGCCAAGTGCGTGTCCGGCCACGCCCTTAGTTACGAATGCCTACTTAAAGTTCATGCCAATAAAAACGTCTAAAAACTAATCTACTATCGAATTTGTATGAAATTTTCCTTTTTCGAGTACATTTTATAAGTTGATAGCCTATAACTTTTTAATTTGTAACCTACCTACTTAGCCCTGATTGTTTTCTTTGAAATGTCGTTGAATATACTATAGCTATGAATTATTTCACGTGTTCATATATTTCCGTTTAGCAGATAGAGGGGAGGGGGACACTTGATATAAACAAAAATTTTCACTTTAAAACCAAATATTTCAGAAATGGATCCCTAAATTTGAAAAACGGTGTTCACAAGCTCATAATATTTTGAAAGACCTATTCAACGATACCTCATATGATTTGTTAGTTGAGACAAAAAAATTACTTTTCACTTTACTTGTATGGGAGCTACCCAAATTTTTTTTCTATATTTTTTTTACCACTTTTTTCGCCTAATTAATATACATAGCCATGCCAAATCACAGCTTTCTAGTACCTATAGTCGCTGAGTAAAACCCCGGACGGACAGACAGACAGACATGGCGAAACTATAAGGGTTCCTTGTTTACTACGGGACCCTAAAAATGATAAAAAATCCTATGTAATTTATGTTTTTTTATTTGATTAGATGCTTAGAATAAAAACCTGATTCGCCCCCCTCTAGCCCAAAACCTGGGTACGCCCATGTCCGCTTGATAATCAGGTGTACCACAATTCGCGAAACTTCTACACACATTGTGCTAGTGCCCAAAAGGCCGCATGTAATGTCGCATGGCGCTACGCGCATGTGACGCAAAACGCCCTTCGACAAACAAGTCACAAAGGCGACTAATTAAGCGACCACCGGCGCCTGCACAAGCTTCGAAATTAACTGTTAATCCGTTTTGATCGTCGACCACTGGTGTTGACTTTGACTCTCAGTGCGAATAAAAGATCTCGGGACAAACGAGTGCCTCCCGCTTTATACATTTTTGAACACAACTGTTTGCGGACACTGAAACGTTATTTCGTTTGACATTTTTGGGAGCTAATTAATACACGTATGAACTTAATTAAAATGTATTACTTTTGTTTCCTGAAATTAATGATAACTTTGCTATAATTACAGTTGATCCTTAAAATGATTATATTTATATTAGTACTTAATTACGTTGGATTTTTTACTAATTAATATTTACTTTTTGTTTCAGGTAAATCCACATTTTCTATTCTTCGCGATATGATATCTTCTTCTTCATGTAAGTTAGTAATTTAAATACTTTGATACATTTTTAAACTGTCTTTGTAAAAATGTTTTTATTTTTTACCATTTAATATACTTTACTACTCGTATGTTATGCTTATATGTTAATATTATTTAGTTTATAGTGTACTACCTATTATAATTTATTGACAATTCTTATAAATAAATAATTTACTGACAGTTTCGTAAATGTCATTTAAAAATAACTCGCGCACGAAGGGTTCTATACAATTCTCTTTAAAAATTACGTTTATTAGGGAGCCCCACTTAAATATTAATTTTATTCAATTTTTTGTGAGTATTTGTTGTTACAGCGGCAACAGAAATCCACCATCTTTGAAAATTTTAACTGTCTAAGCTATCAAGGTTCATGATATACAGCCTGATAGCAGACAGACAAATAAACTGACGGATGGACAGCGGAGTCTTAATAATATGGTCCCGTATTTACCCTTTGGGTACGGAACCCTAACAAAGCGTATAAAATATACTTAGCATTGGCATGCAATAAATTCAAAGTTCGAAAGCAGTGTTAAGTTAGTAGTAAGTGCGAAATTAAACTCGGAACTTACGACAAACCGTACTCAAACCCATCTTGGAGCAACTTGAATCAATGCTTCGAGATAACTTAGTGATTAGTTTCTCGACAATCTCGTATTGTTGAACCATTCGTGTAGTTTACAGGAAGCAACTGAACTTACAGCCGTTATGTTCCAAGTATTTTCAATGTTAGATAGATGAATCAGAACTGATACACACTACAAACAAAACATTAAAAATTTAAAAAAAATATAATACTTTTGGTTTTCTGTAGGCTGTGCCCTATTAATGCTACTGTGGCACACTTACTACTATCAATAAAGTATTTAGTACAGCTCAGCATAATGTTTTTCCAGAGAAACATCAAACAACCGCGGATATTGTACTAAAATGTAAAATTTTAGTGTGTATTTAGGTTGACATGTCCATCACTATGATACTTGAAGGGTGCATCGTCATTAGGGAAGGAAAGATATAGCTAAAACATATTGTGTACTTAATAATTAAAAATAGAGGTTAACTGTACCCTAAGATCTATTACTAAAACCGATATTTATGAAGTCTATCCTACTTGCATCATTATCTAAGGTATATAATATCCGACTTCGAAAATTGTATTAGAAATAGAATAAATAGTTTAGTTCATCGCGTAAATTAATTTAATAACCAATCTAGCGCAAGTCGGGTTAGCGCACGATATATTCCACAAAAAATAACGTTTATTCTATGGGAGCCTATTTTTAAAAATTTATTTAAATTTAATTATTAATTTTTGAAATGAATAACTAAATATTCTGTGAATATTTCAAGCGTCTACCTGTTTCCGTTTTTAATATCGAGCAAAAAAAGTCACGTTTGTTGTGTACCCCCTGAAATATTTGTTTTCTTCCGTTTTTAGTATTTGTTGTTATAGCCACAACAGAAATACATCATCTGTGAAAATTTTAACTGTCTAGCTATCACGGTTCATGAGATACAGCCTGGTGACTGACAGACAGACAGACGGACGGCAGGACGGACAGCCAGCGGAGTCTTAGTAATAGGATCCCGTTTTTACCCGTTGGGTACCGAACCCTAAAAACTACTGATTTGCTTACAATTTATATTTTTTGATCACCTTAAGTTAGTTAAGTTTCATTTTGTGATGACTTATTTCTTAAGCAGACTCTAATATCTGCTCTATTGAATGAATTAAATTATTTTTAGTAAATACGAGTACTCATAACAAATATACTTCAAAAAGAAAAGAAAAACACAACACTCAAATGGCCGGGGCTTTAAAATTCCAAAAGTTTATCAATTATTGAGCTTTAGTTAACCAGACCAGGATAAATATTGGTGTTTATTTGAATACCACAGTTAATGTTTTATCATTGGTTTATTAACTCGCTGTGGTCAGTTTGGTTAATAGTAACTGGTCAACTCAAAATTTAGTTTACCGCAAACAAATATGTATCAATCAAATAAAATACACAATTGTTTTGACATAAGTTTATACTTACGTAAAGCGTTCTAGTTGCTACCTGAACTATTTCCATCTTATTATAAAACCCAGACTAACTTTGTTACTAGATTTGAACCACTATCCGACCAAATCAAGTTGACGTCGAGTAAAATCACACTATCTCACCTGTCAGTGTCAACTTCATTTTAGGTGGATAATGGATTAAACCTAGCAACAAAGTTAGTCTGGGTTTTGTAATAAGACGGTTTATTATTATTATTATTATTATTATTTATTTATTAGCACACTTAACAGATTACAAACACAAAAAGAGAAAAAAATTAATCATACAAATATAAGAGCCGGTCTAGTCTGCAATCCTAAAACAAGTATGCCTAAAAGCTACATTAGTTACAAAATCAGAAGCTAGGGTACACTATAAATACAAGAATAAAAAGTGATAGATAAATGCAACAAAACAAATCAAAACAGAAATTAAATAATTACAAAAGCATGTTAGTTACTTACTTCTAGGTGTATTAGTATTTGCCGCCGAAACTTGTACAGCGAAAAGTTAAAGATGTCAATGTCAGATGTTTGCGTTTGAGACGTTTGATATTGACTAAATAGTTTTCTGACTATTTGTTGTTAGTTTATATCCGCCAATACAGTTAAACAGTCATAAGCTTGTAACATTCCACTATATCTGTATTTTAATCGTTTACTTATTCGTTTTATTATAAAATGCAAACTAACTTGAGTACCTCCTTTAAACCCTTATCGCACAAAAAAAGAAGACACGTTAACTTTATTCGGATGAAGATATGATTAAAACCAGTGATATGTATGTATATACCAAGCTGCGTTTTATAATAAAACAATTTAGGTTTTAACTTTTTAGATGTACGGTTTTGACAATATATGAATTTTTCAAATTGAATGATTATGTTTATTACATTATTAATAAATAAAATACTTACACTTGTAACGGTAGCCTAAAAATCGAACCAGTTCTCAGAAAATGCTCTACCATCTATCAATTTCGAAGAATTCACAATACCTTAAGTGGATAATAAATATAAATATAGGGACAGATCCACGACAGATCACACAGATTGATGTAACTTCAAAGTGAGT
Organism: Acrobasis suavella; assembly: GCA_943193695.1. Classification (NCBI taxonomy): domain Eukaryota; kingdom Metazoa; phylum Arthropoda; class Insecta; order Lepidoptera; family Pyralidae; genus Acrobasis; species Acrobasis suavella. The sequence goes on from OW971935.1 coordinate 9,674,542, forward strand.
TTATCTTATAGACCTTACATTCTATTTCGGAGAATACGAGTCTTATGTACTTCCCAAAATAAATTACGCTAAGTTTAGTCGCCTGTAAATTACTCTCAAATCGCTAAATAGGAAGCGGACTCGGTAAAAAAATATTTTATTTAGTTCGTCAATTAGATTAACCAAAACTTCAGGACCCTTATTTTTTCATTCAGTAAAGTAGTAAAAATTCACAAAGATACAGCGCTTCGAAGTTTCGGAGTGGGGGTGATTTACGTCACCTTTGGAAAACAACCGTACCTGATCGTGACGTCACGTGAAATTTAAATCCGCTGTAGCATCGTCATTATTTGCTTATTAGAGAAAACAATAAATATGTACGTATAAAGTTCTTTTCGAAAATTTATCTAATAAGCCAAAGATTTTTTGTGTTTTCCCAGCCGTATTATTAAAACGTAACTAGTTCTTTTCGATTACCGTACACAAAACCTTACTAAAATCTTAATATAAGTAAGTATACATTCTACTAATCTAGAAGCTTTCCTATTCACAAAAAGGCAAAAGAAAAATGTTTATACGTAAAGAATTTTAGGCCTTAGTCCAATCTTGCTTCTTTACAAAGCGAAACACAAAGAGAATTATAAATTTTACGCTTAGTTTCGGAATTACTTAAGCGTTGAGTGCTTCGTAATTTAGGCAAGAATGGAATATAAATTAATTCCATATTTATACTTACCAAAATTTATTTACTTATAGCTTTTATTCAGTATTAGGAGTAAGTAAAGTGACAATACTGAGACAGTTTGTACATTTTATATGAAACATTTAGAGGAAAAAATAGAGTTCGTTCACTGAAATGCTGCGCATACTGTCGGCGCTCCACAAAACCTGTGTCTTTGAAAAAGCCGGTGCCGCCTTGGTCGCGCGCGACCTGCTTATCACCAACCATTTGAAGGAATAAACTATAAGTACTTAGCTACCTCTGTTTTATATCGGTAAATACTATTTGTACTCAGTATATTATTATCTTAGTGATAATATTATTTGCTCGTGGAGATGATTTAGATTCCGTTTCGGTTGACATATTATTTTTCAGCTAGTTAAGTTAAGTATATTGCGCATTTGCCTAATGTATGTGTTGACAGAACCCAAAAAATAAAGTATGTATATACTTAACAATCAATCAATGATTATAAGTGTATAAACAAATTGTATAAAAAGAATAAACTGGTGGTATGATAAGATCTATCCTTTTATTAAAATAAATAAAACCAACAAAACTTCGACAGCGATATTTTATATAGTGTCCAAACATAGCAAAGTGCATTGAATGGTATCAAAACTAATCAAAACTTGAATGGGTAGTGAATGCCGCCACAAGTAAGACATTGCTATTTTATTGGACCAGTAAGAAAACTTATTGAGCTTCATTGCAACTGGAAGTTTGAATGAACACTTATCTGAGTGTTTACTTCAAACGCTTCAGTGATTAAGGAAAGATTTCTTTTCAATAATTATTGGTCAAGAAATAAAGTTTACGACAAATAATTTTGACTTTTGGAAATATAGGTCTGTAAGCCAAAGCTGAAAGTTATGGAGACTTGGTTCCGTGATACTTGTTTATAGTCAATATACCTAAGAAAGGTAATTTTTTTTAACTAATGTTATAAGATGTGGACGACGATGTGCCTCAAGGCGAAGAGTACGAGTATATAAATCAATAAGCAAGTGTTCTACGAGAACATATAGAAAAACAAACGTCATCATTTGAGATACACGAAGTCGAGTGGCTAAACCGACCCAAGGATGTATGAAACGAACGATTAAAAGTGTCAACATACAAAAAGTAACTTTCTTTCCACGTATATGAGTGTTATCTGCTCTACAACCTACAACTAATGATGAACGAGCTGAAATGCCTAAACTTCATCCTTGTGAATCTAAATACCCGAGCTGACCCTTAAGTTGTTGACGTAAATAGAGCTAAACAAATACCGAAACGTAAGGTAGGTCAAAACAGTTGTTATCCTAAAGTAAGGAACTCTCCTGTATATATGAAAGGAAGTGTATACCATGACTCCGTTCTTCTGAAAGGAAATCAGACCGGTGTCTGAATCCAAAATGTTACACTAAATCTGACGTACAGACGTCCGATTCGTTTACTGTGTGCATTTCGGGTTAGTACGACTATCCGTAGTTTATCTATATCTCTTGGTCATCCTACGGATAGTCTAGTATCCGTTGAAGATCAAACCAAATATCCCGAATGACAGTGTCGTGAGATGCTAGTATTGCAAGTTGTAAATACCGTGGGACTATTTATAAGCATTTGTGGCAGTGACTAATTTGTTGTTAGTATATTTGGCGTGAACTAAATCTGAGATCATTTTGCTCTTCACAGTTGCTCTAATATTGTGCGACGGTAATTATTTTAATGCGTTCAGTTGATGACCGTTATCTTTTGATCTCATTTACATCTTGATTTTTATAAGAATTACTACAAGAAATAATACGTTATTATGGTTGAATGAATTAACTACCACGATTTGGGATAGGTAACTAAACCAAAACGATATAATTCTACTAACTTGTAACAAACGAAAGTATTTATAATTTTTGCAAAGACACCAAATTAAGAAAAATATAATTTACGTACCTAATTTATATTACCGTATATCGTAATTTTTATTAGCAAAATTACGTACTTAGATATACTTAAGTATATATACTCCTGATTCATTTGTTATCAGCAACTGTGGAAAACTTTCACATAATGCATTTGATATGCAACTAAGAGAGGGCAATATCATCCATCACTGCGGTTACGGTCACAGAAATTTACAGTCCACATAGTTATTCCGCAAAAGTTTAAATTCCTTTCAAAACTACTAGACAGCGACAATTTAGAGTACACGCGGAAACTCTAACGCAACGTGACATCTTGTCATAAACACAAGTCGGGCTGTCACAACTTTGCTTTTAGATTTAGACGCAGATGAAAAATGGAAGATACAGCACTCAGCAAGAGCGGTGGCCTGTGAAACATTAGATGGACAGGCTTTTGTTTTCGTTGATCTATCGAAAGGTCTACTGACATTAATTGCGGTTACTTTTTCAAAATAAGACAAAACAAGACAGTGACAATTAAGAGTACACGCGAAAACTCTAACGCTTCGTGACATCTTGTCATAAACACAAGTTGGGCTCTCACAACTTTGCTTTTAGATTTAGACGCAGATGAAAAATGGAAGATACAGCACTCAGCAAGAGGGTGGCTTGTGAAACATTAGATGGACAGGCTTTTGTTTTTGTAGGTCTATTGAAAGGTCTACCGATACTAAATGCGCTTACTTTTTCAAAATGATGTCTCATATACTACAAGACGCGATAGTTAAGAGTTCACGCAAAAACTCTAACTGTACATGATATTTGGTCATAAATGTGAAACATTAAATGGGCAGGCTTTTGTTTTTGTTACGCAATCGAGAAATAGTTGGTCTATTGAAAGGCCTACTGTCATTGCACTTATTTGTCAAATTGAGACAAAAAGGTAGAGTTAAGTTTTAAATGCAGAAAAATATGGATGAAGATAATCCAAATTCATTTTCTATATATATATATATATATACATTACAATAATATATACATATTTAAAAAAAAATATTATTATTAGTTATTGTAAAATTTATAGATATTTATATCTATATATGTAGACTCCTATATATATATATATATATATATATATATATATATAGGAGTGAAATAAACATTCTATTGTATAGCAGTTCTTTACATTTCTTAAAAACTAGTTTAGGTCTTACAAATAAACCATTTTCGAGACGTTTGTCACGTTTCAATAACCAATACTAATGTAGACACATCATCACGTCTTTACCCCAAAGAGGGTAGACAGTGCCTAAAGCCGCAAGAGCCAAAAGCCACGTTTAGTGTTCAAAACACAAACAAAAAAACTGTCACCACCATATCGACCTTTAGTATTTCGTCTATGTATGAAGTGCGTCAAATGTTGCGGTGCGATATCTCCCGCCAGCTATAAGGCAGTATAAACAACCCTTATTTGCAACATTTTTCACCGCTCAAATCACGAATGCCAATGTTGTTTTACCCCTAAGTGACGTTTGAGTAAGGTTGAGCTCCTTTGATCATTGGGGAGCAAACGAAATTCGTAAGCAATTCTAGCTTGTCATTTCCCTCAGAAAATATAAAAAATATTTTTTTATAATTTTCCAACAAATAAATGCATAGGTACTATGTTTTAAACGGGTCTCCAATGGTTCTCATAAAAATATTTATAATATTACAGTTTGAAATAATGCTTTTATGTATGCCTTCTGGGCACGTTACCACGGGGCAGCGATTTGTCAGGGCTTTTTTATTTATAAGTAAGTAATTTAAGTTATTACTTTTGTTTTAGTTTTTCGTTCGTTTCTTTTTTGTTTATATTATTTAAGTCAATGTAGAAATAAAAACATGGATACTAAATGTTTTATGTATATTATGATTATACATAAAACATTTAGTATCCATGTCATCCAAACTCATAGATAATGAATTTTCATATAATTTGGTTATAATATTTTTTATACATTAGTATAGTTATCATAAGTACACATTGTCATAAGTAGTTAAAATCCTAATATAAATTTTATAATAAAAGTTATTACTCATAATGTTAATCAATATAAAAAATATTTTAAAATAACTATTTATGAAATCATAAAATTATTGGGTCACCCCCGCCCCACCATAACCTAAACCTAGGTCATGTAGACCTGCATGGTATACATGACTCTGCAAAAACACTGTTCACGGCTAAGGGGTGGCCCATGGGCCACCTCCGCCGCACCATAATCTATACTACATGACCTGGGTGGTCTACATGACTCTGCAATAACGAGTCTGCTGTTGGCGGCTATTCTGACATATAGGTGATAAGCGTTATAACAATGCCCGGACGGATAAATCATTGTGAAAGTATAAATTATATGTAATATCTTTTGGTTAACCCCAATTATGGGATAAGGTATACCTATTTATAAAAAAGTACGAGAAGGAAGAATAAGATGTATTTGTCTACATGAATATTATGAATAAAATACAATAATAAAGCGATTATGAGAAACCATTTTATGAATAAAATTAAAATTATTGACTATATGTGTATTTGTCAAATCTAATCCACATCTTTTCGTTACAATACAAGAGTCAAGACAAAGGACAGAACGTATTCGATCACAGTACAAGTTTAAATTAGTAACTGGTGGCCATAACACAGCACTTATGAAAAAAAGCTGTTTAGGCATGGCACCTGTGATATACAATAAATTACCAGATATATTTAAGGAGTTGAATACGAAATTATTCAAATATCAATTAAAATTATTCTTGACAAAAAAAATGTTATTATTCCATTGACGATTTCTTAAATGATAATATTTGATGACTAAAGTAAATTATGATTTTTAATTGCCTAATATTAATTGTGTGTATTTAGTTTGTTTATTATTTATTATTGTATGTCCAGTATGGGCCGAGCATGGTGGACTTTAAACCTGTAACACCGTGTTTACCTGTGTTCTACAATAAAGAGATTTTGTATTAGTATTTTGTATGATTTTGGCTACAGGACCATTATTACAATAAACATTATGTGAAACAATTATTATGATAAAAAAGTTATGACAAAGTCCTTATGACAAACCATATTATGATTAATATACTTAAATGAGAGGATCCCGTCTTAAACTACTAAGTAGGCAAACATGCATAGCCCACCTGATGAGTACCATATCATATGTATGCCTAATACCAGGAGTGTCACAAGAGCGTTGTCGGTCTTCAAAAAAATTTTTTCACGCTTTTTTTAAGAACCTTCTATCGTCTCTCCCCGCTCACCGACCGCCCGCCTGCCAGTCGCATGGTAGGAGGCGGTGACTCTAAAATGGTAGATTTTCGTTACACTTTTGTTATTTGATATCTTTGGGTCTTATTATGAAACAAGTTAATAAAAAATAACATAATAAGTATTTTTAATTTTGCATACCTATACATTTAGTCATTTTAATATTTCTTTGTGATTTGAATTATTTGATAGTAGCATAACTTATTCGTTTTTACTTCGTATTGTCTCACTGGTAATTTGAACTGCTTACATTATACATATTTCGTTTAAAGCTACATAAGTGCACGGAAGAAACAAGATTTATCTGATCGTCCCTTCGTCTGAATCAAACACGGACGCTACTGGTCTGATGATTTTATCACAAAATTTTGCTATGACGGAAGGAAAGAGTGAGTATTATCATTTTGGTATAAATTCCTAAACAGAATATAAAATAAAGCAGTCAAGTGCGAGTCGGATACGTACATGAAGGGTTTCGTACCTCAGTACAATGTTTTTCAACTGTATAGTTAATCAATACATATATAGAATAATAATATATATTATAATAAATAAAACAGTAGGAACCGCACATTTGATAAAATTTACAAAAAATGGGTGTGGGCGATAAAAAAAGAGTACCAGAACACAAAAAAGATTTTTGGAACGAAGTTCCTTACGGCAGGCTTGGAGGAGATAGGGATTTTGCTGCGCGACCGAACTGAAAAAAATGTGATAGTAAAACCGTAAGGATGACCTCGTTAAATGAGACGTGCGCAGGCGCGACAGTCGTATAGTCAAGCGAGTAGTGTATAATACCTTTGAGTACGATTTTTCTTTTGCAAATTGTGTCGATTCTACATTAGCCGAAGGAACTTCGTTCCTACCTGGTGTCCCACGACACCACATTTCTTTTTTTTTATTTTTTTGTCTGTCTATCTGTCTGTATATGTACTCGCTAATATTTAAACCTACTGAACAGATTTTTACGCGGTTTTCACTAAAAGATTAAGCCCATCCCTGAGCAACATATAGGCTTTGTTTCATCGAAATCTGTTGTCAGATAAAAAAGTTATCGTCATTTAAAGTTTGAAGATAAGTTTTCTATGGGCGACTTTATAGTTACATTAAATAACAACAGATGGCGCCTCAAGAAACTTTAAAACGCGCTATGGTTGTTTTTGTGAAAAAAAAAAATACAAGCCGATTTTTTAGCCCTGTATGTCCTAAATAGGCTTTTCTGGCACCGTAGCTTCGGCCCTTCCGGCTAAACATGGATGTTGCAGCACACCAAAATTTGCCATAGTTCCTGGCTCGCTTCTCAAACCTTGTCCGGTGAAGTAGGAAATGCCGTCCGATGTAACCTATGTATGTCCTCTAAAAAAAAAAATGCTCTGTACGTAAGACCTTTTGATTCTTTTGTGATTTGGTTAGTTACTGTTGTTGAATTTGTTGATTTTATACTGATATTTGGCTATACTTGGCTATGAAAATACGGACTTCTAATCTGATCTTAATTTGATGCTTTTTGGGTTGGTTGGTTAATATTTCGGATAATATTGTTATTTATTTATAATTTAACACTTGGCTATGAAAATACGGACTTCTGATATTGCTTTATGGATTGGTTAGTTAATATTTCGGATAATATTGTTGATTTATAATTTAACACTTGGCTATGAAAATACGGACTTTCTGATCTTGCTTTGTGGATTGGTAAGTTAATATTTCGGATAATATTGTTGATTTATAATTTGACACTTGGCTATGAAAATACGAACTTTCTGATCTTGCTTTGTGGATTGGTTAGATATTTCGGATATCTTCAACAGCTTCTTGGCTTTATAGATTTATTGAACTAAGTTTGACATTTGGCTATAGCAATACGGATTTTGTGATCTTGCTTTGTGGATTGGTTCGGTATTTCGGATATTATCTTTAAAAAAATCTAGGCTTCATAGATTTATTGAATTAAATGTATATATATTATTGTACTTTTGTTCTTTGCTTTCAAAAATGCTACGAAGAAAGTCAAATCTGTCTCAAAATATTAGACAAGCGAAAAGAAAGCTGATGAGTAGATCCCAAGAATCCAATGACAAAAGACAGGCATGACTAAGTGTTAATCGAGAACGAAATTCATTGACTCGCGCCTCGGAGAGTTCCACTCAAAGGGAGTCTCGACTAAGTGCTGATCGTAAACGTCATTCGCTATCTCGCGCCTCGGAGACTTTTACAGATAGGGAGTTACGTTTAACTGCTGATCGAGAACGTCACACACTATCTCGCGCCTCGGAGACTTTTACAGATAGGGAGTTACGTTTGACTGCTGACTTCGTCTGCGTACCTATATATTTATACACAAAGGTTATGATTATTATTATAAGGGTTCATTATAATCCATTCATAATGAGTAACTGATATCCATACATGTATAGATCCTTATAAACTGTCACATTTGCAATATTAAAAGTATACTGCATCATAATAAAAAAATCGAACTGTAAATATACAGACTAATCTGACAAAATTTTTAATTTGTCATGTCATCAACAAGGGAGTGTAAGAAAACTGAATTTCACACGGACGAAGTCACGGGCACCAAATACAGATATTAAAGTATGTATTCGTGAGCTAGATATATAAGGAGTTACAGAACACTAAAAAGATTTTTAAGATATTTGTTTGTATGTCAGTGTCTGTATGCACACTGTACGCCCGAATGTCCGAAACTGCTAAACGGATTTTCACGCGGACGAAGTCGCGGGCACAGCTAGTACCAGTATAAAGATCGAGTTGTAAACGCCAAAAAACACACGTTTCTTGTATGACGACCCCCTTTAATTTTTTAACTTTATCTTACTTTTGTTGTTATAGCGGCCATAGTTACACATAATTAACGAAACTTTTAAGTGTTTATATTTCGGTTTAAGAGATATTTCATGGGACAGACGGGCAGACAGCGGATTATCAGTAATTAGGTCCCGTAGGTACGAAACCCTTAAAAATTACCTACTTATAAAACATAAAAACAAAAAGAAGCTTTATGACTATTTTGTTGGTTGCCGTAAGTCGCAAAACAAATCACTAGTAATAGCGTAAACCTATCTTCCTTTCTGTGTGTTATCCCAAACAAATATGGAAGTAACGGATTATGATCACATTTTCTTTTACTACCCTTCCATCGCTTTATCCCTAACAGGTACCCGTACGTATAGTACGGGTGGAGAAAGGGGTTTTTGCATTCATTTTTTACGAAAAGGGGCCATGCGTAGTCACTAAGGATTATGCAAGGTAGTAGGCGGCGCAGATGACGAGTGCGACTAATATTTAATCTATTTTTCTATTGTTACTCGTAATGGACTGAAATCAGTTTGACGTATTAATCGTTTCAACATATTAGTAATTCAATGATGTATCGGCGCGTGTAGATACTTTTGAAGTTTTGAGTGCCTTTGTGATCTGGCGTTAATAAATAAGTAAATATATAGGGACATATTACACTGATTGAGCTAGCCCCAAAGTAAGTTCGAGACTTGTTTTATGGGATACTAACTCAACGATACCATATTTTATAACTAATACATGTATAGACAAACAGCCAAGACCCAGAACAATTTGAAAAAAGCCATTTCCCAACTTGCCCTGACCAAGGATCGAAACCAGGAGCTTTGGGTGGCGGACTAGCATGATGGCCACTACGCCACGGAGGTCGTCACGTTAATGATTGATGATATTGGTTATAAAATGAAAATACAGTGGTCTGATTGAAAGTTCAATGAAAATTATATTCGATTTTAAATTGTTCATATGTCAAGGGTAAAAGTAATGGGAACAAAAATTGATCAATGGTATATGCGGATTACGAAGTAGACCCAGCTTCATTGATGGGCGGATGGTTGGGAGGTTCTTCCGTCAGGGGGCTCGGGTTGCCATTTTGCGTAAACAAATAATGAAATATAATAACTTACTTAAATAGATCTAAGTAAGTAATTTTATTTCATCATTGAATTACTAATATGTTCAAACGATTGATATGTCATATCGATTTCAGTCCATTACGAGTGTACGAATCCACTTGAACTAGATGCATCGCATTAACATTCTAGTATTTATCATGTATTCTAATATTGTTGTAATTTGAGATGAATGTTTGTAAATATATTAATGACTTGCAAGGTCTTCACTTGTACTATTGGCGTTTACCCGCACATGTAAGCTAAAACATAAGTTTATGCTTTAAACCGTAATGTCTCCTGTTGACTGAAGGTTACTGGAATCTTGAGCCGTTTAATCCTTCAAAGTGTATTTATATTGCGAACTTGAGACGGCACTATGTCGCAGCGAATTCGGGCAAGGCCGACAAATACTTAATCTCTTGTTAAGATTTTCGTAATTCTGATAAGGAATGTGTTGTGACTTAGTTAACAATTTATAATTACTTTACTAAATTTAAGTCAGTCATATATAATACTATGGAATCAGCTCAAAAACTGACCTTATCAAAGTTGCATTTAAATAGGCGGGACTTACAAACTTCACGCCTACCAAGTTGAAGAAGTCAGATTATAGGTCAAGCTAATAGGTGTAAACCTGGAATTTTATTCTATACAGGCAAGCTAATTAGAAATTTGAGCTTTATGGTTCTTAATTTTCCATCAATGCCTTACCAATATAATTTACCAAGCATGACCATTGAGTTTTGCGACACTTGCTTCAGTCTAACCCGTAAGAGATCTAGACGTAAAAATGTAACCGTGCGTATCTGTAACTAGCTTTATTTGAGACTGCGGCACTGACCACAGACCACAAGCCGGCTGTACGTACATACGATATCAACTGGAATTTCACCCAGTCACGATACATTGTTACATGATTACAACATGACAATATCGAGTTATATAGTTCATTAATAAACAGGATATATTTTTTCTGAATAAATAATAGTTATGATGCAAATCATGCTTTTTCATTCTAGGTGGAGCACTGTATAGTACCTCCTCGTAACAACGATCATATGGGTAAATTATTTTTGGCCTTTTTACCAGCTTCTCTGTCATCTCTACATTCATAAGGATTCTCCAGCTCCCGTCAGTATTTCTACACTATCAAATGTTTTATCTCTAACGGGGTAGACATCTAGACACGCCTTGGGACTTTTAGAACTAAAGTAGTAGTAAAGTGTAGCGTGATATTAGGTAATTAATATTTTCCTACAATATGGAAAGTTTTGAAGTTATTCAGTCCTTATGCACTTTTAGGTATTTATTATATTGTATAAGGGGCAGTGCTTTATTGTATTTACATTTTATCTGACATACTGCACGGCATATTTCTTGAATATTCACTTTCCGTCTAGCCAAAGGTTGACTGGTAGAGATTACTATGCGCCTTTGTATCCTATTCCTGTCTTTTTTTCTGTTTTAGTATTTCCTTTTATATGTGGTGCAATAAAGAGCATTTGTTTTTTATTGTATTCCTTCGGCATTGTATTGTATGCGACACTCTGCGACACTGACCGCAACCTGACTGTCTGTACGTACGACATCAACACAGATGTCACTCAGTCATACCACCATAGTTACCTTACGATAGCATTGTGTGTCACTCTAAATTTATCCTTACAAGAAGATTTTCCACAGTGTGCAAAGTTTTGAAGTCAATTCAGTCCTTGTTCTGCACTTCTTTTCTAAGTACATCTAATTAGTACTTCAATTAAAATTATTATAAAATAAAACATTGAATTATCCGCAGAACGCTTCGTCATAATTAATCTAATAGACCGCCTTGTATCGTACCAGGCTCAAAGGTTCCCATGTTACTAGCGGCATTGCCACGATGAATAGCAATGGTAATTCTTTGAGACATATGTGGAGCGTCTAACATTTGCCCGCTTATACATTCTCGGACCAAGCTCTTTCATAAAAGTCTTTGTCTTAGTTCCCCAAACATCCGTGGTCTCAAATGCCACGGGCACGAAAATAAACATTTGAAGTATAAATTTTTGAAACCTGGATAGGTTTCAAAAATTGATACTTCAAATGTTAATTTAGCAGCGTTTTCAGCAGCTGCGGTGTGAACAGTATCCTTCAAATTAGTACTTATTATATTTCTTAACCCTCGGCATCGTATTGCATGCGACACTCTGCGACACTGAGCGCAAGCCGATTGTCTGTACTACGACATCAACTCAGATATCACTCAGTTACATGACCTAGTTATGTCGTATTAATATTGAGGGTATGTATACCAATAGGTTGTTGGAATGCTCTATTTCGTGAGCGAATTATTTATGCGCGTTCATTTGATATTATTTTTATAAACCAACGGATACTAAGTACGAGTATCTTGTAATAGAGCTTTGTTAGGGCGCGTTCAGACGACACGCGCGCGCCAAGCCCACGCCTAGCGCACGACCAGCGCGGTTTGAATTGGTTACATATAATTTGGTTCTATCACACATAAATACAACTCAAATTGCATTTACCGAAGTCCAGTCGGAGCAAGCGCCGTGCGGGCGCAAGACGCAGGCAAGGCGGAGGCAAGGCGAGCGCGTGGCGTATGCGATGCATGCGCGTCTTGACTTCGGTTATTGCAATTTGAGTTGTATCGATGTGAGATCGAACTCAAATTAATGCAACAATTTTCAAAGCGCGCTAGTCGTAAGCTTGGCGTGCGCGTGTCGTCAGAACACTCCCTCTCTATTAACAGCCTGCTGCATACGCTAGGGAAAATACTTAAGTTTGTATGAATTAATTTATTGTATTGTATGAAGTGTGCCTATATGCTGTAAGTATAAAGTCATATAACACTGAGAAAAAGAGATATCTGAACCAGTTTTGCTAATTGCGATTTAGTTGGTAGATACCAAACTATTCTTAAACCACGAAGTTGCATGGTCCAAATGACAACTATTAATAAAAACAAATTTTAACTACTAGAATTCCTGAGTTCAGTCACTTGATTTTGGTAACGTGTAGCAAAATATTATGCTACTAGCAACCATGCTTTTTTCTCAGTGCATATTTCATAAAACGAGATAGATGATATGATGTTATTTTTTATTTATTTCCAAAAGTTTTTATGGGTAGTTGGTTAGAAGATAAGACAGTCGATGGACTACCTGAATGATTTTACACTAAGGTTGACGGAAAAGCAGTGGACAAAACTGGCGTAGGACCCAAGAAAATTAAGCGAAACAAGGTAAGTTGTTTATATTAATGAGCAGCTTTAGATCAACGCTAAAAATGTATTGTGCTTATTTAACAAAATGTGATTGTTATCTGTTTTGTGTGTTAATAAAGAAATAAAATGAAATGAAATAATTATGAATATGACGTGCCCGTTGTTTTTCCTAGGTAATATTCCACACAAATTTTGCAAATATAGCTCTTATTAGAATAGCTACGAAAAATCGAATACGTTGCGAATAGTTTATATCTTCTGCTCATTGACATCTTGTGAATTGAGTTATTATGGAACAGGTATAGAATATCCATTTTACCGATTCTATTATGTTATGTATTCTAAACAAAATTGAATTCAATCATTTAATAGCTCTAAGAAACTATACTTGTGGGTATAACGAGTAATTCTAAGTAAAAATTTTAGAAGTGTTTATTTTAACAGAAAATTATTTAAAACGTTCAATAGAAGCTGAAACAACTATAATGCTCGCGATAAAATTTTAGAATTTAAACATTTCTGAATTCAAATTATCGTTTATGAATTCGTGATTTTAATTTGCCAACAAATCTATCGAACGGCTTCCATTCAGTAGCAATATTCGAACTCCATTTAAAATAAAATGAAAGGGTTTCGCATTTCATCATTTAGCGAGCTTTGTTATTAGATTCCAAGGAACAAATCGTAAATTCCAAATTAAATTTTATGTTTGGAGAAATTGAGAAACACTTCATTTAATAGCCCAAGGGATAACAACGCTTCTTGTGTAGTTAGGTACCTACGGAAACTGATGTCATTATGATGTTAAATTGGAGCATTTATCTGTTTTATTTATCTCAAGGAGTATAAAAGCTCACGTGGTTAAACAGCTCTTAAAAATCTGACATCCTCGTACCGTAGATACTATAATAGTAATTACTACTATTAGCCTACATATTTAATGTACGCTGTTATTTTATTATTGTAACTGTTTTACTCCACTGGTTTATTTTATGTATGTAAATAGGACTGGCTTGTTTTTGTGTGTTTGGAGTCAGACCTCATTCGATGTGTTGGGTGTGTTCCAGTAGATCAGTTTACTAAGAAAACACGCTCTCCCGATCCGTTCGTCTCAGATGCGGGTTTGTTTGAGCCCGGCTCGAGGGACAAGGGTAAAGATTATAGCTACTTCTGCTCACCACGTACATTATAGAGCCTTATTTTTTCGGACAAAGGATTTTATTTCGCCACTTATACGATTTTGTGTTTATAAGGTATCCATTTTTCGAAGGGATCAAATAGACTTTGTCAGTATCTATTTTTCATGGATAGGAGCTTGTTTGCTTGGAACGTTGCCGTGATGAATATTTAGTGCAAAGTTTTATGCGTTTTAGGATACAGACTTTTACGTCCCAGCAATAAAAAAAGGAATTGGATTAACAAACTCAACCTGTCTGTCCAATGCAGATACTATCTCTTTATAGTAGTATTCCTGTATTCAATTTCGTCTGCAATTTTATTTTAAAGGTGAATTTTAAGTCTTTGTTTTAATTTACGGTTCAATGTCACTGTAAACAAGAAACATATCCCCTGTTTTATTACCTTTGCCAGAAATGGAAGCGTCATGTTAGTCCGGGCCACTTAGTTCCAATAAAAAAAAAATATAGACCCGATCTTAATTTATTTACTTTAACTTTTACACTTCAATCACTTTATTAACTGACGTCACTTCACTTGGTTTAAATAAAACTTAGAGTATCGCGGTAGACCATGGGGTGTGTTGTGGCTCCCTAGTGCTATTCACTAGAACTCTATTCGGAGGGGTTGAGCCCGGTCCCAAGAGCAGCAGAATGACGACTAACTAAACAACCAGAATTCTACCGATTATATAGCCATATATAGCCGATTAATCTCAAAATTTTGGCAATTTAACAGATCAGCAATATATGGTCAAAGATTAAATATGTAACAGTCAGTTCATTAGTTTCCATTTCCAAAGCCGGTATATCCATTGCTCACAAGATGTGACTTTCTCTTTTGTGATTACAAAAAATTTAGTTGCGTGATCTTTTATTAACATGCGAAGTCATACAACTGGTAACTTTATATTTATAAAATTGAAAAATTTAGGTACCTAAAAATTTCCACGTACAAGCGCCAAAATACTCGTTGATGAATGCACACTAATGGCAACAGAGCCGTGTAATGCCTCCCTGTATTCCTTTTTACCGCCCTAATAGTTGTTTTTCCCCGACGCCGAGCTAAGTGCAATTTATATTAATGCCATCATATTTTCGCGTTGGTTACCCGCATTTTCATATTAACCGTGGTCCGGGCTTCCATGATAATGTGAGGGACCCACCTCCGTCATTTGTTTGCGGGCTGATTAAATTTACACGGCTAACGCAGTTTACTGCTAAATTAATTCTCTATTAGGTTGTATGGGCCGGAAGATTTCCTTAATCCATGTTTTAAAAGTTCAAGCCTACGTGTCATAATGCGTGGGTCCGGAAGATAATATTGAATGTAGGATATGTAAAGACGAGACGGGACATCTACGAGATTAATGTTACTTTATATAAGGATCCCTTGTTTAAAGTAAATTAAATTTAATCGTGGGGTTTTGTAAAGAGAATATATGATTCCCATAATATTATGATACGTACTGGAAAATGGACTGTCATGGTGATGTCAATACATTGACATTATATAGAATATCTAAACTTGAAACTTGTCCACATTTGCGTAAAAAATAGGTACCTAATTAATTTTATATTACTTAAAGGTAATTAAATCGCAGTTCCAGATAGTGTGACAGAAACGGTAATGTAACGATAAAATTATCAATAGCACCGCTCGATTCATTTATCGATAAATAAATATATGCGCACAAAACACATAGATTTAGCTAGCCCCAAAATAAGTTCGAGACTTTTGTTATGGGATACTAACTCAACGATACTGTTTTATAACAAATGCATATATAGGTATAGATTAACACCCAAGACCCAGGTCAATCTGAAAAAGATAATTTTCCATCTTGACCTGACCGGGAATCGAACCCAGGACCTCCGGTGTGGCAGCCTGGCATGATGACCACTAGGCCACTAAGGTCGTCGTAAGAAAAACTTTATTGACGTAATTATATTTTAGCTCTAATAACCCTCGACTTTCAATAGTTTCATTGTAAATGCCATCTAGTGATGAATGCAGGAACTGCATATTCCAATCTATATTAAGTGTAATAAATATCAGCAGCGCCACCTATTTTTTGGCAGGCAAATTAAAAAACCTCGACTTTCAAGTGTTAACCCCCAATAACTTTTAAACGGCAATACCGATTTACATCATACATAGCTAAGAACCACCGCAAGGGAACTTGCTTTTAGATAGACAGACATAGCGTTAAACTAATAACACCCCTCTTTTTGTCGGGGGTAGAAAAAGCAAATTTTGTATGGCACAAACGTATTTTTTGTGATTGTCCTTAGCTTTTGTAATTTCATCCTAAATATTTGTTTTCATGTAGTAGATCGGAAAAACCCTTTAAGATTCATTATGCTGCTTATTTTATACGAATGTCACGAAAATGAACAATCACTTTTTGTTTTATTGTTCTAAGAATAGCGCTTGATACGTAGAATATAATTTATGCTGAAAAGCAATCACTCGTGTTGGCGAAACAAATCTAGGCAAAACCGAGAAAATAAATAAAATAAATAAATTTATAGGGACAAATAACACTGATTGAGCTAGTCCCAAAGTAAGTTCGAGACTTATGTTATGGGATACTAACTCAGCGACACTATATTTTATAACATATACATATATAGATAAACATCCAAGACCCAAGACAATTTGAAAAAGACCATTTTCCAACTTGCCCTGACCGGGGATCGAACCCGGGACCTCTGGGTGGCGGACTAGCATGGTGACCACTACGCTACGGAGGTCGTCATATTGTTTTGTTATATTATAATAAATTTCATTACTTACCTAAGTTATACAGTCAGCTCATCTTTCGTTTCATAAAAAATTGTAAAGACGCTGCACTTACAATTCGAATATGTGATATTATTTTGTATCACATATTCGAATTGTTATGTACTCGTAGATGTGCTAGATAGCTGTTTTCAATTATTTACGAATACAGCCGCAGGGGAAACTGACAGCTAACCACCTAAATCTCATCGTATTTGAATGACGTAGAAGCTATTTGCACAGGTCATTTGATTTGACCACATTTCTGGTTTAGTTTCTATTGTAACATCATTTCCATTTATATTAAGGCTTCGTCAAAACACTATTTTAAGTGATAACCCTTTTCCTTTCAAATAATTAATTTTAAATTTCAGCACTGGACCCTGAAAAATTCAAGTATCCCCTTAACTAGATATCCTATCTATTAGGTGACTATATTTAGACATGTAGAATATAGGTGTCACTTATCAATAAATCATGAGACTTCCAGCCGCAAGAAGTCTAGTGTTGGAATATTCCCAAAATAGACGTTGGAACTAACTTGCACCCTGTGTTATCCTGTGAGTTTGACCAGGTTACCTGCCAAAACTTAATCATGGTGGCACTATATTTATCTAATTTAATTAAATCTGTATTGACCATAATGGTGAAAATTATGGACTGCATGCTAGTGCATATTCTACCAGTCAGCCATAGGTTAAAATACACAGGTAGATTTATGTATTGTAATATAATAGTTTAGAGAAAAGCAAGTACGCATTTGAATTTTTGAAAATATATTTTTAAAGTAAATACGAGATAAATAAGATAGATTTTTGCTTACTTAATGAGTTTTTACGGGATTTGCAAATATTCCATCCAGAACCGTAGCAAACTTTCTAACTCTACCAACAAACATTGTGATTGATTAAGTTTACATAGTAATGTTATAGTTTTGTCTTTCCAAAAACCCGTCTTATAGTCCGGGTATAACGCTCTAAAAGATTTATTGGAACCAATTAGGCGATTTCGACTCCCGTTTATCGTATACTTAAGAATCGAGACGGTATTAATTTTCAGAGAGGCATTACGTCGAAGGCATTCAAAGAGCATTTATTGAAAAGAGGAGAAAGCTTTTCAAAAGGCATGCAGAAGGCTGAATAAGTGAGCTCACCTATAGTTAACAGAATGGAGCCTTGAACGCGTAGGCATTTCTCAACTAAGTCTTAAATTTTTTTGATATGGAGATATTGTACAGATTCAGTACAATTTTAACTTATTATTGTATACAAGAATATAAGAAAAATAAAGCAAATAGGTACACTATATAATAGGACTAAGAATCTTGGTGTTATCAGTGTCTTGTGAGATGGTTTATTTTGTACTGTATTAATAAAATAAAATATGTTTATGTCGTTAGCATACAAAATGTGCTTACAAACATAATTGTGAGTACTGTCTATTAGGCAAATAATGCTTGTGCCAGACAGACCTGCTCTTTTTTAACTAACATAAAACTAAAACACATTTTCAAAATAGAAGTATTTACTACTTACACAAAATTTAAAAGAAAAACTTGATTGACGTAGATTGAATATTTTTACTAATAACACTGTAGGATTATTAATTAATTAGTATTTATGTATCATTGTAGCTTAGAACTTTTAACCAGGTTCCTTTAACTTCTCGTTATTACAAAAGAAATGTCGAGATTTTCATTGACTTTGTTCTATAGATATGTTGATTGTGCTTCATATAGACGCTTTGCAAATTTAGATTTCTTACAAAAACAATGAGCCATTTTATCTTTCTTATTGTATCAGTTATGATTTTATAAGGTAAGGTTTTGTATTTTTTTAAAACAACTGTAATATAATTATAAAGCTCATGTGTTGGAAATCTGAAAGGTTTAAAATACATTGTTTTAAGTCGACAATGCTGGCCTCTTTCTATCTCTAGGAGTTTGGTTTTATTTGCTCCACCCCATAAGATAATACAATATCTAATTAGTGACTGAGCAGAGGCACTGTAAATTTGATTAATGAGGGCTTTGTTGGTTAATGTCTCAACATTTTAAAAACCCAAATACATTTTGTATGTCGACTATTTAAAGATTCAATTTGAGGTTGCTAGGATAGCCGCTGATTGATAATAACTCCTAGACATTTAGCTTGCGAGACTTATATTTTTGGGCAGTTACAATTTAATACATTTTCATTACATTGATGAATTTTAAGATGTAAGTTAGGTTTAGAATTAGATCTTTTAGTTTAAGCGAAACATATGTAATTTATTTTTGACATGTTGAGAGTAAACAAAAAGACTGTGACCAGCGAGACATTTTGGACTGCCGCTTCAATACTTCTGTCCGTTTAAATACAGAATTTACTATCAGTAAATATGAAAGTAGTGTCATCGGAGTACGATATTATGTAATTACCGTCAAGATCTAGATTTGTAAGCCCGTTGATATATATAAGGAATAAAGTGGGTCTCAATATACTTCCCTGGGGAACTCCATAACATATATCCATATCGTCACTAATTAAGTTGCCAACAGTCACTTTACGCCTACGACCTAATAAAGAACATTTGAGAAGTTTAAGTGTAATTCCTCTAATTTCCATTCTATTTTACCTTGCGTCCAAAAGTGGGAACAGAAACAGTATAAAAGGCCTTCCTTAAATCGATTTCAGAGGATAGATTGTTATATATCATAATTAAATCTTAATGTATTTGTTACCCTAAGTGTGGTTCTTATCTCCTGGTTATAAAATATCTTAAAATATACAACGCATTTATCTTCATCAAACTCTATACATAATATCGTTTTACAAAAAATACTTTTGTTCATATTAAACATTGTTTTTGAATCATAAATGATCAATTAACGGTATAAAATGCGGAACAAAGATTTGCGAACTCGCAACTTAATTGGAATTGTTAATAAATAACACAAAAGAGCAAGTATGAAAAGGCAGGCGAACAAACAAGAGGCTATGAAAATAAAAATACTTTAGCGCAGGATTTTGTCTTTGCGAAATGGCAGCGGGGCGCACCAGAATTCTTTTCATGACTCGTCGCTACACCATCTATAAAGCTCCACTTTAACGCTTGAAAATTAATTCAACTTTCAATTTTTATACATAAAACAAGAAAATAACTACATTATGCCTCAAAAGAGAATTTGTATTTTATGAGAGTTATGGTTTTTAGCATTCGTAAAATCTTTAAAGATTAGAAAATCGGAAACCGCCTTTGCAGATCTTTTATGAATAAGTATTAAGGGTCGACTTCAAACGAATCCTTGTTTACGAAGGATTTTCGCGTAAGCGATTACCTACTTACTCGTTGCTTTCAAATTTTTTAATATACCACATGCTACAGAACAATTTGTGAGATGTTTCAACTTCTTTTTTGTGGGGCACTAAGTTAGGAAAACAACTTGAAGTAACCTTCTTTTGATAATCGCTCAAAGCATGACTTTTTCTTATGTTTCTGAAAGCTTAAATTCGACACAATCGGTATTTGGGAAAAATTATGGAGTGTTTTGCCATCACCTTATGTATAATACAATATTACACACTTATGAAACATTGTTACATAAGTGTGTAATATTGTTTACATTAATATTATTAAAACCAACCTGAGATGACATCCTAAATATTTTTATATTATATTCCTATTATAATTATAAATATTTAAACATTATATTATTTTTAAGTGTATTTTCGGCTGCACTACCTGAGTAAAACCCTGTTAAAATATTTAATTATTTACATTCATAGAAGTAATTACAAGTATACCATTATGTATAATATTAAGTTAAAATTCTAGATGTTAACTATTATCTTAACAATATATAAAAATAAATTTATTTTCGTTAGTCTCGGTAAAACTCAAGAAAGGCTGGAACGATTTGCCTAATTTTGGTTTTAAAACTTAGAGTTGAAATGCAAAAGTTTTGCATTTTAACTCTAAGTTACTCTTATATGGTAATTAAAATATTTAAAAAAAAGTCAATTGTTTGTCGAATCAGAAATAAATTTCAAGACGAAAGATTAAAAAGTTGATCTGTCAATGTAGCACCATTATACCGTTATTAAAATCTTGTCTGGGCTTCCGTTCCGAGTTCCGACCAAGCAAACCGATCAACTGGTTGTGCAAAATGGAACTCAATGAATGAATCATCAGTTTGTCAGTGCGCGAGAACTTTTTTATTTAATTTTTTTAATTCCAAGGAGAAGACGACCTGACATAGGTCGTCGAAGTCAAACAAATGTGCGATGGGCTACCTCACGTACAAACCGCACTTATGACCAGCGAGAGACATAGTCTCCACATTTAACTCTAACAAAAATGTGAAATGGATCCCTAAATCGAAAAATTATGTTTAGAAACTCGTAATATTTTTGAAAAACCTATTCAAAGATACCCTAGATGATGTTAGTCGAGAAAATTAACTCTTACTTTATTTGTATGGGAGATAACCAAATTTTTTTTTCAATATTTTATTTTACAACTTTTTTGGCATGATTAATATACATGGCGAAACTATAAGGGTTCCTTGTTCACTACGGAACCCTAAAAATAAATTGCTGTCTAGTTAAAGTGTCCAGGAAAGGTATAAACGATGAGAAAATATGAAAAAACTAGCAAAAAAAAGAAAGCAAAAAGCGAGAACGAGAACGGTGGATGGGAAACAGGAACGGGAGTGGAAGCGTGAAAGGCAGTAGGAACGGTGAAAAGGGTACGGGAGTGGGAATGGGAACGGTGCAAGAGGAACGGGAGCGGGACCGGGAATAGAAACAGTGGAAGAGGAATAGGAACGGGAACGGGAACGACGGAAGGTGAGCGGGAATGGGACCGGGATCGGGAGCGGAAATGGGAACGGGTGGAACAAAGTTCGCCGTGTCACCTAGAGTGATTATAAAATTGAAATGGCGCAATTTTTGTAAAATCAGTAAAGGTTGATTGATTGATTAGTGATCAGTGCGAGTTCATACATATTCTGCAAGTGTGAGAAGAAAATGTATGACCTCGGACTAATCACTAATAAAAGTGTAAAGTAGCCGCCCTAATGAAACATTGTTTTCATTCATAGAAGTAACAACAGCTATGATATTAAGTATAATATTAAGATAAAACAAGAAGTAAACTACGTGATTATAAAATAGGAATGGCGTAATTTATGTAAAATAAAATTCATTAACTTAATACAGGGTCGGATTTAGGGTGCCCCTTGTTCACAGCGTAATATCATGAGAGGAATCCGGGTGTTACGTACAATGTTTGTGTTTTGTAGGTAATATTAAACTATTTGTTGTGGAATGTCAGAATGTATTTGTATTTTATTCTGGTTGTTTGCTATGAATATTTTGTATACAGTATATGTTTTGATATTAACATTACTGGTATGTTATTAACTAAACAAGGGTCTTAACGTTATATGTTACACAAGCAGTATATTACATAACTTAAGGCTTTGATAGGTACTAGCGTTAGTATTTATCAATTTACGTTTTTTACGAAATATCGCTAGAGTGGGTTTCAATAGGTAGTACCAATATAAACCATTTAAGCATTTTATTTTCGTAGTAAATATTTACTTCAAATGTCATTGCACTTGCGCAAACTATCATAATTATTGTCATCATCATCATCCGAGTGTATTCGGTTGCATCTTTAGCGGTATCGCTTCAGAGCCCGGGGTCCGCTACTTAACCTAGGTGATTTGACGAAGTTACTTGTTTTTACATATAACGACTGCCGTCTTACCTCCGCAACCCAAAGGCTAAATCAGAGCCAATCCTTAGATAAGTTTCAGCAAACGCTAGGTGGCGTTCGGGATCCACAGTTTATACGTACCTTCCGAAACACGGAATCATCTTTCTTTTCGAATGATCAGGTGATTCATGCCTACAATACCCTAACCAGACTGGAAACAACTTTTCACAAAGTTTGCTTCCCAGTGAAATTCGAACCCACGATCTCCGGATTACAAGGGAAACGCCTTGACTACTGACCACGGAGGCAGTCGTAGACTATCAGTTACGCAAACTATCTCCAGATATAAAATACAAAAATTAAAATGTACAATACTACCAACTGCGAAGGTTTTATGTTAATTATCCTGAACATGAAGTACCTACCTACTCCAGTGGATTTAGAGCAACGTGTGGAAATGACAAAGCATGTTCCAATTCTTTGTTCACAAATGTAAGTGTAACCATGAGAGCGTAAAATGCAATTTTGTTTGTAATTAAATTAAAAGAGCAAGTGCGGGCATTTTAAAATACTAGTATCTTTAGATTAGCTAACTATAACGAAAAAAAAATTAGAATACACTACCCGACAGCCTAAGAAATTAATAAAAAATAAAAATGTAAAAAAATGGAAATAAATTTGTAGTAAATAAAACATATTACAAACTGGACAAGTATTTTAACGATAAAAAAATTAATTGAAATTGACAATATAAATAATAACAAATAAACTTTGACATTTCTTTTAGTCTAATAACTTGACAATAATTTAAAAATAATAATTACGTAGTAAACAATCTCGCTAAAAAAATATTAAATCTACAAACATATTCTTTCTATTGGGTAGATATTCAAAAACATGTACGAGTTAGAACCTATAGAATTCAATTCGTCATTTTAAAGTAAACACCAATTTGTGCAATAACTTCAACCATCAATTCAGGTAGATTCAATTCCGGGAAAACTTCCCATAATAAACTTTACTAGTTTTCTCGACACGGAACATCCAAAACTTTTTAAGTGACGCCATAAAGAACAAGTTTGAATTAAGTACTTCAAGTATTAACACACACTTTATAACAAGTTTACGATTAACTTATTGCACTCATGAAAATATAATACGGTTTAAGTAAATTAAGATTTTTGTATTATTTTTCAAACATTTATTTATTTATTTAAAACTAAATAAAAAATATGTCAACCTTTGTAGTATCCATCTCACTATACTTAAAATATACCTACAAATTGCGTTAATTATGATCCAGTTCAATAACTGAACTATGGGTGGGTACCCATAGTTCAGTTATTTGCCCTGGTTAGGTTTAAATTGAGATTGTCAAGAATGTAAAAATAATTATACAAGGTAACTTTTTAAACACCGGCAACATTTGTGAGCAAGTTTAATCAATGATTCTGAACTATTTTCCATTAAAACCAAATTTAAATAACAATAAAAAAAATGGTTTCGGCTTTCCATATAAGTCAGCGCTCAGCCAAATGTATTTTGTATGGGAGAGAATTTTATATCGATGGTGACATACTCTGTTAAGAATAAACCCTCTTTAATAAAAAAAGATAAAAAAAAATAGATTTTCAATGCTTACTTTAGTATGTTTAAAAAGTAACCCTGTATTTTTACAAATTTATTATTTGTATCCAATTTTACTTTAAGGATCGTTTTCTTTAATCTGACTGCCTGTGTAGACATTCAAAATTCCAGACATAATAGAAAATCTTTGTTATTTATGCATTTCAGAAAAAATACATCTGAATTAAAAGTTTATTTACAAATTCTTAGAAAAGCTGTTTTGCAGTACTTTTATTGTAGGTATTGATTCTATATAGTTTGCATGGAAACTGACTGAATATTCTGCGATTATACTTACAGCCAATTTTGCCATCACAACTTTCGCCTTCAGGGAATTTGTTCCGTCATCCGTATACATACTTTGAAGCAAGATAGTCACGTACAGCGTTCTTTGAGCGATCTCCTACGATACGCATCGATTCTTTGAAGAGGGCGGAAAAGATTTCTTCAACTCACTTCATAGCAAGCTATTACAATATCACGTAGTCGACTTAAATACTACTTATTAATGGGTTACTTTGTACTACAGTACCTATATAATGTGAGTGCACTTATGTGTGTCTTTTTAATATTAATAAAATAATCATCTGTTTTAATGGCTCCTGAAATTCAAGGGCAATAAATCGTTTGGGTCAAGTATTTCTTTCAAGAATATAGAGTAAAAATATAAGCAAATTAGGGACATGCTTAAAAACAGTAAGAATATCAACCAGATCATATATGTGGCATGGCAGCCGTTTTCAGAGATTTCCTCCTCGTTTGTGAACATTATCCCGAGACGCGTCACGTACGACGGGACTATTAGCGGCCACTGAGACTCATACCGACACTGCCTTCGGACAAAGTATTTTAATGTTTATGAAGAGATTTATTTTAAATTTAATTTTGGCAGATTTAAACTAGTAAAAAACACTACAACTATTACAATTACATCAAACGTAATAGAAATAATATTTAACACTTTTTTATCATGTAACATGGACACTTCCTATAAATTTTCCATTACACTTCGCACATAATATATTATATTATATAAGATAGTTGTGTTTTTTTGAAACTATAATTAGCATACTGTAAAACAATACTCTGCGATCAATAGGTGACCAACATATAACTAATATTTCCTTGACAAGGTCTGCGACATCGGGCTTTTCATGCTCATTAAAATGTCCAATCTGGTGACGTCCGACCAGTGGGTCGGGTCGTTGGATTCCCTTTAATATGGTTGAGTTTATGGCTGATCTGTGCGTCAACTCGTGAACGGGTTCAGCCAGGAGGGACTGGTCAGCTCGGCTTAGCTTTTTTGACTACTTAGTATTTCTCATTACGTAATTCATGTTTATTAACTTGTTTGCAAGCATTGCATGTTATAATGTGTCAACATTGTATTATATTAAATTATTATTAATTAAAAGACATAATAATAATATGACAAAGCCCTTCTGGCGAGTAGGCGACCAATTGTGTGAAAATGAGTTTCTTTCGGCGTTTCTTTTCAGCAGAGGTAATTGCGAAGCGCTGATATCGGTAGTTTTTTATTATCCGCCTCGTTTAGGAACATTATCTCTAGATACTTCTAGCTACCCCGGGCGTGGCCCGCACTTGGATGGCTGACCACAAGTAGCATAATAATTTTCTTGAGCTCCTCTGCTTGGAAGATATGTTAAACCTTTGGTGCCTGCTGTCATTGTATGACAGTCTTCAAACTATGTCAAGGCCTTGCTTGAAAAATCTGACGCCAGTGTCAGCCACTAACACACACGAAAAACAAACAAAAAACCGTGCCTGTAATAAAACTCTCAACCCTGACAAGTCTACCTAAACAGCGACTGTACCATTCATGTACAAAAATATGAATACCTTAGTAATATAAAGGTAATTTACATAGTACCTATTGTACGTACGCCTCCGATGACACAAACCACAAATGAGATTGTAACTTGAGTGAGGCTTAAAATGCGGTCAGAGTAAATCTAATTTAGTATTTACTCCACACAAGTTTGCAGATGAGTGAGTACAGAGACGGAATATTAAATAAGACGGCAGAAAGCATGAAACTGTACCTTCTCGTAGAATTGAATCAGATTATTGAATAAGTGCGCTGCGACATACGACGACGGGCCGGGAGGTAAAGTAATGGTTTCTAGATGTGGCCTTGAAAAACTTAATATTATAGTAAGTAGTCAAGTTTATTATTACCGTGGAAATAGAAATATTAAAAATCGAGAAGACAGGTACAAAGTGCCAAATCAACTTCTAGAAAAAGGTCAATTAAATCATCTCGACTGAATTGTAAATGAACTTAAATTGACAGCTTCTCTTTCCAGTGCGAGGAATCCAAGAAAGAATGCTAATCATGCCAATAGGCAATACGACTAGCCACCTAGCAGTCCTTAGAATCCTTTTTGACTGAGCAAGCGAAGCGTCTCAGTTTCGAGATTAGCCAAAAATGCTTTTGTCCTGCTGTCTGTCTGTCCGGCTGTTCTCGCCTACGATTCACAATTCCCAACCTCGTAAAATTTGGTCAAAAGGTTCGAAAATTATTATAGAATTTTTTGGTGATTCAGTTTTTCGAAATTTCCCAAAAGGCGGAAATAGATAGATAGATAACTTTTTATTGTACAACAAAATAAATATGTAACACAAAGAAATAATTTTACAATGGCTGGTCTTTTCGCTTAAAGCGATATCTACCAGACAACCAGTTGACATGGGGGGTGAAAACTTTTAGAATATCATATTTCGAAAAATTTTGGAAAATTTCATAAATCATTTTTGTTTTTGTTATTAAGTCGCAACTTTCGGTCTGAACAATTTTTTTATCCCATTCACTTCCACGAGTTGGGGTGACTTGCGAGTCTATAGCTCATAGAGTCATTAGTTTTATCTTTGCGCCCTCTTTCATGCTAATCGTTGCTTCTGGGTCTTACAGCGCTGGCTTCTGTCCACCCCGTCAAAGGTAAACACGAGATTATTAGTATATCTCTATCCTATATTGCGAAGGGGCAATTCTAGATAGATATATATCTGTGATTACAACAGACTTAAACTTCATCAATCAAGCAATCATCATCATCATATCAGCTGCAAAATGTCCACTGCTGGACATAGGCCAAGGTTTTCCAAAATGAACGATTGAAAACGGCCTCCACATAAAATAACTTGCAATAATCCTATACTTTAAATGAGCAGTTTTCTTATATATTTAATAATTGTCTTACATTTATATTCATTTTATTTATAAAAAATATGTGTAAAAATATAATGAAGATTTTGGAAACGGCACCAACGATTTTTATGAAACTCGGTATTTAGGGAGTAACCAGGCTTTAAACTCTTTATTTTCATAAAAAAGTAATTGAGTAAAGCTCGGTCGTCCAGCTAGTGAGTAGTATTTAATCTGAAAAATGAGGAAAGCTCTTACGTTTTCAGCTTCAGCTGAGTGGTAGTTCTAGACGGTTTATGTCAGTGCTGTACGTCTAAATAATCCAGTTACGAGCCAGGTTGACTTACAGGACATGGGTTTCATGCTTCACTGAAGCAAATTTGTGACTTTAACGTCGTTAATGGTATTATATCTACATGAACATGTAGATAGTAGATACAGTCTTTCATTTATACCTATCTGAAGATATAGAAAGTAGATGTCAGTCTGTCATGTATACCTACGTATAGAAATAGATAATTTACAACATTTAGTAAGTTTTGACAATAAATTGTATCATTATAGTATTAGTTGTTATCTTTGCATGATGGTTTGGGAGACAAGTTGGTATATAATGTACTAGCTACATCTCCTCTCGCATGGATCGTAAAATGATGAAGGGAATGGAAAGGCGATAATGATATGTAGATACATTTGGTTCATTAAGTAAAGAAATAGATTGTTTTTTTAGTGAATAATGGCAAAACATGTTCTTAATTTTTTTAATCAACTGAATTGGCAAATCTAAAATCATGCTAATATTGATATGTATGAAACATAAGAATGAAGCAAGAGGAGGCTTATGCCCAGCAGTGGGTATCTGAAAACTGTGGATGATGATGAAATGAAAACTAAGTATGGATGTTTGCTTCGCTTTCATGCCATATCGGCTGAACAAACGTAAATCAAATTTGGCTTTTAGGTAGCTTGCCTGGATTAACATTTCATATCCCGGAAACATGTGATTTCCGCCCACGCCGTGGGCAAAATCTAGTAAAACATGTCAACAGAAATTTTCCTACTTCATTTTTTCAAATAAACATTTTCCTGCAAATAGGCTATACAATACGCGCACTTGCAACAAATATGCAAATCACCAACTTACAAATGTACCAAAACCTAATCAGGGTATTAGCACAAAAAATAACGGTTAATCCTTCCCTCGTCGCATTTTTTTCCAACATAAATAAGCCCGTCCTAACAAAATTTTTAATTAATGTTGGATACAGACAGGTTTGAGAACATCAAAAACGTTTACGGCTGATTCAGACAGATAATTTATTTTTCAAATCGCGCATACAATTTTCTAATTTTCCTATTAATTAAATCAGTTTTACGTAATTCCGTTTTGGCATTGCTAATTCGTTGAGACGCAGACGACCCATGTTCCAGTTTTGACGAAGGTTTGCTCTGGGATATGAGTGTGTACATACATAAGTATGCACTTAGTGACGAGTTCAGGTATGAAACGGTGAGCAGAGTATGTTTAAAAGCATTGAACGTTACATATATGAATTTTAAGTAGTTTATGTATAAGTAGTCACCTCATTGGTCACTACTTATACTTACATAATTTAGTAAAAACATTTAAAACTGAATACACATACAAGATTAGATTCTTGAGAAAACTTTTATTATAGGTACCTACTAAATACTTTATTATTAGCATTAAGTACCTAAGTAATTCTATGTGCAGTTATTATACGAAATAATTGTCAATAGGTACCTTTTACCATATAAAATAAATAAAAAATGTTGTAAATAAAAATGCGACATGAATCATAACATAAACCTTAACACGAAATATATTTAAACAAAATATCGAAGCTATTTTTGATCGTTAAACTCGTAATATCGGTAAAAATCCGAAAAAGGAAACAGATGGTGCGAGACAATAGGCCCCATATTTATTAAGGAAATTGTATGGTGTCATAAAACAACTCGACTCACTGATCACAATGCCACATTTGCCACACTCAATATTCACAGCCGTAACATTATCACTTGCTGTAAAAAGATAATAAAATATAATATGTGAGAGTTATTGCCTACCGGAATACTACGGGTATTTCACACCTTATACCATGGATACGAATCGTATTTTTTTTTGCTATTGCTAAATATTTACCATTTCAAATACATAGGAACCCTCGAAAAACATAACCCTGCTTTTGGCGTAGGTCATTTATTAGTTCCAATTTTAAAAAGATGTTAAACACAGGTGGTGTCCTCATTTATATTTCTTATTAACCTATGTTATTTCAAATGGAAATAATGACAAAGCTTTAGGAAAGAAGCTTCAAACATGTTTAAGGTTCATTTAGCGATTGCACTGAGCTAAATAAGAAATTGCTACGATGCATTATATGCTGTATTTTCATGTTTGGAAATGCTTTTCAGGTGAATATAAGATGGCGAATTTCAATGTTATTCATAAAAAATAATCACACTAATAGTACACGCCGACATATGGAATTTATTGTGAAATTAACGAGCATGCGGTTTTTTATAAATCAAATCGGTTTTCCATCCTAGAAATAAATCCTGCACATTTGAATGAATGAAACGCAAAAAGTGAGTCTTTTTTGTCAATATAAAATTTATTTTATAATTTTATTAGGTACTAATATGTTTATATTATATATAAAATATAATAAATAATCATAAAATAAAAACAAACAAAACAAGATGATGAAATCAAACAAAATAGTTTTTGATAGATTTGATGGATATTTTAGGAGCACATTAGAAACATGAATCACCTGCTACAGATAACAATAAAAGAAAAAAGAAACAAAACATTTTTACCCCTCATTCTACAACCATATAAAAACTACAGAATCTGGTAAAAGTAATCAAGATCGTAAATTTAAGGGGAAAGTTATTGAAAATGTATCACCTCGCCGGATGTAACACTGCAATATAAAAAACGTACGCAAACACGTACCCTGATAACACTCGACCGAATGACAGTGTTCAATTCCCAGCAGTAATAAGTCGTAAATTTGTATTACGGTCCGGTACAAGTTGGTATTGCGGCCGTTATTGAACGTTAGTACGCCGGTATATTACAAACAAGAACTGGAATAATTATGATGATTAAAAACAGTTCTGTAAATGGAAATTCTGTCTCAGTTTTTCATGATATGTCGTGAGCAGAGTTTATAGTTATAATACTCCGATATTTTTGTTATAACGATTTTGTAATAATTGGGTATTTTCCTGAGTCAAAAATAAATTATTTGTACTGTTAAAAAAACTATAACGTCGCAAAATAACGTCACTCGTCATTGAACATATCTATTTTAACGTGATTTTAGATTTATTATTGTAGAAAAACTGATAATAAGAGCGCTATTTGAATCCAAGAAACTATGACGTCATCTGCCTGTAGTTCAAACAAATCCCATACGAGTAGAAAAAGTTTTTTTGACGGGTAGAAAAAAGTATCTGATTTGAATTGTTGGAAAATAGCCGATTGTTAGTTTCAAGTAAATAGTGCGAATGTACCATAGTGAACATGGCGCTAACGGAAGATGTGCACTAATGGGTTCACTAATATAAAACCCAGCCTATGAGTTTGTAAACCATTTTGTGGGATGAACAACAAAATGTCTTATCTTTTTTTATTTTTTTTTAATCATGTTGTAATAATTGTTTTGCTCTTCAAATATATGTTTTATCAAAGTGATTTAAGACATTTTAGAAATTATACTTACGAGTATTAGAAAAATACAAGTATTTTCATTTTGTGATGTTCTAATATATAAAATAACTGAGCTAACTTGTCAATACTGTAACTACTATGTTTAATACTCTACTCCACTAACAAGAACGAGCTTATATTAAAGGTTAATACTTTTTCCATTTTTTCTTCTAAAAACATGTTATTATCTGAAAAACAAATCGCAATCTTCGTAGTATTAAGTCTTGTCATATTTTGAAGCTAACTTAATTTAACTTGTTTTGTATTTTGGTTTAAAAAATAAAAAAGAAACAGAAATAGATAGGACACCATAGGCGGCTTTGCATGTGAGTAGTAGCCTAGTAATTACCATCAGAATATGTTTGTAGTTTCAAAAATCTAATTTCAAAATTGTTAGGTATGTTAACTTTTGTCAAGTTAACTTGTTCCTAAATATCTTATTTACTCTCCCCAAAACATTTACTTCTCAAAGTGCAAGCACTATAATTTGCATGAAACACCAAAAAGCTAAGCAAAACGTTGGGTGAAACATGGCAGATCATTTAAAATTTATGACGCACGCTCTATGACACGTGTCCCGCTATACCACAAAAGAAAGTGGTAACAAATATGAAAACCATGCGCCTAAATGTGAACTTTTTATATTTGGGGATGTAAATACTGTACTTTTATATTATAGTATATATCTTTTGTACTTTTATATATATATATATATATATATATATATATATATATATCACCGTGGCTTAAATTGCTAGAGATCCATCTACGATATTTTTATAATACCAAGTCTAGACTATTTTAACCAGGAAAAAATTTTTGATTGTTAATTTTCATGTGTCTAACAAACACGAAAAACACAACCAATCAAAAATTTTTGAACAACACTCGTGTTAAATATTTACGTAGTTTGACGGCTGCCATACACTAACGACAGTCGAGACCAACGGCTTGACGTGCATTCCGAAGCACATAGGAGATCGAGAAAATTTTATACTAGGCATTGTTATTACAAGTATTGTTATTATTTCACTTATAAAACTTGGAAATTTCTAAAAATTTTCTAGGTAAATCGAATAGCTGTCAAAATAAGATCCAAACACCTGCGCCCTTAAAAATGTTTCGAATAACGCAGATAATATAAGAATTGGTTTATATCCATAACGTTTTGAGCCAACTTTAGAAATGCAGATCTATTACTTACTTTTATTTGTGTCTGTATACTGTTTGCCGCACGAGAGTTTTGAATGCTCTGCGTTCTGCATAATAGCTGCTGCTGCTAAATATGAACTGTGTCGAAGTAGAATCCAGGCATTCAGCGAACGATTGGGTGGTTCTTTCTAGTTATTTAAACATTTTTTGTAACAAGTTAGAAGCCAAAGTATTATTGCGATAGATTAGATAATATGATGGCAGAACTTTTAAGCTGCCCAAATACATCTGATATAGATTGACGAAATGCGTCTAATGATGACAGCAGCTGACCAACAGCTTAGCGTGCAAGCAAAGCTATTTACTAATTATTACCAATCCAAGTACGGACCACATTCGTGCTGGGCCATGGACCTCTTATGATTTGGATGGTTCTCTATTTTGTGTCATTAATTTTTTATCCATAATTTAGGATATCCTAATATTTTTTTCCATTAATTCCGAATTATGCCTAGCCCTAAAATAATATCGCATAATTTCACGCGCCCGATAGTTGTAATCCCGAACTACAACGTGCTATTACTTTTTTTTTATTATGATCCATAATATTCAAAATGTCTGTTCTTTTTCTTCATAATTATTCCGTATTTAAATTTTCGGACATATTCGAATATCATAATTTCGATGCATGCAAGCAAGCATGCAGCATGCAAGCAAACATGCAGTATGCAAGCAGTCATGCAGCATGCAAGCAAGCATGCAGCATGCAAGCAATCATGCAGCATGTAAACAAGCATGTAAGAAAGCATGCAGCATGCAAGCAAGCATGCAGCATACAAGCAAGCATGCAGCATGCACGCAATCATGCAGCATGTAAACAAGCATGCAGCATGCAATCAAGCAATCATGCAGCATGCAAACAAGCATGCAGCATGCAAGCAAGCAAGCAATATGTAACAAGCAGCCTTTCTGTCACGGCTCCGGCACTGCGGAACTCCGGCGGTCCCAGGCGTGCTAATCGTCGCTGGAGCAGGTGAGGCTGGCCTGGCGGCTTCTCAGCCCGCCGCTCGCTTCGCCCCTCCGCGCCTACGCGGGTAGGAATTACACTCTAGGGCAGTTTTTCCTAAAGTAGACGATAACGCCCCCTTGTGGGCGCTGGAGGCTTTAAGGGGGGCGGTAACGGGCCCAGAATAAAGTTGGGGGGCGCTGATGTGATTTAAGCAATGAGTGATTTATAACTTCAGCTATTTCATATTTTAAAATTCACTGAGATTAAAATCCTCTTACTACACAACATCCATTTATTAGTTCATATTTATATCCTTTTAGATTGTACAAATATTAACTAAAAATGTAATTAATATTTATTATTTTAATGCGTTCACAACGCTATTTATATCGTTAAAGGAATCAAACACTGAAAAAATTTCGTGTTTTAAAGTTTCGCAGGTGAGGTCTCCACTTCCGATACTCTTTATTATTGTAAAATTGTATTATTATTGCTATTTTTTTATTTAAAATTAACAATGTTGATTATTGTTATTTTTTATAAAAGATACTCTAATGTACTGGTGTATGTATTATTATTGCTCTCTCTTGTAAAAAAGTCTAGTTTAGAATATAGGTTGAATTAAACTACAGGCAAGACAAATATGTGATTCAGGTTTTTATGGTGAAAAAAATGGGGGGTGCTACAAAATAACAGATTTTTTAAAGTGGGCGTTTGACAAAATAAGTTTGGGAACCTCTGCTCTAGGGTTAGGGCAGAAAAGACTACTTGGAGTCGATTGCACAGCAATTCCTTTCTGTGACTAAAACCTAACTTTAACCTAATGTTTTAAGCTAATATTATTGTTACAAATTAACATTGGGACTAACATAAATAACATAACAACACCTAGGACATGTGACTTTATTACATCCAAAATTAGAAAATTCAATTATTACAGCAATTCATATTATGGCACAAAAGTGTTATGATTCAAGATATTTAGGTAAATCAAAATTACGGATATTTGAACATTATGGATACTAAAGATTATAGCAACTTGTTATGGATTATGACATTATACAGAAAATTTTAGGATAAGAAATGGAGTACCGATTTGGAGTGGTATTAGTTTTATTACTATTAGTTGAATATTTATAAAGTAATTATACATGTTTTGAATTCTTAATTAAGGGGCATTCAAAAAATAATACTGTCGATACAAATTCTACAGTGATTTATTAAAAATTGTAACTAAATTGCGTAACGCGTAGGTGCTAAATAATTAAATTCTTACGCAAAGAAAAGGCTCTAAAGAACCTTATCGAAATTCCGTAGCAAAAGACTGCACCACAGATACTGGGAGCGCCAAAAATTTCCTATACATATTTGAACGGATTTACCGACAACACTTGCCCGTCCACAAATTCGCACCAAGGTGCTTTATGTATCGAAAAATTCTATTGGGAGCTTCACTATTTTATGAGAGAAAATTTCTGTTTACGTTGCAACAATTTTAGAGTTAAAAAGGCCTCACAATATACACTGTCTGTACTTAAGTATGTATTATATATACATTACAATCCTTAAGGGTACGTCTGTCTGTATATGATTAACTTAAAAATCAGCTGAGGCGATTTTCGTTCGGTTGTAGAGCGTTGTCTCGGAAAGATTTGTATCTGTTTCACTCACTTTATGTAAAGTCTACATTTTGAGAGCTCTCTTTTCACTTTCATAAAAACATAAATCCGTAAACTGTATTCATATTTTTTTTTAATTCAGATCCATCCATTTTTGCCTTTATGTTATCCTTTTAGGACATAGACCTCCTAGCCTAGGCAATTTATTACAAAAAATACGTTTTCAATCAAATGCAAAGGTAGGTATTTAATTTTAATACGTTGACCAAACATTAAACAATGAATTGTTTCCAAACCACTAACAATTGATATAAATATTGAAACATCAGTAAAACAGGTCAAAATAGTAGTTTTCAATAAATGAGATTAATTAATCCACGCCACCGCAGCCATTTTGTGGAAAAGGGACTCCAGTGTTTGTAAACAGTTAAATAATTCCATTGCGGCAATAAGCTTCAGCTCAAAGTTGCAGTAACTACGTACAACTTGATTCCCTGCTCCCAAGTCGCGACTTTATACAAAATTAGTTTCGTTCGACCAACTTTACTACCTTACTAAACTGTGGCAACACTTAGAATTCGGATAGTTAAATTACATTTTATTTCTTATATTTTCGTGGTATTTATACTGTGTATCCCTAAACAGTATAAATACTACGAAAATATCCAATGTGGAATATTTTTCTTAGTTTTAACACTTTCCGAACTGCCTAAAATAATTTGAAATTGTTTGACGAATGTTAACTTGACGAATGAAAATAGGCCTTATAACAGGATTAATGATAAAGGCTTCATAGCAAAGTTTCACATTAATAATACATGACTAAGGATGGGAATTATTTAAAGGTTTCCATAGAACCCAGAAAACCAACAAATCGTATAAGTAGACTAGGTACATGGTCTAAAACAAAGTCGCTTCCCGCCACGTATGCAACGAACGTTTATACATAAGTTTAATATACAACCCGTGCGAAGCCGGGACGATCTACTAATCATTTTAGTAATAAAAAGGTGTTATAGACCTATTGACTTCCTCCACTCCACGATAATTAAACACGTAATAAAATTATATTTTGATAACCTATTTCCAGATCAGAATTTGCGACTACGCAGAAAATGCATGACCCAAATTCCGTAACCCAACCTTTTACAGCAAAAACAAAAGTTAATTAAAATCGGCATTGCCAAAGCAGTTTGTGATTTTTTTCTTCTAATTAAGTACGTTTGCTCTTCTAATTATCTCTTTGAATATTCACAGGTCGAAATCGCTTGACCTCAAAATTGTAAGAGATATTGCTTGTTTACTCTCGACAGGGCATGGTGGGAAACAATAGGCACTTTTTCGTAAACAAACGAGGGGCAGGTAATGAATATGCTGAACAAAGCACCCAGTGCGGACGCTCATTAGCCATTCAGTCGCTGTGCCTACCTTAAAAATCATTTTGAGTCTTGATGGATGTTAGCTCTGTTTATTCTGCCTCTGTTTCGTCATTGGAAATTGTTTTACATTTTACTATTTTTCCTCTGAAATAATGGCGCTGTCTCCTTTGTACTGTGATTATAAATTATGCGCCACTGAAGAGGTACCAGAAAAAATTATTTACGTTTATTCAGAGCATTGTATTCAAGTCGTCCCTTCCACAAGTATTGCTTGTTATATAATATATTGGTTCTTAAACTAACGCGCTTTGAACACATTATTAATGTACCTGCATTACATATATATAAACGGGGCTTAGTACAAACCTTTTTGTTACGTCTAACGTTTCGAATAGGAGTTACAGCCTTCGTGTTTACAGACATACTGGAGATTGGGGAGTCAAATATACTTATATTCGACTCCCCAGTCTTGCATTGACATACTTTAGGTGACATATTACATCCATTGCCACGATATTACAAGTGCATGTAGTTTAAGCTGTACACGCAAATTCTCATTAACTCTATGTCTTGGCAACCTCCTGATCAATTTGGCTCATTTTCTAAATAAAATATTTCTTTTATATTTCCATCTAGATAAATTATATTATTAGTAGTAGATTCATAGCATATTATTATGTTATAAAGTTCCAGTACATAGATACTCAAATATCGTTAAAAAATTATGATTGTACGTAGTTGATGAACTCTGTGGTCTAGTGATCGTCATGCCACGCTGTCGAACCGAAGATCCCGTGTTCGATGTTTTTCAGAGTGACCTGGGTCTTGGATATTTATCTATATTATGTATTTGTTATAAGATATTGTATCGTTGAGTTAGTATCCCATAACACAAGTCTCGAACTTACTTTGGCTTTGGGGCTAGCTCAATCTGTGTGATTTGTCCATATATATTTATTTTATACTTATTTATTTATATATCTGTACAAAAAACGCAAGATTGTCCTAACAAACTAAGAGAACTTTGCTGGCTCATACATTTGGTTTCATGATTTGGCAATCAATTCTAATAATAATTTGCAGCTAATATGTTACATAGGGCGCACTATAAGTTTCCGGAACTGGCCACTTACATAAACAATATTTAAAAATTTATTGCAACATTTGAAAATAGAACTCTTTGGCTGTAGAATGCAGTTTGTTTCATCTGACTGTCTTTTGTTTTTACCTTGTGGCGCTATTTAAAAAATTGTGTGTCTGCATCAACATGGATTTAACTCGGCAAAATTTTCGTAGTATGATTTTCTACGATTTTAAGTGTAATTTGACAGCTCAACAGAGCATCGCTCGGTTTGAAACAGCTTTTGGCAATGAAGCACCATGCAAGACAACTGTTTATAGCTGGTTTTCAGAATTCAAGCGTGGTCGTATCAATCTCAGTGACGAATCTCGCGATGGTCGGCCGTCCACCGCTGTGACCAACAAAAACATCGATGCTGTGCGCCGTATGATTGAAACAGACAGGCATGTGACTTAGGCTAGACTAAATAGGCATGAGTCAAATACAATTAATCCTACACAAACATTTGGGTGTGAGAAAGCTGTGCTCGCGGTGGATCCCACACAACTTGACCGAGGCTCAAAAAACAGACCGCGTCACTTGGTGCAGTGCCATGCTTACCAGATTCAACGAAGGTGCGTCAAATTTGGTGTGAGACATAGTAACAGGTGACGAAACATGGATTTATTGCTACGATCCCAAAACAAAGCAGCAATCGAGCGTATGGGTCTTTCAAGATGAGCCGAAACCAACCAAAGTGGCGCGCGTGAAAAGTGCATCTAAGCGGATGATTGCTTCTTTTTTTAATAAAACTGGACACGTGGCTACTGTTGCTTTAGAGAATCGTCGTACAGTGAATAGTGACTGGTACACGACCATTTGTTTGCCGGAAGTTATTGACGAACTCCGTAAAAATAACCGTAAACGCCGTATCATCCTGCACCACGACAATGCTAGTTCTCACACGGCCAGACAGACAAACGACTTTTTGAAGGCGAAAAATGTAGAACTCATGAGTCATCCTGCATACAGTCCCGACCTGGCACCTTGTGACTTTTTTCTGTTCCCAAAAATTAAGAACCAATTACGCGGTCAACGATTTTCATCACCAGAAGAGGCTGTCGAGGAGTATGAAAAACACGTTTCAGAGGTCACCACAGAGGAGTGGCACAAAAGTTTTCAAAACTGGTTTCATCGAATGAAAAAGTGCATAGACGCCAAGGGAGATTATTTTGAAAAACAATAAATTAATTTTGTACCTTTAATAGTATTTTTTCATATTCATTCCGGAAACTTATAGTGCGCCCCACGTATTTCTACCTAATTATTTTATGAGGAAGAAAAACGTTTGTGAAGAATGTCGATGTATTCTCGGCTTGTACTCTAGCAATTATACGCTAAGATATAGGTACTATAGATATAATTGTAACGTAACCTAAGCAGCAAGTTGCCAACAGTCCGTGGTTTGGATCCGAGACAACTTGCGATGTAGCGACCCATCAACCGACTCTGGATTCAACCACACCGAATTTATGCAAATTACACTACTCTTTGAAGTTACGCGAATAATTAATATTAATTTAGTTTTTAATTAACATTCTAATTTTTAATATTTTTTTTTTAGTTTGATTGCAATTTATTATTGTTTTTGATTCAAAATAAAGGCTACTATTACATTAATAAACTATTTGTTTAAAATAATAATTTCATTTGTTACATACTTATCATCTCACCTAATCCCCACAGGGATTACGGACCCCCACTTGCTACGATCCTGACAAACCTCTTCTTTATCCACACTCACCACTTTCTTCATACATGCCCCTTCGGTCAAAATTTGTCAATAAAATCGACCAAAATAAAAACGTGGATATTATACTATCACGTTTTATGGGGTCGAATTAGAAATATGTACTGCCTACTTTAGGGGTTCGAGTATAATTATTTCAGAAACTGTGTTACAATCTGACACGTAACAGAGAACGTAGTACCTTCCCTACTTATTTGGAGTCCAAAACGCAAATACTCATAAAATAGTGAAATGAATAAATAACCAAATGCAAAATTCATGAAGTAACTCCACTGTACGATTAGCGATTGGCTGATGAGATTTGATATACCTAGCTAAACTATACATACTCTATCACTTCTTTGTAAATATTTTTAACTTCTTATTGAAGGACAGTTGTTCAATCTCCATTAAATAAATCTAGTTTCTAATATTTGGCGAAACCTGCACTAAATACAAACACTTTTTAACAGACTAAATTTGATTACTTCCTTCCTCAAGCCAAAAAGTGAGCTACTTAAACGGAAGTCTTCAAATGGATGCATTTGGCTGACATGTAAAATTTTCCAACTTCTGCAATATCATTTTAAAAGAGTCATAAAATTTTCCTTGTGACATTTTATTACGAGCGCTCTACAAATGTCGTATTTTTTATAAGTTAGTACGGTACTCAAAATTCTATTTGCGCAATTTAGAGCACAGTACTCGCTAACTTCCGTAAATAAGTACAAATCTAACTTTGAAATGCAATGAACTTGCTGCCTCTAACTTGGTTTATATACAGCAGCAGTTGCTAAACAATGGCGTTGGCTGTGGTGAATTTAAATTTATTGGTATATTAATGTTTTCTAAAGTATGAACAAAATTAGAATTAATTAAAGTAAAAAGTAAATTTTGTTGCTTTTTGTACGAGAAGAATTCCTATTTGATCGGCATTCAGAAATCACTAATTGTCAATGGTAATTTAATCAATAAAACGCTTGTCTAAATAAATGTAATATATCATATTTTTTTATATATCGTACTATGCAGCCGGATATTTCTTAAATAAAAATAAAATCCTCGTTGCTCATCTAAGCTTCAATTAGTTTAAAATATTACCCCACGTTATCAACAGTCCGCTTTCTATAGGTACGTTTGGTGGCTGGTTTTGCCACCGTGTGTCTATTATTTTGCAACCCCCGAAAAAAGAGAGATGAACCAATTTAGATGTGGTTTTTTTACGTGAAAGCAAGTTTCTTTGCGATAGTTTTTAGCTATGTTTTCAGTAGCAAAAAATTGGTTGCGGCACGGATATGAAATCGTATCGATAGTTCCACTGTTCATTACTAGATGGCGTTCTTGACAGTGGGTTTTTTTGTATTTGTCTAGCAAATAAACTTGTTAATACATGGCCATGGAGTGGAATCACTAAGAAAAGCGTAAAGTCGGCCTGGTGGCGTACGTAAATTAAGATAATCGGCAAGACCTGGAGTCAAGTTAAGCGCATAGCTCAAAATAGATCGAGATGGGTAGTCTTTGTGGATGCCCCCTGCCCAGATTAGGAAACATAGGACCATAAGTCAAGTAAGACAATGTAATTTTTAAATTCAAAATTGTTTTTTACTTCTTACAAAGTATCAATTTAAAGTCAAAGTATCAATTTTTATTTTATTTAGTCCCACATCCCTGCCCTCGGGATACCGTCGATGGCCTTGCACTCCACGGACTTTCCTGCATTAGGAGTGCCGGTCGCTTAGGACGTCATTCAGCCCTCAATAATATTATCACCGTTCTCTCGCCACCATCAATATCCCCGCGGCCCTACAACCCAATGGTCTGGCTAGAGATGATGGCAAGAGGCCGGACGGGATGACCTTGGTGCCTTGGAAATTGGGACGCCCTTGGTGTGGGATGCTACCTGTGTGGATACCCTCACACCGTCCCATCTTCAAGTCACCAAGTCAAAGGCTGGCGCAGCAGCAGCTGCAGCGGAGAGCCACAAAAGGCGCAAGTATGTAGATATTGGAGACAACTACATATTTGAGCCTTTTGGGGTAGAAACTTTTAGTCTATGGGGTCCTTCAGCCCATAATATATTTAAATTTATTTCAAAAAGTTTGTTCGAGGTATCCCGTGACCAAAAGCCTGGTAGCTACCTGGCTCAAAGAATCAGCATTGCCATACAACGTGGCAATGCTGCCAGCCTTTTGGCCACGCTGCCAAGGGGTGATATTTTAGTGGGACTACTAATTTTAGGTTGTTTTAGTACTTATTTAGTTCTAATTTAAATATTACTATTCATAGTTTTAATTTAATTTAAATTGTATGTATTAAGAAGAAATAAATATTATAAGTAAAATACACAAACTCGTGGTAAAAGCAATAACTCGTAAAAGCTGTTACAATATTTACAAAACTATCAACCCATTATTTTAAATAGATTTAAAAAATTAGTATTCCGAGAAAAAAACTCCTTATATTTCCGGCAAAAACGTGGCTTGAATCTTGAAACTCGAGCTTATGAAATGTATTTAGCGGAAAAGTGTTCTATTGTTTAGCAGATTGTTCAAAGCATAAAATTAATTCAAATTAATTAGCATTCAAACAAGGATTATTGTTCGGAGGGAAGGCGGAATTTCTTAAAAATAAAATTGAAACGCGATTTCTACGCCTTGATTGAGTTGGGAACTTGTAAATGTCTTTTGTGTCGGTCAATGGACTAGATTTGTAATTGCTGTTTTTGAACGAGCGAGCGAAGTTCTCCAAGTCTACTTTGTTCAAGTAGACTCTGAGAACTTGTATGTATATATGTATGTTTGTTTGACGATAACTTAAATATATTTGATCAGAGCGTCATGAAATTAGATAGGCGTGTAAAAACCAATAGAATTTTTAAATGCGAACATTAGCTAAATCGGTCAAGGGCCTGCCCAGATATGGGGTTCGCGAGTTAACAGTTTGGGGCGAAGTACTAGTGACATTTAAACGAGTAAGCGAAGCGAGCGAAGATCTCCGAGTCTGCTTGTACAATCCGGCGTTTATATGTTACCTATGTAGGTATGTTTGTTCGCTGATAACTCGAGTTGTTTTGATCGGAGCGTCATAAAATTTGGTAATCGTGTAGAAGTGGCTAATATTTAAGTTTGAACATGAGAAAAATCAGTCAAGAGGTTGCCAAGATGTAGAGTTCGTGAGTTCACAATTTGGGGCGAACTCTTAGTTGAGAAATATTTAACACATTAAAATCCAATTCTTAGAAGTTTTTTACCTTCTCCACATTGTACGTGGAGATTTTGAATTTCATAAAATCACTACTGGTTTTATAAAAAAATATAAAAACATACAACGCACAATTGCTCGACAAGGTCTATCAAGGATTCAGGCAACCGAGACAGGTACGTAAACTAATCATATATTCAAGTATTTTTAAAATAAAAAATCGATATTTTTATTTTTAGGGATCCCTACCTCAAAAAAAAAAAAGAAAAAATCTGTTACAATAAAATATATAGTGCAATCAAAATACTACGCCCTCTCCACGAGAGTTTAACAAGCACTTGTCCGAACTTTTTAAAAGATGAAAGACCTTCTTATATTTATCTAAAGCTACCTAATAATACTTAAATAAAATAAAAAATAAAACATATTTGTTTCTGGTAACTTTGACCCATGTACATAATAGTTCATATAAAATAATTCATAACACGAACCATATTGATATTTGAAATATATAAAGGTTCTTAGCTAGTTAAAAAGAAATGCGTACTACTGTTTACGCCTAGACCATATATGTATATGTGAAGGTCGTAAAAACGGAGGGTAAGTACATGCGGAGGTCGCAGGCACACTTGCCTTATGCAAATGTAACGATAACATGCCTTTAGGGTCAATAAACTGTTACCTACTCAGCTTTACGACATGATAAGTGTACTGCAGTGCTCGCCCCGCGGCTGTCAGGCATTCGTTTTTCGGCCCTCGGAATGTAATGTTTATTTTTTATTATTTCAGATCACTTTGACCTTCGCTTACGTTTGAGGTGAGTTTGTACAGAAGACGGAGGGTGACAAACAGATACAGAACGTTTTCTAGCGATATCTGTCATATTACAATTGGGTATTTTCCTGGGTAAAAAATAGTAGATTATTAACCAAGGGTAACGACTTAAATCGCGAGCGCAACGAAGGACTCGAGGTTTACTCCCGAGCAGAGCGAAATTTAGGACGAGTCCTGAGTGTAGCGACGGATTTAAGTTCACCCTAGACTAAGACAGCTTTATCACCGAGGAAAATACTCTACTTTTTGTATCATTTGCAAAAAAAAAGAAATACAATAAGAACAAGAGATAAGCATTTATTAAAAGATATATAATTTAATTAATTTTTATACAGTTACATAAAAAATACAAAATGTTTTACGTTGTAAATAAATATAGGTAAGCAGAAAACTTGGCTGTATGTGTGAGGCGCAAATGACCTTTTGTTTTTTCGTTTTTGAAAAACTAAACAGCTGGTGTAAACAAACAATGACATGTTGATTTAGTTTTTTTATTTTATGAAATTAAGAGGTTTTGTGGATTTTGCGGATACATGTTGTCGATTCAAAATCGTTATTTTTTTACGCCTAACAGTATAAATTTCGGTAAGTATTCCAAACTTAAATCACATTCTCCCCTAGAGGATGAATGAAATTCAGTACAATTTTCTTTCCCTGTTTTCATTCTTGGTCTAGCGGCTGAATGAAATTCAGTACATTTTTCTTTCCCTGTTTTTAACAAATTAAAAATGACTATTGTTATGTTCGCTTTTTTTGCCATAGAATGGTACTTTTTTGAGCAAGTGGTACGAAAAATATATTTTGTACTTATAAGAAAATAAAACGTCGCAAAATAATGTCACTTGTATTTAAACATATCGATTTTTACGTGATTTAAGATTTAATATTGCAGAAAAACTGATAACAAGAGCGCTATTGGACTCCAAGAAACTATGACGTTATCAGCGTATATTTCATACAAATCCCATAGAAAATATTTGTTTTGACGTTTAGAAAAAAGTATCTGATTTGACATGTTTGAAAATAGCGGATTAAACAAGATTTATGTTTAAAACTAATACCCACCCGACTACGGGCGACCGATGACGACCTCCGTTGCGTAGTGGTCACAATGCTAGTCCGCCACCCAGAGGTCCCGGGTTCGATCCCCGGTCAGGGCAAGTTGGAAAATGGCCTTTTTTAAA
Source organism: Acrobasis suavella (assembly GCA_943193695.1). Taxonomy (NCBI): domain Eukaryota; kingdom Metazoa; phylum Arthropoda; class Insecta; order Lepidoptera; family Pyralidae; genus Acrobasis; species Acrobasis suavella. The sequence goes on from OW971935.1 coordinate 9,719,038, forward strand.
TTGTCCTGGGTCTAGGTTGTTTATCTATTTATGTATTTGTTATAAAAAGTCTCGAACTTACTTTGGGGCTAGCTCAATCAGTGTTATTTGTCCCTATATATTTATTTTACTTATTTATTTTATTTACGGAAGCCATTTACGGCTAACAATGTACATATTTTTAAAATGTGCTAACTAGGACACGCACGCACTTTTTTGTATGTTACAGTTGTTATATACTTTTATTGCATATAAATTGGAGTTTATGTCATAAATAATGACAAATCGATTGACCTTTGATTTATGAAAATTGGATACGAAATCCATGTATACATACAAACATACATACATAGACTAGCGGTATGCGAGTAAAAACATTGAATAGGAAAAATCTAGTATGACATTATTTTGTTTTCTATATTGAAATATCTATAAAAAAGTAGCTTATACTGTTCATGCTACACCATTAGGTACTCGTATTTGTTAAAATTGGCAATCCTGGAAGAAATTTAAAAGTTTGTTTTTAAATATTATTTATTTTGTATGATTATGTAGTTATCTAATTAAATGTTATCTAAGTAATCTAATTAAATTTTATTAATTGCCAAGGTTACTAACTTATTTTACCATCGACCAATGCAGATTTGACAATCTAAATCCATGCCGAAGCGCGGCGTCATAAACTAATTGACTGATCTACAGGGTCCAACACAAAACCAGCCGTCTAAATTACGTTACTGTTTGATCCTATTTAATTAAATCATACTTGGTTACACGAAATGTATGTACGTCCTAGTTTCAATCAGTAAAACATATACATTGTTGAGTGATTCGCTTTCATCTTTTGAAATTTCTTTCATTTTATAGTATAAAAATATATTTCTTCATTATTGTACATTTCAAATACTAATTAACTGGTTCACAGGATTCAACACAAAACCAGCCGTCTAAATTGTGTTACCATTTGATCCTATTATTAAAATTATACTAAACTTGCTTTCGTAACATGTAATGTAGGTCATTTGCGAAATGTTCCTAGGTACGCGTTGTTAAATAAATACTAGTCCTTTGAGCAACTTATAATTTCTCTTACTTCCTAGTCAATTTAAAACTATGTATGTCCGTTGTTTCACGTTCGTACTCCTTCTTAGTTTTTGACTACAATAGAAATCCATCAAAAATTATGCTACTTAGAAGTAAATACACATTTCAATTGAGGTATCTCATATTGTCTTTAGAAGGCGTTAAATACTCGTAAGTATAGCTTTTAACAGTTGTTCGTCAACTCATCTAAAGACGTATATTTTTAATCATTGATTAATGCTCCTTCTAAAATTGATTGCAGAAGATTTAGTAAATACTGCGTGGTACATAAGTAGTTATATGTATATAGAATAAGTACACAATAAGGAACAAAATAAGGTTAAACAGGCTGTAATATCCTTAAGTTCCGAAGAATATAAGTAAATCACATCAACTGTGGCCCTCTGGCACTGAGCTAGAGGTCCCGCAAGATTTCCTCCTGCCTCTTCCCCGCATCGAAAACTAAACTTTGCCCCAACTTCTCGTGACGTACACAACAATGCAAGTTTTATAAGGCGAGATTAGTTTTTATATGAAGAAATTCGAGAGGTTAAAGAACTAACTAGGGATTGAGGTTTTTTTTATTTGGTGTTGAAAATATGTTGTGGGCAAGTGCAGTCAAGTGCTAAAACTGTTTTTCAATCACCAATATCAAATGCGAAAAAATATTAGTTCCCAGATTAACTAAGTTAGATTTATATGGAAAGCCAACATTTTCTCTCGTATTTATTTATTTGGGGGACCAGAGCATTTAGGCGCCTCGAAGAAAATAATGCCTCTCTCTCTTTCTCTTTTCATTTTAGTGGTTTTCCGGTTGCGTCCTTAGGTTAGCTGCTTCGCAGTCCAGAACTAGCCTAATTTCGACTTCCTTAACGATTTATCCCCAAAAACCATATTGATTTCAATTATGTAGAGTATATTAAGGGGCTACCCGAATTTTTCGGGGTCCACTGCTGCCCCCATTAAAAATAAATCATTTAATAGGAAAAGGAGACATCTTTTATATTTTTGTCTTGACCAGGCACTAGATAACCCTTCAAACTATTTTATGAACCACTGTTTACAGTTTAAAGTGAGAACGTGAAGCTTTTCTACGCACATACGCCAAAAGTGGCCGTTTTTCGCAATTGTGCGTAGAAAAACTAATTCAGGTATCCCCCTTAAGGGGAAACATAAATTTTTCAGCGTCCAGTGCTGCCTCCATTTAAAATGATTTCAAAGGAAACGGAGATATCATCTAAAATGTTGTCTTGACCAAGCCCTAGATAACCCTTCAAACTATTTTATGACCTATGACTGTTTATAGTTTAATGAGAGATCGTGAAGCTTCTCTATACGCATACATTGCGAAAGGTGCGTAGAAAAGCTTTACGTTCTCTCTTTAAACTATTATACAAACAGTAGTTCATAAAATAGTTTGAAGGGTTATTTAGGGCTTGGTTAAAACAAAATTTTGAATGATATCTCAGTTTTATTTATTTCTAATACTGAATCTCGAAAAATTCATGTATCTCCTTAAAGCTACAATCGGAAATCCTCTCTAAAAGCCCTTTATCGAGCAAAACGGTACACTAACGTTCAAAACATACCTATGTAAACCATATGAGTAGACTTTATAAATATGGACGCACTCGTCCGAACAGCCGAGAGTTTTCAAAACACGTTTCCTATAAAACCAACTTCAATTTGCGCGTTCGGATCCTGAATTCATTGTCTATAGCCATACATAGAGTAGTGGCAGGCCGGCTCCGTTAACGAGGTTGGCTCAAACAATCAGAAGTCAAGCAGAAATTGATGGGGTGCTCCTAGCGCCGCACTGACAACGTACCCGACCTTAATTAAAAGTCTTCACTCAAGCGTAATTCGCGATATTGCTACGTTTGTCCCTGTGACGTCTCCAGGTTTGCCAGACAAGATGGTAACACAGTATTTATTTATTTCATGGCATACATACATATAACTGTGTGTAATTAGGTGTACATATGATGTACAATACAGATGTTAATGATAAACAACACTGATAAATTAGTTTCTTAAGTTATAAGACCCAAGCCAAGTTTAGTCAGATGATTTAGCTTTCATCTCATGATGGTGACCGGATAGGTGATCGTTTATATAATAGGATCCCTAAGTTGGGGTCCATTCCTTTCATCCACTTATATGATCTGCACTTTACAGAAAGAAGCTTGCACACTGAAATATTTATTTTATACACAGTTAAGGTAACTTGTGAAAAATATAAATTGAGAACAGCGAGCTTAATTGTGTGATCATAGTTCGCCATCGTCATCTTAAGATGCGAGTATAGTGTGGTGTACTTCTAGCATGACATTATATGTATATTCATGGTTCATAGCAATATCGTTTGATTGTTTATAAATTTACACACTGCAAGTTTTAGCAATAGATTAAAGATTTTTAATCCTAAACAGTATTATCTAAACGAAACGTCAACCATACAAGTTATTTATTGTTTCAATAAAATTGTATGCAACATGAAAAAAACTCGCATTCAAAAGCCCATTGCTTTAACTTTACAAATAGAAACTCGTAGAAACCCATATGAAGCCTAGAATTTATAAACATGAATTCAAAACATATTTCTTTTACCTGCGAATACGTGATTACCAGTGCATGTAACAAAGGGTGTTCAAGCATTGTGTTGTTAAGTGGCCGCTCGGCGTCCGGCGATGCTCGACAGCTTTGTCAGCGCATACAACACACATGTTCAGTGTTTACGAACAACACACCACGTATTACGATTAACACTGGTACTAATATATTTTACGGCATAGGCAGAGCCTGACTGAACCGATGGATGACTCACGTGATCACTGTGTAATTTGTAAGATAGGATGTTCCGTTGAAGCATTATGTTGTTAAGTGGCTGTTCGACATCCGGCGATGCTCGGGAGCTTTGTCACCGATACAACAGACATTTTCAGTGTTTACGAATAACACACCACGTTATTATGACAAACCATTCACGTCATACTTTACGGCATAGACAGAGCCTGACTGAACTGATGTATGACACACGTTATTACCAGTGTAAGTAACATAGGGTGTTCTGTTCAAGCATTGTGTTGTTATGTGGCCGCTCGTAGTCCGGCGATTCTCGGGAACTTTGTCAGCGATACAACACACATCGCAATTACGTAGTGTGTTCGTAAACACTGAGTTTACGACCACACTAGGCAATTACGAAAAACTCTGTCACGTTACTTTCCCATATGGCATAGACAAAGCTAATGAAATTTTCTTCTTTACAGTCCAATTCTTTATATCGACCCAATAATAATATGCAAAGGCCTCCCCAAAAGATCCTCTTCCTCTGAGGCCACGTGTATGGAGAAGGTGGACCTATAGGTGCTATATTACATAAACTATGATCTCAAAACCTAATCCAATAGACAAATGTGGTTCTGCTTCATTATGGAAAAAATAGTTTATATCGATATATCTGTAGTTATGCATAGTATGCAGGGAACCCAATGTGTGATTACCGGCAGCCAGCAGAACACAGGTTATTTGTGTATTGTATCGGTAAGTGGCTGCTCGATGTCCGCAGTCGAGAGCATAGTCACCGGTATTCAATGTTTGTATTTACCTGAAACAACCCTACTAAACTCAAGATGAATAAGCTTGGCGTCTACGCGACCAGGCTATTTAATTAAAGCTTCGCTTTACTAAAACTTCTAAATGTTTTGTCAGCGCAATGTTTAATCAGCGTTGGGTTGTGAGATTGTATCGGTAAGTGGTCGCCAGATCTCTACACTCGAGAGCATAGTCACCGGTATTCAATATTTTTGTGCACCTGAGACAACCCAATTAAAGTATCTTGGATTAATTTGGCGCCTGTAACATGTGCAAGCTATAATTATACTAATTTGCGTTATATTGCACACATTCCGTACACAAATGGTCCTCGCTCGATATTTACACTCGAGAGCATTGTCAGCCAACGGTATTCAATGTTTGAGGTAGGCTAGATACCTATAGCACTGACAAGCTGATGGTAAGCAATTTAGGGCATAGAATGCACATTTGGACATTTCTAACGTGCTATCAGTATGTTATATCGGATATGTGTCATATTGTAAGTATTGTGTCGCTCATAAGTGGTCGCTCAATATCTGCACCGAAGAGCATAATCCAGAGACTAAGCTCTTAAGCGCAGACATCGAGTAATACCAGTCAATAACGGTAATACAATACCGAAGTAGGTATTCAATATTAGTGTGTGCTTGGAGACAACCCAATTAAGCCCAAGGTAGACTATGCTGACGCCCATAGCATGAGCAAGCTATTTAGGTTAAATGATACGTAGGTACGTATTGTAAGGCACTAAGAACAATTTCACGTGCAAAATAACTTACCTACTGTACTTACATCAGACTTTCTTTAACGTAAGCCTTGTTACACAATTTCTTACATAGCCTAGATAAGTACCAAAAAATGTACTGAAAATGAAGGACTCCGGAATAAACCGAGAGGATAAGACGGCGGGACAATAAAATTTAAAGAGATATGAGGTAAATGATCAAGTGTTTGTTTAACGCTTTCGTCTCCCGTTTGCGTATCAAAGGCGTTATTCACAAAATTTTCGGGTGGATTCCCGAACACTGAATATTTTATTAACCTGCCGTGATAAGAATACTTAAGTGATTTTTTTCACAATCTGTGTAGCCTTATATGCTTATAACCTGGTTAAAACGCTGATCGCACGACTTTCTTCCCCAGAAAATAATTTTAAAAAGACGTTTCATTTTTAATCCTATTTTTTTTTACATCTTTTTGTTTTACTTGGAATTTTCAATAATTTATTTTGGTTTATAAATAAGACAAGCTGGGCGACCGAGCTTTGATCGTTAACTTTTTATGAAAATCGACTTTTTTGCCTCGTCACTTCCTAAATACCGGGTTTCATCAAAATCGATGGAGCCGTTTTCGACATCTTTATTTCTAGACACGCGGCAGCGTGTCAGAGCCAAGTTCAAGAAAAGGAACTGGTGACGCAGCAGCCGTGTGTATATTTACACGGCCCATTTCGAGCTACTTTTGACTCCTTCACAACTCAAAACCTGTTAAACCTAAATATATGAAATTTAGCACATAAATTCGTTTAGCTCATCTCAAATCCATAATTTCAGTTATTGATATAATAACGTTTATAAAACCCCAAAAATGTGATTGACCACTTATCCATCATCAAAAAGGTAACCTACTTCCATACGACCTGGAAATTTGATAATTAGCATCTAGATAGACTATTACGTGTATACAAAGAAAACTTGAAAAAGCAGTGTATTTCGTAGATTTGATTGTTTTTCAAAAAAGGTGACCTACTTCCATATGACCTGGAAAGTTGATATTGGGCATTTAGGTAGACTATTACATGTATACAAAGGAAAAATTCGAAAAACAGTGTATTTTGTTAAGATTATTTTTTAATTAATCGATTTTATTAGGTAAAGTGCCCAACAAAATTATACGAGCGAGCATTTTTTCTTTTTAATGCTGCTGTGTAAAAAGTAATGATATCCCACCAAAAATATAAATGTGAAAATGGTAGCCAAGTTCAAAACCCGACAAAAAATTTAGATCTAAATGGCCGCCAAGTTCTTTAGAGAATATTGCATTTTATTTTAAGAATCTTAACATTTGACTTGGCTAGTTTTGACAAGCCTACTTATATTTGGCTAATCAACTTATCATCTTTACGTTATACATTATTTTTATTACATTGTAAGAACCTATTCTTCTAAACATCAGAATTGCTGGTAAAAAAAACTAACCAGGTCAAATGTTAAAATTCTTATAAATAAAATTCAATATTCTCTAAAGAACTTGGCGGCTATTTACATCTTAATTCTTTTGTCGGGTTTCGAACTTGGCTCCCATTTTCACATTTATGTTTTTGGTGGTATATATATTTTACTAGAACTGCTCGTTTAAAGTATAGGATATCACTTTGACGCGACCTAAAAATCGTCTTGCACGCGTTCGGTCTTTTGTGTTATTTATTCTCTTCTCTTAAAGGGTGAAAATTGATGAGCTTGAATAACTCGCGCTCGAGACATTTTTCTGTGTGTAGGTACTCACCAACATCTTTATATTGGAAAATTAATTGTAAAGAAACTAAAAAAAATCGGTTTATAATTACTTGTCGATATTTACCTGGTATGATACGAATAAACTTAGATAATATAATGTATTATTTATTTTGAGCAAACTATTAAAAACATCGTCTACAGTTTATTACAAAAACAATGGGTAAGAAAAAATACTTTCTTACAATTTTGATTGATCCCTAAACAGATTTTAATAAATTATTAATATTGTATTAAACGTTATAACGTAAGACATGATTACAGATACCAAAGGGCTATAGAATCAAAATTTGGGGAAGATTACTCATAAAACGCACATATTTCATACATTATTAATTACACACCTTGTTTTTAATATCGTGTATATTAATATTTCTTAATTAAAACGCTACCTTGTTTTACAGTTTCAGAGACCCTTATTGGATTGTACGTTTCTATCTAAATTCAGCGGTTGGTATTAAATATTATAAATTTTTGTGATGTATTAAAAAATATAAGTGCTAGATAAGGGCCAATTACAATAATATTGAATAGTTGTATGATTTATATTATTATACATGTGTCATATCTAAATATTATGAAAAGATAGTCATAAGATTTGTTTTAACAGGTAAAGAGTATATTTAAATTTAAACTAATTAAAATAAGACAAATTGTGTGATCTTCATATTATTATGTGCATGTAAGCAATAAATAAATGGAACTAAAACTGAAACTTTTTCGAAGTCTTAACGGTTAATAGACATACAATTTTAAATTAGACCTAATAGTTAGAACTTAAGGCCCTGGGGTGAGGAAGCCCGTCAAATTTTTAAGGAAACTTTCGCACGCCTCATCGACGTCTCGGGCACTTCGGGGGTTAAAGTATTGCTATCCAACGCGGAAATGCCTTCAGCCTCTTGGTTACTTTACCACGTAACGGCGGTTGGCTTTAACTGTTTTTATAATTACATATAAGTTATTCTTAATTATTTAGTTAGTTTTAATTTAAGTTTAAGTTATTACAATTGCAATAATGACACTGTTCTCAACTGAAACCTGTAGAACTTACATCGTATTTAAAAATGCATCAGGCGATCTTGTCGCACACAGATACCGCGATTGGCAGGGCGGTCACGTGCGGCGCCCGGTCAGAAGGTCAGGACCCCGGCTCGATGCCACTAAATTGTCTGCGAATGCCGGCCTTCCCATATTATGCATACGGATTGCCCCTGAATGCCCCTGATTGAGATTACCTTGTAAGCCCAGAAGCCCACCTTGATGGATAGCAGGGGTTGAAATATGTTGGTATTTTATAATAAGATCCGGTCGGGTTTCATTTTGATATTCGGAATTAGGTATATTTTGCAGTTTCAACATTTTTTGAATGTGATATCCTGACTGTTATGTTGAGTAATGAGTATAGTCGTTGTTTAAAATTTTCTCCATTTTGTGATAGGACGAAAAATAATTCAACCTGAAAATGATGATGTGACATGCTTGAAGTATAAGCCCAATTTTATTTAGGTAATTTGCCCGTTAAAAAAAAGCTAATTCTATAATTTTACGGTCAGGTTGTATTCACCATAACAAGTTTGGTTATACTTGTATTATAAGATAATAACATACCATTATGAAAGATACCAAAAATATACTGGAAATGAAGGACTCCACAATAAATGGGGAGGATAAGACGGCGGGACAATAAAATTTAAAGAGATATGAGGTAAATGATCAAATGTTTGTTTAACCCTTTCGTCTCCCGTTTGCATATAAAAGGCGTTATTCACAAAATTTACGGGTGGATTCCCGAACACTGAATATTTTATTAACCTGCTGTGATAAGAATACTTAAGTAATTCTTTCGCAATCCGTGTAGCACCCTTTTATGCTTATAACCCGGCTGAAACGCTGATCGCACGACTTTACTTCCCGGAAAATAATTTTCAAAAGACGTTTCATTTTTGATTCCATTTTTATGTACATCTTTTCGTTTTACTTGGAACTTTCATAAATTTATTTTGGTTTAATAAGAAATCACTTTGATTCGACCTAAAAATCGTTTTGCGCACGTTCGTCTTTAGTGTTATTCTCTTCTCTCAAATCGTAAAAATTTTTGAGCTTGTGTAGATATATCAACATTTTTTTTGGAAAATTAATTGCAAAGAACCTAAAATATTTTCTGTTTATTTATTTTTTAACCGTAACTAGTTTGGTTATATTTGTTTTATAAGATAATTGCCTATCATCATGAAAGAAGTGTTATTTACGTGAGCCGTCTTACATTTTTTTTAATGCAGTATTTATCGCAGCTACACGTTAGAAAAATCTAATTTTATCCATATTTTTCCGTGTCACATTGATATTCCGTGTTATGAAAGGCACGTTAAGCTTTAAGTATAAGTCACTAATACCAGCTGTCATTATTAGATGGCATTTTGTATCTATGTCTAATTATACCATTGCATACAAGTTTATGACGTAGAGTATAATCATGCAAAGATGTGAAAAAAAGAACATTTTGGAACGACACAAAATCAAGATTCCAAGCGTAGTAAACGGGAAATAAAAGAAAACTCGTTCTTACTGTGTGTAAAGTGCAAATTTCCAATGAGTTCCGGGCCATTACCTTACTACAGCCGTTAGGTGGAATCTCACGCACATGGCTAAGCTACTCCTGAATTTCGATCACCAAGGCACGTGAGACCGAACTCTTAAGTTACACTTAGTTCTTGGTATATAAATCGACCTTTTAGGTAATTGCGGAGAAAGTTTTATAGATAAGAAGTCTAGGTTTAGGTAGCTTAGGTTTGGAGGAAAAAATATCTGGGAGATCTAGATCATAATAATTAACTCTTTAAAAACTTTGACTTATTTTAAAAAAAATTAAACATTATCGTCTAAGACATTGAGCTCAGATTAATAGTTTCTTTAGGATTGATGGCCATGTGAAAATGTATGTGTAAAAAAATAGGCCTATGGTGTGAAAGTTTTATCTGTTTCCTACATTAATGAAAACACATGATTATATATTATGAATAAAATAGACCTCAAAAGAAAAGGTTTAACAAACTTAGGTTTAATTAGTTAAACCTCAATACTTTACGGCTTTAATAAAGTGCTATCCTAAACACTACTAGAATGGAGAAGTAAATACCACTGTCCGAACGAAGCTTAATTCCGGAAAATACTAGCGGGCTACTAATCGGCTCTGTACTAATGGCCATTTCCCCATTTTCTCTTAAAATTTTATTCTCTTTGCTTGTGATGCTGTGAACATGAAAATGAAACCTTTTTGTGCAAAAGCGCTGGAGATTTTTCGATACTTACATACTTTAAAAATATTTTAGTTTCTACTGAACAAATGCAATTTTCTGTTTACGTGATGATCTTAGACATTAAAAAAATAATGTGTTTTGATCAAAATTTTAGAAAATATAAAAATAGATAAATTTTAACCAGTAAGTGACGCTTTATAAGATTACATTTTCATTTGACCAAGCTTGACTGTCATTGGAATAAACAGAATTTTAAAATGGCTTAAAAAATCTAAAAAATATAATTCAAAAATCTTTAACATCTGAATTGTGAATTAATTTATTCATTTTAAATTGCCTTTTATTTGAAATGCACGAGTATTTTTATAGCCAGGCTGTAATGCCATCAATTTTTAATTAAACTAGCTGTGATGAGAAGCGGTTATAGGTAAATATGGAAATTCAACCATTCAAGTCTCATTCAAGTCATCGGAAAAATTCTACCGTGATACTCCTCAAATTGAAGAAAGTCTTGTGACTTGTGAAATAAGTTAACGATGTGCACTCTTATGTCTATAACTAATAGAGAACGATTGTATTTTCTTCCAATTTAGCGGTAAAATCAAAAACATAGCAAATGGGGGTGTCGGTCGGGAAATTGTTACACACCACCTCAACTACAATAACCAGGGCTATTAATCTGCGTCAGAGACCAGGTAAAGTGGCAGTTCCGGGACCCTACTCCCAAATATTACCGAATTCGCTGCCGAGTTGATGCATTAACTGTCGCTTTATGACTATGTTCTGACAAGGTAATATCTTGTCAGACTTTCAATGTTTGGTAATAATTATGAATGCTTATTCGTTTAAAAAAGTTGAGCTAATTATAAACCTTAAGGGGCTACATGAATTTTTAGGGGTCCAGTGCTGCCCCCATGTAAAATAAATCATTTGAAAGAAAACAGAGACATCATTTAAAATTTTGTCTTGATCAGACCCTAGATAACCCTTCAAACTATTTTATGAACTACTGAATACAGTTAAAAGTGAGAATATGAAGCTTTTATACGCACATACGCCAAAAGTGGCCGTTTTTCGCACTTGTGCGTAGAAAAGCTTCATGTTCTCACTTTAAACTGTAAAGAATAGTTCATAAAATAGTTTAAACGGTTATCTAGGGTCTGATCAAAACAAAATTTTAAATGATATCTCCGTTTTCTTTTAAATGATTTATTTCAAATGGGGGCAGCACTGGACCCCGAAAAATTCAGGTAGCCCCTTAATGATAATGCATGGAATATTTGTTACAGTCTTTGATTAAGTTTATATTATGATTAAATTATAGTATTGATGTGTAATGTCTTAGTTTTAATAATAAAAAGATGCACACAAATAATAATGATATTGAGGTGGGTGTATTTTAAAAGAAACATACTTAAGTACTTAGTGTTTGTATGCAAAGATAAAAAAGAATCACAACAAATTATCTACCTATCACATTTTGTACGCAGGCAAACTTATAAATATAGAGTAGGTATAGAAAAAAAAAACTTTTTATCGTGCATTTCACAATGAGGCTTTTCACATTTGGTTGGCTGTCTCGCTCGCACAATCAAACATTTTCAAATTATTACATTATTAAAAAATGTGACTCATTTGTAGAAAAGTGTTTCATTAACTTTCAATATAATTATGTGTTAAATATTGTAGACATGTTTTTTTATGTGTGTGGTGGGTATCGAGAATTAGGTAATCAAAAATTTAAAATTTTGATGACCTAATTTTCGATGTAGTCAATGTCTACACAAAATACAAACATGTCTAAAATATCCACAATATAATTATATTGAAAGTTATTTTTTTACAAATGAGACACATTTTTTAATAATCTTTAAAAATGTTTAATTGTACGAGCGAGACAGCCAACCAAAACGGAATCTAGTTTTACAAATAAAATGGCACCAATTATGGCAATGATGTGCCTTTGCCTTTACATCATACCAAATCAAAAAATACTTCACTTAATATCCCTCTTTTTTTTCGTGTTATAAAATAAAATCAGAATACTATGAAAAGTTTTTAAATCTACACAAACGCAATTTCATACGCATGAGTAAAGTAGATAAGGGTATATACGGAACGTTGTCCGAACAAGCGTCATCGAAAAGAGGCGCCGCGTCGCTGACACGTCCAATTTACCCTGATTGACTTGACGGCGACACTCGACACCGACAGTTGACATTCGCTACTTGCTGATTGAAATCCCGGTTTTAGCAATAAACTCGATTTATTACTTGATCGGATGCGATGGCTAAAAACGAAAGATACATTGGTTCAGGCCACATTCAGCCAATTTGAATACTGTGAGTGTAATATTCGAACGAGCAAGCCAAACAAGCAAATTTCTCCGAGTCTACTTGAATAATCCGGCGTTTGTATGTATACGTAAGTATGAATGTTCGACTATATCTTGGGTAGTATTGATCAGAGCTTCATGAAATTTGGTAGGCATTTAGAAGCAGCCAATTTTTTTTAAGTTCGAACATGAACCGAATCTCTCAAGGGGTTGCCGAGATATGGGGTTCATGAGTTCACAGTTCGGGGCGAACTACTAGTTATTTGGTTTTACTTACTTGCCTAACTTTACTTTAGCCAATTTGTTTAAATAGTTCCCTGCATGTAATGTTCTAAAACCAGTTATAAAGTCTACTGAGAACAAAATCAGGGGAAATTAAAACAAAAAGATGAAATAGAATTATAGATTAAAAATAATATGAAAAATCGAAGCAAATGAAAAATATTCATATAACAGATCTCACGTAGAGTGGAACAAGGAGTGGAACAAAAGAAGACCGATGTAAATTAACACAAAGGTCACAAAACTTACAGAAACTTTATTTCTATATTATGAACGATGGTAAACGGAGTGACTATTACACAGTAGTTTGCTTAAACACAATTAATAAATTCAATGTAACAGAAAAACACATAACAAATATATCTTTAAATCTTGACATACCAAAACGACTGCACTCATAAGTAGCGAAAGATCTCAATAATCAAATATCTCTTCCAGCTTAAAAGTACTCCTCTAAGATGCTTATCAAAGTGTGAATTCATGTACACCTCATTAGATAGCAGGTAAGCACATCGATTTAAATTTCCTTTATTTTTCCATCGTGGATATATTTTGCGAGTAACGAGCTCATTTCGCCCCGAGCGACCGTGTCATGTCCCTTGCTAACAAGATTTGTACAAACAAGTCTCAAATCAGTATGGCGATGAAGCCATTCGCATGTCTACTAGAATTTACGTTTTCGCATAAAATACATTCTTTTGCAGTGATTCGTTCTACGACGCAATGAGATTGAGTAATAGATTTACGATAAATCAAGTGCCTGTGAGTTCTCTATCGTAAGGAACGAAGTGTGCATGTTTATCAAGTATTAGGAAAGTTCTCGACTCTTATCTCAACTTTTCTTTAACCACACTGATCTTTATTTTTAAGATACGGGCCGAGCCTGTACCTGTAACCATAAGATTCCAAAGATACACAAAGACGCATTAATGGGCTGGGCAATAGTCATATAATATACCCATCTATTAATAACTAAAGGACTAAGAACAAACCTTTTGTTATATTTAGTTAATATAGCGACCACTTAGAATGCAACTCATTGGATTTGGTTTTATCCATCACCGTCTATAGGCCAGGAGTGGCGATGGGATAATGGATAATTTATTTGAATTATGCAGAGTAAATATACCAAAACATTGTACACTGTTATTATATTGAATTTAAAAGTCCAGTAAGTACGAGGTGTGTTAAATTAACAACATAATGTATTTGCTTAATAATTTAAATTTATCCTGGTGCATATCACGTACGACCATAAGGATGTTGTCGTGGTTAACGTTAAGTTAACTTCACATCATCGCAAACATCTTACTTAAACTTCGAAGTTGATCTATAAAAAAAAGTATTTCTAGTCGCGAGTTGTCAATTGATGCATTAACTATTAAAAAAAAGTGAAATAATTGACGTAATATTGGCACAGTAAGGTAAGCTGTTAACCCGAAGGGTGTCTTAAACTTAATATACCTATTTGCAGAGGGGGATCAACGAGTAGAGCAGAGGTAGGCAGTCTTCTTGAACAGCTGTCTGGCAGAACAAACTAATTACCGTTTAGAGTATTTGCTTGGAGCCCTGATTGATATGTCGCCCAAGGGCTACAGGCACAGTGCTGTTTCTTGCTGAACAGTAAAATTTGTAGCAGTTTAGGCTTGTAATGAAACATTTGCGGTAATATATAGGATAGGTATACTGTTTTAGTAAAAGTAACATCCAATAATGGGTATATAACACTTTTTTTATTAAAGTTTCGAAATTCCTACAAACAACTCTTATGGATTTGGTATGAACGTCTAAAGTTGTTCATGGGTAAACAAACATTTATCGTTCGCTGATAAAGTGGTGGTTTTATTTTATTTTTTGGGAAAATAATAAATAGAAAACAAAGTCCCCATGTTGTAACGTGTATGCTTCGGGACTCTGGGCGTGGCTAGACATGCACTTGGCCATTTATTAAGCTGTTCTCTGTGACAATGTGATATGTTAAATGTGAGCCGCAAAATATCTAGGTATAATAAGCTATAAATGATAGTTTTAAATATGGACGTGTAGTTAGGTATTATAGACAATATTGCTATTCATTATATTTGTTTTTAGACGAGAGAGAGTTTAGTAGCAGTTAGTTGAACAATAGTTTACTTAAAGTTGTATGTGGCCGTGAACCTTTACCTGCTTTATTTACATACTCATTTCTATTAGGAAACCCAAGGATGAATCCCACGCCCAAACTTCAGATCAACTCCGAAAGTTGATCAATTCGACGCGAGCCAACAGCGCCCCGGGGAACGGAGCATTTTCGCCATATTAATAACACTTGTCGTTTGCTTAACCAATAACGGCACCATCCGTCTACGAAAGCATTTTAACCACGTGGTTAGTTTTCCAGGTAGATTCCCATCCCTTTTCCACTGACGTAGTTTTTATTAAGAGCAAGAAGGCAGGCATAAATTCCACCGCCATGAATCAATAACATGGTTCACCCACACAGGGACAGGTGATGTCGGTGCAACACACAAATAGGGGATCCGCAGACGATATTTTGACGGGAGGTTTGCTGTTTAGAAATTACACGGACGGCCGGCGGCGAGCGCGCCTACAGCTTAGCGGCTGCGTTTCGTATCCGACCGCACAGATAACAACACGACCGATGCTATTGTGGGATTTTGTGGAAGTGGACTATTTTAGAAATCAGGATTTTCGATCTAATAATTGGTCATCATGAACAACTATTTACATGTGTAAATGTGTGCGTTTAGTAATCGGAACTTTGCTTCTATTTTCATATTTATTTCTTTGGTGGGATATAATAACTTTATATAAATTAATTTATTCAACAAACAATATTGCTTTAATTAATAATGTTGTTTAGTTATCTACATAAAAAATTATGTTACTTAAATGATTAAGTAACAGAACGATAAAAATTTTGCTCTTAGAATTTTAAAAGGCGCTCCTAATAAAATAGATTGACCGAAAAATAGTTTAAATCCGATTTTTTCCTGTATCTACGCCTAAAAATCTACCTGGATGCCAAATATCAGGTTTCTTGGTCATCTGATAGTAGGTTGGGTTTTTGAGCAAGTCAGTCAGTCAGTCAGTCAAAAATTCCTGTTTTAAATTAAACCTTAATATATCAATAACTGTTTATGAAACTTTTGATTCTACTAAGTTAGATTCTAGATAAGTTAATGAGCTTTTATATTATGTACGTGTCATATTATATATAGGTTGAATAGGTTTTGAGTTGTTCAGGGGTCAAAAACAGCTCGAAAAGGTTCATGTAAATATATGTAAGTACGGTACGCCTCAAAAATGGAGTACTAATTGTATGAGAAATTGGGACTCCACTTCTGAGGCGTAGCATATATACGGCTGCTGCGTCGCCATTTCCTACTTTGAACTTGGTTGGATACGCTGACGCGTGTCTAGATATATGTTTACGACAGTTTTCATGGTACCTAATTATTTAACTCCAATCTCAAACACGCGACTGATCTCTACCAAGAACCATTTAATATTTTAACTCATTTAGGCGAATTTTCAATAATTAAATTGGCAAATTTATCTCGCCTTGGAGAAATGGCGAAGATATTTGCGTATTACAAGATAAATAGGCGACATGCAGGCGACGATAAATGAACGCGGAGATACTCAAATTTGTTACGTCTGAGCTGGCTCGATGGAGTTATTTCGAATTTTATTTACTCGCTTTAAAAGTATGTAAAGACTTGTTTTGAGACAAACCTATATAATAAAGTCGTTTTAAAATTATTTCAAGTATTTAAAAGAAAACTTTTTATAAATTTACTTGGATGTTTATCTTCTCATCTTCTACTGATAAAAACAAACTTTTCAAGTAACATTACAGTGAAACACAAGAATCAGTAATTAGTTTAACGAACTAGCACTTGGGCCATTACGAATAGGATTTCAATTTTTTACGTCTCTGTATCTAATAGAAAAACCTCTAACTAATGTACTTAAGTAGTATTTACGACCAGGAAAAAATTGGAAGTACAGACATTAGACGAGCACAACATTGCAACGCAATATTACAGAACTTTTATATTTGACAGATATAGGATTATAATAGGAGGAAACTATTTTAAGGGCAATTTCATGATAGTGAAAAACTATCTCCTAGGAATATGTATCAAAATAGTGTTAGACGTTATATGTATTTTTTTTTCAGTGTGTGCATGTTTGGAAGCGTAACGACCTCTAGTATATGACTATAAACATAATATTAATTCATCATATACGCCAGTATACATCTTCTGCCACCAAACCCTTGTTATCCCCGGTCATAGTGACGGCCAGTTAGGCACCTGGTCCTGATTCGCGGTTGTAGCCAATTACGGATCAAAGCTCTGTCCAAACTGTGTTTACAACCTTGTAGACGTTCTGACCGCTTGCTGGAAATATATTGTTTTCATCATAGTTCTTTTAAACATTGTCATTTTTATTTACTTTACCAATATAAGTATCAAACATTGCTAACAAGTCCTGTCCTCATAAAAGGAGGATTGGCGAGATCTAAAATAGGCTGGTTTATAAATATAATAAAATAAAGTTAACATGATAAAAGTATAAAACCGAGAAAGATACACCTAAGAGACGATAAAAAAGAAAATATAATAAATCAAAACATTTAACCTTAGGTATTTAAATTTATATTAATTTTATCGAGAAATTACGATGCGACGGTTTTATAAACCGTTTACCCAATTACGGTAAACACGACACCCCTTTAAAACTTCAACAACCCCTTTCTTATAACGTTCAAATAAGGTTATTAAGGCACCATTAACGTTGCATTGGCAAAACAAACTCAAGTTTAAAATGCGCGACAAAACAGACGCGAAACCTTGGGCAAGAGGTATATACTCGTATTTATTTCGATCACGTCCCGTGAGTTTGAAATATTCAACAGCATCGATTATCGGCTCACTTTGTACACAAATGCTTTTTATTCAATTTAGTGGAACGAAACATTCTCCGAGACGAACTTAAACCGACGCTAATGTGGCAAAGCTGTTAAATTTTTAACAGATTGCCGAGATTTTTATTTTAATTTACAAAGTAAGTAATTTGGCTTCGTTAGAAGATAATGGTGGAAAATTTATTGGGAGGCTCTTATTCGCACGTAATTAATAGATTTGACTCTCATTATTTACAAAGAAAAGAATATTTTGAGAGAAAACGATACTTATTTACACGGTAAAAAAGGATTCTTTGATCCAAGAACGTATTCGCATATATATGCACCATGCAGTAAATTGTCTCTAGTTAAGATAACATATTGCTTTGAATTTGAAACTAATATTTAATTAAATGAATATAAAATAGATTCATACAAAATAATACTGGCGATTTATTGAATGTAATATAATCTTAAATATAGATTGTGATTCTCTTCTTTCTAATGATCGGTTATTGAAAAAAAATTGAAGACAATCGATTCGCACACCTAACGTAACGGATGTCTCATTCTGAACTCCGGTTAGCTCAATTTTAGACAATAGATTGTTTTCGATAACAGTCATGTACTAATATAATCTTAAATCAAAATAACTTTTGTCTAAATTCAAACTGATTCGATTTCTAACACTCTTTGTAAGTTTTTCATTTCTTTCATTCAAGATAGAGGTTTTCTTATTTTGAACTCTGTAAAATTAAATTAAAGTAATATATTTTGCAACAGAGAAAATAGTGCTTTGTATCAAGAAAATAAGTGTTACGAACAAAAGCTAACATAATTCTGATAAAAATGTGTACGGTTACACTGAAGAAATTATAACATTGACTTAAATGTTATATTCGATTGACATAAAGTGAAATCTAGGTTGGCCTGAACTAATTTTTGTTTTATTCATTATTTTTCATGTTTTAGCCCAAAGTATGATCCGGTTCTTCTAAATATTATATTTTTTAAACGAAACATGCAGTTATATTCGATTAAAAGTGAAGTATTTCAGTTAATAATGTATTTTACTTGCCTCAATTGAATCAATTATTGTGTTGAGAAAATATTGTCTAAGGCTAAATTATATGTGTTCTTAAAGGAATCTGACAAAAGCTTAACTCAAGAAAATTTATTCGTTAAGGGGATACATTAATTTTTCGGGTACCTGTGCTGCCCCACTTTGAAATAAATCATTTAAAAGGCAACGGAGATATCATTTAAAATGTTTTCTCGACAAAACCCTAGATAACCCTTCAAACTATTTAAATACTGTTTACAGTTTAAAGTAAGAACTTGAAGCTTTTCTACGCACATTAGCCAAAACTGGCCGTTTTTCGCAAATGTTCATAGAAAAGCTTTACATTCTCACTTTCAACTGTAAATAGTAGTTCATAAAATAGTTTGAACGGTTATCTTGGGCGTGATCAAGAAATTTTTTGAAATAATATTTTTGTTTCCTTTAAAATGATTTATTTCAAACTGGTAGCACTGGGCCCCGAAAAATTTATGTATCCTTTAAGGGATTAATCCCATTTGGATAGTACCATTCAGCATTCCTTACGCATGCATACTGAAAATCAGGCATATTGGCACTCACACCTGTTTACTGATACACCGTTAAAGCTGATGTGAGTTGTGACTCACGTATGCTAAAAAAAAACAGTTTCAGTATGTATGAGTAAGGAATGCTGAACGGTGCTAACCTAATGGAATTATTCCCCTAACGAATCATTTTCATGGAGTCGAGCACGTATAGATCCAATCCAACTGCTGCTGAAACATAACATATAAGATTAAAATAATAAAGATTGTCAGTTTCCTTTTTAAGCTTAAGTTGTGTGTAGGGCTGAAAAGTTTGATTTGAAAAATAAAAGAGTTTTTATATAGGTAGTAATTTGTAATTTATTTAAAATAAAATAAAAAAATGCAAATTATTTAATGTGTAACTTGACGGGAATACAACATTCCGCATTCCCGTTGAGTAACAGTAGCGTATTTAAATGAACAACACTAATCTACACACTTGTACAAGTGTGTATTTAGCAACGGAATGCGATATGTTGTATTCCTGTCAAGTAACACTTATCATTATGTTAAGTTTAAAAAAATCCAACAGAAAATCAATAATGATTATATGTCCTAATGCAATATGTTTCCAAATGGTTTTAACGTTCCCTCAACTCTTACACTGTGACCCGTACCCGTAGGAAGTAATTGACCTAGTCGTAAACCTTGTATTACTTTCAAAAACCTTATGATAGAGACAATTGAGTCTAAATGAGCTCGCAATATGCAGTAATATGACAAATGTACTTTTATTTCTAAAAGCTCTTGCAATTATCAGTCCTAACATTGCTACAGGATGGGAAAGTAGTGTCGTCGCGTAGCAGTGTAACTGGATGGGAATATTCCACTCTGAACATATATAACGTGGGAACAAATATATAAACATATTTTTATTTATATTTTTCCCAACGGGTTACAGTGTAAAACTGGCTACGTTAACAACTTTTTCTTACGTCATTTAAAGATAAAACCGATCATAAAAACTTAGGTACATTTGAAAAATTAATTATATAATTTTATATTTTTATGCATATTAA
The DNA here is from genome assembly GCA_943193695.1 of Acrobasis suavella. Classification (NCBI taxonomy): domain Eukaryota; kingdom Metazoa; phylum Arthropoda; class Insecta; order Lepidoptera; family Pyralidae; genus Acrobasis; species Acrobasis suavella. Next base: position 9,739,650 of record OW971935.1, read on the forward strand.
TAAAAAATGTAGTTTAATATCACCGTGACAATAATGACGAATCGATTGACATCGTAGTTTCCTAGAGTTACATTATTACGCGTTAAGTACTTAATGGGATTTTTTTCCCGTTGTGTAACAGTGTTACTCAAGCTAAAGTGACTAAAAATACTGAAATAACAAGAAATACTAATCTTTAGTAACACTATTATACAGCGGAGTAAAAGTTTACTCAATGCCGCTATTATTTTCCCCAATGACCCTGTGACTTAACAACATTCTGTCTATCCGTTAAGTAACAAAGCCGCCACTAATGTAACACTTTTTTGTACACTTCATCAACTGACGGTCCTAAAGTAGAAGGAAATAAAATTCACATTTTTCATCATACATTTTTCATATGCATACGCTGAACTATTCGAAACCTGCCGTGATCGGTGTACTTCATTTTAAACACAGTACAAAAGTTTATAATGGGGCGGTCGACAGAGTCACGTTATAGTGGCGGCAATATACGTAAAAATTTGCGTTTAAGACACAGGTTTACTCATTGGGAAAATTATGAATGAACATCTTTATAAATTACCAAATAATCGAACCTAGGTGTTCGAAATCAGGTTCTTCTATCACAAAAAAATAAAAAATAAAACATGTTCAAAAGGTTAAACTCTTAATAAGTCAATGTATCAAAGATTGATACTGATTATCATAGGGGCAAGCTTTCAATTTCGAACTATAAAAATTGAACAATTTTCCTTATATAATAATATTTGTTTAATTTTATCTGTGTGTTAATTTTTGAACGATTTGTGTAAATACCGGTCGATAAGTAGTTTATGCAAGGCGCTAGCTGCATCCCTTATCCTAGGTATGCCATTTTTATTTCATTGCTTGCGTGTGGCGCGTTCTGTCTGTCTTTGTGCTATCCGGTCCGGACAAGAAGTTATTTTCTCCATAAAGTAAGTGTGGTGTAGTTTAACTGATGCAACAGTATATCTAATTTTGTCTATAACAATATAGGTAAACTTTTTGCAGCGTTCCAAGTAGAATGACGCGAGATTGGACTTGTTATTGCGTCTTTGCAGTTTTCTCGATCTGCCTCTGTAGAGCAGAAAAAATATCACCAGGATTCTGAAAAAAAAGAATTATATAAAAGAAAGGAAAAAAGTAGGTAGCATTGTCTCACCTATATTTGCTAAGCAGCTATGGCAAATAGAGACAATGCTACCTCTTCTCAGACGACTATTGAACAAAGTTTCAGGTAATAATAATTTGACTGACAGAATAAAATGGTTACCTACCTTCAGTATCTTTAGAATTCATTGAACTGAGCAAATCTTTCTTATGTTCATTTTAATTTATTTCTTCTTCTTTTTTTTAAATTGAACAAGATTTTGCATGAATATTTCCCAACATTCTAGAAAGCGATTATTTTATCAGAATAAAATATTGCAAAATCATCTTTTATCTGGAAATAAAATTTTATATCAATAACAAAAGTAAGCATGAGATAAAACAACTATCAAATATTGAAATATATATATATATACTATAAATATACTTCTTGGTTTAGCTAGATAAACCTATAGACAAGTACGAATTAGAACTACATAAGTAACCTTGTGTAGTTCTAATTCGTTCTAATAAATAATTAAAATTCGGGTGTTGGTAAGTGATATAATATCACTTACCAACTCTGAACCAGCTGGTAGCTATAAAACTTTCCACTTACAAAATCATACATATCAGTATATTCTAACTCATGGCGAATCTGTGCAGATTTTATTTCTGACCATGGTTCATTATTATTATTATTGAGCCATTCAATATCTTCTTAATGTAGGTATACCTGAAAACCTGAAAAGAATGTTATTTTTTTAGTTTTTAGTTAACCTTAGCTTTTGTAACACTGTTACACAACAGGAAAAAATCCCAATAAGTACCTAAAAGTGTTACCTAAGGCAATTTGGATGTCATTATCAGTATTGACGACCTCCGTGGCGTAGGTGGTCACCATGCTAGTCCGCCACTCAGAGGTCCCGGGTTCGATTCCCGGTCAGGGCAAGTTGGAAAATGGCCTTTTTCAAATTGTCCTGGGTCTTGGATGTTTATCTATATATGTATTTGTTATAAAATATAGTATTGTTGACTTAGTATTCCATAACACAAGTCTCGAACTGACTTTGGGGCTAGCTCAATCAGTGTTATTTGTCCCTATATTTTTATTTATTTATTTATTTATCTATATATGTATTTGTTATAAAATATAGTATCGTTGAGTTAAGTATAATATATATAACACAAGTCTCGAACTTGTAGTCTAGTATAAGTAGTGTTAAAGTCTTATTTTTTAATGTATACCATCTCGTTTCAAAAACCAAATAACAGCAGAAGTAAAATAAAAAATAATAATTTAATACATACTTAATAAAATATCATTTGTTTTTGTTTTTTTTTTTGCAGGATTGTTTTTTAATTCTGCACCTTGCTTTGTTGCATTAAGTACTTTAAAATAAAGAGTTTCGAACTTTGTCGACAAGTTTTCCACTAGCTGCTATGGATTTTCCCGACCCTGAAACACTTTTTTTTTACTTATCTGGTAAAATATGTACCAGGACACTCTGTTGGGGATAAAGTGATAATTTTTCCAGTTAATATATTGTAGTCATCATAAGTGAGTCACCTGTAAAAGATAGTATATCAATGATAAATGTAGTATATACATTACACACACAGTTAACTGTGTATAAGATCTGTCAATCAATACTCACTTTTTAATTATAAACGTAAATAAATTCCTGATGATAATATCTATTCAACGTTTTTTTTTTTTCTTTTTGTATCCTATTTGTTATTTTAAGTATAAAAATTCAGTATAGTTTTTCCAATAGGTGAAGTTTCTAATAACGTCTGGAAATCTCTGGTTGACACTTGTTGAAGGGAACAAGTCGCTAAGTGCTATACTAAGGTCACCATTCTCTTCAGCTATGAGTGTATGTACACTTGCAGTGGAGTCGCTATCATATGTTGTAACACTGACAGTGGAGGCCTAAAATTTAATAATGAATTTTTCACTAGACGTACATATATCCCAGAAAATAAAATCTAGTTCAATGTACCTTTTTGCATCAACATACCTTTGATTCAAAATATTTATTATTATTTAATAATTAAAGCCCGTGGCCTAAATGTGGGCAAAATTTCCTTTACATGGTCTTATTTGGTCAAGCTGCAAAATTTTAGTTATACCATTTCCTGAAACAACAAAAAGAACTTACAACATTACAACAATCATAAATTGAATGTTGGTATATATATAAGTATTGCTTGTTAATAAAGCTTTATTGTACACAAGAGAAAATACAGAAACAGAAAAGTTTACATACAATGGCAGACTGATCGGCCAACTTATATTTTAACACCCCTCTTTTTGGGTCTGGGGTTAAAAAGAGACTGCGAATCTGATAGTCTTGCGAATCTTGAATGGGATTGACTGATGCTTCTTTAGTGTCATTGAGTACAAAAACAAAACAAAATTTACCTTCACTAAACTTCGTAGGTACCTACAAAAAACCCATCTTCCATGTAGGTATGTACCTGAGTATGTACCTGAACCTAGTAAGTAGTACGAGCGAGCAACTAACCTTACTTTTTGTAGTGACTTTTTCAGGGATAGGTACATACCATCAAATCTGACTGTCCAAAACATTTATGCCAAAAAGTTATAAGAAAGTAGGAAGTACTCACTGCGAAGGGCTTCAATCACTTCTTCGGAAATAATCCTTGCCGCTAAAAGCACTAATAAATCATCCTTTTTCTCATCTTTCAGTTCTATAATCACTGAGTTATCCTTGGGAAACAAATTCTGAGGATTTATTTATCATAAACTACATTACACTTACAAGAAAATAACTTGTCAGGACCGGATAGAAACTAAAAACGCGTCGCACGCAAGCAATGAAATAAAAATGGCGTACCTAGGATTAAGGATGCGGCATGCTTAACATCGAGTCGGTATTTACGCAAATCGTGTTACTATATGATTTGATCCATTCGGTAAGTGTTTGTTAACATCTGCAATATTGAATAATACTTTGGTTGATTGTGCATACATACTTAAAGGTTAGATCGAGAAGAGTGTAGATGTACCTATAATAGGTAAACATAGCCGCAGATTCCCTATAATATTATTATAAATTAAGAATATAGAATACGTAAAAATTACGATTCGAGTTTCGTACTTTCACATCTGTATCTTTTACGGGACAGACAGAGACTCAGGTGGTTAAACCCAGAAGCCACCAAGTATTTGGGTTTGTGAAAAAAGAATCCTTAGCTTTTATTACTTTATCGATTTTTACTATCTCCATGGGAAGAGAGGCATTCAAATTCTTTGTTTGTCTCTCGTTTCCAGACCACTTAATTGGAATCGAAGACGGTGAGTTTATCGACCATTTTTTAGGGTTTTGTGCCCAAAGGGTGCCAACGGGTCCCTATGACTGAGACTCCGATGTCTGTCTCGTCTGTCCGTCTGTCCGTTAAAGGGCTCTATTTATTGAACCGTAATAGACCGTAATATACTGTTGCCGCTATAAAAACAAATACTAAAAATAAATCATCATCATCATTATCATCAGGTCTTTTTGTCTCCACTGCAGGAGCACGACCCTCTCTGTACTACCATAGCCATACTTAGCCAAAGCAGCTAGAGGAATATAAAATAACTAAAAATAAAATAAAGTTAAAAATTAGGTAAAAAGGTGGTAGTCACACAAGAAATGTGTTTATTTTTTCAGTGTTGTAAAGCGTCCCTTGTATTATTTGCTTTGTTAAAAATTAGGTTTCTAGAGTATACCTATACTAAGAAAATAGTAAAATTCACTTATCGGGTTTGCGAATTCCATTATCATAGTCAGAGGGACTGTTTCTTTTTTAATTCTAGAAACTTGGCTGATGTATTAAAAAAGATATTCCCTTGTATCCTTAGTATAAATTTTTCTTATTACTCGTAAAATAAGTACAAAAGTTGGTATTTTTTGTATAGAATTATCCTTCTTGGCTTTATATAGAAAATATCTATAAACAACAATGTTATCGATACTTTTTTTATCGACCAGCAACTCTAGATAATTCGAGTCGATCAGTATTCATACTGAAAATCAAAAATGGTTAAACGAAAGACAAATTAGATCGGACTGAATGTTTAATTTCTCTATTCAATATAATAGTACTGTTTCGTCTATGAAACAAAAACGGTTAAGCTGAGACCATCATGAGATTAAATTGATATTTTATCGACTCCTTTCAATATAATCTTCAGATTCCACCCAAATAAACGAGTATGTTTGTGTGAAGAAAAACATTTACTTGAATTAGATAAAAACACCTGTATGGTTTTACTTATTTCAAGTGAATTTTTATTTATAACAACATTTTATTATGACACGGTTTACATTAAACTAAAATACAAACTCTTAAACGAAAATATAGATTGTTTTATGTTAAGATATCGTGTGTTCCATCCAAGGAGATAGCTTGGTTTGGACCTAGAGAACCGTTTTCTTGGAGTAAAGTAATTTGCATTGTCCTACCATTCCAGTTTTTCAGTGAAATGTAATTGCTCATGTCCATCGAAGATTACAAAATATTTAATATGGCGTGATATGTTCTAAATACAAGCAAATTTGACTGTTGAAACAAGAATTTAAGTTATTTTTAGGTAAGGAAGATTTTTACTATTGGTCCAACGAAATGTGCATTAAGTTAAAATAATATTGTGGACTCGGCTTAAAAAAATGATGGATTCAATTTAATTTAACAGAACTTAATTTTAAGACGTTTTACTTTGATTTAAAGAAATATGTTTAAAACAATATACTTTCTTAACTGAACAAAATCTCCAGACTCTTTTTTTTCCGTGTAGGTATATTCTTCGCAAAAACTTGGTAAGAAGATTTCCATCCTAGTCTAGGAGAAAGGGGAATCTTAAAATACAGCTGCTTTTCTTTCCAGCGGATCGTAAAAGCCGACGGTGCGAATGGGAGCAAATTTTGATGTATCAAGTCAATAGGCAACGCAGCTAGCAACTAGATATTTTATTTTATTTTAATTACATGGAGACACATAACCAATTATCACCAAAGTAATACATTATATACATATATGTTAAAATATTATAGCAAGGCAAAAACATGTACATACAGCAAGTTTAAGTATAAAAATAGTTGAGAGCTAAGTATAAAATAATATATCAAGGGAAGAACATTGCCGCTAAAGTCTTTAAAGTAGTAAGTGCAAATATCATAGCAAGAAGACTAGAAATGAAGAAGATGATATCAGACCCCTCCATAAACATTACCAAGAAATTCACTGAGTACAATTTCACACAGTAACACCGACAGTAGCACAAAAGTACCTACAAGTAAAAAATAAACACTTAAACTGTCATATATCTAAAATCTAACGAATTTTGTTTTTGATGAAGTACAATGTTAGTTTTTAACCGACTTCTTTTCGACTAAAGGGAAGAGGCTTTTGTACACATGTTTCCCGATTAGGTACTCGAAAACTCCGGGACCAATTTGAAAATTTCTTTTTGTTTAAAAGAAAATTTGTCAGGTGGTCCCATAGATTTTTTTTAAGCTTGTTTTAAATTTTGAAAAATTATATGCTTATCTAAATTTATTCGAACTTAAAAATTTAAAAAACTGTTTCCTTTCTACTTTAATCGAAATTAGTTTATGCAATAGAACTTAAGGCATACAAGTACCTATAGCACAATCATCAATAAAAATATTTCAAAGCAAGCCCGAAACTGCTACAACTTGTATTGTTAAGCCGGTAACAGCACTGTGCCTTGTAGCCCTCGGGCGATGAAGCAAATAAGGCTCCAAGCAAATACTCTAAATGGGTAATTAGTTTGTTTTACCAGACAACTGTTTAATAAAACTACATCTGCTCTACTCGATAAACTCCTCCTCGATATGATTATTGAGTTTTAGACAGCAGCGTTAACAGCTTATCTTAATGTGTAATATTGGGAACCCATCACTCAATGATTTTTATTCCCCATAAAACTATATGCAGATCTTTTAGAGCAATATTTAACAAATCCTAAAATCTGTTTTCATCAAAATTTTATTTACTCGATTATTTATCATTTACAAACTCAGTCTATCGTTATTTCTATTTATTTTTTATCGAAATAATGTAAAATTAAAGTTTTGTTACCCATAATTTGGAGCCACGACAGTTTCAGTTTGCAAAATAGTTAAAGCATTTGAAACGAGTGCTAGGATAGTTCTTTCAAGTTACGAGGTTCGGGCAAATCTATAGGTTAGGTTTATTTATTTTATTTATTTAACTTTATTACAAAAATTGTAATACGGACTTAAGGCCCAGGGCCTTTTCTACCAGTCACCGGTGATGCTGATAAAAGCTAATTTTGGACGACATGGTAAATTTTAATTTAACTTTAATTTAATTACTATCTTCAAGTTTTACCGAAATTTTAGGTTATGTTAGAACTGCGACCAACACACACACGAGCCAAGCGAGCGTGCCGCGGCAGCGGCCGGCGAGTGCTAGGTCAGCCCTATCCATTTAACTGTTTAAGATATTGAAACATGTTTTAATGAACAGTTTTATCGATAACTTAATACTTTATATTACATGTTAGTTCGATATACCGTTCTTATAGAAACGAAAAAATGTTAAAATATCTTTTTATGAAATTTTGTTAGATAATGTGAAATTGCGATGATCAACTGTTCGATAGATAAGAAAAATATATATTAAAAATCGTGGAATAGTTTTCTGGTAATTGATATTCAATTTCAAAAATGTCTATTCTAATAGACACCCACTAATGTTTCTTAATTCAGCCATGCTTATTTCTTAATTCAGCCTATCAATCTGTGCAATTTTTTATAAGGTGGCTAAAAACTTGTTTCTTGTAACGTAAGATGAACTGTCTTAGCCTATAGCAGATGCAGACTTGCGAAATGTTGGTCCAAACAATTATATTTAAAATTCAAACTAAGTCCCGTTATGGTACAAAATAATATCTATGTAATTAAATATCGTCAGGTCTTTTTAATTAACCAAAGGAGATACTTGACGTTCTAATAATATATTACCTTTTGTAAGTACTTTGCTAAATTATCAAAACGTATCTTTCCAAACCAAAAATTTTAGTACCCAATCATATTATTACCAAAAGGTAGTTAATGTGACGAATTCACCTCCTGATACAATTTTTATGTGCCTTCTTAAGATCGTTTCCTCATTTTTTTGGTATTTGTACTTAACTGCCCCTTACACAACCGGCACGGTGTAACAAATACTTCGAAAATCCGAGCGCTCGGAAGGCGTTTAAACGCTCTTAAAATATAAGTCATATAACGAGTATAACGAGTCTCCTAATTTAAGAAGTGTACACTTTTAACGAATTTGAAATAAAATCAGTCATGAAATCATTACAGTTTACAATCAGGAAAATTACAAATATAAATACAATACAGGAGTTTTTGCCATTATACGAGTAAGTAAATAAAGTTTATTCTAACATATTAAAATAAATAAACCCTAAGTGATTTTATTTCAAATTTCGATTTAGATTTTCGAAAAAAAAATACCTGCGCGATAGCACTTTTTAATTTATTCGGGTTACTCGTCAAGTTAAATGACATCTTGATCCTGTCACCCTCATTAAAACTGAAAGATTTGGCCGTCAAAAGCAGAATCCTTTTGCGGAGGCTGGTGGGCCTCGTTCAAAATTTGCAACAAATTAGCTATGCTCAGTGCTGGCTTCATTTTACAAATTCCTCATTCTCGTAAGTTCTCAAGAACATTAAATTTTCACGAAATTGCTTTCAAACTTTTCCTCTCTCAATAAGCTCCAAACTCAATTTCCGAAGGCATAGTTTCGATCACATAGTTGACTGTTGTGTATTAATTTACCTGGTTACGTTGCTTTCGAATATTACGTTACTGAACTTTAGCGGGGCTATCGACGAGACTGGTCAGCTCGATGCTCGCCTTTTGATAAGTTTTATATATTTATAAAATGTCTTATGTTGTTACTTAAGTTGAAATATGTTCACATGATTTTGTTATTTTACTATTTCAAAGATTTATTTAGATCAAACAGCTGATCATTTCAATAAACTAGATTTTATTCTGAATTTCAATAGAATTTTAAATGTTATCGTTACAGCCTGAACGGCTCGATGGATTTTAGCTTGAGAGGTGTCGTTAGATTCGTATTTACTGTAACGTACGATTCAGATCAACCGGCCCGCATCGACTCGGGCCGGAACGGATGCGGACGCATTCCGTAGAAGCCGCCCCTTGCGTTCAGAAGTGATGCTTGCATTGCGCTGTGTAGACGCCACAAAATTTTATTTAAATAATGGTGGAATGGGCCGTGATGTTACTTGCTAATTAAAGTTATTACGTCCTTATTCTTTAGTGTACACAACTTCGAATGACTCGTCCTGCTGCACCGCTGTTCGCGTTCCGCGACAGCCGTGCGGCTCCGAACTGACCCGACGCATACCGATGGAGCCGGCTATCTGTCGCGATATCCGTCGAGAGCCGCTCGGAGCCGGCCGGAGCCGTACGGCCGTCGCGGTATGTATATGTGGCAGAAATAATAACTTTAAGTTCTTGTTACAAGTTTCAATTTTCTTTACCGCATTGTGAAATGCCTTCCGGGCCGGACCGATGCGAGCCGGTCGGTCTGAATCGTACCTAACAGTAACTCTGGGTATATCAAAATAAATAATAATAATAATAACAAAATAAAACTAAAAAAAAGGCAGTCGGGTTTTTTGTTTTTGTAATAATTACTTGTTATTTTTTAGTTTATAACTCAATATGGAGTGTTTTGTCATGCAAAGTGCCAGTCATGTAGAATTCATATTAATTAAATTATGCAATAAAATGCATTTTATGTCATATTCAAAAAGATAACAACAACAAATAATACTCGTAATCCATCCCATCTCACAGAATTCCTTTTAATAAATAGCAAAACCGCACATCAAATGAGGCTTCTTTTGTTTCAAATTACCTACCAGGCATACTCATCCGCCGACCACTTTATCCGGGTGTCAGAATTGAAAATGAGGCGGTTCCGTAAACGGACCATTACCTACAGTCGTATATATGTATAGAGATAGACGTATAGCCGCCGACTGTACGAATATAGAGCCAGCCGGAGTCGCCTTAATAATTCAACAATGCAATGCTTTTACAAAACCTGTCCACGTCAATCCTAATTTGGCTCCGCCGATCGACTCGCTTTTGGAAATTGTCACTAGACAAACGTAATGGAACTCTCCTGTACTAAAACAGCTCGATTCACCTTTAAAACGCTTGGTGTATATTGAATTTAAAATCCGCTCTATTACTCCTTTTTATCGTTTTGGAATATTAATCGTCGTTTGCTGTCTGCGCTTCTGTCCCTTCCGGGTATCGAGCTCGCTTTGACGGGTCACTTTTTGCAAGCTTTCTGATAAATATTTTATTGGAAAAAAACTTTCAATCAGGTGTTAATTTTTATTTTATTTTATAAGCAGCCTCGCAAATGTTTACCTTATATACGTTACTTACTTAAGTACTCATACTCAATACTTAAGTAAGTAACGTGAGTGGCGTTATTTGAGTTTGAATTAGCGGCTAAGTTATTGAAGTATTTGGCTCAAATGTTATTAAGTTGTATCTTTGACTAAAGCGAATGTTCGATGGTTAAAATCATTTTGTCACTTCACACTCACACACACAACGTTTTACAAATTGTTATTATTTAATGGAGATATTAGTTTATTTATTAACTTTTCAAAAAAAAAACTATTAAAAATAATATATTTTAAATCTCTTTGAAACTCGCATAAAACGGGACCATATTTGGAAATTCTGAGCCTGATTTTACTGTCTAAGCACTTTTAGAAATTTAATATGTAATCTGTTCGACTGGTCATGTGGTTCAAAAGTTTGACAAACTTTTGCCTTCAGAGTTACTCATAAACTAGAGACAATATTAGCACAACGGTAAATGAAGATACAATTTTTGTTTTGAATTATTTATTGAAACTATAGAGGTAGGTACTTTTAAGAATAATAATGAATCGCGAGTTGAAATCCTGTAGGAGGCTAGTAGCTCTAAATTTGGTTTTGCTAGTATTAAGTGATAAAATATTATCCTCAAGACAGGAAGTAACCTTTGCGATGCCCCGCTAGTGCTCCCACCGAATCCCAAGTTTTTTTTTTTTGTAACAGTCATTTTTTTAGGATGACTTCTGCCAGTTTCCGTCCAATAGAGGTTAAATAGTCGTTAACAAAATTAAGGATTCTTAAGCATTGGTTTCTATGCTCGAAAGTTCCTGGCTGGATTTTTTATTGTTTTGTTTTAAACTGCACATATGTTTTTATTATTTTCCATGTTTCTTTTACATTCCTCTACTTGCTTTTTCAAGTTATTTTGATATAATTGTTTTTTAATATTTTTTACAATATTATTGCATATATTTTTATAGGTGTGTCTTTCTCGCTATTACATCTTCAGGATTATTTTTTATAATTTTAAATACTTTCTTCCTTTGTCGAAATGTTCTTTCAAGACCTGTTGTAATCCAGGGTATGATGGGTTTGTTTACATTCTTTATTTTTGGAACTACATTGTTTTTGTGTATGTGACCAATCAATTCTTAAATTTATTGTTTTTCTGTCAGCCTGAATCATTATTAAATTATTTCAAATCAAAATGTAATTAGATCAAATGAAATAAGTTTAAACTGATTTACCTTCGTAATAATAACGCATAAAGTAGACACGTTATAACGTTCCGTGTGACTGTAACTTTATAATTTTATTTAATGGAGCGCCTGACCAGTAAGAAACAACAAATCAAAAAGTAGTAAAGCATGTCATTGATTAAAAATTAGATCGTGGCACCTTTATTAAAATTCTGTTTTGTTTTTGCATAATAATAAATGCAATTTTTTACGGTAGCTCCCATACACGTAAAGTGAAAACGCATTTTTTTTCTCGATAAACCGGTCATGTTGGGTATCTTTAAATAGGTCTTTCAAAAATATTATGAGGTTGTGAACATCGTCTCTCGATTTAGCGATCCATTTCTGAAATATATGGTGTTAAATTGAAAATTTTTGTTTAAGTCAAGTGTCCCCCCCCCCCTCTATCTACTAAACGGTTATATATAAACACATGAAAAAATTCACAGCTATAGTATATATAACGAAATTTAAAGGAAAATTATCAGAGCTAAGTAGGGTTTACAATTTATAAAGTTTCACATATATTACACTTAAATGTGTGAGTGATGTATAATATATATACATCATAATGAAATATTTTTTTAATTATTATTTTTATTACTTTTAACATTTTCAAATGTTTTATGATCAAATTCATCAAAAAATGACCTATTTAATAAATAATTTCTATATTTATCTTTTTTGACTGTAGTGTAAACTAATACATGTATAATGTGAAAAACAATGAATCAATTGAAATTTAAATTGAACTTTTATGCAACAACGAACCATAGAGCCAAATTCCAAATTTATTAAAATATTATATATATATATATATATATATATATATATATATATATATATATATATATATATATATATATATATATATATATATATGCTTTTTATTGTCAAATTGACATAAAATAGCTTACATAAAATATTAAATTAAACATGTTTTAATAATTAATTTCGTTTTTTGTTATACATATAATTTTTGTCTGGAAACTTCTAGATTTTTTTCATTTTAGTCATAAAACAAAGCATATTTTTATTATTTTTCCTATGTTATTTGGTCTATTATTGACCAAAATGTTAGTTTTATGAAAATCGGAAAATTCATGCATAAAAGGATTAACAGGTATTTTTACTTGAGTAAGTTATCAGTAGATATAAATACTCGCTTTAGACATTTCAAGCTGCGTCTTTAATTGTTAGGTTAGTCTATAATTGTCACAAAAAGTTTAGTCGTGTTTCTGGGTGCAGTATCTTTTGTATTAGGTACCAACTAAAATAGAATAGGCAACAGACAAGAAGTTGGTGAGGCAAGCTGAGCTGCAGTCGACGCGTAGCAGATTGTTTAAGTTAACGCCGAGTTCGCACTCAACTTGCATTCCAGTTCATTTGAATTAACTCGCAAGTTTCTTTAGTCAAGTTTGACTTTCTTCAGTTTAAACCTGTAAATTGTTGATGTACTTAGTAGATTTCATTAGTTGGTCTTTGAAGTTATTATTGATACAAGATTAAACCAAGTTCAGCAAATACCGAAAGTTAAGATCTGTACTTTAATTTATGGTAAACTAAGATATCTTTAACAACAACATTGTTGTACATAAAAACGCCTAGGCCTGATCCTTATATTATCCAGGATCCTTTCAGTAGATATAAAGCAAGACGTCACTGAAAAAGTCACAGAAATATGGTTCTAAGTTTATTAGCTTAAACTTACTATAAACTTAAACAATACGGTCTAGAACTTACATAGCATTGCAGACTTGACTACGTCAGATTGCTTAACTTAACTCCTACCGTTCACACCTGAACTTGTACCTAGGTTAATTTGCATTAGTGACGTCACCACCCTCCCTAATCGTGTTCCTGAAACAGCTGAGCCGAAATTAGTAACGGTAGTGTAGGTACAGTAAGTTCTATGAAGAAACAGTGCTTTTTTGGGCTTGCTCCTATGTTTGGGTATATAATTTAGTAGTACTTATTAGCTTTAAATTTAATTATTCTTCAGTTTAGTTTTAGTCGCTGGTCTTCGCAAAAAATATGGCAGTTGGTGAGAGATTTCAGGGATTTCTTTTGGCTAAGTTGATCCTTGTAACTCAAACATGGCTTTAAGAAAGGGAGCCGTCTTGAACTTTTGTGCAGTTGGGGTTTATGATGATCACCTATTATATGTATGGAATTTAAAAAAAAAGACTTGTCTTGTGGGTATCAAATGAAGAAGGAGTAATTAAGATCAACTCAGCCAAAGGAAATTTCTTGATCACGAAACGTCGTATATTGATTGCATTTTTATGTCGTGTAGACACGCTAGTATTTTGACCATTTTAATCTAGTTTGTTATTTGAGTTTTCATGAATGAATAAAAAATATTGTTCGAAATTAAATGTCGTTGGAAACTTCAATATGTAAGTATACCTACAGATCATCATCATCATCAACAGCTTTTAGGTACCAAAAGCCTCCTTTTGTCTGCGCCATCCTGCTCTGTTGTTGGCCATCGCAATCCAGTTATTTCCAGCAACTTGCCTGATGTCATCAACCCACAACACGCGCCTTACACTCCGGAGGGCTGTCTGTCGGACGATGGAATCCCGTTTCCACTGTCTAACCAGCCCTCATGATTTGGGGCCTGCAAAAGCAGACCCTGCCCCAGGTCCGCCTGACGGCGACCGGGGCCCATCAAGCCGGCCGCAGAGGACAGGGAGAGTGGCAACGTAACACCAACACTCCTCTTCCCCCACGACCCCTACTACGGCTGTGAAAGAAGGGAGTTCAGCCCCCATGGCTCGGGGAGACCGAGATCTCGACCCGGGACATGAGTTCCTCTTGGCGTCCCTGCGGGCGAGGTGAACCGCAAGTACTGAGCCCCTTCCTCCGCAACAAGATCGGAATCCAATCGGAAAGGAATCGGTGGGTATCTAGGTTTACCTTAAATTAAAACAGAACATTTTAAATTTTAACAAAGAAAAAAATGTGTCTGAAATTTAATAAATAGCTTTATTCATAAAAGTTAACACAAAGTTGCATTGTGATCTCTTAGATTTGTTTAAAATAACTATATAGGTACCATACAATTTGCAAATGCACATGGCACGGAAACAAACCTGCAAAGGCGTGCTCCTGAACAAAAGTTTAATTCTGTAAACTGTCATTTAATTACTCATAATCGTTAAAGTAAAATTAATTTACAAATACTTTGACAACGCTACATTCTGCAACCCTTTTACTTCAATTTATAACCTTTAACATCGTAATAACATACAATGATGTATCTGTGAAATCCGAGAGGCTACGTTAAAGACAGAAACGAGCTTAAGGATACGTTATAAATAAATTACGAGGAAGATATCAAACAGATTCATCGTAACATCCCACTAATTACCGCCTTTGTTTGCCAACTACCTAATAACAAAGTGAACAAGATAATCACGACGATTCATCTATTGTACTCCTAAAGTACACTTCCTAACAGTATTAATTATGAACAATTTATGGTTGTTTCAGGCATTTAATTTATTCGCATAAAATTGTCTGCTTCCAAGAAGGTCTGTTCGGATTTGCGTATTGTTTTACATATATTTGGTAAGACTCGTGAGAGAGTAAAAAGTATATGAGATAAATACAAAGCTTAAAAATTGCCTAGAATCGTAACAGTGAAAAGTTTGGTTTTAATTGAATGTTTCATTTCGTACGAGTATCAATAAAAAAATATATTGCATTTAAATATCTAAGCGATGTGGGCTCATGTGGGTAACTGAACTGACAAGATAAACCACTAGAAATAAGTACTAGGAAGTAATTTCAAAATATGGTCAAATATTTGACCATATTTTGAAATTACTTTTCTATTATGTATAAAAATTCTACAATTTTAATACATAATAGAAAAACGTTTTTTTACAATTTCCAAATACTGTATGTTTAGTCGTCAGTTTTGATAATAGAATTCAAGGCGTTTTACTTTCAACTTGATTTACTCTTTGTCTAGTACAGCGGAATTTGGTTAGCACATAGCGTTGATAACGTTAGTTATATGTGTAATCCCTTTGACATCAATAACGTTTGTCGTCATAATTTGATCTGATCTGCCTATAATGAACCAGATTTTATACTAACTATCATACAACCAATGAATTTACACTACAAGTACAAATGGAAGCCTTAAAACTGAATTCTTTACTTTTATTAAGTCACATTATCAGAAACCAATGCGAATATAGTTTCAAGCATATTAAGATTATTTAAATAAGAAAATTGTATGTTAATTAATGTGTAACAGTTATATAGATTTTTCAAACCTGTCTAAACTCATTAATAAATGACTGTGTCCAATCGAGGATAACTAATAAATTAATAAATATTAAAATGAAAAAAAGCTATACCTACACAAAAAATAGTTTACACTGTATTTAGCCAATTTGTATAAACATAATTAACAGAATTAATTGCTTTAACTTTTGCCCATTATGACACAATTTGCATCAAACTGTTGTCGTTCCCATTATCACAAATTGTTTCAAAATACGACCTTTCTGATGCAAATACATAAAGACAGTTAAAATGAGGATAAGGGTGCAAACTCTTGAATGTAAACATAAAGTTTGAGAATCAAAGGGAGCCCCTGAGATGGTCTCCTGCCAAGGAAACTCTAATTAATTGAAATGTTTATGATATCAGGAGTGTATCGTAGACCCCAATTTGGGAAATTTACGAGACGTTACAATAATATCTTCCAGCCATAATACCTTTTACTGTGGATCTCATTACAATTAATGGAATACACAATGCGTTGAAGAATTTCTGAAAGACTGCCTCCGTGGTCCAGTGGTCAAGGCGTTCGCCTTGTGACCCGGAGGTCATGGGTTCGATTCCCACCGGGAAGCATACTTTGTTAAAAGTTGTTTCCAGTCTGGATAGGATATTGCAGGCTTGAATCACCTGATTATCCGAAAAGAAAGATGATTCCGTGTTTCGGAAGGCACGTAAAACTGTGGGTCCCGAACGCCACCTAGTGTTTGATCATCAAACTATTCAAGGATTGGTTCCTGGTTTGCCCTTTGGGTTGCGGAGGTCAGACGGCAGTCGCTCTGTGTAAAAACCAGTAACCTCGTCAAATCTCCTTGGTTAGGTAGCGGACCCCGGGCTCTGAAGCGTTACTGCTGAGGATGCAACCGGGAATACGCTCGGATGATGATGATGACAATGCGTTGAAGAATTATTTGACGTAGATATTTCCGTAAGAAATTCATTTGTTTAGACAAATTAAGGTAAAAGCTCCTATATAGCGCTAGTTAAAGTCGACCCAATTAAGGTGCTATTTTTATGTCGAGTTTATTTCTCATTTTCGTAAATTTAGGTTCACTAAAACGAAATTTACTCATATATAGTCTTTTACTTCAATACAAACCGGACGTTTACGTATGACACAAACGCAAGTTACAAAAATTTATCAATAAGTATCAAAGCGGCGATCCGACAGTAGGGTGGAGCGTTTTTCATTTTTTTGTAATCGCGGATAGCGGAAAAGTTGCATCATGGTATCAGGTTTTAAACTTATTATGGGGATAATTAAATTAAATTAGTAGAAGTACTGCCCCAAGAACATTGAATTTTTCAAAACAAACGAAAAAACTAGGTCAATAGAAAAATAAAATATATATTCCACGAAATATGTTTTATTTAAAGTAGTATGGTTTACTATTAAACAACATGTTAGGAAACTAAAATGAACAAAAAATAATAATTAGGTTTCCTAAATGGAAGTGACAAAAATTATTCAATTTTTTATCTTTTTTTTGTATTGAACGAGGGCATACTACGACACGACTCCAACTTATTCCTGATCAATCCTTCTTTTCTTAACGGTCCACAGACTGCTGAACAAGATTCTGAAACTAATTCTATGCATCTTTCAGTTGCTTGACGCGCATCTTTGACATCAAAATTTACGGATTGAAAACACTTAAACCAAATTTGTGCTACTCTCACAGACACTGCACTAGGTCCATAAACATCGCAAATTTTTTTCGCGGCTTGCTTTGCATTTTTACCTTTTTGGTAGTAAAATTTTTAAATGTATCTAATTTCTTCATTAGATTCACTCATCTTGACGGTAAGAAAAACAAATGAAAATCACGCATTTTCCTAATTTGAATTTGGAATTATCTTCTTTAAAATTAAAACTTTTAAATGATACCAAAACCAGCCAGGTACAAATAGTATAGCCAAAGTGGTTTTATTACAAGTTCATACATACTATATGCGAAAAGATTTTTTCCCAACCTAATATTATAACAATGACAAGTGACTTGACTTTGTGGCATTTTATACTTGAACTAAATTTGAGTTGAATTTAAACGTGATTTTAGAAATAACTGCGCTACATGATTTACAGAAAATTATGACGTCACGACGTGCTACTTTATACAAATCCCATAGGATTTTTTTTATTGACTTATTGAAAAAATAATTGTCTTGGTGGAATTTAGCGGAATTTAAGTTTTTTTAATGAATAAAGATCGCATGTGTAGAAATAAGACATAGCTATTTATTCGACGACTGTTTTACCGTTTATTCGAATAAAAATTAAAGGAAACCAAGGTTTGCTTCTTGTAAAGATCTACCTAACTACATATTTCAAAACAATTTCGAAGATATTACGTCGCTATTGATTTTTAATTTGCGCGGTTAAATCTAGATTGCGCAATCTGATTATTAATGGCACAAGGGCCGGGGTCGGTGCGGCAGTACATTAAGCACACCTAAAGTAACGTCAAGGGATAATGGCCCTTATTTAAGAAAAACCGACACGTACGCTCGGGAAAAGCTGTGTGAAGGAAAACGCCAAAATATTATAACAGTCCGTATAGTTTCAAAATATTTTAGGGATATTCATATTAATCGGTTGATACCTTAATCTGCGTTACCTAAGGTGTTTCGGGTTTGTTTTAATTATGGGTACACCCACTTGCAGATTAGTTAGTTTGATAATTTGCATACGTTCGCTGTACCCTTTCATAGGCAAATCATTTGCAACTATAGCTTACTGCTTACCGAAACAGATTTCCAAAAGTCAGGAATTTGGACTCTAATTTCATATGCATTGCCTGAAATGTAATAATAACAATGTGATTGATTTTTAAATTAGTAGCAATCAGAGTGTTTATAAAACGAAATAAAAAGACTTACACCAGTAAATCTCCCTAAATCAGAGGTCTAATACCTACTATAAAACTAAATACAGGACGTCAGATTTTTTTATAAATATAGCAATATTAAAAAAAATCACTGCTTGAACTGCACTGTTTATTATTATTTGTTTGTTTATTATATATTATGTTCACGACATAAAAAAGCCTACACTTCTGAACTTGGTAGCATACTCGGACTACTCTATGACTATAAATTTTGGAGGGCAGGTTTATATGGACCTAAGGTCCGTAATAGGGAAACAGATTCGCATATAGTATGTATGAACTTGTAATAAAACCACTTTGGCTATACTATTTGTACCTGGCTGGTTTTGGTATCATTTAAAAGTTTTAATTTTAAAGAAGATAATTCCAAATTCAAATTAGGAAAATGCGTGATTTTCATTTGTTTTTCTTACCGTCAAGATGAGTGAATCTAATGAAGAAATTAGATACATTTAAAAATTTTACTACCAAAAAGGTAAAAATGCAAAGCAAGCCGCGAAAAAAATTTGCGATGTTTATGGACCTAGTGCAGTGTCTGTGAGAGTAGCACAAATTTGGTTTAAGTGTTTTCAATCCGTAAATTTTGATGTCAAAGATGCGCGTCGCTCTGGTCGCCCTGTTACGGATAAAATGGATGCTAATTTTGAAAAAGTGGAGCAAGATCGGTATATCAGTAGTTACGACGTAGCTGAAGAACTGGGAATTGACCACAAAACAGTTTTGACGCATTTGAAAAAAAATGGGTACACAAAAAGCTCGATATTTGGGTACCTCACGAGCTCTCTGAAAGAAACCTAATGAACCGTGTACTCATTGATTCTTTATTACGACGTAATGAGACCGAACCATTTTTGAAGAAATTGATAACTGGTCATGAAAAGTGGATCACGTACGACAAGAACGTGCGAAAAAGGTCATGGTCAAAGGCCGGTCAGGCCACAGACTGTGGCGAAACCCGGGTTAACTCGCAACAAGGTGATGCTGTGTGTGTGGTGGGATTGGAAGGGCATTATTCATTATGAGCTGTTACCACCAGGCAGGACCATCGATTCAGAACTCTACTGCGAACAACTGATAAGATTAAAGCAAGAAGTTGAGAGAAAGCGGCCGGAATTAATCAACAGAAGGGGTGTGGTTTTTCATCATGATAACGCTAGACCTCACACATCTTTAACCACTCAATAAAATTAAGAGAGTTTGGCTGGGAGGTGTTAATGCATCCGCCGTATAGTCCTGACCTGGCACCTTCAGATTTGTACCTGTTTCGGTCTCTTCAGAATTCTTTAGGCAGTGTTAGGTTAACATCACGAGAGGACTGCCAAAACTACTTGACGCAGTTTTTTGATCAGAAGCCCCAACATTTCTGTAGCAATGGGATCATGTCCCTACCTATAAGATGGCAAAAAGTTATCGAAAAAATGGTACCTACATACTTTAGTTAAATGTAAATAAATTATATTAAAAAATGTTTTGATATATAAATGCAAAGACCTTTTCCCCCAACCTATTTTGATCAGATCAATGACAAGTGACTTATTTTATGACATTTTATTCTCATAGCATAACAAAATAACTTATTTTATTACTCTCTGTACAATTTCATATTTTCATGTAAGTAGATTTATAAAAGTGTTACCAAAACGTAACTAGTTTGTGACTTATGGCATGCTGTGTTTATGAAGTGTTTTAAAAATAATACTAATACTAACAGAAAAAAAATCAATACGTTTAGGAAACACAATACCTATTTATAAATGTTGAACTTATCAATACATGTAATAAAATTGTAACCAATCGCTATCTCTACATCGTATGTATTTACACTATTACCTCAAAGTCTTAAAAAAATATTTTGGTAGCTCCCTTACCTACACGTAAAGCGAAAATTAATATATTTTTTCTCTATGGAGATTAGGGCCGCAAGACACAAATACTACGCTTAGCGTGAATGTGGACGTTAAGATGAAAAGGGGAATCAAAATAGTGATGGGTTGCTAGCCGCATCACCTAGTCATTAACATAATTCATATCTCGCCCATTCTTTCGACCGACTTTTACAGTCTGCGTGGGAAGAGAAGCAGCTGGTACATTCTAAGTTTATCCCTTCTCTCACACCAGCATGAAAGATATATAAAACTAAGTACTTTAACCAAATAATAAAATTAATTAATTTTAACTTAAAATCGACATTCGCGACTACGAAATTCTTCACTGCGCGTGGCCCGCCATGCACTTGGCCGGTTTTATTAAGAATACCAAAATGACGGTACTCATAAACTAAAGTCCACGCTGACGAAACTGCGGGCAACAGCTAGTAATAAAATGTAATCAAATTTCAAAGAGAATCAAATTAAATATTTTCTATGATATTTGACCAAGCGAGTGAAGCGTCTCAGTTTGGAGATTGGATAAAATGCTTTTGTCCGGCTTTCTGTCAGTTTGTGTGTGCGGCTGTTCTCGCCTATAGGCCGCATTTTTGACCCGATTCTTGTGAAGTTTTGTGAGAAGGTTTGAAAATTAAAGAGTTTTTTTGTCGATTCAGTTTTACGAAATTTTTCTAAATATGGGATTGAAAACTTTAAAAATATCTTTATTTAAAAAAATGACATTTTGGAAAAATTTCGAATGTTTTTTCAAAATATCATAAATTACTTTTATTGCCCTAGTTAAGACGATTTGCAATGGCTGTGTGGTAACACTTCGTTCCAACCAAGTTTTCCACCACACATGCATTTTTTTTTATCCCATAAACTTCAATTTGTTTAGACTTACAAAATTTTTATATTTTTTTTTATTGATAAAACTTCGTTCCAACCAAGTTTTCCACGACACTCATGCTGCACGCATTGTCTTTATCCGATAAACTTCAACGGGTCGGGTGACTCGCGTGGTCTATAATACAACTTACAGAGCCACTATACTGCTATTAGTATTTTCCGACCTCACTACGCGAATATAACCGTGTTAAATTATTAAGTACTAGCTTTAACCCGCGACTTCGTCCGCGTGGAAGTCGAAAATATGTCTAAGAGGATTTTAATTGGAAAATGTTGATATTTGTTGACAATTTTTTTTTTATTTTTATTTTTTAAATATTTTTATTTTTTAATAAAAAGTACCCTATGTTACTTCTAGTACCTCCCAGAATATGTGTACAAAATTTCATGATTATTCGTCAAGTAGTTTTTGTGTGAAAGCGTAACAAACATCCACGCTTTCACATTTATAATATTAAAATTAAAATAGTAAGGATTTTTTTTTAATAATTTTTTTATGATTTTCCTAAAATTTAGTAATATTATAAACTCAAGAACGTTTCAAACGTGACAATAAAATGTTCTCGATGCAAATGTAAGAGGTAAAATTAATTTTTATATCAGAAAAAGTACAAGCACAGGGAAGAGCAAACAGCACTTAACGCGCTTTCTTTTCGCTTTGAAAAACGATACACATAAATTAAATTTACACACCTAGAGATAATGCAGTTATCATTTTTGGGAGATAAATAAAATTTAATGAAGAAAACTTCTGTTGATGTCATATACTTTTCCATTACGTATTGTAAATAGTGTCTTACAGAAAATGTATTTTCAGCCGAAAATGAAAACGCAAGTTACGCAAGAGAAGCTTCGGCTTTAGTCTTGTTTTCAGCCGGGAACGGAAACAAAATCAAAAATTATTTACATATTATAAAATATTAATATATCCGCTGTTCACTGAAATATAGTTTGTTTTTTTACGCCTAGGTAAAAAGCCATAGAGACTGTCGCATCCTTTATCTTCTTTTCAACGTGCTAAACCATCCTTCTTTCCCCTCCTATCTGCGAGAGCGTTTCTCCTTTTTATATCCTCCAAATTTTCCTTGCAGATCCCACCTAAGAACTATCCACTCCTTACAACACCACTACCTTTTCCTCCTCCTTCTCGGTACATGCAGTCAGACTATGGAACTCATCACCACCTGCTATACGTTAATCTTAAACGATTTCTGACTGAATTAAAAGACGAGTAAAAGATCATTTTTTATTTTTCATCTTAATTGCTATTTTTATTGTTAATATTAAGTATACTTATGTTGTATTTCCTTCTAAATTGACATATATATTTAAGTATATCTTTGTTATTTGTAATTACTGTAGTTTTATGTAATTTTGGTTTTCTTCTACTTTTATCCTATGTATGAACACGCCTGTACGCCTCTCTTACATGAGCGTCTCCTCTCACTGGTCTACTGGAAGAGATGTCTTTTGAAATAAGTAGTGTCTTTGTACAACTTTTATTTGATGTATTCTCTGTATAAATTTTCCGTGTAAATATTTTTTTTTTACAATTAAAATTATATTAAGTATTAAACTAAATTCCATGCATAATATCTTAATGTAAACAATCAAATTTTGTACTACATTTATTTATATTCAATTCAATTCTTTAAAAAAAATTACATAAGAATATCCGCAACATGCTTCGTCAAAAGTTTACAGAAATAAATCCACAACATGCTTCGTCAAATAAGTAGGTGTAGGTATTACAAAGTAGTCAAGCAAACCCCAGCGGTTCGTACCCGGCCCTAAGGTCCCCATAATGCTCGCGGCGTTACCCCTTTGAATGGCTATAGAAAGCCTTTGGGCCAAATACGATGCCGAGCGATTATCGTTTAACTTTTCTGTAACACGATTGCCCAATTCTTTTATAAAGTCCCTTGTCTCCGATCCCTAAGCGCCCGTGGTCTCAAATGCTACCGGGACGAATAAATACGCAGCTTTTAAACACACATATTTACTACGTTTTAGCTTAAATAAATGTTAGTTAAAAAAATTGGTTAATAAAAGAAATAACTAAAACCAACTGAAAAATGAAACACGATATACATGAAAAATGTTAAAAGCTGAGTCGAAGCTTTGGCTGGTTTTTGGCAGAAAACGAAAATATGGCCGAATCGTGATTTCTTGGCTGAAAGAGGCAGAAAACGAAAACGAATATTTGGTCAATCCCTATTTAAACTCTTGTTGAAATGCCAGGTTGTTTCAGACGATTTCACTTAAAGTATTGAATGTTTTTTTTTTTTCAAATTACGACATAGTATAAAGTATTTTGTAAGTAACAAATTTCGACTAATATTTAAATTAAATTAAACATATTTTTTATATTGCATAAAAATTCTTTAAGATAGCTTTTAAATAACAAGAGGTACTCCAAAGCTACAAAAGCTACAAAACGCTTCAAGAAATTGCTAAAACTGTGTTATAACATGCTTTTACACAATTTATCACACATGTAATTGCAGTATATATGAGGTACTCTTAAGGGCAAGTTCAGACTACGCGCGCATGCCAAGCCCACGCCTTACGCACGACAAGCGCGTTTGGAATTTGTTGCTATACACGTAATTTGAGTTCTATGACACATCCATACAACTCAAATAGCATTTACCGAAGTCCAGTCGGGGCGAGCGAAGCAAAGCGGAGGCAAAGTGGAGGCAAGGCGAGCGTGTGGTGTACGCGCAGAGTGGGCGTGTTGACGTGTTTCATCCGAACACGCCCATATCGTTAATCAATCGGTGTGCATTGTATTCAGAAAGCGATCAAAATGGATTGTATCCGGCCAACTATTAAATATTTTATGGAAAAACATCAAATTAAAAGCGCCTCTTATTTTACTCGGCAAAATTAATTTTCGTTATTTTCTTGTCTCTCTCGATTTCCGATGCAAATGAGAAATTACAAAGCGCTATAAAATATTGGGAGGCTAATTCTAATGAAACAATCTTGCCATACAAATGTGTTATAATAAAAAAAATCTATTTATAAACGAATTCAAAATATATTACAAATATACAACTTTTTTAACTTAGTTCCAAAAATAAGCATTCATTAATGAGAGAGTTATACATTTTATAATACTCATTATTAATTATAAATACTCATTTAGTCAAATACGTTTTTCATAATAAAAAAGAATTAATAACATGTATTTACCTTTGTTTGTTTGCTAATTCTTTTTGTCCCTACCTTATTTATCAAAGCCATTCCGAAATTTAAAAAAAAATTAAGCTTAATAACTTCTTTAATAACAAATTAACGATTAATATTCCGAATACCTAAAAATAATATCTAAACTGAAATTCAGAACCTAATGGCTTTATAAAGTGATTACCCAACTCATTCTATACCGTGCATGTAAGTCTAGAAACTTTTCATTCTCATTATAATAATTTGAAGAACGTGGAAAATATGCTAACTTGACTTTAACTTCATATTCGATTAAGCTTATATGACGCTTGTTTTTGAAGTATTACATTCTTATACGATCTGTAGTCAGCCAATTTTGTGAATTATGATTTTATATTAATAAATGTTTTTATTCAGGTTCGTTGTTTATCCTGAGAAACAATTGAAACTATATTTTCGGAATTAAATACTTTTAAGAGCACAAATCAAATCAAATTGTTTTATTTTCGGCAACAAAGCCCATAGAATAAATACCTTACACACTAGCAGAAATATAATAATACCATATAATTATATTTCTGCTAAACTAACCTAAAATATATATAATCTTCTTATATTTTAAACGAGCAATTCTTGTATAAATATATATAATTATATATAAAGAGGATCTCGGAAACGGCTCCAACGATTTTGATAAAACTCGGTACTTAGGGAGAAACGATGCAAAAAAATTGATTTTCATCAAAAAAGTAACCGAGAAAAGCTCGGTCGTCGCACAGCTACTATTATAAAAAATAACTATTTATTGTGTGTGACGCTTTGCACTGTGTACTGGTATCAGATAACCGTTCGCGATATATCCGAAACATGACACCTTTCAAACTTTCCTTGGTGAAGGTCGCCAGCTGAGCAGTTGAAGCTCGTACCATGTATGAATAAAATTCACGCTGTGACGCGATTCCAACTTAACCACCCTTAGAGTGAAATGAGTCTTCACTCTTATGTATTCCACCAACTCTTCGATTTAATGTAGGCAAGACATAGAGCTAAGTTGTAGGCACGGTAGCACGCAGGAGCATATTTGCTGAGCGCAGTACCGCACTTGTTTCGACTTGGACTTACTAATAAAGACATACGTTTCTGTTAAACCGATGGTTATTAAGTATTATTAAAAAATTAGTAAGTTTTCGGATTTATTAAGGTTCTTTATTGAACAATCATCATAGTTCGGTGTCGACGAAAAAAGGCAAGGTAATAATTCGGTATCGGTAAATCTCCTCTCTATTCTATTCATTATTGGTAAATAGTGGGTCTTGTTACCAGAGGTTTTATTTTTCGTTAGCTTTACATATTTTGAAAATATGCATTCTTACAAAAACTTAAAATTGTTACCACAACACGTAAAAGTTTGTATAAATGTTTAGATTTTTCCATTTTCCATCAATATAGTTAACATATAGGCGTTCGCGCATATATGAGTACCTAAATCTAATTTATACATATTTATCTATATCACAGCTATAGCTCACTTGCCTTCCTGAGATAGATACCACGTCTGCATGCCTTGATGTTGTGGCAAATTGCTTTTAGGGTGGGTGATGTGCCAGTAAATGTGTTATCCTGACGGAGTAACGCAGGTACTCTAACATTAATGCGCTCTATTAAAAATCGATGTGTCTGTGCCTAAAACGTCTCGTAAATTCAACCGGTGCTATAAATGTATCACAAAACTTACTATCTTTAACTTCTGAAGAATTTCGAGTATTCGAGAGAATAACCCACCTTTCTTACCGATTTGCTATTACTAACATTGGTTAGACACAGATCCAATTTCACGTCTTTATCCCTGATGGGGTAGACAGGGCCCAGGGCCATAAGACCCAAAAAAAAAGATGGAAAAAGGAATCAAAATATTGATAGGTTGCTAGCCGCATCGCCTATTAACATGATTCAAATCACACCCATGCCCACGTTCGGCTTTTACTATCTGCGCGGGAAGAGAAGTAGCTGGTATATTCTTAGATTTTCTTTTCATTTAGACCATTGAGGAAGATTTATTATTACATTAGTTCATTTTTTTAAATATGGAAGGTAAGATAAATAAAGGTAGGCCTTTTAGGTATTATACTACTCCTATGTGTTGTTGACTTTTAATATTGGATACTTTAGAACCTCGAATTTAAGTTTCATTGGATGGAATGTAGCTACTAAGTAACTAATTTACTGCCAAACATTTTGATATCTTTATTATGACATAACCAACATTGTATTGACATATTGGTGCTGACTTAATTCCCAAGTTTGTAACTAAACAAACCGGAAACGTATTAAAGGTGTCCGTATTTTAGTACTGGATGAAACATTAAAGTTAGAAACATGAGATACACTGACATTGTCAGTTAATAGCTTAGTGTAATAGCTCGTAAAATTGAATAAGTAGTACTGATGATAACTGTATATTTGTTAATTTAATTTAATCGTAATCTTCAGTAGATTTTTTTTTAAATAGGGAAAAATAACACAGATGAGCTAGCCCCAAAGTAAGTTCGAGACTTGTGTTATGGGATACTAAATCAACGAGACTATAATTTATAACAAATACATATATAGATAAACATCCAAGACCCAGGACAATTTGAAAAAGGCCATTTTCGAACTTGCCCTGACCGGGGATCGAACCTGGAATCTCTGGGTGGCAGACTAGCATGGTGACCACTACGCCACGGAGGTCGTCATAGCTTTAGCTCGCAACGATCCAACCACAAAACTAGGGACTTGTATACTTTTGGACCCAGCATCTCCTCCTAATTTTAGGGTGTTTCTTGTTACATCCTTTTAATAGTGCTACGTAGAGGCCTAGCGTGCGTATTCTGCCTGTTTCTTTGTAAACAATGATATACATTATACGAGTACATATCAATGGAAGGCCTGTATCTCTCCCCGTTTAGGTAACGAAAATATATCTACATTATTACTATGCGCGCGGCGACCACTCCGGGGATAATTCAGTTACATGAATCGTTTGTCCAAAGTAATAAGAATGAAATTGGCTTGCAATGGATTTCTAGGTATTTAAACGAAGGGGTGAGGAGATCTGACACGAGCTCAATTAAACCATAGCGCTAACTACATTAAGTACATATTTCTTTGAGTTACTTTTCTGAGTAAGACTTGTGTACGTGAGTACTAGTACTTATTCTGTGTCAATAGTCACCCGAGAAGAAAAATCCAAAACACTGTAAATAAATAAATATATAGGGACAAATAATACTGATTGAGCTAGCCCCAAAGTAAGTTCGAGACTTGTGTTTTGGGATACTAACTAAACGATACTATATTTTATAACAAATAAACATAACAATAATAGATAAACATCCAAGACCCAGGACAATTTGAAAAAGGCCATTTTCCAACTTGCTCTGACTGAGGATCGAACTTGGGTGGCGGAAATCTATTAAGAGTAGTATAATTTTTTAGTAGCCTGGCTGACGTCAGTCCTTGGGAATGCGCTTGTGCTGTCGCCCGACATACTCAGTGCAGCAACCATGCTCCCATCCAGTTTTTCCTTTTTCTTTCTTCTTTTTAGAGTTTTGTATCCATAGGTTAAGAAAGGGACCCTGTTACCAAGACTCCGCTGTCCGTCTGTTTGTTTGTCACCAGGCTATCATGAATCGGGATAGCTAGACAGTTGAAATTTTCACAGATGATGTATTTTTGTTGAAGCTATAACAACAAATATTAAAAACAGAATTAAATAAATATGTAAGTACCATCCCACAAACGTGTTTTTTTTATAAATAATGGTACGGAACCCTTCGTGCGCTAGTCCGACTAGCACTTGGCCGGTTATTAAAAGGCTTTTATCTTAACAGACATGCCAGTCTTATCGTCCCTTGACCAAGGAGTTTACGCTATTCGGCATTGAAATAATAGCATTTACATTTTTTATAATATGAATATTTTATCTATAAAGTACTCGTAGCAGAGCAAACATTGTAGTTGGCCCATTATCGTGTTTTGCCTGGAACGTGACGCGCTCGGCTGCGTCCGGAGATGTGACTCCGGGAAATGAGGAAACTTCACATTTCGACATGAAATACTTGGGAACTTTGCACTTTGTGCACGTACCTAGCGATATTTTTAGTTCCACGAATTTTCTTGAGGTTTGTTATGACTTTTACCTTTCTATTTTCTTTTTTGTCGTTATTCTACGTAGTTAGTTGATTGCATATTGCACAAATCGTCGTCGGTCAACTTTTGAAGGTCACTCATTAACCCCTTGCGTAGCCTTTTAGCGGATATGACATCCAGTGGCAAAAATAAAATGAAATTTGACACCTGCTCTTTAAAATTAATTTTCATCTCAACTTCTCGAAAAACGATGTTTTTGGAAACATTTGGAGCTAAAGTTACTGGTTATTCTCTCGCGACTAAAAAGTGAAAAAGAAGATCTCTAGGGATTAAAACCTATTTGAAAACTGAACACTAGTGTAATATCTATGTAGAATCAAAAATAATGTTGGTAAAAAAAAGAAGAATTTTGTTTTAAAATAAAAAATAATTGGCACAGACGTGGCGATTTTTTAAATTTGGAATATATATCGTCCTCAACATGGATGAAGGTAGTAAAATATTTAAATGTTCTTCGCTTCAGAAAAAAATATAAGTATAATTAAAAAAGCGCAACTTTTCTCTTTGATTCAAGTAATTACAAAAGTTTTAGGTAATTTGTATTGAAATGTAATTATTTGTAAAAATGTGAATACTTTTCGTGAGTTTAAGCCAATAGTGAATAGTTATCAACATATAAAAATAAAAAGATATGAAGGACCACGCAAACAAAGTTAGGAGTGAACATTTTAGCTTAAGTTGGTGGTCTTCGTAAAAATATTTCTTAGTATTTATTGTATGAAAACGACACCAAACAATGGTTAGTATTATTTGGCAATTGAAGTCTGATTAGGTATTGTAGGTGTTCTACTGTTCTTTATATTCTGTTTTATACAAAAATGATGGATTCTTATAGATGGAGATGAAAAGTAGAGTGTGCTACTCGGGTAAGGTAATATTTTTATTTTGGGTGATATACATTAATCCCTCACTACAATCAGGAAGAATCCTTCGTTTCGCTCTGGATTCAAAGTAGCACCCTCGCCTTCATAATATTACCTTATCTCCTTGTAGCACAAGTAGGGATTGCAATCCGAATACTTCGAAATTCGAATAAAACTGAAAAATCCGGATTTCCATAACTTAAAAAAAATCCGGATTTTAGTTTCAATATCCGGTTTTTTCGAACTCTTTCGATTTTTTTCGTTTTTATATATTTCTTATCATCACAATTGAGCACCGTCTTTGTTATTGTTTTTGACAAAGGATTTTTAACTCGGCTCATTTATTTGTGCTTCAAATTTCATTGTTTATTGAGCGGACACTTAGAATCACACAAACAAACCGCACGATTAGAAATCCCATTGTTTTTACGCGCCCCGCATACAGCCCCCCACCCCTCAATCTGAATGACTTTTGTTTAGTCAGACAGTAAGCTTTATAAACAGTGGTTCGCTAACGGGTTAGTTGTGTGTTTCATGTGTTATTTTGGATCTGATTTCTTATACCAACGTGTAAGTACTGGAAATATAAACAATATATTCACTAATTCCTGAACACTAGATGCTTTAGCATTCGTTACTATTTATCTTTATTATGTCTAGTCTACTATCCGCTAAATTATCAATTATTTTTAATAATATATATGATATTTAAACATACCACACCATTGGTCAATAAAATAGGTAAAAAAACAATCTGTTTATCTGCAGTTCATTTTGTGAAGCAATAATTTATCTTATTTAAATAGAGTTTCTAAGCCATAGTGATTTATTTTTTCTGGTAAGGTTATATTTTTAATTATAATAGTTATTTCAACACTAAAAGCAATATTTTATCTTTAATCCATAGAGCCATCAGATGAAAAATGGAGTTCACAAATTATACAAAAAAATCAAGCGACAAGTCCAGTGTATGGCATCACTTTTTGAGAAGCTCTAATGGACAACAAGCGAAATGCAAACGCTGTAATACTATTTTAAAGATAAGTGGCAGCACTTCAACACTACACAACCACTTAATAAGAAAACATTCCATAAATATAAAAAAAGATAAAGATGTCACCATCAGCGTTCAACCAGAAGAGACACCAGTAGCAACATGCAGCAGAAACGAAGTTCCGCCATCAAAAAAACAAAAATTAACTGACTTTTTTGTAAGCGAGGACTCTTTGCCGAGTATAATAACAAGAATGGCGGTTCTTGATGGAATACCACTGAAGGTATTCTGCACCTCAAATGATCTTAGAAAAATGTTACAAAAAAGTTGCAAAGAAGACATTCCAAAATCACCCAACTCGATTAGAAAAATAGTATTGGACGTGTACAACAAAGAAAAATCAATGCTATCTTCCGAGATAAAATTCCTGAAGTCTAAAGGCATCAAGTTTTCAACGACGTTTGATGAGTGGACGTCAGTTAAATCTCATCGATATTTAAATTTAAATATTCACTATCAAGATGACTCTGGTGTGAATAATTCAGAATGTTTGGGTTTAGTAAGGATTTTAGGGTCCATGGGCGCTGAAGCCTGCATTGCTCTTGTAGAAAGAAGATTAAACTCATTCGAACTTTGTTTATACAAAGATATAATTGGACTGACTACTGATGGCGCCGCTGTTATGATGAAAGTTGGACGTATTATGCCTGTTCCGCATCACCAACTATGCTTGGCACATGGTATACAGCTGGCTGTACTCGATGTTCTTTATAAAAAAGCTCCACAAGTAACATCACAAGTTGAAGAGAAGGACAGCAGTGACTCAGACTCAGATACTGAAGAAGATATCATTGAGGGATTTTCGATTGAATTCACTAGACCACGTGGACAGTTAAACGACGATTACCAAAAAATTATAAAGAAAGTCCGGACATTGGTGAAGACATTCAAAAATTCGCCGACTAAGAATGACATGCTTCAAAAATATGTGCAAGCTGAATTTGGCAAAGAGTTAGGTCTTCTTTTGGACTGCAAAACGCGATGGAATAGTCTAGCTACAATGTTAGAACGTTTCTTAAAACTAAATTCATGTGTACAGAAAGCATTAATCGATATTAAGTCAAATATATCATTCTCAGATATTGAAATTATGTGTCTACAAAATCTACAAACTTGTTTAGACATGATAAAGACTACGGTAGAAGTACTTTGCCGCAGAGATGCCACAATTTTAACAGCCGATACAGCTCTGAAATTTTTAGTGACATCATTAGAAAATGAGAATACGTCAACTGGTTCCAACCTGGCAAATTCTTTAAAAAGAAGAATTAAAGAGAGACGGCTGCACGCGGTTGTCGGTGCTTTACAGTATTTACGGAACCCAAACCATTTTTTAACGGGAGAGACCGAGGAAAACGAAGGTACGTTTATAAAGCCAAGTTATGAAGATGTAAAGCACGTAATATGCCAAGCTGCAGCAATGGATAATACTGCGACGTCACCACCAAACACCTTGGACTCCAGTTTGGAAACAGTGTCCGAATCTGACCTCAGCCAGCCGTCACTCAGCTTTAAAGAACAACTTGATCGCCAACTTTCGATTGTAAAAATGAACAGCGCCGATACTCTACAGCAGAAGCCGTCGAGTTCAAGCAGCAGGGTTGATTTACCTTCATTAATACATGTGGAAATGGCACTTTTTGAAAACGGTGGGATCTGCGGAGAAATTTTAAAAAAAGTTTTAAAGAGGTTACTAGCTATTCCGCCGACCAGCGTGGAATCAGAAAGAGCCTTTTCCACGGCTGGAATATTTTGCAATAAATTAAGATCACGTCTGAATGACGAAACACTCAATGCTTTTATGTTTTTAAGATACCGTTTAATGAAAAAAATAAAAATCTAAATTGTTATTTAAGTGCTATTTATATTCAAAATATAAATCAAGCTATTATTTAGTAAGAAACAGGTTGATACAATTGTTATTCATCCTTAGGCAGAATGCTATTTATTTAGTCGTGTTGATTGTTTAATTTTTTTTTTTAACATTTTGTTAATTTTTTTGTTATATTTTTAAGTACAAGAAATACTAGATTTATCTAAAACATGTTAATTCAGAAATTTAAAAATTTGATTTGACTTATTATTTTGCTAATATTTCATTACACTTAATTGAAAAGTGACTTTTGTTTAAATTTTATGTAATTAACAATGTAAGGAAAAACAGAACTTTAAACTTGGACTACACAGATCTTATTTAATACTGCCATATTTTAAATACTTACATTAGTATAATAGTTATTTAAAAATCTTCTAATTTGACTGATTATTCATGTGATAATTGATAATAAGTATAACTAGATAAGAAAGTTACTTTGTTATGCGTTTGATTAAATTTTATCGTAAATGTAAGTGAATTGTGAATCCTAAGTAAAATCAGACTGCTTTGTTCCTTTGTAGATTAAGTTTAAATTTTATATGTGAAAGACTGATTTTATATGTGAAAATTATTATAAGTACTTTGAATGTTGATTAAACTTTTATTACAAAGATTTGATTTTATTCGACGAAATTAGCAACTTAATAAAACCATAAAAAACAACGATACAAAATAAAATTTAAAACTTCAGAAAATACGGATTATCCGGATTTTCGTCTGCACAAGCTACTATTATCCATGTTTGGTTTTATAACTAGTGAGTATTGTATCACTTTGTGATCGTAAGGAAACATACTAAATATTCAATTGTAAAATATGGGAATTCTACTCGTTTCTTTCATGAAATTTTAAGTTGAATGTTCCCCTTTGCTAGAACACCAGCAATCTTTTTGGAGCAAGTTCAGTCTATGATACTGAACTGCTTTTCATAATCACTGTACGAGCTAACTCGAACATAAACATAATTTTGATAATATCCACGAGCCGATGCGCTCACGTTTTGCAAGCGCGGCTCTTTTCACTGTACTTGCTATTTACCTATTCAATAAAATTCAGTGTGCATCGAACAGTTGTTTCACTCACTATATCATATCAAATTAATTATCATTTCTAAAAAGTGTATAAAACCCATACATTTTTATTTTTTTTGGTCCTTCGATTTCATGGACTTTCGGCCTTGTGACCATTCGCGTCGGTTGGTCAAAAATTTTTGGGACCACGTGCGAACTAGTATCAAGTGACAGTCACATTGTGCGATCTAGAATAGTGCGTAAAGTGAACAGTGAACATTTTTATCATTTTTAAAACTTTTCTTATCATTATCATTTGGAAGAGCTGTGTGGCTCTGTGCCCGTGTATCATAACCCTTGTGGCCCGGCAGGCTCGCAAGGAAGCGAGGGTTGGAGAAAAACGTCACAGACGGTGAGCCGCCCGACGGGAGTTATCAAGTAAGACTGTTCCTTTATAGTTTCATTTGTCTTAATATTTTATCATGGAAACTATCCTAGCTCGTCAAAGCGCCATTTTAGAGTCTATAAAAACAATTAAAATCAACTTCTCCAAAGATTCAGCCAGCGGAAAAACGCCAGAGTATTTAGAAAATAAGTTAACAGCACTAGATAGCCTCTGGGTAGAATTTGAGAGAAATGACTCAAAATTAAACGAATATGAGGATAAGAGTGGTCAGTATTTTATTGATAACATTTTCGAAAAAACAAAGGAATTGTATCGCTCGGTCCGGTTAGGTTTGTCCAATTTAAAGCAAGTTAAGCAAGATAAGTCCACAGAGCCGAGTGAAAAAATGGACGAACTGTTATCAAAGCAAAGGACTAACTTTAGGGCCTTTAGTCGCATGTTAAGGGGTATCAACGTCGACGAGATTTCGGAAAAATGGGAACTCGAGGACGAACTACGTAATATAACGTCACGCTGGAAAATCATCGATTCACTTCACCTTGAAATAGATGACATTCTGCAGGGTGGGGATATCACTTATGAAGATGAATATCTCATGTTTAGCGGCCTTTCAGCGATTCTGTTCTCGTCGAGGCGTTCCCAGCGACGTGTAAAGCGATAATGGGACAAACTTCGTAGGTGCAAACAGGGCTCTTAAACAGGAATATAAAAGCAATATGTGGCTAACAGAGTCCGACTTATCAAGGAAGTCATTCCAGCTCCTCAATGGCAGCATGTTATCTCGGAGGATAATCCGGCAGACTGTGCCACTAGAGGTATATCAATGAAGAAATTATCAAAACATCAATTGTGGTGGCAAGGGCCAGAATGGCTCACAACTAAGAAAGCTGAGGACAAACTGAAAATTTCGTATGAAGAACCAAACGTTGAATTAAAAGAGGTGAAGGCCGGTGTGTCCGCCGCCTTAACTCATGATCAGAATATGATTGTATTTGATTTAATAAATAATTGTAGCTCGCTAACACATGTCGCCAGAACAATAGCATGGGTGTTACGTTTCATCGCGCGAACTCGAGCACGGTGTGACGCGTTATCAGCTGATGCTGACGTAAAAAGTAGGTCAACGTCGTTTCTAACACCTTCAGAAATAGAACAGGGTTATATCCTTATTATCAAAAGTATTCAAAATTACGAATTTTCGGAAGATCTAGATCATATTAAAGCCAAGGGACATGTGCATAAATCAAGTAAATTAGCGAGTCTCAATGCATTTATTGACGAACAGGGCCTACTTCGAGTTGGGGGTAGACTACGCAATGCGGACATCAGCTGGTCGTCTAAGCACCCTATCATTTTATCAAGCCACGATAGGCTGACTGACCTTATCGTTGCTCAGGCACATGCTACCACACTACATGGAGGAGCCAGGCTTACTTTATCATATCTTCGTCAAAAGTACTGGATCCTTTGTGGCATGCGTATTGTCAAGAGACAACTAAAGAATTGCGTCAGGTGTCGTCGGTTCAGTCAGGAAAAATATCAGCCTATCATGGGCGACCTACCGCAACCAAGAGTTGTTAAATCCAGGCCCTTTACTCACACCGCTATCGATTTTACAGGATTTATAAATTTAAAACTAAATAAGGGTCGTGGAGTACGTACTACTAAAGGATACATAGCCATCTTTGTATGCCTCGCTACAAAGGCTGCACATTTAGAGCTCGTATCTGATTTGAGCACTCCAGCATGTTTAGCGGCCTTTCAGCGATTCTGTTCTCGTCGAGGCGTTCCCAGCGACGTGTACAGCGATAATGGGACAAACTTCGTAGGTGCAAACAGGGCTCTTAAACAGGAATATAAAAGTATTGTGGCTAACATCAATCAAGACTTCCTCGATCACCTTGAGATGAGCATTCAATGGCACTTCAATTGCCCAAGTAACCCAACTGCTGGAGGATTGTGGGAAGCCTCAGTGAAGAGCCTCAAATATCATCTGAAGAGAGTCATTGGAGATCAACTTTTGACCTACGAAGAGTTCACCACCCTATTACATCAAATTGAGGCATGCCTCAACTCGAGGCCGCTATGTCCATTAACGGAAAATCCAGATGAAGTTGTTCTCACGCCTGGACATTTTCTAATCGGTGGAGCTTTGTTGTCAAGACCTCAACCAGAACCCGAAAATATCGATTTACCAAGAAGATGGCAGCTTGTACAGTCAATGAACAAGCAAGTCTGGAAGCGTTGGTCATCCGAGTACCTGCAACAGCTCCAAGCTAGATCAAAATGGCGGTTTCCAGACAAAAACATCAAGGTCGGAGACGTAGTTCTGTTAAAAGAGGATAATTTGCCCCCAGGCAAGTGGGCAATGGGTCGCGTGCAAGAAGTGCACCCCGGGAAGGACGGACATGTGAGGGTTGTGTCTGTAAAAACAAAAAACAATATCATCAAGAGACCCGTTATCAAATTAGCCCCATTGCTCCCATCAGAAGAACAATTATCAGAACTTGTAGAAGAAAAACCTCATTCTAACGTCCCAGAACTACCCCAACGTAGCACAAGACCAAGACGCAAAATATACCAAAATTTATTCGTTACAATCTTCATGTGTTTATCACTTTTAGTGTCGCCAAGCCTACAACAGAAGCTAGGTTTTAATATCACTCAATTGGACGATCATCAAGGATTATATTTCGATAAAATATCACAGATTCAGTGTGTACGAGATGAGTGGAAACTCATTCTATATTACAACATGAGTTCCTACTGGGAAAGCGTTAAAAATATACATACTTTTATATCATACATAAATGACACATACACACTGAACTCGGACAAGCATCTGGAAAGTATCATTTTACAATTAAATCATGAGATAGAAGAAATAGATCATTATAACTCCATCTTATCTACGAATCAACAGATAAGAAGACAAAAGAGGGGTTTGATAAATGGCGTCGGATACATCGCAAATTCGTTGTTCGGTGTCTTGGATGAGAGATTTGCTCAGCAATACCAACAAGATATAGAAGACCTACGTCAAAATGAGAATCACCTCCAAAAGTTGATCCATAACCAGACTATCATCATGGAAGCTGAGTCTAACATCCTGAAAAGGCATGAAGACGTCATGAAAAGTAACTTCGCTCTTATCGAACAACATATTAACAGTCTGAAATTGGACTCCGATCGTGTTCGTGTAGATACTAACAATGCCCTTTATTTCACCCTATCATCGCTAGCATCTCACATTATTATCACTAAAATCAAAAACATCCAGCAAGCTTTAATTGACACGGTAACTGACATTTATCAAGGACATATCAGTACTCACATGTTACCACCAGAGCAACTGAAGGAGCAGATGAATATCATTTCTGGACAACTACAAGGCGGCGACCTCATACTTCCAGTCGACAGATTAAATATTATGCAACTTTACAAATTGCTACGAGCTTCAGCGAGAGTCACCGGTAAATACCTTATCGTCGAAATCAAGATACCGTTGGTAGGAGGCGATTTCTACGAACTAGACAAGATCATCAGCGTGCCGCAGATTAGGAATGACAAGAGTTATAGAGTTTTTTCGACGTTCCCATACATTGGCTTCAACATCAAACGAGACTCAGTTCTATTTTTATCAGAGAATGATCTATCGACATGCAAACATGTATCAGAGGAAAAATTGTTATGTTCGTTAGATAGCCCCCTATACGACATAAATATTAAACAATCCATATGCGACATTCAATTAGTTAATAGTGGCTCGAGCTTATCACCGTGCTCGTCAGAGGTATCTACTTGCCGAGAGAGTTGGATCAAGTTACATGCCGACAACACCTGGCTGTTCGCTTGTTGCGAAGAGTGCATCGTCCGCGTGTTATGCCCGGCCGGCGTCGCGTCACAACAGCTGAGCGGTAACGGCATCATTCATCTGGATGCTATGTGCACAATAAAAGGCAATGACTTCTCAATATTCGCTCATAATAATTATATGAACCAAATTAATATCAACCAAATAGTGGAATTCCCAGAGGTGTCTATTTTAAACAAACTTATAAACACGTCTAGTGCGATATATGTTAACAGATTTGAAAATTCTGAAGCTAAATGGCGTTCGTTAGACTCCCAATTACTAGAACTTAAGGAACAGTCTAGTGGCGAGTTAAACAGCCACCATATCCACCATTATACTATGGGATATTCTATCATCGGACTACTAGCGATTGTCAGTAATATCATCGGGTATAGACGGCTGAGGGCGAGATGTGTTCGTGGTCGGCCTGCCGCGGCTCCGGAATTGGAATCGCGCGGGTCCCAGCAGTGTGTAGAGGCAGCCGCCGCAGCAGACACTGACAGTGCAAGTGATGTCATAGTGAATGTGCGTGGACTTCAAAGTGTCCCCAGTGAAATTCGCGAATCTATCATTAGTGTCGATAAAAGCACCTGATCATGCGTTCAGTCAAATTTGTGGTCCCCAGTCCCAGTGTCAGTGAATGAGTGACATTTTTTTATATACTTTTAAACATTGAACTGTACAACTTACTTTCGTTGAAATTGCTTTTAAATTTGTTTAATTTATATCGTTTATCAGTCGGTCCACATTAATATCAAGTTTCAGTAGTTCTAATCGTACTTGTGTTTTAAAATTTAATGAAACCTCTCTACTTATTGATCATATCATAAATAAAATTGTTTCTGTTTTGCGAGAGGCAGGATGTACGAGCTAACTCGAACATAAACATAATTTTGATAATATCCACGAGCCGATGCGCTCACGTTTTGCAAGCGCGGCTCTTTTCACTGTACTTGCTATTTACCTATTCAATAAAATTCAGTGTGCATCGAACAGTTGTTTCACTCACTATATCATATCAAATTAATTATCATTTCTAAAAAGTGTATAAATCCCATACAATCACAATTATCGAAAAACTAAAAAAAAAATCTGCTTTCCAACAATCAGCGCTCGGCCAAACGGATTTTGTGTGGGAGGTCGAGAAATATTATCGTTTTTTCATTCAGTATCATGGATTGAACTTGCTCCAGAACTGTTGTTGGTGTTTAAAAAGTAACTCTGTAGGTACCTATATTTACTAGCAACAAAAACAAAAAACTGCGTCAGCAAAAATTATTAGTTATGCGAGCAATTGTAGTTGGCTTATATATCATGTTTAGAATTTATCAAACCAAAAAGACATGGAAAGTTGCATTGATCAATGCCTAAAGTTAGGCAAAATTTTATTTTTAAGTAGTTGGTAAACATCTTTAATTACTCTTTATCGGTTAAGTTTCAGTTCAGTGAGTGATTGATACAAGATCAGTCTGTTAATTAGTAATTTTCTTATATAAAAAAAAAAACTATTTTTTAAGTAAATATACAACTAACACTAACGTCTTAGCACTATACTCGTACCATCTCAGAATGATATAAAGGGTGCACATTTCACGTATATTTATACTCCGTTGTCAGAACGTGGAGCATGTTTCGTCAAGAGGCGCCCGCGAGCAGCAGCGCATTTGTATAGTGAAACCTCTTGGCTTTTGCACCTACAACTACTTGACATCGTGTCAAATGTCGATATCGACTTTTGTCATTCCTTTCCGCTGCTTCGTGTCTTGATGTGAATGTTTTATCGACACTGTTAAGTTAACATTCAAGCCTGTTTGTATTTTTAACAATAACACCTTTCTAGTATTTTTATGTACGTAAATTAAACGTTTTAACTGAAGTTAATGAGGTAGTAAAACTATGGACAATTCTGTAGTACAACCAGTAGGCTTTTGTATCTACACACCACTAAACGTCGCGTCAAGTATAGATATCGGTACTGTAAATGTTGAATTTATTTAAGTTAAACAACATAACATAATTATACTGAACAACATACTAATTTAAATAGTATAGTATACCTATTACGAAATATGAAAGCTCCATAGACTCCA
Organism: Acrobasis suavella; assembly: GCA_943193695.1. NCBI lineage: Eukaryota > Metazoa > Arthropoda > Insecta > Lepidoptera > Pyralidae > Acrobasis > Acrobasis suavella. Next base: position 9,779,911 of record OW971935.1, read on the forward strand.
AGAATATCAACTTGTCGGTCAACTTAAAGGTCAATAATTATTAGTTTTTGTTGGTATGTGTTCTATGAGAACAAGTTATATCTGTCATCAATCAATTCCGATAGGATACCATAAAATACCTACTTTTAGTAGAAAATTATGTTGTTACACCCGAAAACTTATGTGGAATATTAAAAATATTATGTTAATATTCTTTAATATGTTAGAAATGTGTGCAAGTAGGTACTTGGATCGCTAATAAAGAAAATAGTATGCCTCAAGGGCAAAAAGCCCTCAAATATTGACTCACGCATAGAAAAAAAGATACAATAACCAGAAAATTGTACTCTTGTCACTGTCTTGTTTTGGTTTATGACATTGTTAAGTGGGAGGTTTTTCATAAAAAATTGTGTAAGGAGTCTTTAATTATTTCCTAGAAATACTTTCAAAACCTTTTTTTTCGATTTTTAATGTGTTACGGATTGAGATTTTGTTAAATAAAAATAATTTTTTTATTTTTTTACAACATAAAATTTTTAATACGAAAAGAAATATGAAATCTCTTAAAATTTTTCTAGTTTATATAATTTCATCTTTTATTTTACTAGCAATTTGTGTTATTTAATTTTAAATAAATAAACCTCTTCCGTTTTCTTTTACAAGAACTTACTAATTTTATATTAGTTCAACTTATTATACTTACCTACATATATTACTCGTAGTTACGCCAATCGGTCAGTCTCCTTGCTCAGAAACTTAGCTACGAGTACTAATCTCTAGTTCACATAATTATAACCACAGTAAATACCTATATCATATAATACAGCTACATATTTTCAAGTTTGTTTCCTTTGGTAGTAGGATAGGATACATACCTACCCTAGTCTCGTGTTTGTTACGTACTGTCAAATAATAATGTAATGTCATCATGTTTTTCTATCAAATAAATATGATAATTCATTGTTCTACACAAGACTTTTTGATCACTTTATTAACTTGTCCTTTTTACTGAATAATCATTTCCTGTCTAAGTTTCTTCAAGTAGTAGGCACATAATTTGTCATCACCCGACGCACGCCAATCGCTTTCTTCGGCGGATATTGGAACGGAACTTTGTGACGCTAACGTTAGGCTCTTTGTTGTCTGTCTCACCTTTAAAACCGATTAAAATACGGTTATTTTTTACATTTTTAATATATTTTAATTATTTAATGGATACATAAAAATTGAACTTTTTTGATGTACTTATCCATTATGGTAGTAAAAAGAAGACACAAACTTTGTAATTCTTGGCTCATGCATTATTAACCGGCTTAGGCCAGGAAAGTAAGTATGAAAATTCATTCCTAGCCGCTGCTCAAGACATGTAAATTCATCTATGTAACTTGAATTATGTCACTTGTCATACAGGCAATTGCTACTACATAATAAAAAATGCACTATTCGAGCACATATGTAATTATGACCACAATTTTACTAACTTCAAAACTTGTTAATTCATCTATGCATTGCTAACGTTACGCTCTTTGTTGTCTATCTTACCTTTAAAACTAATTAAAATAAGGTGATAAGTTTTTTTATTATTTCTAGTGTATTTGAACTATGCAATGCATATATGAAAATGCAATTTTTTTGATGTACTTACCCATAATTGCAGTAAAAAGAAGACACAAATATTGTAATTCTTGGCTCATGCATTATATACTTAACCCGCTTAGGCCAGGAAAGTAAGTATGAAAATTCATTCCTAGCCGCTGCTCAAGACATGTGAATTCATCTATGTAACTTGAATTATGTCACTTATCATACAGGCAATTGCTACTACATAATAAAAATGCACTCTTCGAGCACATATGTAATTATGACCACAATTTTACTAAAATGTTGATATAAAATCACACGAGAATATGCTTAACTTTTGTTGCGAGGGAAAAAAACAATAATCTACGGTATTATTTTTTTGTGTAAAATATGACTGGACTATAGGTAGGTACTCCTTTCCTCTAATTGACAATTGAACATTAAAAAAGAAACAACGTGAGAAAGCAGATTTGTTTAGTTAAATTAAATTATATAGTCTTTGCAGATTTGTTTAGTTGCAGTAAAAACTAATTGCTTTCGGTAAATATTTGCATGGTTGGTTATTTTTATTTCCTCATATTTATTGAGAAAAGCACTATACATACCGCGGGAATGGGATTGCTGGACTCATAACTTCCCAGCCTCTGCACTGTATATAATTTTGTTTATTCTAGTGCGTAGCACTGACAATGTACTGTAATTTTGATAATATTTCCTTTCAAAACGTTTCTTTAAAATATCTCTACACACTAAGTATGTAAATATAAATCGTAAAATAATTAAGGCAGGCATGATATGAATTTACCCTTTAACTAAAAATAAATTTATAACTATGTAGCAATACTTTTAAATAAACATACACTACTTTTTATTGTATTAAGTTACAGAACCAACTAAAACAGAAAGCGGTATAAACTCCATCAAGAATACACGAGTGAATTCCAAAACATAAGCTAGTTAACAAAATGAAAACAATATCGTAATCCGAGCCTGTTTGTTTAGTGTTACCACGTCCCACTGACGTACATCATATAGACAACAGAATGGCGACAAAACCTGAACTTTCGTCAATTTGCCGCAACGAACGCGGTAAAATGTGTTTACCTATGTATTGTTGAATGGAAATAGGGGTGACGACAGGGTTAGAAAAGTATGATTGTAATTAGTCCGTCTTTTAGATTATGCATAAATAATGGATCCATGTTTGTCAGTCTACCAAAAAAGTAAAAATTCATAAAGATTCGAAGCATCAATTTCCGGATGGGCTTGCGACGTCACCGCTACCTAAAAATCATAACTAACGGTGACGTCATGCAAAATTTCAATGCGGTGTATCATTTTTGTTTCTCAGAGAAAGAAAAAATAAGTGTACAATATTTTCTAATAATCTAACCAATGAACTAAAAGTATTTTTTCATTCGTCATGCCTATTTGTAATTGATAAAAATATAATAAATACGTTATACAGTATAATAATAAAGTAAATTATATTATAAAACATGTAAGTAGTATAAATTATACTTATTAGTAAAACATGGTATATAAAATTATCAGTAAGACTACCTAAAAACACTACCTCCAAATGGCAAGGCATGCCATTTAAAACTAAAAATCGACTTCAACACCAAACATCACAACTGATTTTGATATCTATAGGTAGATAACTTCCTTCATTTTTGAAGTCTGTTAAAAATTTGCATCTAGTAAAAAGTTTGACGGCTGTAGATTGCAGGGGTAAGGAATTATAAAGCAAAAAAACGACGCAATAAATTTAAATTTTATTTGTGGATTAAGATATTTATTCTCATAAATAAGGTAAATAAACATCTCACGTATACATGAGAACCTACACACTATAAATTAGTATAATAAAAAACAGTTACGCGTACAATGTCCAAAAGTAGAGTAACACACACAAATACAATACACTAAGTAGGAGCACAGAATAAGTACTAGTACTCACGTACAGAAGTCTTGCTCAGAAAAGAAATTCAACGAAATATCTACGTAATGTGGTTAGCGCTATGGTTAAATTTAGCTCGCGTCAGAACTCCTCACCTCTTCGGTTAGATACTTAGACATTCATTGCAAGCGAATTTCATTCTTATTACTCTGGACAAATTATTCATGTAACTGACCACTCCGGAGTGGTCGCCACGCGCATAGTAATAATGTAGGTATATTTTCGATACCTAAACGGGGAGTGACAGGGCTGGTAGGAGCACGGGTAGGAGGTACCGTCACAATTTCAACAAAATAGTCACGAGCGCCGAGCGTAGATGGCCGTTCTAACGGTTTGACCGAGTGCGTACAAAGATGCAGATTTTTCAATAGGCTTTAATACTTCGTAGGTATTTGGTATCTTTTATCTACAATGTTTTATGCCAATGATATAAGCAAATTTTTGCAGGCATCAAAACAGGCAGACTGACTCTAAAGCGCTTGGACTTATGAGTTATAGCGTTCGCAAAAAGTTGGTTATGAGCAAGTTTATTCCCCTGGGATCTCCTGGATGGCTCTCTTTAGTACAATCTACTATCAACATTTCAACACTACAAAAATAAAGCTCTCTTTTTTTTCACTTTTATTACTAGTAGTTTGAGTAGCTCGGTGGTAAGATCGCATTCCTAGCGCTTTTGCAAGAGAAGTAACTCCAGCGAGGCACTTGGATGGGTGACCACAAGGGGCATAAACAAATTTTGAGCCGTTCTCCGTTCTTCAGAAGGCACATTAGTCCCAGCTGTCCTTGTATGGCAGTCGTCAAGAGGTCAAACGTGTCTTGGCATTGTTACCTTCTCTGTGGGACTAACTCGTAGATCCTAGGGGAGAACACGAAAACTTCGCTTGGCGTGGCAACGCCGGCGTCATAAGCGGAAGCGTATTGTTCAACGTCGATACTCTTATCTTTCACTGGAATCGCTCGAAATACGCGAGTGTGTGACACAAAAACGCGTAGATAGTATATAAATGTACTTATTTAAGTAACTGGAGAATATTTTCTTACCAAGTACATAATGACTCTACATGCCGTAGCTTTAGGTACATATACCTAGTAGAACTCAGGTTGAATTGTTTGTTACTTCTTCACGCTCAAACGGCTGGACAAATTTTGATTAAAATTTGGTATACAGGAAGCTGACACTCTGGATTAACACATAATCTACTTTTTCCGCGGGTAACACCGCGGGGCGCAGCTAGTAACTAAAATAAAATGTAAGAGGTTTCCGAGTAAATACCGGAACAAATTCTTGCCAAAAATATGAGAAACCAACGAGCCGATTCAAATGAAGTGCAAATAAAATGTTAGTGGGCGAAGGCATGAAGCTTAGCGTAGCGGCGCCGGCGCACGGCGCCGGTGTCATAAGCGGAAGCGTATTGTTCAACGTAGACTTTCTTATCTGTCTGTGCGCTGACCCGAATCACGCGAGTACGCGACGCGACTGCGGCTATATTTATTTCATGGGTATTTTCTAAAGACACTAAGTCTGGATTGGGATAGAGAAAAAAATTACCAGTATGATATAATTATCTAGTACAACTTTTTGAATAATACGTGCACAAACGCCACAAAAATAAATTCGCTGAGTTAAGCTATCAAAGAGAGAGTAGAACAGCTATTTAGTACCTTCACTAGTAAAAATTTGATTACCTAATAATCTATGAACGTCGAAATGTTCACAAACAAAGTATAGATACAATCTTTTTTTGACGACCTCCTTGGCGTAGTGGTCACCATACTAGTCGGCCACCCAGAGGTCCCGGGTTCGATCCCCGGTCAGGGCAAGTTGGAAAATGGCCTTTTTCAAATTGTCCTGGGTCTTGGATATTTATCTATATATGTATATGTGAAAAAATATAGTTTCGTTGAGTTAGTATCCAATAACACAAGTCTCGAACTTACTTTGGGGCTAGCTCAATCAGTGTGATTTGTCCGTATATATTTATTTATTTATTTAATCTTCTTTGGCATTCAAAGATTTTCATAAGTTATTAATATTTACAGCAAAGTATTAAAATATTTACAGCAAAAGATTGCCAGAGATATCCGCTATTTAAAAAAGCTTCTCATATCAAGCAATTTTCCAAGCGCATATTTTATGTTTACTTCGTATTTTCTATATAATATGGGAAACTCTGCATAATTATGCACAAAAAACTGGCAGAATTCCAAACAGGGCAAATGCATAGCTATGCACTACTTAAAACCGCTTCTCCATACTTTTCAATCACAAAAGAGCACTGATCTAAATGTTACAGTACTAGTGCAATAATAGACTACGAATTTGCAATACTATTTCTGTAGTTTGACGGTGCCAGAGGGGAGAAGGGTGATGAGAGAAGGAGTAAAGGGAGGGGTATGTAGCGTCTGAAAGCATAATATGATATTATTGCCAAAATAATAATGTAGAGTAGACAACGCCACGTCTTCCCGTCACAGGGTTACCGCGCGTCAGATGTACTTACGCGAATAAAGGTAAACAGAAATGGCCTTAATATTTTAAGTCGAGGCGGAAATCTGTGCGAGAACAATTTTGTAAAAATACGTGTGTTGTTATGACAAAGTAGAGTGAGTACTTCGAATAATTGAATAAACAAAAGGAATAAAATACTTCTCCTTTAATGTACTAAACTGCTCCTTTAATGTGTTTTTATTCTCCTGTACTGTCATCTGTCTTTTAAATGGTCCTGAACACTAATATAAGAACATAGATTATATGATTTCAGAAAAGTCTATAGTCTATTCCTAATATAATAGCACATGTGTCGTTATTTCGCCAAAACGATACTCCTAGCCCTATAACTTTTTTTCTTTAGATCTTCCATACTGCCAAAATAATAAAATCGTTATTTTAACATATGGTGCCATTTTCCAAACGTGGAGTCACTGAACAAACGATTTTTTGTATGAAAAACATTCGTTTAAGTGACTTAATGTTTCAAAAATGGCACTTTTAGCCACTAGGAAGACGTCAATAAAAAAAATTAAGTCTTCCATAGACACCTAGTATCTACCAAACATATGGTAGTATTTTGTACTTTGTTTATTTTTGTATTTATTTTAGTAATTGTAGCTGTAGAAAAAGTATTGTATGCAACGATGTACAAGTAGTTAAAAAATGCTCGATGGCGTCAATTTACCTGCGCCACTTGCATTTTTTAACCCTCCTTATACAACTGTTGCATAAAAAACTATTAATGCCTGCCCTAATCTGTAAAACTGCTTTATTTTGTTAATCTTTCTGATTGCCCGCGATACAGGCTTGTGCCTAGTGCGGGAATCTTTGTAAGGGGCTAACTGAATTTTTCAGGGTCCAGTGCTGCCCTCATTTGAAAGGAAACGGAGATATCATTTAAAATTTCGTCTTGACCAGGCTCTAGATAAATCCTTCAAACTATTTTATGAATTACTGTTTACAGTTTAAAGTAAGAGCGTGAAGCTTTTCTACGCACATACGCCGAAAGTGGCCGTTTTTTACAATTGTGCGTAGAAAAGCTTCACGTTCTCACTTTAAACTGTAAAAAGTAGTTCATAAAATAGTTTGAAGGATTTATCTAGAGCCTGGTCAAGACAAAATTTTAAATGATATCTCCGTTTCCTTTCAAATGATTTATATCAAATGAGGGCAGCACTGGACCCCGGAAAATTCAGGTAGCCCCTTAATCACAGAGTGTAGTATTCTCTCGTTAAATAAATGATTTTTTTGTGTTTTTTTGTACCTGCAGTATTCAACTAACTCATCTTTTTCTTACAAATTATTCTAGTGCCGTATAATTAGACAATTTTTAAAAATTACTGAGATAAGAATGTATTCTATTATAGTATGCCCTTTAATATTTTGCTCTATTTATTTACTGTATTACATTTATTAAAATAAGTATAAGTATTTACTGTATTTCGTTTTTCTTGTAACAGGTTTGCAACCTGTTCATTGTAAATATAAGAGGTAAGTTTAAGTATTTATTGAACGTAATATGTTTATTGATTGGTATAGCGCAAAGATGTATCTAGGTAGATAGTAGTTTCCATAGGCTAATGTGAATTTGTAACAAGATATCTTTGGAACTAACCAAAATGAATTTGGTATTCTATGAATTTGCTAAAGCATTCATCCAAAACATTTCTCAAGTTCAAATGAGACGTCACAAAAGTTAAGTAACGTTCAAAAACCGTTTATTTTAAACTTTTGTTGAGGTTGCTCCGAAACGCCTCATTTATCGAAAAGTTACCATGGCGGGTCCTTTTCAAGGACCTATTCTTGCTGTAATCCTTTCATCTTGGATCGAGGTCTGATTATTGTGAAATATTTGTCGAACTTTTGAACGGTAGGTAATCTGACGTACTTGTACAATGAAATGTACCAGTATAAACCTTCTTCTAAGAATAATCGTTAAATTAATTATAAATTGCGTAGGCTCTTATAAATAAAACTTTATATATGTGAATTGGACAAAAAACACGTTTACATTAATCTTCAAATATAATTAAAAAATACTTAGATAGACATATTTAACCTCTTAAACTCTACAATATAGGCTTAATTATTATATTAAATTATAATAAAAGTGTTGACAGAAAAGTAAATCTTATTACTGCATGTACGCATCGATATATTACATATAGGTATTTAATTGTATATATTCTGCATATACTCTGTATTCGTAAGTGTCTACTATTAAAAAAACTTAGTGAGCAATGAAGCATCTACAAAAGCTTTGGCTCGATGTTTGAGTTTTATACACGAAAATCTGATTGTTTCTTTTGGGAAAGTAGGGCCAATGCTACAGATAAGAGTTCAACTCCTAGGTCTTGCTGCAGCCCTGACGGATGTCAAATTTAAACGGCCGGTATCGTCCGGCAGTTAATCGCAGAACAGGTGCGCGTGACGTGCCGTGCTCGCGTTCAATTTATCGTCCTTACTCCGCACTGAGACCGTTGTGACCGATAATAATCGCTCACGATAATTGCATGCGAGAGCATTAGCTATGCGTAATTTTAGAATTTCTAGTTGATTTGTGTAGTGAGCATTGGTCTCTTCGACTGTAAGTTGGATATCCTGGGTCAAAAATAAATTATTTGGAGAATAAAAGGACACGAAATATTGTCACTAGTCATTGTTGATGATACTTACATTTTAAACGTGATGTAAGATTTGACAGAAAAGCGATGCAGTATTTGTCTCCAAAAAACTATGACGTCATCGTTGATACTTAATACAAATCCCATAGAAAATATTTGTTTGAAGTTTAATGTAGTTCAACTCGTTGGAAATTATAGCGGATTGTAGTAAATTAGTTGATAAACCTCCGTGGCGTAACGGTCACCGTGCTTGTCCGCCACCCAGAGGTAAGGTCAAGTTGAAAAATGGCCTTTTTCAAATTGTCCTGGGTCTTGGATGTTTATCTCTATATGTATTTGTCTTAAAATATAGTATCGTTGAGTTAGTATCCTATAACACAAGTTTCGAACTTACTTTGGGGCTAGCTCAATCAGTGTTATTTGTCCTTATATATTTATTTATTATTTATTTATTTAAAATTAATTCTTATGATTTGCAATGACGATAACAATGGTGCGTCCGACAAAGTAATAAGCTATTAAGACCCAACTTAGTGGCAGTCAGTGTTATGTTATGATTTACTTGCAGTCACCATAACATAAGCTAGCGAGCGATAAAGCCAAACATTTTGACAAAACGACAAAGTGGTCGATAATCTGGTTAAAAAGAATTTTGATATAATTTTAAACCCTATCGGAATTTAAAAATAGTAATAATGATGTTACCTACTTGATGTGTAAAACAGAAAAGTAATACTGTATTTTCCTAGAACCTAAACCTACTAGTGCTGTGTCAATTTAGACTGCCTTCTTGCTTCACGTTAAACTTAGCGAAGCTGTGATGTCAAAACTGTTTAAGCACTGACTGTGCGTCTGTGAGGCGCGAGCTCGATCTTCACTAGACGCGATTTGTACTCACTAGTCTGTCACTGTCACTAAGCTACTTGTAAGTCAGATGCCTCGAAAAATCCATAGATATAGGAGATATATAGATTCCGCATTGAAGACTCGAAAACCTGTTTTGAAACACCAGTACGTGTATGACTTTACTTATTTGAAAAGTCGTCTAAACTTATGTCAAAGTCATTTAAATTTTGTCGTATTAAACAGCAAACAGGCAAGTAACTTTACTTTTGACGTTTAGCGAAGTCTCATTTTTGCTGTAAATTCGCATAAATGGCGAAAAAGAGACACATGATAGGTTTTTTGTTAGGTTATCTCTTTAAGAACATTTTTTTATTGCTATTTGGAAAAATCTGATAACTGTGTTAGGCTTTGGAAAAATGTGAATACACTCGATAAGAGAGATCAAACTTATATTTAATTACTTTTACAATTTCTAATCTTAATAGGTACATTCCATTTGATAAATTAATAAACCAGACTTTCCACTAATTACTAAACAGACACGGGAGCACGGCATTAATGATAACCATTATTATAGTAGAACTAGCCAAAGATAAATGGCGAATCTATAAATACGGGTAAACTAGAACATGATACTGTTGAAGTAAAATATTGAGACAGTAGGTATTAGACAAATGCAGCGTTAAACTTTATGAGAACATGAAGAATTCTCTCTGAGAAAGTTCGATTCATGCACAAAAACTATGTATGAAATGAAATCAAATCGTTTTATTATATTGTATATATATATTGTGAAGTACTGCACGATGTCATGGTGTCCCGTAGTCTTCCGCGATAACGCCGGAAGATAACACATCTCGGCCAGAAATCCGTTCAGCCGTTTTTGCATGAAAGCAGGACAAACATACATATAAACATAAATCAATATAAACTTTCTCGTTTAAAATATTAGTAGGAAAAGAAAGACGCACCGGCCCGTTTTTTTTTTAACCAACTCAATGTCCTTACCCGCCTTTTCCCCTATACTGGAAACGCATGGGATTTATATATCTATGAGACTAGACGCGCAATCCTCTACTTTGATATTTGCAGTAAGTTGCAAGTTCATTTTGAAAAAGTTGCTAGAGTTAATGAATGTTTAGCAACTCCCATTCCTACCCGTAGAGCTCATCAGCTTGTTAGCATTACGTCTTATCCCACCGTGCAGCACAGTTATGTTGACTTTTCATAAATATACACTTTAAGGCACATCTTACACAACATAATGTATAAATATAAGTTTCATTATCTGAAGCACGGCATTGCAAAAACAATTATATATATGCCTCTCTCACAGATTTCAGTATATTTGAGCATTCATAGGCTTTGTCAGTGGTAAGTAATACTATTTTATGTGGGATATTCTTACCTCTAATCACGTGTTAGCTCCATTGCACATGCCCATCGGAATTTAAACATTCTAACCGGTGACGTCACAGTTGACGCGACTCATTCCCGACTTCCTGACTTGTCAGACGCAAAATGGAGCGGAGGCAGAACCTTTTGTACTTGTAGGCTTTGTGTGCAAAGTAAGCTTCCTACCGACGCATCTGCGCGATGATGAAACTTGCCAGACACCGCTTTTAAGCTCGCTTTATGTCTCGAATTAAAACTTTACAGGAGGAAATTAAACGTCGGAAAAATGTCGCTTGTCGCGTGTTATACTGACTCGCGACTCGTGTGCCGAGGCGTCCATGTGCTTTGATTCTCCGTTACTTTGTGTGACAGGTATTTGTACAAAAAGTAATATTAAACAAGTATTTATAAAGTACTTAAAGATCTCCCCCTACAAGAGATAAAATCACAGGATGTAGATTAAATTATAAACAAATAGTGTATTTTTGTTTTAGGAAACAAATAAAAAATGTATCCTAAATTGTAGAGCACGAAATATTTACATATATATTATTAGGTAAGTAAGCAGGTACTTTACTCATATTACCTACTTACTTACACGGGTAAATAAAAACATTTACCTATGTTTATAAATAAATAAATATATAGGGACAAATTACACTGTTTGAGCTAGCCCCAAAGTAAGTTCGAGACTTGTGTTATGGGATACTAACTCAACGATACTATATTTTATAACAAATACATACCTATATACATAGGGCGCACTATAAGTTTCCGGAACTGGCCACTTACATAAACAACATTTAAAAATTTATTGCAACATTTGAAAATAGAACTCTTTGGCTGTAGAATGCAGTTTGTTTCATCTGACTGTCTTTTGTTTTTACCTTGTGGCGCCATTTAAAAAATTGTGTGTCTGCATCAACATGGATTTAACTCGGGAAAATTTTCGTAGTATGATTTTCTACGATTTTAAGTGTAATTTGACAGCTCAACAGAGCATCGCTCGGCTTGAAACAGCTTTTGGCAATGAAGCACCATGCAAGACAACTGTTTATAGCTGGTTTGCAGAATTCAAGCGTGGTCGTATCAATCGCAGTGACGAATCTCGCGATGGTCGGCCGTCCACCGCTGTGACCAACAAAAACATCGATGCTGTGCGCCGTATGATTGAAACAGACAGGCATGTGACCTACCATGAAATTCGCGCATCCTTAGAAATAGGCATGAGTCAAATACAATTAATCCTACACAAACATTTGGGTGTGAGAAAGCTGTGCTCGCGGTGAATCCCACACAACTTGACCGAGGCTCAAAAAACGGACCGCGTCACTTGGTGCAGTGCCATGCTTACCAGATTCAACGAAGGTGCATCAAATTTGGTGTGGGACATAGTAACAGGTGACGAAACATGGATTTATTGCTACGATCCCAAAACAAAGCAGCAATCGAGCGTATGGGTCTTTCAAGATGAGCCGAAACCAACCAAAGTGGCGCGCGTGAAAAGTACATCTAAGCGGATGATTGCTTCTTTTTTTAATAAAACTGGACACGTGGCTACTGTTGCTCTAGAGAATCGTCGTACAGCGAATAGTGACTGGTACACGACCATTTGTTTGCCGGAAGTTATTGACGAACTCCGTAAAAATAACCGTAAACGCCGTATCATCCTGCACCACGACAATGCTAGTTCTCACACGGCCAGATAGACAAACGACTTTTTGAAGGCGAAAAATGTAGAACTCATGAGTCATCCTGCATACAGTCCCGACCTGGCACCTTGTGACTTTTTTCTGTTCCCAAAAATTAAGAACCAATTACGCGGTCAACGATTTTCATCACCAGAAGAGGCTGTCGAGGAGTATGAAAAACACGTTTCAGAGGTCACCACAGAGGAGTGGCACAAAAGTTTTCAAAACTGGTTTCATCGAATGAAAAAGTGCATAGACGCCAAGGGAGATTATTTTGAAAAACAATAAATTAATTTTGTACCTTTAATAGTATTTTTTCATATTCATTCCGTAAACTTATAGTGCTAGATAAACATCCAAGACCCAGGACAATTTAAAAAAGGCCATTTTCCAACTTGCCCTGGCCGGGGATCGAACCCGGGACCTCTGGGTGGCGGACTAGCATGGTGACCACTACGCCACGGAGGTTTTGGTCCAGTCCACGAATATTTTTGCCCAGCATTTACCAATACTGGTAGCTGATACGTAGTAACTTTCTGCCTATACGAAAAAAGAATATAAAAATGAATGCAACGAAACTGACCTGAGACTCAAAGAAACATTTTATCAACAAAACCACGCTTTCAAGCGACAAATGCGTCTTCGACGCAAAGAACTTCTATAAAAAGTGTACGAGAGAAAAAAATGTAGTAGCGCGAAAATGTCGGCCTGAAAGCAGTCAGACAGAAGCTAAGCGATTTATCGTGTCCTGGTCAATCGCACTTAGCTTCCTCAAGCTCTAGACTCGAATAACTTTTTGTAATTCCATTATTCCGCGTCCTTCGTTTTTCACGCAATATGTTTTGCAAAAAGAAGAAAAGTGACCCTCAACTATTTTTCAAGTTTTGGAAGTAACAAATAGTTATTAACTTCTTTACTTTCTTTCTTTCTACCTTTATTTCTTGGAGCTTGAAAGATACGTAGTTTTATTTTAAATAGCTCTCAAATTTTTGTTTAATGTTAGTGTTAGATTATTATTTATTTATTTAGCAAAAACGAAAGGAATACCCTTTTTTGTTACCTTATAGTTTATTTTACTTACTTACTTCGCTGGCTCAATGACCCGAAGTGGATCTTGGCCTCTGTGACCAAAGAGCGCACAGTTTTCTTGTTCTGAGTGATAACCTGTCAGCTGACAACTTTCATCCTCCGCGAAAAAGCCTATATCGTATCGGTCCAGCGATATCTGGGTCGACTTACTTGTCTTCGGGCTTATTCCTTTCTCATATTATATGCTGCCTTGACGGCACGATCCTCCTTCTTTCCACCTGCCCAAGCCATTGTAAGCTTTAATAACACCAATTATATTTGGCTCTTTTACCAGCTCCTCTATCTTCACATTTTTCCGGACTCTCCAGCTTCCGTCAACATTTTTGTTGTGGTTAATCCTCAGACCGACTTTCCCAGCTTCCTTCTCTAGGATTTAAGCAGCTTCTATCACATCTTCACGCTTTTCCCCTAGCCATGTAAGTCATCTGCGTACCTTATGCCTTTCACCTAGTTGCACTCCTGTATCTAATGTGATCAGTTTCCTCATTGCGTATTCTAACACTAGGTTAAAAAGCACCGTAGACAGGGCATCACCATGCTACCATGGTACCACCCGATTTCACACGCATTCTGCTTTCTTCTGTAGCTAATTTTATCATATCCATCAGTTTTTTGGGGATTCGAAAGTAATTCTAAAGTAAAAGATTTAGATAACAATTTAACTGACGAGCTACCACTAACTCTTAATTATGAAATTCAAGAATAATAAAGCACCAGTAGATGACGACATCCAATCTGAGTTATGGAATTACAGGGGCGATTTTTGCTTGATATAAGGGCAACATGTAGACGCTTGAAATATTCTCAGAAAACTCAGTTGTATGTTCAATTTAAATATACATAATTAAATTAAAATAAAATAAATATTGAAGGGGGGTTCCCATACAAAAACGTGATTTTATTTATATAAGTAGATAATGGTACGGAACCCTTCGTGCTCGAGTCTAACTCGCACTTGGCAGGCTATTATTTTCGAAAACTATTATTTCATACTAATTACGCATCGTCCAAAAACATGCGGAAATAAAAAAAACACGGTCAAATGCGTAACTATTCATCCACGCACCACAAAAGTGTCCCATTTCCCAATGAATCGTTATTAAGCTCGTCTTTCTGTCACGGTGGAAATGAGGTAAAGAGTGTTATAAATAGGTGGAAAGGACGCGGCACACTCATGTTTCGGCTACGGGTCCCGTTACGAGAAAAATTTGTTAGAAACGCGACTCCTTGAGTGACGGAACAATAGCTTTAATCTTCACATAGAAGAATGACGGTGGAATAAAATGCTCCGCTCTTTTAATAAGAAAACGTCAAGTTTTTCTTTTCCGCCAGCCAATGAATTTGGGAATCAGATATGCTTTTCTTCAAAGGTTTTGTTTATGTGAATAAAGTGGGTAAATTTATACGTAGTCAAACCGTAAAGGAGGAGGTGTCTATTCGCATTTAGGTAGATCACTTACTTAAATCTGCCAGTATTTTGTTTATATTTTTTTGATATACCGTGAAAATTATTTGCATGCACCTAAATTGTTTTATGTTATTATGTTAGAGCCATAAGAACAAACTTTTATAATTTTTGGAAATTCCCGTCCATCATGCCAAGACGACCGATGTTTATATCGATATTAGATAGAAATTAGTCATTTAGAAAATCAATATTACAAGGGTGATATATTCTCTGTGGTGTCAACCCCTCTGCTGTAATAGAGGGGTTTGTCCACATTAAATTAAATTAAGCTATTGCTTTTAAACAAACTTTTATTATTAAAATACGTGATTATATTCCTACTCGTAGCCATATAATTGCGCTACAAGCAAGTGAAGATAAGGAGAGAAAATAAATTTGCATTTTGTGGCTGCCGGAGAGGGTCAAACAATCCTAATGAGGAAAGTTTCTGCTTCCCTACAATTAAATACAGACTACATTTTATCTCTGTCGGTCCTATAATATAACAGGAAGGTATATCGATTGTATTTAGAGACAGTTTCTAAATAAATACAACAGAACATTACACGATATTTCTATTAACCACTGAGGTTTTTTTAATGAAATGCTTTAAAAGTTATTCTACGTACAATGTGCATACAGTTCTCAATTACAATATACATATTATACTCATAAATGAAACAAATATCTACCCAACTTAATATATTATTAATATATATGACGATATAAAAATATAATATTTTTATTATAATTTATTATGTATACAGAAATATTACACTGTCTTTTCTGAGTCGTCATGATTACAAACATATAGTACTTTCTTTATACCTACAATTTTTATGAGGCTCATAATTTTATTTATTTATTTTATTTTATTGGTTCATGTAAACTTGAAAATTTACAAATAAAATGTATCCTCCGATACCGGAACTTTTGCCTCATTGAATTATTTTATAGAGAAAATAGTCACATAATGTAGTGAGTGTGAGTGTTAGCATGAGAATTAGAGTTGGAAATGTCTCTGTTCATCATGGTTAAAAATTTCAGCGCCTACTTGTTTCTTTAAGTACTAAAACTTCGCGCTCAGCAGAAGATTTCATGAGATTTCATATCGTTGGCATAAGTCCCATTCTCATCGAATATAAAAGACAGCTGAGGTGTATTATTTTCTTTCAAATATAAGAAACTATTTAAAATTCTATTTGTTTTTTAGTTTTATGTTGTAATTGTAAAATATGTAAGCGCAGTAACCTGCGCTTACAATTTCACCACATGCCGCTACGGTGCCTTGCGCTTGGATTATGTTTCGCATTTGTATTGAACTTTACTCACGGCGGTGCCGTAGAATCGGCGGTGTTCAGTGAGCAGTGCCGTATGTATTGTACTGTTATTGTACCAACGGCGGTAAATTATTAAAGGCACTTCAAGCCTGAACAAAAAACAAACCCATATTCGCTTAACTTAAAATGAGTTTCTTTGATAACAGAACACGAATGATATAAATAATCACCACATTGCGTTAAAAATGAGCATAGTATCAGTACTGTTATTGTTGGGACTAGGCGACTGTATTACTCGGCATCACGCAGAAGCGGCGCTTGGCAGAACATTTGTTATGACCGTTCTTTGTAAACGCTTCGCTTTGTGATTCCCGAGAACATAGCGTGAAAATTTTGACAAGTAGAATTTGTTTTGCAAGGGGAAATAAACATCTCGACATTGTTACCGCTCGCTTATGTACCGCCATATTTTAGCCGCTATTACTACGTAATAAGATTCAATTTGGAAACATATCGTAACGTATCGATCGTATTTAATTTGCTCCCGATGGCTGTGCGGATTTACGTATGCGAAAACCGCGTCTGAGGGATATTATTTTCTAATATTGCTTCGGGAAGTTAAGCGCAGCTTATTTATGTTGCCTTACTTTTAAATGCTTGTATTTAGCTTCACTTCGTATATTTGTTGGTTTATGAAGCTACTTATTACATGGTTCTTTAAATGTTTTAGTAAATCGTTCATCCTATTTGCATGCATCAATCAAACAGATTTTGACAATTGCCGAAACAAAGTGGAATTTTGAATTCTGTTTTGTACATTGAAAGTTTCGAAATAACTAACGAACTGACAATTTTTAGGATAGCTAAAGAAGACAGTAGTTCACTAACGATTCTTAATTAACCTTTGGTCTGGTCCTTTGGCTTTAATTACTTCAAGTTAGCTAGAAATATCTTATTTGAAAAAAAATTATAATAAACTAGTTCTCATTACGGTTCGGGTCTTTGAATTATTTGAGTACTTTTTTAAAATTAAGTATGTCCCTTCCACGTTGTATGTAGATACATATATAATAGGTTGGGGAAAAAGTCTTTTCGCATTTTATATGAAAATTCAAAACATTTTTTAATAAAGTTTATTTACATGTAAATAAAGTATGGTACCATTTTGTTCGATAACTTTTTGCCATCTTATAGGTAGGGATATGATTCCATTGCTATATAAATTTTGGGACTTCTGATCGAAAAACTGCGTCAAGTAGTTTTGGTAGTCCTCTCGTGATGTAAACCTGACACTGCCTAAAGAATTCTGAAGAGACCGAAACAGGTGGAAATCTGAAGGTGCCAGGTCAGGACTATACGGCGGATGCTTTAACACCTCCCAGCCAAACTCTCTTAATTTTTGCTGAGTGGTTAAAGATGTGCGAGGTCTAGCGTTATCATGATGAAAAACCACACCCCTTCTGTTGATTAATTCTGGCCGCTTTCTCTCAACTTCTTGCTTTAATCTTATCAGTTGTTCGCAGTAGAGTTCTGGATCGATGGTCCTGCCTGGTGGTAACAGCTCATAATAAATAATGCCCTTCTAATCCCACCACACACAGCATCACCTTGTTAACCCGGGTTTCGCCACAGTCTGTGAAGCCTGACCGGCCTTTGACCATGACCTTTTTCGCACGTTCTTGTCATACGTGATCCACTTTTCATGACCAGTTATCAATTTCTTCAAAAATGGTTCGGTCTCATTACGTCGTAATAAAGAATCACAAATGAGTACACGGTTCATTAGGTTTCTTTCAGAGAGCTCGTGAGGTACCCAAATATCGAGCTTTTTTGTGTACCCATTTTTTTTTCAAATGCGCCAAAACTGTTTTGTGGTCAATTCCCAGTTCTTCAGCTACGTCGTAACTACTGATATACCGATTTTGCTCCACTTTTTTAAAAATAGCATCCATTTTATCCGTAACAGGGCCACCAGAGCGACGTGCATCTTTGACATCAAAATTTCCTGATTGAAAACGCTTAAACCAAATTTGTGCTACTCTCACAGACACTGCACTAGGTCCATAAACATCGCAAATTTTTTTCGCGGCTTGCGTTGCATTTTTACCATTTTGGTAGTAAAATTTTAAAATGTATCTAATTTCTTCATTAGATTCACTCATCTTGACGGTAAGAAAAACAAATGAAAATCACTCATTTTCCAGAATTTGGAATTATCTTCTTTAAAATTTAAACTTTTAAATGATACCAAAACCAGCCAGGTACAAATAGTATAGCCAAAGTGTTTTTATAACAAGTTCACAAAAGACTTTTTCCCCAACCTAATACATATATATATATTACATACACATACATAATGCATACTTACTTGCGTGCGTACATTTAAACATACATACCTTCTTAAATACATATTTATTCTATTTTTCAGATTTTGTTTATTGTCAATAATAAAATTTTGGGACGAGAAAAAGCGGCGGAGTCTCTGGCACAAACATAATTTTGCTAAAGAGGCTCCAGCAATTTGTATAATTTGTAATGACTAGTTTTCCAATAAAAAGTTATATTTTACTTATCTTTTTAAGCTATTGCATAGCTTTTATCGCAGGCCTCTGGCGCGTCAACCGAATCAAGGAATTTCATAACGAAAATTATACCTAACACTCGTCTAACGTCGTTTCAGTTCGGAAGACTTCGGCACGGTATTTGTGTGCGTGCGACTAGACGTATGCGTGTAGAGAGTTGGACATTATTCAATGAAAATTTATCTAGAAAATTATTCAAATAAAAATTTATTCGTGGAAAATTATTCACGAATAAATTCATTCGCGAATAACATTTTCGCGAATAATTTTGTCACGAATAAAATATCATGATTTTATTCGTTATTCTAAATAATATTTTTTTTTTAAATTAGCCTTCTCCTTTTACCCGATTGCATCGAAAAAATTGGTCGCCATTTTGAATTTCTTTTTCATTGGACCGATTGCCTTCAAAATCGATATCTGGGGGTCCCTCTGGTCTCTTATAATAAATCTGTGCTCGAATTTGAAAAAGGTAGCTGCCATTTTGAACTTTTTTTGTTTCTGGACCGATTGCCTTTAAAATCGATATCTGGTTTTTATAATGAATCTATGCTCGAATTTTAAAAAGGTAGCCGCCATTTTGGACTCTTTTGTTTCTGTACCGATTGTCTTCAAAATCGATATCGGGGGGTCTCTGTGGTCTTTTATAATGAATCTGTAGCGGGAGCGAGGTGATATGCTCGACCGCCACAAAGGGAAGATCTTCTCGCCAGGCATGTTGTTGCGCCTGGGGAACCGCGGCTCCGACGGTGTATCGTCGGAAGTTGTAGACAATGTCCTTTTTAATTAAGTACAAATATTTTAAGAGGTGATTTAGTCCATCATTTTGAACAACTTTTCCCAATAAATATATAACGAATTACGAAATTTTTTTTTGCATTTTTCATAGTAACGATATCACGTGACTACTTCGATTTGTATGAGAACCTAAATATTTTTTTCGTATTTCGATATACATTTATTGGGCAAAGTGGTTCAAAATGATGGACTGAATAACCCCTTAAAATATTTGTACTTAATTAAAAAGGACATTGTATATGCAGCGAATCGGGCGAACTCTGAGATCGAGATGAAGGATACTGCTGGCGTCATCTCATATGCTTCTTGTGAACTATATTGTCGGTTGTCTCTTGATTGTAGTTCCTCGTAGTGGACGTAGAGGTCGCCACAAATCTATACTCGAATTTGAAAAAGGTAGCCGCCATTTTGAACTTTTTTGTTTCTGGACCGATTGCCTACAAAATTGATATCTGGGGGTTCCTGTGGTCTCTTATAATAAATCATCATCATCGTCTGCTACCTAACCAAGGAGATTTGACGAGGTTACTGGTTTTTACACAGAGCGACTGCCGTCTGACCTCCACAACCCAAAGGGCAAACCAGGAACCAATCCTTGGATAGTTTGATGATCAAACGCTAGGTGGCGTTCGGGACCCACAGTTTTACGTGCCTTCCGAAACACGGAATCATCTTTCTTTTCGGATAATTAGGTGATTCAAGCCTGCAATATCCTATCCAGACTGGAAACAACTTTGCACAAAGTATGTTTCCCAGTGGGAATCGAACCCATGACTTCCGGGTCACAAGGCGAACGCCTTGACCACTGGACCACGGAGGCAGTCATCTCTTATAATAAATCTGTACTTGAATTTTAAAAAGGTAGCCGCCATTTTGAACTTTTTTGTTTCTGGACTTCAAAATCGATATCTGGGGGTCCCTGTGATCTCGTATAAAGAATCTATGCTCGAAATTGAAAAAAATTGCCAATTTTGCCCAACTCTGAGACTAGCTGCTAACTGCTCAAAATAATAATTCTTGAATAACCTACATGTATTGTAAGATAATAAAAATATTTTAAACGATATTAATTTCTCATTTATTTAATAAAAGAAAAAAAAAATCCTATCGGTTACCACGCTCAAAAAGTGTAACTTAAATTAATATTAAAGAAAAAACTTTGATTAATATCAGAGAAAAAAAATACAGCAAAAATAAAAAAAAAAATTATATTGCATAAGTTGATAAAAATTCCTATCATCATAGAAAAAATAGATTGTGTTTTAGGTTTACCAATATTCGTATAAAGAGAACAATGCAAACCAGACACATTGTAGGCCGGGGCCACAAAATAGGCAAAGTACAGATAATATACTAATTAAAAAAGGACCCCAACATAATCATATTGCAGTCAAGTTGTAGAGGAATCGTACTTAGTAATATTACGTACGAAAACACTTTAAAAAGTGAATCTATCTTCAGAATTTTACTTGAACGCAGCTGAAGCGTAAATACAATAGTTTACTAGATTTTTTACCTAGCCCCACATAGAGAGGGTTAAGAAGAAGAAGTACAGTAGCACAAAAAAAGTGAAAAAAGATATTTTTTTCTGTACAATTTCATTTTGTGGTGAGGCTCGCAAGGTAATACATCATAGCGTGTGCGGTCCATCGATCATAATTTGCCTGGAACGCCTCACGCCGATGGATAGCCATACTTCAATCTGCTTCCTTTTTGCTCAATCCATGATTTATTTTTATAAAAGGAGATGTTTTGACAAAATGTGAAAGGCAGTTTGTTATTCATATTTTTAGAATAAAATAATTGTAAAAAAGAAAGTTTACCAAAGTCATGCCCAGACTAACTGGCTGAGCAACATAAAGTTTATATTAATACAAATACAAATCAAAGCATATAAGTTGCCAACCTACTTGGACATAGTGGAACATAAGTCATTTATGCTCAAACATGTAAGCAAAAAGGTAACAATATAATGTGTACCCAGTTACGTGTAGCGTGTAGCGAAACAAATAGTATAACAGTATTATTATTTAGATATATACACGTTATTTAATTATTTTTTAAATATGCAATTTTATTTTTTCGTAGACGTGAGATTGAGGTAACATACGCAATTACAAGCTAATTTATGTACTAAGCTTGTCGTTTTAAAATTCATCTATTGAGAGAGCGACGAAACGCTATAGCACCGGCCGTGCTGTAGCGTTCCGTCGCCCTGAGCGATAGAAGAGGGGGCTGCATAGTAAAGTTCTGTTCCGTGCTGACAAGTGAGATCCAACCCTAAGTGGTAGTGAGTTCCATAGACGTGCGGCTCAAACAGAGAAAGAACTAAAAGATAGCAAAACTATTTAGTTTAATATTGTTTGATTTGTTTTGCCAAGTAATTAGCTTTTTAGTGCTCCTATAGACAGTGTGCCAGACCACTCGCGACACTAGTCAACAACCGTTGCCGACTCACAAGAAAAGTATCTGTGCTGTGTACATAAGTACTTTTTTTGTGTATTTTTTGTGTAAAACAAAAAAGGGTATTTCATTACAGTTAGTTTCCGATCCCATCATATGATTTATAAATAAGCAGGCAATCATTTGCGATGAGTCCGCGTGTTATCAGTTTCACTAACACGCATTGACGCTAAAGCACCATTAATTCCGCACTCCACTTTAGCCACATGCGATTTTAAAGCCAATCAATTTAACGCTAATTACTCCATTATGCATTTCAATAAACAGTCACATTATAACTATTATAAGCTATACACTATAACGCCTTTATCCCTAATAGGACAGACATATAGCATTTTGGGTCTTGCAGACAGAGCCCGGGCCCGCAAGACTCAAGGGAGAATATGGAAAAACAAAAACAAAATTGTGATCGGTTGCATGAAAGTATTTCTAGAATAAACAATTAAATCGTTGTTTTAATACTACTAAACAATCATATAATTGTTTATTACTTCTAAATGGCAACGGACAACTTGACTATTTCTGATTCCAACTTTCTATTTTATTTCCATCGTTTTGCATAGTGGCCTTTGAGTATTTTGCAAACCTTTTTAAATGGGCTTGAAACTCAAGTTGACGAACTACCTTTACCTATTCCTTGATATAGATTAAATTTGTTAATGTATTAATGTATGTGGTCTTACTGATTACCTATTACTTATTAAATATTTACTTATTGATTTTACAACATTTAAAAATGTTGTCCCAAATTATAAAAGTACCATTTTATAAAAGTACCTGTTAGGTACAGTAGGCAGGACTCACCAATGTTCAAATTCGTATTATTCTTAAATCACCTATGTATAAAATCATTTTCCGGAAATGATTTAGATGTTGCCTTCTCACTCGTTTAACAAATAAACTAAACCGGGCCTTAATGAAAAAAAGGCGAACTTTCACAAAACTTAAACGCTTATACAATTTTTCATCCCAGTTAAAATAGACTACCGAGATCGGAAACCAATTTGTCAAAGAATTTAAATCAACTACGGCAAAGGCATCGGGTGAAACTTTTGAAAGGGACGTTTTAAAACAAAGATTCGCCGTTCTTTTTATTGCTTTTGGAGACTTTTGTTAGCCGTTCGTGAATTAGCTATTCTCCATTTATTCGTACTTTACAGGGATATAAAATTCGTACTTTCTTTATTGTCTCTATAATTACTGGTTTGCGAATCCTGTAGGGAAAACAGCGCTTATTCGGGTTTTAACAGGCTCATTTAAGGACTAATTATTGAGTTAAGTTTACAAGTATATTGTGAATAAGTATATTTTTGAATGTAATAAGTAAGTTATGAAATTAAATACCAGCAGAAAATAAAAAAATGCTGCTGTATCATGTTATTAGTTATAGGTAATACAAGAATAGGTATGGAAAAAAGTTGATAACTTCAAGTTTTAATTTCAAGCCAGAACCTTATTCTATACTAGCTGATGCCCGCGACTTCGTTCGCGTGGAATTTATGACTCCGGCGTATTAATATAAACAAAAACTAATGAGAGATAGAGAGAGAGAGAGAGAGAGAGAGAGAGAGAGAGAGAAAGAGAGAGATAAAAAAGTACTTATACCAGTGTAAGAGCTGAAGTGTTACTAACCCTGGAGAAAGCCACATTAAGTTGGCCATGCGAAAAACCAGTCCTTAGATCGACATCAGCACCTTTAAGCCTCTAAAACTGTGACTTATTTTCATAGCAAAGCAAGTAAACACAATGGAACTGTGTATTTTCAAAAGGAAAATTGTTGGGGATGAGTGGCATACGCGGAATAAATACTCGTACAGTTTCACTGGCACCACTCACAGTAAACTTTAAGTGTCTCAGCAGACTATGCCGAAGTTTAGCGGCTAAAGTTCAGTGTCTAAAGTTCGGTGGGGATGACACACTACATAAGCTGAAGTTCAGCCGCTGAAGTTCGGTGGAAACGCCGGACAGTAGTTATGTGCCGATATGCATATGAGAATTTAATCTTCCGTCTTTGGCGCGTCTGCGGCGAACAGAAACGGGAGCGGAAAAGGGAACGGAAGTGGAAGAGGGAACGGAAGTGGAAGAGAGAACGGGAGCGAAAGCGGAAGCGGGAGCGGGAGCGGAAGTGGCAGCGGCGGCGGCAGCGTCAGCGGTGGCGGCGGCGGCGGCGGCGGCGGTGGCGGCGGCGGCGGAGGCGTCAGCGGCAGCGGCGGCGGCGGAGGCGTCGGAGGCGTCGGCGGCGGCGGCGGCTGCGGAGGCGGAGGCGCCGGCGGCAGCGGCGGCGTCGGCGGCGGCGATGGCGGCGGAGGCGTCAGCGGCGGCGGCGGCGGCGGAGGCGTCGGAGGCGTCGGCGGCGGCGGCGGCGGCGGCGGTGGAAGCGGCGGCGGCAGCGGCGGCGGAGGCGGAGGCACCGGCGGCAGCGGCGGCGGAGGCGCCGGTGGCGGCGTCGGTGGCGGCGACGGCGGCGGAGGCGTCAGCGGCGGCGGCAGCGGGGACGGCGGCGGCGGCGGGGGTGGCGGGGGATGCTGGAGCGGGAGCAGGAGTGGGAGCGGGAGCGGGTAATGGAACGGGTACGGGTACGGGTACGGGTACGGGTACGGGTACGGGTACGGGTACGGGTACGGGTACGGGTACGGGTACGGGTACGGGTACGGGTACGGGTACGGGTACGGGTACGGGTACGGGTACGGGTACGGGTACGGGTACGGGTACGGGTACGGGTACGGGTACGGGTACGGGTACGGGTACGGGTACGGGTACGGGTACGTGTACGGGTACGGGTACGGGTACGGGTACGGGTACGGGTACGGGTACGGGTACGGGTACGGGTACGGGTACGGGTACGGGTACGGGTACGGGTACGGGTACGGGTACGGGTACGGGTACGGGTACGGGTACGGGTACGGGTAATGGTACGGGTACGGGTAGGGGTATGGGTACGGGTACGGGTACGGGTACGGGTACGGGTACGGGTAGGGGTATGGGTACGGGTACGGGTACGGGTACGGGTACGGATACGGGTACGGGTACGGGTACGGGTCCGATTCAGGCAAAAGCATCGGAAGTTCGGCATTATGTGTTGCTAGTTATGAAGATAACATTGCACACATGCATTGGCTGAAATTCAGCCGCTGAACTTCGGCATATAGTGCTGAGACACTAAGTAGGGTTCCGTTACACAGTTTCGGCGGAGTCGAATTTCGCATCAGCATTATTGGCCCTCCGACATTAAGACTTATTTTGTGAGCCGAGAGTCCATTTGCTGCAAGTGAATTAAGAAACTCATCTGGATAATTGGTGGCGTCGTCAACAACACTATCCAAGAAATTAACAATAATTTGCGTCATAAGTTCTTTATTAATTGATTTTTAATTTTTTGGTGTCAATATGGCGTGTTCACATAACCAAGATTTTTTCTGGTGTGTTATGCTCTGAAGGTCCGCAAATACTGAACTTCAAAGTTCTTTTTCGGACGAAACAACTTTTTTATGGAAAAATTTTCAATGTACGGACACATTTTTTTTTACTCTTTTATTATAGTATAGATTTAGTATGTTTTTGTTCAGCGGCAACAAAAAAACATCATCTATAAAAATTTCGACTGTCTAGCTATAATGGTTCATGAGATACAGGCTGGTGACAGACAGACAGACAAACAGTCGGACGGTCTATGTAATAGGGTCCCGTTTCTACCCTACCCTATGGAACCCTAAAAATCGAATAAAATAAGTATTTATGGGGGGCTCCCATACTACAAACGTGATTTTTCATAGATTATGGTACGGAACCCTTCGCGCGCGTCCGACTCGCGCTTGGCCAGTTGTATTATAACTCAACAAAAAGTTCTCATCAGACTTAACAACTTTTGCTAAGGCGGCATTTTAATATTTCTTATAGTTTAGCTGGACCATTATAGTTCTGCACCATGTGTTCAATTTTCCAAAATCAATTATAGCCTATATGTTGCCCAGGCTTCACAGCTATATAACAAAAAAAGTTTCATTCGAATCCGTCCAGTATTTCCGGAGATTAGCGTGTACAAACAGACAAACAGACAAACAGACAAACAGACAAACAGACAGACATTTTTTTTTATTTTCTTACTCTATTACTATATCTCCATCGCACCAAATATTTTTTTTTGAAAAGTTTTCAATGTACAGACACATTTTTTTTACTCTTTTATTATAGTATAGATAGATTATAAAAGTTGATTTGAAGAAAAATGTTCTTCTTTAAACTGAAAAAAAAACGATTTAAAATTTCCTGCTGTTTTTGTTTTGATAAGATATTATTTTTTCTGGCTACAACATATTATTAAACATACGCACGTAATGTTACCATGGAACCAATACAACTTAATTTGCAGGTGCCATAGAACCGAAACAACGAACTATTTGCTAGAGTAACATAGCTCAACGCCTGAACAAAGAAAACGGATAATTAGAGCCACGCTACGGGAAAAGAGATTTTAATGAACCTCGACGTTTGCCACGTAATAAGACTTTATTATTACTATAAAAAGCATAATTTAATGATAAAATTTTGATATTTTGAGTCGCAAAGTGTTATTGTAAACTTTTTTTAAATCGTCGTGCCGCTTCCGCTGCAAGTATTTGTGGAATTTCTCAGACAAGAACATAATGTATACATGTAAGTAATGTAAATATCTCCTCAAAAAGAGGAGAAGCGGTCACCGGTCAGCATGTCTGAAATATATATACCTAATTATTTTTTTTGTAGTATCCATATATCCAACAGATATAGGCGACTAGCCTCTGATTCAGGTAGCAAGGGACTTTTAAATCTATTATTAAGTAAAGTAAATTCAAAGCTTCCTTCATGTTTAAGATTTAGTGAGACAAAAATCAATGCTATTTACTTATTATTACATTCCATACGCACAAACGGAATCGAACTCATGGTTTTTATTTATTTATTTTATTTTATTAGTAAACAAGTATTTTTGTGAAAATAGAGAAATCTGTAATCTTATTTTAAAGTTAGTTCAGTCTAAAGTCACCAAACTTATAAGGAACTTCCAATGTTTTAATAAAAAGAGAATAATGTATGAGGTTTGATGTTATTGCAACCGAAATGGATAAAAATACCACAATACATTAAAGTACGAAGTGTATTTTAATGCATTATGCATTTTATATAGGCCATCTACTATGGTTTAAGCTTTCGTTTAAGTTTGTTAAAATATAGACAAGAAATACTCACATAGTGATTCTGTGCTCTGCTATTGAATAATAAGCATTACAACTAGATATAGTTTTAAAAACTAAAATCCGATTACGGTAATATTCTTGCTGGAAAGAACGTTTATTCAGTGAATACAAGCACAGCAGGAAAAAACAGATAATGTAAATATTTTTGAAATATGCTAATTGACCTTTTTTATTTGATACCAAACGCGGTATGATTTGAATTAACTTATTTTTAAGTTTCCTTACTTTTTGGCGGGCGCCTAGATAGAGGGCGCCATATTACATTTATTGTGATTTCACGTAGCCTTTAACCAGCACCTAGCCATGACGCTTGCGACGATACCTTACTTGTTAAGGTACCATGGATATAATAGAAGATACGAGGGAACAGACAAACATACATACATAGCGGCGAAACACACAACATTGCTTTTGGCTTAGCCGTAGTCGAGTAAAAAGGAGTAAGAGATCTTCGAAAAAGTAGGTAAATATATCCAACTATAAAAGTTATAACCCCTGCTGTATCTGTGATAACAAATTCAGTTCAAATTTTGCACAATGCCTACTGTTCTCCCATATCAAATATGACGCCTCTTTTGTCCAGAAATCTGAATAGCTGACGGCTTAACAGAACCTTTCATAGCAAAATACTTGGGAACAGTTACATGACTTGTTTCTATTGCGGTTTGATTCTACTAACCAAATAGATGTATAATCGATTGCTGGGCAAAAGTCTCTTCAAACGTATCCTTTGCGATTTCTTGCCATCGAGTACCTAATTCATTTATGATGATGATGATGTACTTCTGGCTGGTTTTAGCCTAAAAATTCTCATATATTAGAAATGTTTATTGAAGAACGCTGAAGAGACTCTACGGAAGCTTAGAGATCATATAGAGATTCCTCAAATTTACCTGTTGTAGAGGTATGCAGCTGTGTCTTCTCTTCAATTTGATGCATTTTCTGACTTCCTTCAATACTTAGATAAAACTCGTCTCGTTACCAGCAAGCGCCCGCGCTCATTGCATTTTTATTTTTTAAATTTATTTCAAATTTAATAGGCAGATTTAAAGCCAAGGCATTATCACAGGAGAAAAGGAGAGTTTAGAATTTTACATTTTTTGGGGTCATCCCACCATCTCTTCCGTGCCTCATCGACCTTCTTATTATCCACCTTTATTACGATTACTTTCGCAAACAGATACCTATAGTAGTATTTCAACGAGCAAAGTAAAACTCTTCCACAATACCACGCTCACATTTAAAATGTAAAATCTCGCGATCTTATTTTTAGGTAATGCATACATACAATCCCTAACGGGGCAGAAATAGCATTTTGGGTTTTGCAGCTCTAAGCAGACAGAGCTTTATGGCCGCAAGGCCAATTTTAGCGAATCAGTGGCCGAGAAGGTGGAAGAAGACATCAAAATAGTAGGTTGCTGGCCGCACCGCCTAACAAAATGATTCGTATTTTCACCCATTCCGTCGAACGGCTCCTACGATCTGCGCGGGGTTTTTTCTTTTCTCTCAGCATGGGCGTAGCCACAGTGGGGCACGGTGGGGCGCTTGCCCCACCCTGGCTCAGACCTTTAAGTTACCGAACCAAACCTAAAAATTAAATTATCTAGGTACTTACTACAATACTTAATATTCGTAAGAAAGTTCACACTCGACATTTTATATGTAAAAATTAACTGGGGTAAGCGACGGACCGTGTAGTTAGCAAGTTACATATTATTTCAGATTGCTGCCCCACCCTGAGCCCATGGCTGGCTACGCTTATGTCTCTCAGACTGGCATAGAAGAATAATACTTAATATTAATCTCACGAATAAATTACTTAATAAAGCCTACTTAATGGTGGTAAATATTATTTCCACCAATAAACAACAAACAAGCATAACAAATAAGGTAGCAGGTACGGCTTAGTTGGAGAAAACTAATAGAATTTTTGGCGTAGAGCCGGCGCCGTCACCGCTTCTCAAAGGCGGCTGTTTCGCATATAAATTGACGAATTTGCCTCCATTTACACCTTTGTGCCATGCAAGTGAGTCAGGCTCAACTTCGTTAGTAAATTTATAATCGCTTCAGTTACACGCGTGAATGCTTCCTATCTTATTAATTATACGATGTAAACATTGTTACAATTTATGTAAAATAGTTTGAGCAAATTAATTAAGGGGCTACATGAATTTTACGGGGTCCAGTGCTGCCCCCATTTCAAATAAATCATTTGAAAAGAAATGGAGACATCATTTAAAATTCTGTCTTGATCAGACCCTAGATAACCCTTCAAACTATTTTATGAACTACTGTTTAGATTTCCGCACAATTGCGAAAAACGGCCACTTTTGGCGTATGTGCGTAGAAAAGCTTCACGTTTTCACTTTTAACTATAAACAGTAGTTCATAAAATAGTCTGAAGAGTTATCTGGGGTCTGATCAAGACAAAATTTTAAATGTTGTCTCCGTTTCCTTTTAAATGATTTATTTCAAATGGGGGGCACTGGACCCCGGAAAATTCAGATAGCCCCTTAAGCACTTAATCATTGAGACGTTGGTAGGAACTCGTTACTTGTATTATTTTCAAGAAACATTTCTTCACAAAGTTTTAATTTCTCATCAAAATATTAAAATCTAAGGCAAAACTAGTTGATCAATTCATTCTAAAAATCGTTTGAATAAGTACTTAACCATTTTAATTTACGAAAGTTCATTTGGCAGATTTTATTTTTAAAGTTATCGGTAAAGACTTAGTAGTTAGTACAAAAATATAGACATTCAAATAACCTACTTCCATTATATATACATACATACATAAATTATTATGTAAGTATTTCCTACATCACGCCTGTTTCCCACAGGGGCAGGCCTGTGTCACTCCCTGTTTAGGTATAGAAAATATACCTACATTATTACTATGCGCGCGGCGACCACTTCGAAGGGGAAAAATCAGTTTCATGAATCGTTTATCCAGAGTAATAAGAATGAAATTAGGTTGCACTGGATGTCTAGGTATCTAAACGAAGAGTGGATTTCTAACATGAGCTAAATTAAACCATAGCGCTTACCACATTACGTAGATATTTCTTTGAATTTCTTTTCTGAGTAAGACTTCTGTACGTGAGTACTAGTACTTATTCTATGACAAGGGTAGGCAGAGACTATGAACCTCCACTTGCTACGATCCTGACAGACCTCTTTCGCTTCATCTACACTCATTATATATCTATCTAATCAATTACCCTCAATCTTTTAAATAAATGCAAGGAAAGTAGTTGAGCATATAACTTGTCATGAAAATGCAAGCTTATGGTCTCAGAGAAATTACGGTAATCTCGTGGGAAAATCTAAACGACAATTCAGCGAGTGACACGTTTCGAGCGGGACGCGTGATAGATACACAATTTTGGAGTTCGCTCTTTGAAATTCAAATTAATTTACCTACCTATCTCCTCTTAATTGCTTGTTACACGAAATTAAATTGATATTTTAACTGTAAATGTTTATGGAGTTTTCAATAAATATTATGTCGGCCCCTTAATAAGGAAAGGAAGAAGAAGATTAGTACATACCTAATTGAAGTCTGAGATATTAGAGAATGTATAAATATCCGTGGCGTTTCTCAATGCCCATTATCATTCATTAATTAAGGTTACTTACATTTTAAATAAGTAATAAATATACGAGATTACTAAATATAAATTGAATAAGGCCATTTTCAACTAATGTAGGATCTAAAAGGACTTCTCATTAGTGATATCATCAAAATTGTATTAGCCTAGCTATAAAATATTCAAGGTCACCTGGCCACCTGGCGAGGTGTGAGAAAAAGGTAGTCGATTAGATAAAGCTGAAGGGTGGTGTTTGTGGCTACCCTGATGGAACCCTCCTTATTATGAGCTTGCACGGCTGCCTCTTGAACACGTTTGCTTACGGCTATCTAAAGATCCTTTATTTTGCCATTCATATATTTAATTTTTTCTACAATATTTCTCAACAGTGTGCTTATTTTACGCTTATAGTATATGTTTAGTAAAGACATTTGAAAGTCTTTAAATTTTATATTTCAGGGTCAAATCTAGATATACTTTAGACAAAATCCAACGAATATTTTAAAGGTAGATATTTGGGTCATATTACTACATCAAGTTACTGCTGATAAACGTTTAGCTGAAATAAGATTTCCATAATTGCACTTAAATGGAATCATAAGGAACATGCCCAGGAACATCAGTTAGTAGAAGTCTAATTCGGTAAATAGTTATATTTAGTAAGTGCATTTTATGTACATTATATTGAAAATTTTGCCCTCATTGTTTTATATAGAACAGTTTTTATATTACTGAGCAAAGTTTTACGAATAGTCGTGTATTTCTAAAACAGCAAATAAATGTATAAAATATTTTAAAATTGATGTTTACTGTTGCATACTCTATAATCGTATCAACGTAAATATCACATCTATTGAAAATAATTATATTAGTATTTTTATTACTTTTATTGTGTTTCATTCAATGCTGTTTGATTTTATGCATTCTAAATCGTGATATTTTCAATAAAACGATTCGGTTTCATGTTTTTAATAAAAAAATATTTATAAAAAGTCCACCGGTGAGTAACATCTACATATTCAACAAGGGTCTTCTTATACCTTGAAATAATTAAGATTAAACATTGTTTGAATAAGTACTTAGACATTTTTACTTTCAGTGAACATATTGTAGTCATCATTAAAATATTTTTTTTTTTAATATATAAGTATCTATATTTTAAACACTGAGGAAAATTTTGTAGGTAAGCAACTTATGATAGTGTCCTTAATTTTATGCTTCTTCTTTAAGGTTAAAACAATTGCCGGTTCCCGAGAGAGGCTACCGTCGTCGCGGGGAAACTCTAATATTTCATAATTAAAATTTAATTTTTAGGAAGTCCATTGAATATTTCGATGAAACGATAGAGATTTCAATTTCCTTTTAGTCACGTGCGCGTTATCGGATCCGTGGCTGGCTCAGCCGGTAATGAGGGAGGGATGGCAATTTCGCTAGATGGGCTTTTGGTTACAGGAGCACAAAATTAGAGGAACAACAGAATAGACAATTTATATATAATACTTACCTATTAAATTTTTCTTTTTTTTTATTTATAATTATAAACAAATTAAAATAAAACACAAGAAAACCAAAAAAAACAATACTTAATGAGTACTTAACCTAGTTATGTTATAAATAAAAAAAATCGCAGTCTAATCGCAGCCCCATGGCAACCCCTATTTTCTAGCGTTACGCACCTGCATAGTGCATATATGAAAAAAGAAATGTGGTGTCGTGGGACACCAGGTAGGAACGAAGTTCAAAAGTTCTTGTGTATACGACTGTCGCGCCTGCGCACGTCTCATTTAACGAGGTCATCCTTACGGTTTTACTATCACATTTTTTTCAGTTCGGTCGCGCAGCAAAATCTCTATCTCTGTAAGGAACTTCGTTCCAAAAAATAATCTGCACATAGATAACGGCGCCCTATATATTTGTATAGTCAATACAGTCGTTTAATTACTTGTGACATATATACACAACCCATCGTAAAAGCCACCATAATGTGGCGGCAATATGACAAATACCGTCAAAGGGAATTCATAAATTGTAAACTACCTAGATTTGTTTGTATAATATAAAATAAGAATTTTACAACCTATATTTCAACGTACAGGCAGTGCATCAAAATTGAACCTTGAAACTGTGGAAAAGATGCGTGATAACAGAATCAAGACGACGCGACGCTGATGATTCCCATCATGCGCGCACGCATATATTGCCTTAAATCAGAATAGAGTGCTTACGCAAAATGCTAGAGGACTAATATAGGCGTAGGCAAACAAATAGCATCTTTTCCATGACCATCAAGAACTTGCCTAATGTAAGTTTCATCAGTGGTGGAGACTTACATGTATATATGAAATTCTATGTATTGAACCTTGTAAAAACTACAGCACTATAAAAGTGAAAAAATTAAGGTGATAAATAGATGTGCCTCTCTCTACTATATTTGGTATCACGAAGCATATTGTTATGCCTATGAGCTTTTAATATATCTACCTCGCTCGTGTTAGAGTGCATTTTATCGGCACACAAAAGCCTAATGGGTTTATTTTGTGACGTGGATGCCGCATGATTGAATATGTATTTGTGGGAACAATTTCTTTTCATTTTATGTGTATCACCTAGTCACATATTCATTGTATAATGCGTAATGATACTTTTTCAGTATTTACTCTTTTCATTGTAAATAATACAGAGATTGTATCATAATAAGTTGTTTTTTATTAAATTTGTGTACAAGATTTTATTGTGAAGTCAAAATACTTATTAAGACAAATTAAATAAACTCAAACTCAATGGAGTTGCGTCATTTTATCATTGAGTTCCATAAACCACCTTCCGTCTCCGTGATCAGACCCTAGATATCGACTACCATAAAGTGCTCATCAAGACTAATCAAGCAAATCCTACTCAATGATGTCATGTTGTTTTATAACTGATTCCCGTCGAATATCTCGCACCTCCATCATCATAACAGCTCATTGACTCATAATATTGTATGTCATTCGAATTACCTAAGTATCAAAAATTTCAGCTCAACCAGTTGAGGATAACTGGTTGAAATTGACTTGCAAGATTTGACCTAAAAAATCTTCATACAAGTTACATTGCAAATTAAATAAAAGCATGTTAGTATAAAAAAATGTGGCAAAAATTTTACCAGATTTCGTTGATTTGAAATTTGGATGATAATAATTTTCATAAATTAGTAGTGTGGAGAAATGTGAAAAGTACGCTACGAATTATTTTTTTAGGTACAGAGAATTAACATTTCTAGCTCACATAGTTACCAAACTAATGCGCACATGATTCCTTCAATCGCATGAAAACATACACATTCATAATCTGATTACAAGAATACAAACGAGATTAGCTCGTGTACGTGGGCCTCACTTCACAGTAAGTTCGTTCTGTATAAAATCATAATATCCTAGTAGTTCGCCCCGAACTGTGAACTCAGGAACCTCATATCTCAGCAACCCTTTTGACTAATTTGGCTCATATTCGAACTTAAACATTATATTGGCTATATCTTTACGTCTACAATATTTCATAAAGCTCCGACCGCGAAGATACATACAAACGTCCGATTTTTTAAGTATAGTCGGAGAACTTCGCTCGCTTCAAAAAACTGCCACATCTAGGTGACGTAAAGTCTAGGTATCGGTGAGATTAAACCAAGCACTGTCGGATTGAGTTGGTGGTAGGCTACGGAAAGCTGTGAAAAGCTGTACCTAAACCCTTTTCATTTTTATCAAACTAGTAGGTATCGAACTTCTATGTAGTGCGTGATGGATAATATTGAGTGGGTATAAAAGTGTTTTAATAAATAATTATAAATAAGTATGAAGGAGGAAATAATGATATCTGTAACTACTATTTTTTATCTTCAATAGTCGGGAAACTCGGGAATTGGGTGCTTAACACCTTGCCTGCCAGTATTGCTAACACAATAGGTTTTTAATTGTTTTTTAGTCATCAGGTGACCTTCATGGCGTTAAAAGACTGAAGGAAGATAAGTATAACAGGACCGAATTCTTCTAAAGATATTTATATTGCTTTCGTATTAAACACAGATATTTCCATACGTCAAAGGCAGACCAACTTCCGTTCGTCAATCAGTGAGATGAACGTTCTGCACGTGAAACATAGGATCCACGCGGGTATTCATTTCCTTCGTATATCAGAGACATAATTATTAACCATTTGACACGTAAGTCATAAAAAGATACTTTATCTGCTACATTTAATCAATAATAAATAAATATATTAGGATAACTCACACAAAGACGGCTGCCAAACTAAGTTGAACCTGATATTATGACATATAACTACATTATTCTTTGGGACCTCTTGAGAGTAATAAAGTGACTGATAGATTATTTGTTTATTAGACGACCTCCGTGGCGTAGTGGTCACCATGCTAGTCCGCCACCCAGAGGTCCCGGGTTCGATCCCCGGTCAGGACAAGTTGTAAAATAGCCTTTTTTAAATTGTCCTGGGTCTTGGATGTTTATCTATATATGTATTTGTTATAAAATATAGTATCCCATAACACAAGTCTCAAACTTACTTTGGGGCTAGCTCAATCAGTGTTATTTGTCCCTATATATAGCGAAATATCTATCAAGTTATTCGTTTACACTGAATTGCTACTAGAATTGATAATTGATAATTTGTGACGAAGATCTGCCTGCTGTAATATAATCGAACATTATTCAAAAGGAACATTCGAGAATTACTGAAGTAAGCGTACACCTGCAGTACATTAAACAAAGTACTGAAGCGAGTCGTACAGAAATTGAATTTGAATGTAACACAGACGCGGCCAGAGGTGGGGCAGAGGTGGGCTCTTTGACGCGGCCACAACTAAGAGCGTTAGCAGAAAGAATCTTAAAACCATAAAATAAAGGTAATAAGTCGATTTATTGAAGATCCGTGATAAAATAATATCCTTACTTTTAATTATTAACTTTCATTGAATTTTATTGGTTTAACGTTCATTAGTTTCATATTATAATGGTGCACAAATTGTTAATGCGAGGTCAACCTATCTTGATAAATTTCGATAACAATTTTTGTTTTATTATTATTTACGTATCTTATAGGGGCGTCCATAGAGTCTGATATAAAAATAATTGGCCAAGTGCATGTCAGGCCATGCGCAGTGTAGGGTTCTGTAGTTACGAATGCCAACTTTGAGTTCATAACACTGAAAACGTCAAAAACTAATTTTATATTGAATTCGTACAAAATATTCCTTTTCCGAGTACATTTTATAAGTGCATCGCCTATAACTTTTTAATTTGTAAACCCTACTTAGCTCTGATAGTTTTCCTTTAAAGTCCGTTATATATATATATATATATATAATATAGCTGTGAATTTTTTCACTTGACTCTAACAAAAATGTTCACTTTAAAACCAAATATTTCAAAAACGGATCCCTAAATCAAAAAACGGTGTTCACAAGCTCAATACTATTTTTAAATGACCTATTCAACGATACCCCACATGATTTGTTAGTCGGGAATAAAATAATGACTTTTCGCTTTATTTGTACGGTAGCTAATTAAAAAAAAATTTTTTTTTTTTGTATTTTATTTTACCACTTTTTTGCATAATTAATATACATACTCATGCCAAATCACAGCTTTCTAGTACTTATAATCGCTGAGTAAAACCACGGACGGACAGACAGAGAGACATGGCGAAACTATAACTCATTCGGTTGGCGGCTTATTGTTTTCTAAAAAACAAAGACGATCTTATTAGGTTTTCTCGATGTTATAAGTTTCACAAAATAAATGTAATTAAATACCAAATGGAAACCATATTCACCAAAACAAACACAATTTGCTTCGAAATAAACAACCACAGGAATATAAACAACGAAACAGATACATTCAGAAATAAGGATAATTGCCAAGAAATATGAGTTCTCCAGTCATATTTCTCAACAATTATCCCAAATAAGTTTGTATAAATTCATTTCACGGAAAATTGCGCGCCGGCTCATGAGGTAGGTAACAAAAAAGTTGTGAAAAATTTCAGCCATTTTACTTTTTTCCATTTATTAATGTCTTTTGTTTTGTTATCTAACTTTATCTTGTAAATGATAAACTACTGTGACTTGATAGAATGGATAATGTAGATGTTATAAAATCCACATGTCTTTTACGAAGCATGGCACGTTGGCGCGTCATCTTAACATCAAAGTACATTTCAATCAAAATTTTGTCGCGGATTTATTGACATCACGCTTAATTGTTTACCATTCCAGGGGCACGCAGCTCGAAAGCAGGCTCCTCTATTAATTTGGCGAAAATGCGCTGTGATTAAAACTGTTCAGTGCCTTTAAATAATTATATTCATTAAGTTACTCTTGAGACAAATTACCGAACGCTCGTTGATTTATTTACATTACGTCGATCGCATTGTTTAATATCTGCGCTGTTTGAGAAACGTGGCTAAATAAAGACTTATTTACATACATTTAGTACTCTTTAGCACTACGTAAATAGTAAACAATAGCAGGAGTCATTTTCGGTTTACTGCTTTTTACTATGTTGAATAAAAATTTTTACTTAACAATCCCTTAAATTTCATGAAATTTCGGCGTTTTCGGATAAGTTTAATAAAATTAAACATTGCATGTATTGTGATTTGAGTGGAATTATGAATAAAACTTACAAAGATACACATACACTATCAAATCTTTATCCCCAACGGAGAAGACAGACTAGTTAAGATTTTGATTAATTGATTCCTAAAAGGTCGCAATTTAATTAACAGTGTAAATTGCTTTAACCCCAATAATCTAAATTAAATAGAAATAACATTGGTAAACAGCGAATTAACTAGCGTTTTGATCGCTTTAATTAAGCCTAAACAAGCTAATTATACCTATATGTGCAATTATCAATCAAGCTTACAAGTCTGATAGTCGCTGTAGCAAATGGTCGTTTTGGACGAGTTGCTACTGAGTGTAT
Organism: Acrobasis suavella; assembly: GCA_943193695.1. Lineage (NCBI taxonomy): Eukaryota > Metazoa > Arthropoda > Insecta > Lepidoptera > Pyralidae > Acrobasis > Acrobasis suavella. The sequence goes on from OW971935.1 coordinate 9,817,944, forward strand.
TTACGTGTGTGACTATTTGATAATTACTCATTGATTCTTCCTAGCATAGCATAAAATATTTTAGAGCTCCTACGTGTTTCGTAAGGCACATAAAAAGGTAGTCGTAATTATAATAATCATAACCATCTTTATTCATATAAAATATTTACACGTCAATTCATTCAATAATAATAATACTATGGACAGAAAAAAACCAGCGAATAATAATTTCAATTAAATTAGTTAAAAACCAAAGTAATCACAAATTATAAAAAAAATATTACAAAATAATAAAATAAAATTATTCCAATAGATTTAAGCTATGTCAGATGCCTCAAGGTAGCTTGAATAAACTGAAACTAGTGTTCGCCAAAACAAACAAGCATGATTTTATGATTTTACCTCTAGATTAGTAATCTAGAAAATTAATTAATTGGTAAAATTCTCTAACTATATTACTGGAAATTTATTTAGCGATCAGTGAGCCATATGGCAACGTCAGAGTGCAATGCACCTTGTGACCACCCCTCTCATCTCTCACCAGTATCGTGAGAGGCGAATAACGGAGGTAAGATATAACAGGCAGCATCGTGTTCTGCGTAACAATTTTACAGCAGCTACTGTGATCACCAACCCGCATGTCTAGCGTGGTGTTTTATATAACTTACTTATGTATATAAGTTTTTTTGCACAGTGTGAAATCAAACAATTCTTCTTCATCTCAAAAAATCAAATGTTTTTGTCTTGTATGTGTCTCTGCTTACCATTTTTTAACCACTGAATGGATTTTTGTGTGTTTTTGTAGGAAAGAGCCTATAGTAATAGTATATATCTATGTTACTGACTTAATTATAAACTCGTATTTTCATTTCCAAATATGAAAAACATAACAGCGCATTTTTTCGCGTGGCAAACAATGTGCGGATTTGGATTACTATACTGATAAAATCATTGACATTATCATTGTTCGAGCTCATCCACTCTCATCAATGGCGCGACTCTATCACAAACCTCACCCAGTAAACTCATTATTCTCGAAACCGACCAGGAAATCTTATAATCTTTCGCCTGAAAATTGGTAATCTTGAATAATTGAATATTAAAATTTATGAATCTGGAATTAATACTTTATGGGAATGTGCTTTCATTTTGTGAAAATAAATGTAGTTTTAATCCTCTATTCGTTAAAATTATTTGGAAGTTCTTTGTGTACAAAAAACCTAAGATATTAATAGAAGTTTTTGAATTCAGTAACCAAAAGTGTACGGATACATTCACAGTTACGGTTATTATAAATCCAACTAATACCTACTTAATTTCAGGAATAACAGCCAGTAATTTTATTTTAATTATTATCCCTCAAAATAGTAGTGTTGTAGTATGACCGGGGCCACGGTTTAATGTGCCTTCCGAAGCACAGAGGAGTTTGTAATTTTATGCATACAAAATACGAGTACATGTGACTGAGAAAGGTCAGAGCATTCAGAACATTAGTTAGCGCCAATAATGCATCGAACCTCCAAAGAACAAATTATTTCAAATCTTCTTACGCGTCACTATTAATACAAACTTCAATTGCAAGTATCGATAACCGACAGGCACGTCGTAATGAAAGAATCATCATAACGGTCGACTGGTCGGCGCGCTCAGCCATAAACTGATAGTCAATTAATCCCGCCCTGCTTCACCTGACTTGGAGCTTAAATTGTTTTTGCATGGGATTTTCACACGTTAAATGTTGAAATGAATGGTTTTTTTTTAAATTTTAAAATATGACTACTTTCATAGCAAAAGTAAACAACAGACCCAGGAGTTATGGAAGAATCTACATACCGCTAGACTGGTTGGCACGCTCAGCCAAAAACTGATAGTCAATGAATCCCGCCCTGCTTCACGTGACTGGGAGATCAAATTGTTGTTTTGATTTCTCCTGTTCTGAAAAAATTACCTGGGTCTTGACTGTTTATCTATATATGTAATTATTATCAAATATTATATCATTGGGTTGGTATCCCATAACACAAGCTTAAGGTTATCTGTGTGATTTGTCCATATATATTTATTTCTTTCAATTTTAATTTATTTATTGCTTATCACATTGTACATATATTACACTACATGGTCACTTCTTAAAATAATAGTTACAACATAAACACCAATAAATAAAACAACGGAACGGCAAATTATATATATATATATATATATAGCATGCGACATACGATTCTCCCACTTTTAAAGGTTAGATCAATTTATAATTTCTCGAGCTTCTCCGTGCTTCTTAAGGCAAGTTAAGCCATCAGTTTCAAGTTCAGACTTTCACTATTGTATGGCTGGTCGTAAAGCTATGTCAGAAGTCTTTTGACATGTTGAAAAACCTGACACCAGTGTTGGCCACTTAAACAAGATCTAATAAATTAATGAAATAAGAAGTTGTATAATAAAAGTAGATAACAGGCACAGGAGTAATGAAAGAATCATCATAACGGTCGACTGGTCGGCGCGCTCAGCCGGAAACTGATAGTCAATAGATCCCGCCCTGCTTCACTTGACTTGGAGCTTAAATTGTTGTTATATACAATTTTGACACTTTAAATGGTTTTTTTTATTTTATTATTTCATCTCAAAATAGTAGTATTGTTTTAATGAAAGTTGAGATGACACACAGAACATTTATTGCAGTCAACAATAAATTTTCATAATAGCACCGACTAGTCAGTCGGTCGGTGCTTGTGTACAGTATTTTAAGTCACACAAAATAATAAAAATCCTACCTTATAAAATCTGCTACGATATACTAGCATCTAATATCATATATCACTTTTCAAAAATACTGTCCGTCTTTATAGCACCGACCTTTTAAATCCCAAATGAATACTAATGGCGAAAGACATAATATTTTAATGCATAATTGCTAACAATTTCAGGTGGAATAAACAGGGACCCTCCATTACTTTAAGTAGGCCACGGCGGGCTTCCCTAAAATTAGATGTGATATATAATGTCGTCATAGCCTCCTCCTTGGACAGTTTCCAGTGGCCAATTTTTATAACCTCAGGCTAAATGACACGGAATTTATGATAACATCTTATATTACGCCAATTTTGATGAAGACGTACAAATATTTAGTTCATCTGAAATGTGTACACAAAAAGGCAAATAAGATAAGATTGGTAAAATACACCTAGTCTTATTTCATAAGTTTTTTACTGTTTTATTTATATAAAAAAAACATTCACTCATATTTTATTCATTTTAACTAAAATAAAACAATAATAAATATTAAAATTAAACTAAAAACTAAATTTAAATGTAAATTAAACTAAAAAAATCACCTACAAATGGAATATTGAAGATTTAAAATAAAAGTTCTATTGAATTGTTTAAACCAACTTTAAAATAAAATAATAGCGTGCGGTTAGACGTAACCAGAAAATGTCCCGTAAATCAGTCTGGCCGAAAGTTTAGCGAATACCTTCATCTCTATTGTCTCTTTATGATTAAAATTCGCAGAGCAGGGGCACGGAGTTTTAAAATGAGACCCCCAAACTTGTGCGTCGTAGTTGAAAACCAGGTTCGAAGGCACGAAATAAACAGACTCGGCGCGGCTAATGTAAAAAGTTCCACGTCGCTGTAACGCCGTTTGTTTGCTTCCAAAACATCAGCGATCAAGTATTTCGTCACGGTTCACTAGGTGTTGTTTATTGCGCAAACTTTGCCGGATTCCGACTTAGGATAAAACCTTAAAATAAATCTGTCACGTTAAACTATTCGCACAAATATTTCAATGAGAGAGAAACTTGGAAAATATTTCAAGCTCGTATTGAGCAAGGTCATTACTCCGAAGTCTGTAAGTAAAGAGATAGAAAATCTCGCGACTCCTTGCACTCTGTATTTATTTCTACAAAATGAATATACAAGACGGTCCGTAGGTATTGTCTTTTGGAAACGGGCCAAAACTTCGCGACTTGGTAATATTTTTTAAATTCAATTTCAGTGAACCCACAGTGCTGTATCCACTCGGCTTAATGTACACCTGGTGAACGTTCAAATGAGATACAACGAGACTATTTACTTATTTATGTGGGATTTTATTACTTCGAACCTTCTCACATAACCACAAAACGAGATAGGTGCATATTTGAAGTTTTTAGTGAGTATATTTTACAATCATCCTGAAGGAGAAAATAAACCTTTTTCTATATTAATTAGGTATCAATATTTTTAGAAGTACTCTTAATAACTGGTATCGGCTTCATAATTAGGTATTATTAAGCTTGAAAAACATTAAGAATTAAGCTAGTTATCATCGGACGTAAATAAAATTGCGTTTTTATGAGTCAATTTAATTTCATATTCCATTCTTAAGACGAAGTGGTAGCTAAAGTGGCGCCCTCATTTGAAATAAATTGTTTAAAGCTAAATATGGTGATAATTCAAAATTTGATTTGTATAAATGTCTAGAAAGACCTTTAAACTATTTTATGAATAACCTTTGAAATTATTACTAATAGTCCGTTTAGTTTTAAAACTGTTTTTCGCCAAAAGTGGCCACTTTTGGCGAATAACAGTTTTAAAGCTAGACGGACTACCAATATTACTTTCAAAGGTTATTCATAAAATAGTTTAAAGGTCTTTCTAGACATTTATACAAATCAAATTTTTAATTATCACCATATTTAGTTTTAAACAATTTATTCCTAATGAGGGCGCCACTTTAGCTACCACTTCGTCTTAACTATATATTCATTATGAGTTCATCATTCAAACAGGAAAAAAAAGTGAGAAATAAAAATATCATTTTGAGAAATAGATATATTTTCCTTTTAAAATAATTGCAATATTTCATCAGAAAAAATATTTACAAGTATCGAGGATTTAAACGTGAAATGACGTACATTACAAAGTTAATTTGAAATATTGCTCTTGGCCGAGCTATATATTAAATACCTTAAGCGTGAGTCTACAAGTTAAGATTTATGACTATCGAACATAAATTTATGTCAGTTCGTTTTAAGTAAGATATTTTTAATAATTGCAATTTTAACCAAAATGTCTCGTCGACTAAGAATAGCAAACGAATAAAAGTATTTATGTTCTAAATTGTATCAGTTACAAATTTATGTAACGCCGGAAAGAGTAAATAGCCATAGCCTCTCTTAAGGCAATTACAGACAGAAAAGCGACACGATGCCGACCGTCGCTGACCAGAGGCGCTGTCACTGGCATTATGTTGCTTAAGTGGAAAGGTGTCTTAGCCTAAGTGGAAATTAAATAGTGTTTGCTTATGTTAAGTATAGATCAGGCGAGATTTGAACTCATATTACGCAAACCCCTTCTGCTGTGGGTCTCTAACCACTTGAACACTAGCGTTTCGTAATTTTCGAGAGATTGTTGAGAAAGTACTGTAAAGGATAAGTATGTACCTAAATAGACACATTCAATTTGTCAATCAGGTATTCACAAGAGTAAGTGACATGTAATGAAACTTTTTCACTTGCAAACATTTTGCTGTTCTGCACCACGTCATTGTGTCGAAAATTGGGGGATTATTAAAACCAAAAAAAAATGTAACGATGTGCTCGTTCACGTTCTGTGTCATGTTATAGAATATAAGATGTAAAATATTAATCAGCAAATTCTTTTTTTAATAGAACTTTGAACGCCGACCCCAGGTGAGGCTTAACCGTTTTAATGAAGCCACGAATGCACCGTATAGTGCGTTATTAAGGGATATTATCTCGCTCTACATTCGTCCCATCAATGGTGTGTTTTATTAACTAATTCCTCTTTAAGTTTTATATTTATAATATTATTTAGTTTAGATAGTAAGACCACTGGTTGGTGATACACGATCCGGACTGAATAAAAAACTATGCATATCCGCAGCTGTAAACAAGAGGTGATGAAAATATATGGTTTTTTTAATAATTCATTTAATTAACTGCTAATCTATTAAACCATAATTAAAAACCGGCTTTATAATTTCTGGCACTTTTTATCACGTATTTATTTTTTCATATTTTATCTGAATTTTCTTAGTTACTTAAAGGTATCGTCGTCTATTTGCACTATTTAGCACCGTAGTGTCAATGGCCGTCACTGTATGCACTTTAGAGAAACCCAGTTTCGCGATCGTGTATTTTCCGTCATAACAATGTGGCTGCAGTCTCGCTCGTCACCACAACAATTCCGTAAGAGCCCGGCTGAGAAACCTACGTTAATTACGAGTTGCCACGGGCCGCGTTCGCTAGTTGAAAAATAAACTACGCCTCCATTGTACAGCTTAATATATTTTAATATCAGGTGAGAATACCATTTTTTCAGCCCACTACGCTATGATTACGCGTGGATTTCGGACTGGCAGATTTTCTTTATTAAAATTCAGGCTTTTATATAGCTACCTAATAAGTTTTCTTGGGTCGTATTAAATTTTCTAAACAGGTTTTTTAATAATAGTATTTTGAAGTGGATATTAAATTAATTACCACAACGGCCAAATACTACTTACAAACAATAATAACTAAGATCAAATATTCATAAAAATATATCCTGTAGTAAAACTGTCGGAGTTTCTCCTAAGTGACGGACGACACTTCGCAATGGAAGCCTAACATTCCAAGTGTAGTTAAATACGAATATTTTTGACAATTTACCTAAAATTGTAAACTTGCAAAGCAGAACATGATGCAGTCGTTATAAATATATACCGCTATAGCCTTGGAATATGCTTGACTTTGAGGCTTTACAAAACTGAACTAACAAGATATTCTGACAAATTAAAAGCTGACAATAAAATTATTGTTGAATTAGCATGAAGCTAAAATAAAGCTCTTGATAAGCATTGAAATACGTACAATAAGCAAGCAAAAACTGATATTAAGGAAAAATTCATTGTATACGTGATTTAATCTACCTTAACTTGATTAACTCGATCTTTGTTCACTGAAATCTCACTCAAGTTCACGAGCCATTTCATCCAAAGTTTTTGTTTACGTTGTAGGGAGCAATTTGAGCTTGTTCTACTGAGAAAGTTTACTTACCATTTTGAGCAAGAATCTGTTAGAGGATGGGAAAAGTAAATATTGCTTTATAAAAATTTAAGATTTTTTCATTTCTTTTGATTTTTTTGTAGGTATAATTTTCCGTAACACAGAATTATTTTCATAATAACTTGTTAAAGATGCTCCAAACTTAAAGAGCTCATAAGAAGTAGGAAAATAGTCAACAATGGTTCTTTTAACATTGTTTTTGTAACAAGTTAGTGGGAACAGTATCAAAAGCATAAAATGATCCAAATACTACAAACTTAAATTTAAATAAATGCGCTAACGGCCAAATTCAAATAAAAAGATGACACAATGTTATCATCGTCATCAGCATCAGCTTTCAACGTCTCATTTCTAAAAATAAATCTATATACAATTTTAATGCTCATATTTAAAATATACATAGTTTTTTTTTTTACGAAATCTGTATATATAAAAGAGAAAATCACTCACTCACTCATCACGAAATCTCGAAAACTACTTAGCCAATGAATATGAAATTTGGCAGAAAGGTAGACTGTGACTAGGAAACGTCTGCTAAGAAAGGATTTTTAGAAATTCCATCCCTAAGGGGGTTGCCAGTTTGTATGAAATTTCGTAATTTTTAAAGTGAGACACATGAAATTTTTAATTTATTTTAATAATTAGTAGAAAATAATAATGAATTTATTAGATTTTAAAAATTACATCCCTATAGGGGTGAAATAGGGGTTGCAAGTTTATTTGAATCTTCGTCATATTTGAAGCGAGACACATGACATTTTTGAATTAACAATGATAATACAGAAATTAGATTTTAAAAATTGCATCCCCTAGGGTGCATTAGGGGTTGCAAACGGAACGGGAACGGGAACGGGATATTATAACACAATTTATAACTGGTTTTGTACAACCAATTAAAGATACTATTAGAAACATTTTTGACTTCTACGCGGACGAAGTCGCGGGTTACAGCTAGTATATTATAAAATTATCGCAAAACATATATTTATTTATTATTGCAGAATTTTCGTCTTTCGATAATAAACAACTGAAAACAATGCCAAAAACACTTTCGGAAATACCTACATAAACTGTTTATTCCAGAAAACCTGTAACAGTAAAATCATATACCTACTTAATTTATTTTTATTTTATTATAAGGCACACAAACAGATTACAGACAATACAGATCAAGCTAATTTTGTAAGCATTAGAAAAAGAAAATAAGTCAGTAATCCACTATAATGTATATATCATATATTAGTGAAATCATACCATATATAAGTAACAGTAAGAGTAATATTGTGTATTTTCTCATTGTTTCACATCACTCGCGACGACAATAAAACAGCTTAGTAAGTTAGGTGTTAATACGATTAACTTTTATTAAAGTTGCGTCGTTTGCTCGGGTTTGCCCAGCTAGATATTACTGCCGACAGGCAGAGTAATGAGAAATATGATGTCGTTTTGGTTTTTACTTCTACGACGTCGCTTTGACAATGTAAAATGAATTAAAACTGAAAAGAAAGCAATTAATAGGATTCAATTTTATAGTTATGTTGTTTGCTCGGGTTTGCTTGGCTAGATATTATTGTGGACAGGCTTACAGCGTAATTAGAATTGTTGTTTAGTTTTTAATTTAACGACGGTTGCTTTGACACGGTATAAAATTAACGAATACGTACTTAAAGGAAATAAAGGAATAAACTCATGTTTTTGGGCTAGTTTACCACAGGCTACAGCGTGATGAGGAATGTAATGTCAGTTACTTAAACAATTTAAAAGATACTACAGACAACACACTTATTTGTAAATATAAGTGTGTTGTCTGTAGTATTTTATTATTTTTATTTTAGTTTTTAAGCAAATTTAGTATGTATAGAGATATATATTTTCATTTTAAATAAATAAATTGAAATGAATTTAATAATTTTATCATCCCGTTATTTTCACGGTTATATTTATTTTTAAAATATCAACTTGAATCATTGGAACACCCTGTTTCCAACTGAATTTTTCAGCAAACTTAATGTAAGCACTCACATATTCCCTTTTGAATAAACTACACAAGATCAATATTTCAACAGCGGTTCAGTAACTTGAACATTTTGAATAGGCACAGCACAATAGCCTTAGTTCGGATACAGCACAAGTTTACTTAGGACGTGGGCTCATTCACTTTCATCAATCCCTTGTTCCCATTTATTTGTTTATAGATCAAAGGTTGAAACGTCCCATCAGCAGATTTCCGCCAAAAAACCTCCAACTTTACTATCTTTTCGATAAGGTTTATTTTTAAGAATCTTAAATTGTCAACGCCTTTTAAAGATACACATTCAAAGAGTGTCAAGAAAAGGCCTCCGATTTTTCAAAATGTTCTCTTTGGGCGTATTTTCTGTGTATTGAATTTCGGAACTTAAAACAATAATTGCATTTGTACTAAGATATTTTCATTTTGTATGATGAGAGAAACGATTTTTACATTTAACGCGAGAGTGTGTACATTGGGGCTGGCATGTGCGATAGTGCTTAATCAAAACTTCAATTAAATTTTCGTAATACATTTCGTCGAGCGCCCTCGCCCGGGAAAGCCCACAAATTAATACCTACGCTTTGGAATATGTTTTAATTTCGATATTTACCGGGATAGCACTCTTTGTAAATGGCTCCCTAATTATTTTAATTGAAATGACTGTATTCACATACACAAAATAAAACAACAACATGTATTAAACTTCAGTTCATAACACGAACTCGTTCTGATAACGTTAACGTAATTTATTTCTAAACTCTACTTGAGTAATTCAACTTAAGCATTGTCACATTCAAATTCATGTAGTTTACAAGTACAAAATGCACAAGTGCTCGTGACATACACATAAGTTGGAAACCTTTATATAGATTCATCCATATAACCTTACTTACTTGGAAACATATGATGATTGGATAATATATGTTTCCAAGTAAGTAAGAATATGTTACGAACAAAGCTCTCGCATGGCCTATTGCGAAATGAGTTAGGTCTATTTGAAGCCAATCTATTTTTCTACGGATATAAACGATCTGGGAGTTAGTTAATACTAACAAACGACTCGGTGAGGGCGAACCTCTCGCGATTCGCACCATTTCTCTCCGTAACAAGAACGGACTATTTAGGTACCAAGCCCGTTTATACTACTTAGATCTATGCTCCGTCGAAATAGATCAGATATAGCGATTCTAAGCAAATAGTTATAGTAAGTCATCAAATGGTATTATGAAAGTTGTTTTTTTGTTGGTTAATGCTTTTATATTTATATTTAAGGTTAAAAAAACAAAAGAGTGATGGAATTGTCAAGGCTGTACACTTTACGTAGCTTGTACATATTAACTTTTAAGTTAATAATAAAAGTTAAAATGTTGACGGAGATAAAATATAACCAAGTTGACCAAAAATATTAAGGATTAAGGCTTTTATAGGAAAATTAAAATATATATGTACTTAATATTTTATCCCAAGTGACAACTTTTTTGGAAACTAAACAAAAAATTGCCCCAATTTTCAGCTGCATCATTTGTCTCCACTCTGGAGGAGCGGGGATGCCTACACATTAGAGGAGACGCTCGCTCGAAAGTTAATTCAGAAAAATGATACGCCAGAGAGCTGGTGTGTGTTCCTAAATTTTCATTTGGAGAAGTGTCGCCTTTTCTGTACTTATTACTTTTTTGCCAATGGACTCTATAAAAATTAAGCGTTAGAAAATCTGATGGAAAAAGAGATATTAAGTAAAACTTGCACTACCCCCCGGCTTTGCATAGGTATTTATTAAGCGCATGACCATAATTTTTGATACGACTAAAAATAGCTGGATTTTAATAATAAGGACATAGAAGCTTTATTAATGTATATTGACCTTTGGGTGAAATTACATCTTATTTACATCTTATTTATATCAACGCCCATAATAAATGTGAAATTTTACAAAATTATAAATGAAAAAAAAATTTGATAGACTAGGCTAATAATATAGTAATCAAAACCTAATTAGCCCACGTCCCACGTCGTAATTAATGAAGCTATAATTAAGTCATCACTCGCACAGAAAGCCGACCGAAGAAATTGTAAACGTTTTTATTGGTCTGAACACAAACACTCAAGTGGGAGTAGTTTACTTAGGACGGAAAAGCAATCGAGCACACTCGTACGTAGATTAACCTCCGAACTGTATTCGAGTCAGTGATTTGTGTATCGAGTTGTATCTTTGAGAAATACTTCGATGGCTGAGCAGGAAATTTAATGATCTTATTCCTTGTGATTCGCTACTTTCCAACTACTCAAATCAGATTTTTTTTTCAAACAAACATTGTCTATGAGATTTGTGTGTTTATTTTTTACAGTTTAAAGTGAGAACGTGAAGTTTTTCTACCCACATTAGCCATAAGTGGTAGTTTTTCGCAAATGTGCTCGTAGTAAAGCTCGTAGAAAAGCTTCACGTGCTCACTTTAAACTGTAAACATTAGTTCATGAATTAATTTGAAGCGTTATGTAGGGCTTGGTCATAACAAAATTTTAAATGATATCTCCGCTTCCTTTCAAATAATTTGTTTAAAATTGGCAGCACTGGACCCCGAAAAATTCAAGTATCCTCAATACCAGTTTTCCTGCATTAATAAATCTAAATTTACATCGAAAGTGGATGTGATCATGACAAGTGACATTATTTTATTGCGTTTTATTATCTTATCAGTGCCAAGAAAAATTTTCGCCCTGGATAGTATTGTCCTGTACAAGGTGCCTTTTAACCACTAGCCAATTGTTTGGAGCAAGTTCAGGTCATGATACTGACCTAATATCTGTACAAAAATATTTAAAAATCAATAAAAATAATTCGTCGTCAAGCGCTGATGTGTATGAGACGAAGATTTTTTAAAATAGATTTTCTTTATTTTTTTTAGTTTGAAAGTATTTCAATATCATGATTTTAACTTGCTTTACACATTCGAAAAGTAATTCTTTATACTATATTCGATACAATCACGTCTTTATCCCTAATGCGGCAGACAGAGCATTGCCCTATACACATATGCTATCATTTTCACTGGAGCAGATAGGTAGATATTTAACTAATTGGTATATTATCAAGTTACAACATCACGTCTGTACATGTAAATGGTGAATCAAGCCAAGAATCTGCACCTAAAGGCTTAGTAAGTTGGTAAAGTTGTGAATCAGAAATCTTACAGGTTGCCAACCCATTTATTAGAAGTTTTAATTTCTCTAATCTTACTTACCTTGTACCACGGATATGCTAGCAAAATTTATAATGTTTTTTTCTCTTTGCAGATAAACTGAATTGCCAACATCTCTGATTCAAAGGTATGTGTTTAACGACATGACATTGCTGATTCCAGTTTTTGTAAATTCTCTGACCTTGCTTTTCTAAAAAAGGATTAAGTCTATAGACAGTTCTTAGATAGATACTTTGACCAAATATATGAAACTAGCTGAGAAACTGTAAAATGCAGCAGTCAGTTAGCTTACTTATTCTTTACTCATGTTTTTACCTTAAATACTACTTAAGGCGGCCCTTCCCGGCCGCGTATATAGAAATGATACTTCAGTACGTTTCCGCCGGCTAAGACGAACTGAATTAGCATTGTCTAACTGTAACCATGCGTCTATGCTACTCCAAAACGTCTCAGAGAGTAATGTATTGGAGTAGGATTTCTAAGTTAATATGTATTTAGATGTACTAGAAACCCTCATCCTATTCGTCTAGCTTGCGTGACGTGTTAGCGTAGGATTTCTAAGTACTTAAATCATAAAATTGTCTTAGAAAAGTTAACGCGATACATCTCTTTATGCCAATATTGCTATCACACGCATACTTTTTATCTCGCTTTTTCAATCAAGTTATGTCTAAACAAGCGATAACACTATCGCCGGCGAGAGCATCATAACTTTTAACATGCCTATCGATGAAGAAGGTATCCACAATTATAACAATTTACTTAACCAAAAAAAAAACTGTTCACGCGCATTTGCCAAGTTCTTCAAAGTAACGTAAATACAAGCAACATACCACAATTACATTTAAATAAATGCCTACTTAGGAATAAATCAAATAATATTTGTGGCACCTTGGAATCATTTATATTTATATTTTTTCTTTGCTACCGAAGTTCACTGCAGTTATGTTTCATGTGTCAAAAAACTATGAGCAGAAGATCTACAAAGATCAAAGTGCAGCCAATTTCCATTGCGCGACGTAAAGACAGGGGAATATCAGGAGAAAGGATCCAAGTTGGGCGTCCTACCACATTTGAAAGTCGAAGTGCCAAAAAACGATCCCATAATATAGCTTTGAATATTGAAAATAACGAACCATGTGCAAAAAAAATCATAAAATAATTCTTAATTAACAATTAAGAATGATTTATAATGCTACATACCTACTCTATCTTTTAACCAGAAACCTATATAGAGTTATTCTTAGCCTTCCTTTAGTATCATTTTCACGTGGACGAACAGGATTAGGTTATCCCCCACTTTGCGCAGCGTGATATGACTTGTGACCCTACTGCAGTACATCACTCTCTGAGACATATTGGAGGAGCATTTACACATGTTTGTTGTTAGAAAAACAGAGCTATACTAATTCAGTTCGTCTTAGCCCGTGGGTATTGAAGAAGCTTTTCTATATACGCTTCCCGGCCGCTCTGTTTTCAACGCGAGCATAGTTTGAAAAGCTTGGTGTTTCGTCCAGGGCAATGCTAGAAAAAGAAGCAAACCAAAAAGAGAGAGATAGCGCCTAAGGGCATGGTTTGAATTCTATTAAATGAAATTAGAATTATTATTAACTATCCATTGAACGAATATTAACTATTCATAGGGTGCGGAAATTTCATAAACCTTGTTCCAGGAGATACGTGTTTATCAGTAAGCTTTACAAGTAAGTGAAATAAATGTTTTATGTTCAAAATTTTCATTATATTCGCGAGGTTTGTATTGAAAAATTTTCTATAATTTTACAATTAATGAGTACTTTATGAACGATCAAAGTTCAGCTAAAATTTGTGCAAAAAAAGTTGATTTTTGGAGGCTTACACTGACTTTGTAGATTAAGTAAGATACCTGAGAGTACAAAAATTTTCAAGAAAGATCAAATACAACGCCATAATCACGTACGAGCATTTGTATAATATGAAAAGTAAGACGGAAGGCCGCTCTTAAACTAAAACTACGGTATAGGTACGTAAAGTAGGTAATAACTTTACTAAGGTAAAGTAATACCGCCCCACGTTCGGCGCCATTGCAGCGTGGTGCTCAGGTAGTTGGTCTACCTGCTTCATATAGATAGGTCATAAATAGAAAGGCCACAGATATTCTAACCATTAATGCCTTTGAAAATTTGTCCGCTGCCTTACATCTAATTTTTATTTTATTTTATTTAATCTTTATTGTTCATCACATACAAATTGTACAGAACAATAGGCGTATTTAACGCTAATAGCGTTGTCTACCAGTAAACCTTTGGGTTATACAGATAGTCTAAATGTGGGTTGCAAGACTTGCAAGATAAAGTAAAGCACTTAAAAAAACGATTTAAATAAATAATTATATACAGTTAAATACAATAATATAATATTTTCCATATACATACATATATACTAATATACATTACATGTCTTATATGTAATCTATATTAGTGTATACTAATATACATATATACTAATATACATTACATATCTTATCATCATTTCAGCCGCATAACGTCCACTGCAGGACATAGGCCTCTCCCAACGATTTCCAAAACGACCGATCTAGAGCGGCCTGCATCCAGCGCTTTCCAGCGACCTTATTCAGGTCGTCAGACAACCTTGTGGGTGGGTGTCCTACGCTTCGCTTGCCTGTACGTGGTCGCCATTCGAGAACCTTTTTGCCCCATCGGCAATGGGTTCGTCGTGCTATGTGTCCCGCCCACTGCCACTTTAACGAACTAATCCGCTGGGCTATGTCAGTGGCTTTTGTTCTCCTACGAATTTCCTCATTTCTGATTCGATCACGTTGGGAAACACCGAGCATAGCCCTCTCCATAGCGCGTTGAGTGACCTTGAGCCTTCTTATGAGACCCGTAGTAAGGGACCACGTTTCAGAGCCATAAGTCATCACTGGTAACACACATTGATTAAACACTTTCGTCTTGAGGCACTGAGGTATTTTGGACGAGAAGACACTGCGTAGCTTCCCGAACGCTGCCCAACCGAGTCGGATTCGTCGAAAGACCTCTTCCTCGAAGCTGGAACTTCCTGCCTGGATCAATTGACCCAGGTAGATATACTCGTCTACAACTTCGAGTGCGGAGCTCCCAACAAATACAGGGGCGCGAAATGGACATTCGACATTACTTTCGTTTTGTCCATGTTCATTTTAGGCGCACCTGTTGGGAAACTCGATTTAGGTCTCCGAGCATAGTACTTAAGTCTTCCATCGATTCTGCCATGACAACGATATTGTCGGCAAATTGAAGGTGAGTGATATACTCGCCATTAATGTTGTTGCCAAATCCTTCCCATTCCAAAAGCTTGAAGGCATCTTCCAGTGCAACGGTGAACAGTTTCGGAGATATAACGTCTCCCTGTCTTACACCTCTTTGCAGTGGAATAGCCCTCGTGCACTGCTCCTGTACTCGGACTGACATAGTGGCGTTACTGTATAAGCACTTTAACACTTCGATATACCGATAGTCAATACGGCATCGCTGGAGAGACTGAAGCACGGCCCATGTTTCGATCAAATCGAAGGCTTTTTCATAGTCCACGAACCCTAAGCATAACGGCCGATTATACTCCCTCGTCTTCTCTATAACCTGCCGCAGCGTGTGAATGTGGTCCGTGGTGCTAAAGCCTTTACGGAAACCGGCTTGTTCGGGAGGCTGGAACGCATCAAATCTTGTTTGCGAGACGATTCGTGATGACCCTTGAAAACAACTTATATACGTGACTCAGAAGCGTGATAGGCCTATAGTTCTTCAATAGAGTATTATCTCCCTTTTTTAAGAACAGGACCACCACGCCCCTGTTCCACGCTTCTGGTGTTACGCCCTCGAGCAGAACGGAATTAAAGAGCCTCTGAAGGACTTTCAGTACCGGCGTTCCGCCCGCTTTCAGAAGCTTTTGTTATTCCATCCTCGCCCGGCGCCCTGTTGTTTTTAAGCTGTTTAAGGGCCATCCTAATCTCGTACAGGCTGATGTCCGGGATATCTTCGGTATAGTGTCGGGTCTGTTTGGCTCTTGGGTCTTTAGCCATTTGTTCGCTGGGTTGAAAAACTGAGATATATAGCTGTCCATAAAACCTCTCGATCTCCGGTAGAACCCCTTCCTTTGTCGACACCACGCCACCGTCCTCCGTCTTCAGCTTCATCAATCGGCTTTGCCCGACCGACATAGCTCTTGCGAACACTTTGGAGCCTTTGTTCTGCTCAATCGTCTCCTGAATATTGTATTAAATGAGCGGATATCGTGTCACAAGGACTTTTGTATACGTCTATTGAGCAGCAGATATGATTCAGCATCTTCGGAGGTCTGCAGTGGCCTTGATCGTCGCTCTGCCATTAAGTCTAGGGTCTGAGCAGAGATTTACTGAGGTTTTCGTTTGGGGCAGGACCTAAACACCTTCGATCCCGCCGCTTGGACAGCTTCTACAAACCCTTGGTTTATTTCATCCACTGTAACGCAATCCTGGAGGCCTTCGAAGCGATTCGACAGTTCAAGCTGGAAGCCTTTGGAGTTTTCGATCTGGACCTGCGACGGTCATAGCGTCGACTTCATCAGCCGCGACCTTTCGACTTTGAGATCAATATTCACTCTTAATATTCAGTGATCGCTCCCGGTTTTGATCCGATTGATCACTGAGACATCGTTGAATATTCGTCTCTTCGTCGTTAGGATGAAGTCGATTTCGTTCTTAACAGGGGGCTGGTTTTTCTTTGCTGGACCTATCCAGGTCCACTTTCTTTGCGGCGGCTTCTTTAAGAAAGAGTTCATCGCAAAGAGCCCGTCTTGCTCCAAAAAATCAGCCAGCCTACGTCCCCTGTTATTTCGCACTCTGTATCCAAAGTTTCCCAGCCTAAGCTCTCCATCTTTCTTTTCTTTTTGTCTCCTTCCCGGTGTTAACCTACTCTAGGTTCCCAGACTCTAGGGTTGTCGAGTCCTCGCCCTCTCTTCGAACTTCAGACAACCCCACAATGTCCCACCGTAACCTACTCATTTCTTCTTCCACCTCAGCTAGTTTCTCGTCAGTCCTTAATGTGCGGACGTTGTGTGTTACCAGGGCCAGTCGCGAACGGGAGTGGTAGCCGGATCTCTGCCGGAGATTCTTAGCACCCCCTGCCCCGCCGTTACCATGACCGCTATCGGAGCCAGGAACAGCGGGGCTGCCGGGGACTGGGGGCCTGGTCATATTTTGTACCTCCATTGGGGGGGGGGGGGGGGGTATTGCCATACTCGCCACGCTTGGCAGGCGGGTCAGCGAGCGCAGTATTGTGTCACGATTTAGCTTACGACGCTGCTGCCCATAGGAAGACTGTTTTGGTGTTCGTGATGAATGTAGGTATCCTTTAGTCGCCTTTTACGACATCCACAGGAAGACGTGTGATACCACCTGGCCACGCCACCATCAGGAAGACTTGGAGTGGTCCTTTTTTTTATTTATTTATTTTCACCAAATAACATAATGTACATTTTTATGCTATCCAAAAACCACGTAGGTTTGTCCGGAGAGCATACATCTACGTTCAATCTTATATAACATTAGTACTTACATATATTAATTATAAGCTTATATCTAAAGATATTAGAAGACAATAACATACTCATAACAAACTGTTTTACAAAGAAGCTACCTACTTCGCGCCGGCGGAGGACCTCATCGCACATCATCTCGCACTCATGCCCGGTTTTGTATGCATCGCCTATAGGCTGTTCAAGAAGTGCGATTTAAGTTTATTCTTTATATTTTTTGTGTAATACTTTGTCGTACGCCTAATTCTAAATTATTAATAAAGCGTGGAATTAAGTAGGATGTTGTTCTTTCTCCGTATGTATTTCGTGCAATATTTATCAAAAGTGTTTTATTTGCTTTTTGTCGCGTATTAATTTCATGTGTTATATTTTTTTGTACGTCAGTATTAAAAAATTGTTCATTTAACAAGCTGTATTTTATCTTTATATGTATCGGAAGGATTTTACAGTATTTAAATAGACCTAATTCATTATTTAAATATTTATGCTTAATACTTGAAGGCACAATCATTTTTAATATTCTAACTTGGAGCTTGTATATACAATTAAGATAGCTTTTGAAAGTTCTGCCATAGCTTGTCAGTCCGTATCCTACTATGGATTCCACTAGCGCATTGTAAAGCATTAATTTAGTCTGAAATGGAATCCTATTATTAATTACATACATTTTGGCTAAAAACGCCCTTAGTTTCTTGCATATCAGATTTATGTGTTAAAATTGCTGTCAATAACTAATCCCAAATAAGTATGTTTATCAACACTTTCAATTGTAGGGCATTTACATAACCGGTTCCTCGAATGAAGGCACAAATGATCGTGAGCAAACAATTTGTTATTTAAATCAGTTTGGTTTCTAGCACACTGATCTAATATGAACTAATTTTGTTTTAATACCGTTGAGGACTAGCTTATTATCATGACACCACTTATTTAGATTGTCGAAGTCTTCTTGCATTTTTGCTAGTGCAGAATCAAGATTACGATCTGCAACAATGATGCATGTGTCATCAGCGTACTGATAGGATGTTCCATGCTTAATTACATTATTCATATCATTGACATAGCTAATAAAGTGAAGCGGTCCAAGCACAGACCCTTGGGCAGTACCTTCTTCTGCCGTATAAGAGTCGCTGAAGCATTTATCAACTTTAACACGATTTGACCTATTTTTTAAATAATTATTGCACCATTCTAGCAGAGGGCCCTGAATGCCAATGTTTTCAAGCTTCTTACCTAATATTAAGTGATCTAAAGTGTCAAATGCACGTGAAAAATCTATAAATAGAACTAGTATATGGTTTCTATTATTCAAATAAGAATTAATTTCATCTGTAAATTTAGACAACAACATAGTCGTGCTTTTATGCGGTGGAAATCCATACTGATTTTTATTTATTATGCTGTTTTCTTCAAAGAACTTGTGAATTTCGCCACTTATGTATTTTTCGACAATTTTATTAATATTTGACAACAAAGTAACTTGTCTAAAGTTAGATACCTCCTATTCTACTCTACCGGAAACCACGCGGCAATCATGTAATATACATGTAATGTATATTACTATATATGATATGCTGCATATGTATAATTTTTATTCTACTCTTATAGATCTCTACCTATAACATAAGGGATGACGTGATGCTGATCTGTATATGTTTACCTATGCAGGTCTCTAATGTAATCTTATTTTGTATCAAGGATTATGTTGTACAGCCATTAGCAAATGGACTGTACGTAACTGTATAGTATGGACGTGACTCAGTCATTTTAGTTAGGTACGTGTAGTTGAATTTCAAGGGAGATACTAATTTATTCGAGGTTTAATTTATCATTCATTCAACTGTATAATGTACTGTTGCCTTCATATAAACTTATGATATTTAACAAACTTTAACTATACTACATAAGTATTCTATGTCCATCATATACGACTCTTCCGTGCTGATCCTGGAGTAAAAAAATTAAACTAATTTATTACGTTTTCAGCGTCTCCACGTCTGCATAGATCACAAAAGTTAATGTAAAGAATACCGTTAAGAAAATAATTTTTATTAATAAGTGACAGATATGTTGTAGAGACTTCACTGGTAAGAGAAGATAATCTAAAATACTTATAGTTATTATATTACCTATACGATTAATAAACCAAACTTTTTAACTAGTAAGTAAAAAAGTACTTCTGTATCAACCGATGCAAAGTTTTTAAAATGACCTTATATTTCAACTTTAACTTAGCTTTACTCGAGTGAGATACTTAATACTGCTGCTGCTTACATAAACCACAGAGTACAAAGTTTACTATGGTCAAAGTTATCCACAAGGATGCACATGGCGACACTAAAACCCACTTTACCTCAATGTAACTTTGCCACTAAAACAACCACGGACTAAGCATTTATTAGTTTACCTAATAATATAAGGTATTGACTTCGAAAGTTCTCGTATGAAATTATGTGCTAAAATCTTTCTGCAATGTTTGTTTACACAATATAATAAGGTCTAACACATATATTATAAGATCCGTCTGTGGTCTGGAAGAAATCGTATTTAGCTATTTGACCGCCAAGTGGAGTCCCAATTTCTAATACTAATTGTATGAGAAATTGAGACTCCATTTTTGAGGCTTACCGTACATTTTAAGTAAACCTACGTGTTTTGGTGGTGTATTGTAAATCCGTAATGATAGACTGCGATTTTTCCCAAGTTTGAAATTTTAATGTTCAGCTCATCGAGTTTCTATAACTTAGTAAAAACAAAATCGTATTTTAAAATTTCTTCTCGTTTCAAATTATGTACCAAATTTCAAACAAAAATGTTCATGTTTAATTAGACCTAACAAAGTTTGAACGTTAATCTGCTAGTTGCCCACAAGTAAATTTCTATAAAACACCAAACCGTCGTCGTCACAACGTCGACACATCATAATTTACATAGGGCGCACTATAAGTTTCCGGAACTGGCCACTTACATAAACAACATTTAAAAATTTATTGCAACATTTGAAAATAGAACTCTTTGGCTGTAGAATGCAGTTTGTTTCATCTGACTGTCTTTTGTTTTTACCTTGTGGCGCCATTTAAAAAATTGTGTGTCTGCATCAACATGGATTTAACTCGGGAAAATTTTCGTAGTATGATTTTCTACGATTTTAAGTGTAATTTGACAGCTCAACAGAGCATCGCTCGGCTTGAAACAGCTTTTGGCAATGAAGCACCATGCAAGACAACTGTTTATAGCTGGTTTGCAGAATTCAAGCGTGGTCGTATTAATCTCAGTGACGAATCTCGCGATGGTCGGCCGTCCACCGCTGTGACCAACAAAAACATCGATGCTGTGCGCCGTATGATTGAAACAGACAGGCATGTGACCTACCATGAAATTCGCGCATCCTTAGAAATAGGCATGAGTCAAATACAATTAATCCTACACAAACATTTGGGTGTGAGAAAGCTGTGCTCGCGGTGGATCCCACACAACTTGACCGAGGCTCAAAAAACGGACCGCGTCACTTGGTGCAGTGCCATGCTTACCAGATTCAACGAAGGTGCGTCAAATTTGGTGTGGGACATAGTAACAGGTGATGAAACATGGATTTATTGCTACGATCCCAAAACAAAGCAGCAATCGAGCGTATGGGTCTTTCAAGATGAGCCGAAACCAACCAAAGTGGCGCGCGTGAAAAGTGCATCTAAGCGGATGATTGCTTCTTTTTTTAATAAAACTGGACACGTGGCTACTGTTACTTTAGAGAATCGTCGTACAGTGAATAGTGACTGGTACACGACCATTTGTTTGCCGGAAGTTATTGACGAACTCCGTAAAAATAACCGTAAACGCCGTATCATCCTGCACCACGACAATGCTAGTTCTCACACGGCCAGACAGACAAACGACTTTTTGAAGGCGAAAAATGTAGAACTCATGAGTCATCCTGCATACAGTCCCGACCTGGCACCTTGTGACTTTTTTCTGTTCCCAAAAATTAAGAACCAATTACGCGGTCAACGATTTTCATCACCAGAAGAGGCTGTCGAGGAGTATGAAAAACACGTTTCAGAGGTCACCACAGAGGAGTGGCACAAAAGTTTTCAAAACTGGTTTCATCGAATGAAAAAGTGCAAAGACGCCAAGGGAGATTATTTTGAAAAACAATAAATTAATTTTGTACCTTTAATAGTATTTTTTCATATTCATTCCGGAAACTTATAGTGCGCCCCACGTATAATAGTCCAATAGCGCTCGTAATATCAGTTCAATATAAAATCTTATAGGCATTATTTTTTAACGTTTTCTTTATGTTTGACTTGAATTTGGATACTGGCTTATTTTAACTTGTAAAAATTTCCAGTAATCATCAACTCGATCATGTGTTGAAAGGTATAATAATTTAATAACAGTTTTTAACATTTCATCATTTATGGGGCTAGCCCATTGAACAAATTAGTCATTGATAAAATGTAAAAAATCTAGTTAGTGTCTGGTGATGCGTATGCGGTAGGAAAATTAGGACACAAATAGACAAAACAAATACCTGTCGGAAGCGTGGGTCCACAGCTCCGGCAACAAGACGAAGCGGCAAGCGGCAAACAAATAAATAAATATATAAAATGTTTTTATTTACTCATCACAAGAAAGTATTTGTGAGGAGTCTGATGTCTGTACTAGGCGTGAGCCTGCAAGGCAGCAACTTTCCGTTAATAGGGTTTTCCGGTCATTGGTTTCTATTTTTAGTGGTCACAATTTTACTTCACACAAATTTATTTTTTATATAGCGGCACATTCAGATCAAAACTAACAACGCATACATCGATCAATAGCAACAATTTTACCTACCTATATTTATTCGTTTTCTAGAGGTATATAAAATATGCCGAATAATGCCACTGTATATTAGAACTGTTTAATCAATAAATATCGCACTAATTTATTTTTAATAATCACAGTTCAATGACTTTTATGCTAAAATGTTTTAAAGGCTAGAATTAATCCTTTGTGCACCCGCATAACCCGCATTGTTATCAATATTTCCAGCCATTCCATTATAAATAACCGCAAATTGTTAAATTGGCGTAAAAATAACGATGTATTAAAGTTTACTCGTTGAAAAAAGTATTAACTGGCATAGGTATGATTCAGATTTTTAATTAGGTACCTGCTCTTTAAAAGGTAATTTACGAGTTTAGTTTTAATTGTAAAGTCCTATGGGTACATCGCTTATAGGCTTGAATCCAAACGCAAGATTTACATTTATATACTTAGCACTATCATGGTTGAGTTCTAAGTGTAAATGTAGAAGTCAACGGATTGATCTAAGACTTATTTATTTAGCACACTTTTTCGTTCCAAAGTAAAAACATACTTTTAAGAAATATCGGACTCATTGTCAAGAGCATTTTCTCTCCGTCAACCATAGACTTATCCCAGGCCAAAAAAATTAATGGTCATAAGTGTAAGTACAAAATAAACTTTAAAATACTTTTTACATTTTTTAAAATAAAGCTGCAGACTTATCTTTAATATTAAAAAGGATGAATGAATTAATAAAAAAAACGGTCAATAAGTGATACATTTTAAAAACAGGGATCCATTTCAGTTAGGTACTTCAGTGACTTGTTACTTACAAACAGAACTTTCCCTCTGCAACCTTTCTTAAAATAAAAAATATTTTCCCTCTGTCATATTTCGTCTTCTTTATATTGTATGTCTAGGTACAAACAAAACAAAAGTTTGATTCATTGAAATATGACCGAGAAGATCCCTTAAATAATAAATATCAATCCGCGTCACAAAGTTAGCAATTAAGAAACAAAAAATAAAACTTGACAAAACTTTTACATCTTTGGCAGAGACGAAAATAATAAGCAAATTACAAATTTTCCCTTGATTTCAGTACCCGATAAAGATGATTAACCCTCGAAAATAACGAGTCAGCCCTCTTTGTTGCTTAAGACAATGTTTCTCAAGTTTCGGAAAATTACTTTCGTTAAGTACTCTTTATACAAGATCGTTTCTGGAACGTATTTATCGATCTACAATCTGAAAATTGACAAAGCATATGGAAAATATAAGAATGGACAGCAAAAAAGGGGAGTCGCGTCTCTGAATGTGATAATAAAATAGTGGTTTATTTATTACCTAATAACTACTTTTACAGTAACTTTACTATTGACAAGATAAAAACTACTTTGCAATAATGATCTTAAGACAAAGTACCTATAACAATGAGTTTTAGTGTTAGTTAAGTGTTATTCACTTGCACTTTACCAACAAGGGAGCATTCTATAAAAATAGCAAAAGAATTTATACCAATTTGTTCGACACTTATGATATCATATATCAGTAATAATCTTGTAAAATGTCCGCATCGGACAATATTTACAGCCATATCACAAAAAAGCGACAGGACGCAACATAAATAATACTTTTATTTTATGGAACACTTCTCGAGGAATTAAAACTACCTTACCTACCTTAATGTAATGCCACAGAAAATATAGTAGATTGTGCTACAAGGGGGTAAGGTAATATTTTAAAGACAAGTGCGCTACTTTGAATCCAGAGCGAAACGAAGGATTCCACAGTTGAATCACGAGCGTAGCGAGTGATTATACGGTGGAATTTTGAGTGAAGCGAGGGATTCATGTATATCGCCCGAGATAAAAATATTACCGTACCCGAGTAGCACACTCTACTTTTCAACTCCATCTATGAGAAAAACTAGCAAATACAAAACAGAATATGAAGAAAAGTAGAACACCTACAATACATAATCAGATTTCAACTGACAGTTTTATACTAACCTTGTTTTTATCTGTCAGGCAAATTTTAAGCTATATAATAATAGACCCCTGAACAAAAAATACTCCCATAGCTCATCGAAAAGTTTATTTTCTTGAAAATAAGTTCAGTGTTATGAACTTGCTTCAAAAACTTACCAACAGGCAATTTGAAATAATAAAGTTAGTAAATTTAAGTAGTCTTAATTAAGAAAAAACAACTAATAAATAATATTAAAATCGATAATCTAGTACACAAGAAATATATTTAGTATAATAAAGTAAGCGAAAAAAAATAATGGTAAATTACAAAACAATCCCAAAATTTTCTTTTCAGGAAATACTAATCACTATGTAAAAAGCTGCTGATAAACAAACAGAACCGAGTTCAAAAGACTGCACCTCCACTGCAATGTTCAAGCTTCGTAAGTAGCTACTAAACTCCGCCATAATAGCTCAACTCGGCCTGGTAAACTTCCATAGAGCGCTCATATAAACGAGAATATTAGTAGGAATATTTTATGTGACCATTGTTACAGGAACTTTAGCAAGATTTCCCCGGACACCGCAATTTATAATCAGTACCATGTTTCATTAGTCTGCGCTGTTTTCCCGATAAAACATGCGAACGAACAGTTTAAAAAAATTACAATATCTTTTCTCATATTTTACTTTTTCAATACACTTATGACTCTTATGAGTTTATAGTACTCAAAAAGCTAAAAGTCAAAAATTATTTTTTTATCTGGATATTTCTATCACTTGATAATTGAAAATTTTTATTTTTAATTTCTTAAAAGGTAGTTATTGACGTCAGATCATTTACGCACAACTAAGTTTACTGCCGCCTCTTAAGCGCAAGTACAGAAAAAGCGATAACAAACTAAACTGCAGCGCCAGTCAACCTGACAATTAAACTGATATTAAAGTTAGATATGTGGACTGAAAATACATTGTTATGTCTCAATTATTAATTAAGAATGATGTCAAATTTGAAATTAATGTCATTTTGTAAATAAACTACATGTACCGAATGTACTCAAATTATAACATTTGTGAGTTTAAAAATACAAATTTTAAGATGGACCTGCGCCAAGCAATAAATACTTAAAAGACCGACATATAAACTTCGTTCAGTAAATATATAAAACACTTAAAATATACATAATCGCTATAAATAACAATAATAAGAAATACTTACAAATTGCTATGCTAATTAACATCAAAAATCAATTATAAATCTAATTATTAATAATTAATAAATTAAGCTTAGAACTATTTACACAAAAGATAGGTACAGTTAGGCATTAAAAATGGAGTCATAATTTTTCATACTAGTTGTATGAGAAAATATGACTCCATTTTTGAAGCCTGACTGTACATACTATACTCGGAAAAGAAAATAATTATAGGAAATACACAGAAAATATATTACACAAAATATAACAATTAAGGACCCTGACGGGCGATGCAATGAGAAAGGGGTCTCATTGCAGCGCCCGTCAGGGTCCTTAATTGTTACACATTTATTATTTAACACCTGTATAATATATATTATTATTAAGAAAGCAAAAAACATTTGATTTGAATTAAATTGAAAAGCTCAAGCTAGAGGTTTTTGTCTTTAAAATAATTATCGGTTCCGTAATAAGTTTTTTTAACATGCATTATATTTTCAAATATGTATTGGGATGGTATAGTAAGTATATCAATTTTCTTAAAAAAATATCTTAGGGTGTCTCTTGGTCCTGTATCGTAAATAAAACAAATTGCCTTTTATTTGTAAAGTAAAAATAGTCTGTAAATCAGCTGCATAAAAGAATCCCGTAGAACATCAAACTATGAAAGTAATTAAAGTAAACTAGTCTAGCGGTTACAACATCTGTCAATTGTATGATTCCTCTAATAGCATAAGCCCCTAAGCTAATCCTATAAGCAAGTTTAGAAATATCCCATTGAAGTTTTGCATCTACTGTGATTCCCAAGAAAGTAGTATTTTCAACGAGATCTAATTTTTGACGTCCAGTAGCACATCAAAATTGGCCTGCTTCACGTTAAGAAGACTAAATCTAATGCATTGGGTCTTATTTGCAGTCAACATAAGGTTATAGGTTGAAAATCAACTAGAGATTGCCGATAATGTATCATTCACCGCAGTAGCATCTTTGCTATCGACCGTCATAGCGATGACGGTCTATTTCAACAATGATAGAACCTTGAACATTTTGACAAGAGATCCGTTTGACTTTATGCCATTTATATCAACAGTCTGAAGCCTATCCGTTAACAATGATTTAATGAGGTTTATACATTTATCGTCAAAACCGTACGGACGGATGCTCTGCTAAAGTTCTAATACAGTCTAATACCGCCTCTATTCCCCACCTAATTTACTTCATCCTAGCGCGTTCCCGATTCCATCCTTAGCTGCTGATTTGGAGCCTGAGGTGCACTTTCCCACCTTTTCTTCTCCAAATATAATTTGCATGACAATAGTCACCCAAAGATGCCAAAGACCTTGCAAAATTGAGGACAACTAGCCGAAACAGTTCAAATTATTTTATTTTCTAGTTTCCATCTATTTTAAATTTTTTTAATAATTCATATTTTATTATTTACATCTGATTGGTAATCATACATAATCTTATTGGTAATAATAGTTTTTGCTTTGAGGAAGCATATGACCAGCAGTAGAAGTCTGCTGATGAAATATTGCTAATGATAACTGAAGGTATCTTTTCCCCAAATTCTATAGTTATAAAGATCATATGTATTATGCAGAATGCGTTTGATAAGCCTCAAAAGCGATCAAAAGCTCGAAATTAAATAGGAAGTTAAAAATAGACAAATGCTTTTTTTCATATTATATCATTAATCACCTCAAAGAAATATAACCAAGAAATTTAAATAAAATAAAATCAACGCGGAACCCCTTAACTTTTAATAACGAACTTTCAACTCTTCTCCGAGAAGTTTATCGTTTCCAAAGTGATAAGTAAGTGTAACAAATTGATGAAAAGTCTCTTCTAAGTTTCTAACTGAGTGAGAATATAATTTCCTAAACGGACTTATTTCACGGGTCCAGTGCTTTCTCCATTTGAAATAAATAATTTGAAAGGAAACAGAAAAAACGCACATATAGTTTTAAAATTGGTTTATATCAAGCAAGCATTAAATTTTTTGTCCCTAGATAACCCTTTAAACTATTTAATGAACGTGTTTATAGTTTAAAGTAAGGACGTGAAGCTTTTTTTTTCGCTAATGTGCGAAGAAAACCTTCAAAACAGTAGTTCCTAAAATAGATTAAAGGGTTATCTAGGGGCAAAAATTTGAATGCTAATAAATAAATATATAATAAATATATAGGGACAGATTACACTGATTGAGCTAGCCCCAAAGTAAGTTCGAGACTTGTGTTATGGGATACTAACTCAACGATACTATATTTTATAACAAATACATATATAGATAAACATCCATGACCCAGGACAATTTGAAAAAGGGCCATTTTCCAACTTGCCCTGACCGGGGATCGAACCCGGGACCTCTGGGTGGCGGACTAGCATGGTGATCACTACGCCACGGAGGTCGTCAAGAATGCTTGCTTGATATAAACCAAATTTTAAATTATATGTGCGTTTTCTTTTAAATGATTTATTTCAAATGGGGGCAGCACTGGACCCCAAAACAAACATGTATCCCTTTAAAAAATATCTGCATAGGTAAAATATACAGTTAGTATTATAGTAGCTATAGATACATACTTCTATGTATAGATTTAGGAATTTTAAACATACCAAAGTAACATTGTATTCAAACCTGTAAACATATTTATTCATAATCATTTTTTTTTATTTTGTAAAACATGTATTGTAATTTGACAATCTGAACAATATTTTCACAGCAAGTATATTTCGGCAACAAAGTGTCAAAAACTGCCAGAAAATTGCTAGAAAACTGACGTGACGTGATGCTATGGTCCTTGTAGTCGGCGCAGGTATTGGCACACGAAGATTTACGTACATTAAACAGGGTTAGTATCGCAATGACTAAGTCTATAAATTCACCTAATGATATGATTAGATCTGAAAACGATCAAGACTGTAAAAAGTCTTTGTCTGAAATTTACAAGGTAGCAAAACGACTGATTATCTAAACGACTATATCGTTAAGTGACCATATTTCAAAATCACTGGATATACTACATTACAAGTACACACACAATGAAATGAAAAAAAAAAGAACAAGCATTTAAAATTAATTTTTAATTGCTAGAAAACTGACGTGACGTGATGCTATGGTCCTTGTAGTCGGCGCAGGTAGTGGCACACGAAGATTTACGTACATTAAATAGTACACGTCCGTGAGCCGATGTTACAGAGTTGTTAAAATATTTATGAGGAGACCCTTTTCTCATGGCTTTTTATACCCGTATAATGTGAAGAATTTATTGCGTTGATCCTTTAGTGTAATTGAATGTAGATACAAAATCGATAAGACGCTGGACATATTTTCGGGACGCGGAACTACTAGTAACTTTTATGTCCCTTTAATGACATCATTTATTAGCTTTTTTATGGATAATGAAATTAAATATTTTTTAAGCAGCGGTTATTTAATTTCTGCGCTCAATTCAGGCAAAAAGTAAGATCATGCTCATACAAGTAGATTAAAAATAAAGAAAATCTAAACAACTGAGTACCCACAAATAAAAACTGTTTTTACAAGCTTTTATTTAGTTTCACCTGTCCCGTTGTCTGTCGGTCTGTCTGTCTTTTTGTTTAGATTGTGCTTAAATTTTGCACGCACACGTATATCGCGTGACAATGCAATATTATGTTATGATGACATGGAGCTGATCTGATGATGGAGCCGAAAGGTGGCAATAGGAACTCTGACTGAATGAAACGACGCAACCCCATCGAGTTTGGTATTCGTCTTGAGGAGCACTTTAGATAAAAGCTTGGTTTAAAAAATTTTTTTTGTTTAATAATTTCTTGTTATTTAGTCACAATTACCAGGTAAAAATGACTTGAATAAGGTGAAATTACTGATAGCCTTTGAAAACATTCTAAAAGCAAAACTTCGAAAACAGTATGTTCTTGTTTTCATTTTAGAACCCGAACCGGCAAACGAAGCGTAAAAACCGGAAAATCCAAACGTATTCGCATGTAGCTACCTGATCCAAAACCGGCGCCGACCGTAGCCAAACTACCGCTAATTAGTTAGGTATTTTCACGCGAAAACTTCAATTAATTCCGTCAAAACCACCGCCGGCGGTTGGCCAGCCTTTTTGTTGCCGAGGAAAGTCAAAGGCGCCGCGAAATCGGAATGAAGTAATGAAATTTCTATTGGAGAGTCGTTAGGAAGTGCGCGGTTTCTTTCCTACCCGATGAATCGGGTTTAAGCATCTTTAGTGCCTTGTTGGGGGACAGGGTGTGATTTTATTTGAGCTAATCGTAGTTAAAATCTTTTTAAATATTCTTATAAATATTAACTTGTACGCAAAAAACTTTAGGTATGTTTTGGGTTATGTAATTACAGGAGTATGAAGGAATGTAAATGGGATTTCAATTATGGCCACTACTGAGTCTTGCAGCTGACCTCTGACGAACCCCGTAAGCTGATGTCGTGACATGATTCTACTAGCTACTTTAATTTCATGTCGTAAATTATTTAGAGGCAGCACAGTAAACTTCAATCACTTACAGAAATAAAAATCAGAATGAATAAGTTTCTATAATGTATAAATTAAATGTTGTGTAAAACAAATTGAGGCCAGAGGTCAGATAAGACACGACAGGCGTGAAACCGTCAGCGCGCCAAACTCTCGGACCGTACGATAATCTCATTGAAAGATTTGATTTTCCGCTAAATTAGATAAAAGTAATGAAATACTCCCTCGGGGTCTCGACAAACCTGACAAGACATTGAAAGAAATTTACTACGGGCATTGATTTCGTAAAACGTTTCGCGAGTTCTATTTTATAGAATTTTATTTTTATTCAACCCTTCTATTTTATTTACGGACGAGTTTCAGAGAAATGAATTGTAGTCGATGAAAATTGAAAACAGAGACGGATTTGTAAAGAACTTAAATAAGTTTTGATTCAAAATGATTTCTTTGAA
The DNA here is from genome assembly GCA_943193695.1 of Acrobasis suavella. Taxonomy (NCBI): domain Eukaryota; kingdom Metazoa; phylum Arthropoda; class Insecta; order Lepidoptera; family Pyralidae; genus Acrobasis; species Acrobasis suavella. The sequence goes on from OW971935.1 coordinate 9,848,638, forward strand.
TCGAAAACTGTGATTAAAAGAAGTGTATTATTATTATACACAAGTAATCTAAATGAGACAATCCTTTTGGATGCGAAGTCAATTGCTGCATCAAACTTGCGAATAAAGCACTAAATTATAAATAGAGTAAGTATTTCACAGTTTAGGCGGGAATATCGGCCACGTCCCGCCACCGAACCGCGCCGCCGCTGGTGTACTCGTATTCCCTGCCTCTTATTCAATTTGTGAGGGAATCACTGCTGCCAACCCGATTATCTTTCACGTCGGGATTTATACACGAGAACTCATCCAGAGCGCAGCCAACATTTCAAAATTTCACCCTCTTCATAGCAGATATCTTAAGTTTATCACTTAGCAAACTCGGGAAATCTCTCTACTGTAACTAACTGCAGTACTTTATTTCCTTTATTGGCTCATTGCTGCAGTGAGTTCGTAAGAAAGCAACTAGTACTTTTCTATAATGGGAAAGCACTTGGCACATGTACAGAGCAGAGAGCAAGAGGCCACTCGGCTTGGTAAACATTTGCCCAATAATTATGAGTCCTCAGTTACGCTCCTGGAATAAATATTCCCGCTCCGTAGGGAACGCTCGTACATTCCTTTAATTCAAAGCATTTCTATATTGGACAAAATTTATAGCTTATTGTTTTATTAACGAATAACTTGCAATTTGGTTTTTGTTCATTTATAATTTTGATAGAGACTCGGGTTTAAATTATAAAACATGACAATATGCCAAGTTGAAGATTGGATACTGACATCTTTTACAACATTATACGTCTTCGTTATATGGTTTAGGATCTTTACAGTTTTCTTACAATCATTTTAATCAGGAAAAACATCGAATTAATAGCTCGTTGTAAAAAACAGTTGTCCCAGCGGTGGGGCACATAATAGTTCAAATTACCAATTAGTTGTGTGTAAGTGCAAGTTATGTATATACATTATCATTTGATTACAATAAGTTGAAACGTTTACAAGAGAAGCTCAAACAGACATCTGATATAGCGCGCAAACTGACATGTTCAAATTGTTTGTTAGCATGATGCATAATGCAAACAACACGACGTTGTAAGACATTAATAATTCCTATTGTTAACTCCAACCAAGGAATATCCTAGTCTGCTGCATACACCGACGTCTGACAAGCATCTAAGAAATAAGCATATTTTGTCGACATTCTCTAACAAAACACCTGCAGTTACAAATTTCAAAGCAAGCAGGAATGTCAAATAATTTGGAGAAATTCAAGCTTCCGTGCTCAAGGCACCGTAAATTCAAACGTGAACATTTCTCACAAGTTGCTTCACTCCGTGAAATGATGTGACGCGAGAATCAATAGCAATTTGTAATGTGTCCCTTTCCTAATTTTACACATGCTGACCTGTTTTACGGCAAATAAGTTATGTACACGTATAGATACAAGTAAAGAAACACTTTCGTTCAATTTCTAACAGGAAATCGAATTCAGTTTCTTTTTGTAAACAATCTCAATCTACTTTTTGTGATCAGATGGATATCATACGATTAGGTATATTTAAGAGTTTTTAGTTTAAGAGAGCTGGGATCAAAACAAAGATAAAGAAAACCTATGCAGAAGAACTTAAAAGTATGAAATGACTAATCAAGTTTGATTATTCTTAAAAAGTCATAGTGTTTCTACTGTGTAACCTACTTACATTTTAAGCTTATCTAATATCTGGTGAAAACCTTTAAAGCATTTAATTTCTGTAACTTCCCTGGCCTATTGAATCAAACCTTCGTCACAAACGTCAGATAACTAACATGTCAAGGTATCGGAAGGTAGCCATACTCTGTCTCGGAAACGCCCTCCCTGGTGACTGCTATGAATGCTGCGACAGTGACGAGTGCTTCCGTGATGGCGGCTGCTACTAACAAAAGCGCTGCGACTATCGCATTACCTCTCTATGCTGTTGTAAAGGTTTCCTCTCGCCCCACTTTCAATGTATTGATGCCAATCATTGGTACGTGCTAGTGACAGTTTCATGTCAACCTTATCGTTTGCATTATGTGTTTCGCTGCCGTGTGTTTTTTTTATTTTGTCGGCTGGTGAGACTAAAAGGCACTTTTGCTTTTCAAAGTTTGCTAGTAGGACAGACATAAGCAATACTGATTTTATAAAGTATAAAATAACCTCATTGCTTTATTATTAAAAGTTCGATACCAACCTTATCTAATACGTATCCAACCAATCGCAAAATGTAGATTTCTGTCATGTAAGTAAATATGATACCCAAAAATCGGCAAATATTCAAAACGAGTAAAAAGGGAGTATCGTCTGAGTAAGATCACACTGATGTATAATCACCTACTTTAGTAAGATGGTCTCCTGTTTCGCGAAATTTTACTGAAGTGCAACTTGAGTACACTGGTACATTTATTGTATATCTTCATCACTTCAGCCGCATAACGTCCAGTGCATGTACAAAATGTACATGTATTTCAAACGACTTCAATTTTATTTCAGTCTTTTGTTTCTTGCTGCAAATAGGCATTTGAATTTTCTAAACTACGTTATTAATACGCTTTTTATACTAAGTAGGTATAAGAATTACTAATTGATTTCATTATTTGGTAAACAAGTACGCATTAAGTAATGCAAATACTTTAAGCTTGGTATAATATTCGACGGGTCCTTTAAAGGGTCTGATAAATAAACATAAACTCAGCGATTGAACCCACGGGAGCTAATTTGATCTGATACCTACTAAATGCTAATTTAATAATGAATTCCGACTGAATGGAAGCGCTTATATTCTATTTTACGGACGTTAGTGACGCTCAAGATTGGATAATAACATTATCGGAGAGAACGCGGATTTTTTCAATTTGATATTACCTTTTTTGCAAATATAATAGATACTTTTGCTGGTTAATATTGTTAGTGGTTCTATTCGTATTCTTATGTACCTACCCTATACAATTACAGGTAAGGTTTGTTATAAATTGTAGCAGTCAATAGTCAAGTTACAATTTTTATTGAAATAGAAGAATCTTTATTTGGACCATATATACAACAACAAAAAATACAAAACACATATTGCGTTTCTTTCTAGACATATTTTTTTTAACCTTAAAGAAAACTAATGAATTCAGTTTTAGAAATTATAAAAGAAACGGGTATTTATCAGAAAATTATAACAGTGTACCTTCGTATTATCTAAAATATCTAAATTTGAAATTTTACTAATTTAAAAGCCAACAAACTACTAATTATAAAATATATGTTTATGTAACTAAATTTTACATGAGATGTGTTCTTATTAATTAAATATATATTATGCATTTGACGTCAACAGCCATTAAAGCGTAATATGTGATTACATTAAAGTGTGTAATTTAAAATTCTGTTATATATATTATGCGCTTATACATTTTTAAGCTTCATTGAACATTTATGTTGTGAATTAATTTGTTTCGCAGAATACTTTCATTATTTTATTTAACATGCTGTTCGTGTTTCATTATTAACATAGCTATAATAATGAATATTAAAATGAGCACACTAGATGTAATAAGCACTGAACGTCCTCAAAAGTATATTAAGTAAATCTCTTTTAAGTCATAATGAAGGGTTGGATTAATTTTTATGACTACATTCTGACTATATATTAATGTCCATTAGGTTTCAATACATAAATAATACGGATGTGCACTAAGAAATATTTTTGGCTCATCAGGTTTTTTTTGAAAATTATTGTTTACGTATTTTTTCTTTGCTCTGTCTGTGGCATCGTTACGCTCGAACGGAAGGCCTGATTTCGAAGCGGTTTTTGTTTAGTAAAAGCAAGTTTCCTTGCGGTGGTTTTTAGCTATGTTTGATGAAAATCGGTTCAACCATTTAAAAGTTATTAGGGGTTAATGCTTGAAAGTCAAAGTCTAGCAAATAAGAGATGGCGCTACTGATATCAAGTAATATCTGTAGTTTCGCTACTCATCACTAGATGGCCATCTTGACAGTCAGTGTTTTTAGTTTTAAAATTTGCCTAGCAAAGAAACTTGATGGAAAATCTAACTGACGATCTAAATTAAATAATAGGTTGGGGAAAAAGTCTTTTCGCATTTTATATGAAAATTCAAAACATTTTTTAATATAGTTTATTCATATTTAACTAAAGTATGTAGGTACCATTTTGTTCGATAACTTTTTGCCATCTTATAGGTGGGGACATGATCCCATTGCTATAGAAATTTTGGGGCTTCTGATCAAAAAACTGCGTCAAGTAGTTTTGGCAGTCCTCTCGTGATGTTAACCCAGAGGTTCCTAAACTTATTTTGTCAAACGCCCACTTTAAAAAATCTGTTATTTTGTAGCGCCCCCCATTTTTTTCACCATAAAAACCTGAATCACATATTTGTCTTGCCTGTAGTTTAATTCGACCTATATTCTAAACTAGACTTTTTTACAAGAGAGAGCAATAATAATACATACACCAGTACATTAGAGTATCTTTTATAAAAAATAACAATAATCAACATTGTTAATTTTAAATAAAAAAATAGCAATAATAATACAATTTTACAATAATAAAGAGTATCGGAAGTGGGGACCTCACCTGCGAAACTTTAAAACACGAAATTTTTTCAGTGTTTGATTCCTTTAACGATATAAATAGCGTTGTGAACGCATTAAAATAATAAATATTACTTACATTTTTTGTTTATATCTATATCTATACTATAATAAAAGAGTAAAAAAAATGTGTCTGTACATTGAAAATTTTTCAAAAAAAAATATTTGTGGCGATGGAGATATAGTAATAGAGTAAGAAAATAAAAAAAATGTCTGTCTGTTTGTCTGTTTGTCTGTTTGTCTGTTTGTCTGTTTGTACACGCTAATCTCCGGAAATACTGGACGGATTCGAATGAAACTTTTTTTGTTATATAGCTGTGAAGCCTGGGCAACATATAGGCTATACTTGATTTTGGAAAATGGAACACATGATGCAGAACTATAATGGTCCAGCTAAACTATAAAAAATATTAAAATGCCGCCTTAGCAAAAGTTTTTAAGTCTGATGAGAACTTTTTGTTGAGTTATAATACAACTGGCCAAGCGCGAGTCGGACGCGCGCGAAGGGTTCCGTACCATAATCTATGAAAAATCACGTTTGTAGTATGGGAGCCCCCCATAAATACTTATTTTATTTGATTTTTAGGGTTCCTCACCCAAATGGGTAGAAACGGGACCCTATTACTTAGACTGTCTTAGACCGTCCGACTGTTAGTCTGTCTGTCTGTCTGTCACCAGGCTGTATCTCATGAACCATTATAGCTAGACAGTTGAAATTTTCATAGATCATGTTTTTTTGTTGTCGTTGAACAAAAACATACTAAATCTATACTACAAATAAAAGAGTAAAAAAATGTGACTGTACATTAAAAATTTTTCCAAAAAAAAGTTTATTCGTCCGAAGAAGAACTTATAAGTTCAGAATTTGCGGACCTTCAGAGCATAACACACCAGAAAAATTCTTGGATATGTGAACGCGCCATATTGACACCAAAAAATTAAAAATCAATTATTATAGAACTTATGACGCAAATTATTGTTAATTTCTTGGATAGAGTTGTTGACGACACCACCAATTATCCAGTTGAGTTTCTTAATTCACTTGCAGCAAATGGACTCTCGGCTCACAAAATAAGTCTTAATGTCGGAGGGCCAATAATGCGAATGCGCAATTTGACTCCGCCGAAACTGTGTAACGGAACCCAACTTAGTGTCTCAGCATTGTATGCCGAAGTTCAGCGGCTGAATTTCAGCCAATGCATGCCTGCAATGTTATTTGCATTACTAGCAACACATAATGCCGAACTTCCGATGCTTTTGCCTGAATCGGACCCGTACCCGTACCCGTACCCGTACCCGTACCCGTACCCGTACCTGTACCCGTACCAGTACCCGTACCTGTACCCGTACCTGTAACCGTACCCGTACCTGTACCCGTAATCCCTCTTCCGCTCCCGCCGCCGCTCCCACCACTGCCGCCGCTGCCGCCGCCGCCACCGCTCCCGCCGCCGCCGCCGCCGCCGCCGCCGCCGCCGCCGCCGCTCCCACCGCCGCCGCCGCCGCCGCCGCCACTGCCGCCGCTGCTCCCGCTCTCGCCGCCGCCGCTACCGCCGCTGCCACCGCCGCCGCCACTGCCGCCGCCGCTTCCGCCGCCACCGCCGCTGCCGCCGCCGCTGCCGTTTCTGCTCCCGCTCCCGCTTCCGCTCCCGTTCTCTCTTCCACGTACCCGTTCCCGTACCCGTTCCGCTCTCGCTCCCACTCCTGCTCCCGCTTCCACTCCCGCTCCCGCCGCCGCTCCCGCCGCCGCTCCCGCCGCCGACGCCTCCGCCGCCGCTGCCACTTCCGCTCCCGCTCCCGCTCCCGCTTCCGCTTCCGTTCCCTTTTCCACTTCCGTTCCCTCTTCCGCTCCCGTGTCCGTTCGCCGCAGACGCGCCAAAGACGGAAGATTAAATTCTCATATCGGCACATCACTACAGTCCGGCGTTTCCACCGAACTTCAGCGGCTGAACTTCAGCTTATTTAGTGTGTCATCCCCACCGAACTTTAGACACTAAACTTTAGCCGCTAAACTTCGGCATAGTCTGCTGAGACACTTAAAGTTTACTGTGAGTGGTGCCAGTGAAACTGTATTTATTCCGCGTATAACAATTTTCCTTTTGAAAATACACAGTTTTACAAATACACAGTGTTTACTTGCTTTCCTATGAAAATAAGTCACAGTTTTAGAGGCTTAAAGCTGCTGATGTCGATCTAAGGACTGCTTTTTCGCATGGCCAACTTAATGTGGCTTTCTCCAGGGTTAGTAACACTTCAGCTCTTTTCATATTGGCTCCCGAAGGAAAGAATTAAAATAATATTGACTTTTAACTCCTAACACTGTTACAAGTACTTTCTTATCTCTCTCTATCTTTCTCTCTCATTAGTTGTTATTTATATTAATACGCCGGAGTCATAAAGTCCACGCGAACGAAGTCGCGGGCATCAGCTAGTTTGTACAATAAAAAAGGATATAAATATGAACTAATAAATGGATGTTGTATAGTAAGAGGATTTTAATTTCAGTGAAATTTAAAATATGAAATAGCTGAAGTTATAAATCACTCATTGCTTAAATCACATCAGCGCCCCCCAACTTTATTCTGGGCCCGTTACCGTCCCCCTTAAAGCCTCCAGCGCCCAAAAGTGGGCGTTATCGCCCACTTTGGGAAAGACTGTTTAACCTGACACTGCCTAAAGAATTCTGAAGAGACCGAAACAGGTGGAAATCTGAAGGTGCCAGGTCAGGACTATACGGCGGATGTATTAACACCTCCCAGCCAAACTCTCTTAATTTTTGCTGAGTGGTTAAAGATTTGTGAGGTCTAGCGTTATCATGATGAAAAACCACACCCCTTCTGTTGATTAATTCCGGCCGCTTTCTCTCAACTTCTTGCTTTAATCTTATCAGTTGTTCGCAGTAGAGTTCTTAATCGATGGTCCTGCCTGGTAGTAACAGCTCATAATGAATAATGCCCTTCCAATCCCACCACACACACAGCATCACCTTGTTGCGAGTTAACCCGGGTTTCGCCACAGTCTGTGAAGCCTGACCCTCCTTTGACCATGAACTTTTTCGCAAGTTCTTGTCGTACGTGATCCACTTTTCATCACCAGTTATCAATTTCTTCAAAAATGGTTCGGTCTCATTACGTCGTAATAAAGAATCACAAATGAGTACACGGTTCATTAGGTTTCTTTCAGAGAGCTCGTGAGGTACCCAAATATCGAGCTTTTTTGTGTACCCATTTTTTTTCAAATGCGTCAAAACTGTTTTGTGGTCAATTCCCAGTTCTTCAGGTACGTCGTAACTACTGATATGCCGATCTTGCTCCACTTTTTCAAAAATAGCATCAATTTTATCCGTAACAGGGCGACCAGAGCGACGTGCATCTTTGACATCAAAATTTCCGGATTGAAAACGCTTAAACCAAATTTGTGCTACTCTCACAGACACTGCACTAGGTCCATAAACATCGCAAATTTTTTTCGCGGCTTGCTTTGCTCTTTTACCTTTTTGGTAATAAAATTTAAAAATGTATCTAATTTCTTGTAAGTAATTTCTTGTAAGAATAACAAATAAAAGTCACGCATTTTCCTAATTTGAATTTGGAATTATCTTCTTTAAAATTTAAACTTTTGAATGATACCAAAACCAGCCACTACAAATAGTTCATACATACTATATGCGAAAAGACTTTTTCCTCAACCTAATAAAATAATAGTTTTAGGGCCCAGTCTACTTCCCCATTATATTTTTTTATTAAATAAGTGTAAAAATAATGTATTGTGTTTTTTATTAATAAAAATAAACAAAATACAATATTTTTGTTTACATATTCATTATGATATTACCACTATTCTTCTGCCATGTGGAAAGAAATAAATTATTATGATAAATGATTTTGATCAATGCTTTTGTCTATTAGTTGAGTATTCCTTTTTTACATTTTGCTACTTGAAACTAACACAGTAATTATTATTGTAATGAAAACCATACTACAATTGTTTGTAGGATCGGTTCGGGACAAAGTTTTCTCATTCTCAAAACTAACAAGTCCATAATTATTTGTTGGCCTCAACACGGTGCAGTTTTAATTGAAACAAAACAAGCGAAATATGAAGTGCGCTTGACCTGCCACTGAGAAGTTAATTTGACTGTCTCGCTGTAGTTTTAACGAGAAAATACTTTCTTGTGCATGCATATTGTACGAGGCACGTACACTTAGGTATTCTACTCGGGTTACATACTTATTACGTATTTTATACTTTTTACTCAGTCAGCTTTCAACACCCATTCATATCACCCATTTAACATTTTTATATCGGAAATAAATCAAATCAGTGTAAAGTTCAAATTATCTTTTATTTAACATCTTAACTCAACTTAAAATCTAAGGTGTATGGTCCTGGACCGTACATCTTTGTGGTCCTTCGAGAAACAAACTTCGGGACCTCGCGCGCGGTAAACCACGTGGCCGTACAGTGAGGACCTGTAGAGAACCAGTGAATTGTGGAGAATCTGTTCATTGTGGAGTGTAACATTTAGTGTCGGTGCTAGAGGAGCACTTGCACTGGGATTAACAACTAACAATTAGCAACTTCGGTGGGCAAACAGCTCGCCACGCCAGCCGCCGCGGTAAGCAGCCGACACGTGGCTTTGGTAACAGCAGTGGGGAAGGCAGCAGCATTCGCCACACCCAACAACAACTATACAAGTAAGATCTGTCCGTTTCTTACTAACAAACATTTCATTTTTATTTAGCCATGGAGGATTTATATATTACTCAGGTTCAAATATATGATGAAATTAACAAATTAGCACGGAACTTCAAAAAGGATAGGAAAACAGTTGACTATTGTAAGCGCCGTTTGGAGATTTTAGAACAATATTGGGTAGATTATGAAAACAATCATGACCGAATGACGACGGGAACAAGCCGGACTCATAGGTATTTTACTGACTCAGAATACGATAAAACAAAACAGCTTTATAAATCAACAAAACTTATTTTAATTGAACAACTAAATAAATTAACAGTAAGATCGGTAGCAGTATCAGATCAGCAGGGGACAACTTCGCAAGGTAGTGACCGCGAAGAACCCTCGGCAACAACACGTTCGCAAAGTGATAGCGAAGAACATCAAACTAAAACAAGGAGGTCACAGTTTCAGGTGGCTGATGATAACAAAGATTTTCAGGCGAGATCTCAAGGGTCTCTTAGCAAACTTGACGAGACGCTTCGGAAACAGTGGGCTAATATCAAAGCATTCAACAGAACGGTAGCAAACATTGACGTCGATTCTCTGGCAGATAAATGGGAATTCGAGGACGCATTAAAGACGTTACAAACAAGGTGGACGGCTATTGACAACCTACATTGGGAGTTGGATAGTGAACTGAATGGTGAAAATGAAGAATACGACATGATGTACAACCGAAGCGAAAAGACATTTAACACCTTGAAGAAGGAAATCAACGTAAAACTATGGGCAAACACTCACAGAGAGAAAACATTACCGGTTATGCAAATTCCAGACTTTTTTGGGCAGTATAATCAATGGGTTTCCTTTAAGAATCTTTTTCAAGAAGCAATACACAACAATCGCTCCCTTTCTAACGCACAAAAAATGCAATTCTTAAAAGGAAAGGTCAAGGGAGAGGCCGAACGATTAATCCAACATCTAACTATCTCATCCGAAAATTACGAAGCATGCTGGGAAATATTAAACCACCGTTTTGATAACAAAAAACTAACATTTACTTCTCACATGAATATTTTGTTAGGTCTACCAACTCTACAACTTCAAACATTAGGTCAAATAAAAAAAATGCATGACGTCACTGTAGAGTGTCTACACGCCATTAAAAATCTAGGCGTCGATGTAAGTACTTGGGACCCGATTCTTGTACACATACTCTCGCAAAAGTTGGATTCCGATACTTATAGCGAATACGTAGAGTCCATCAAAACCCCTCGAGAACTTCCAATTTTGCAAGAATTTCTAGACTATCTGGAAACTAAATTTACATCTTTAGAATCTTCCCGAAGGAAGCAGGATTTTAAATCCCAATCAAACAACAATAATTCAAACTCTCAGGCGTCAAACAATAAAAAACCTTATTTCGCAGTAAATAAAGTCACTAGCCAACAAACTAAATCCACTAACATAAACTCTACATTTAAATGTCCGCTTTGCAAACAAAATCATGGTCTCTATAATTGCGATAAATTTGTTAACATGTCCAACGAAGCTAAATTAAAAACCATTCGTGATTTACAAGTATGTCGAAATTGTTTATTTAGCCATAACGGAAATAAGTGTATTTCCACAAAGCGGTGCCGCATATGCGCATCAAATCACAACACACTGATACATGATGCCTGCACGAAGTCCGCGCATGCATCGAGCTCTAATGCAACCCCAGCAAAACCATGCCCTTCACGACAAAATGAGAACGTGACCATCGCCTCACATATCTCTCAAAATGATTTTTCAGAAATTTTACTAGCAACAGCAAAGGTCAAAGTGTTGGCGGAGGACGGTACTTACCTTGTCATGAGAGCATTGATCGATCAAGGATCGCAATTATCCTTGATTAGTGAACATGCAGCCCAACGATTAGGTATCAAAAGAGAACGTTTTAGTGGAACAGTATTTGGAGTAGGACATATGAAGAAAAATTGTAAGGGCTCTATTAAAATTAAATGCTCATCTTTGTACAACGATTATAGTTTTGATACGGATGTCCTTATTATGAATGAATTAATTAAAAACCTTCCTAACAAAACATTTTCTAAACCATCATGGTCTCATATCCAAAACATTAACCTAGCTGACCCAGAGTTCTACCAAAGTAGCCCTATTGATTTGCTTTTGGGCGCAGACATTTATTCCGCGATCATGATGGGCGGAATTTTCAAAGGCGACAACTCCACACAGCCGATAGCGCAACAAACACATCTAGGCTGGCTGCTATGTGGAACCGTCAAAACTTACTATCATTGTAATGTAGTAATCAACAACCTAGAAGACATAAAACAATTCTGGGAAATTGAAAACATAAACGAACAAACAAATTTAACAACCAATGAACAAGATTGCGTCGATTACTACAAACAAACAACCAAACGCCTTCCGAACGGGCGCTATGAGGTAAAACTACCCCTATGCGCAGATATTGAAACCAAGTTAGGGTCAACGGAACACATAGCGATAGCTCAATTTAAAAATTTGGAAAAGAAATTCAAAAAACAACCAATTTTGGCACGCGAATATAAACAATTTTTCCGGGAATACGAACAATTAAATCATATGACTTTATCAAAGGGGAATACGAAACCGGAATTTGTATTACCTCATCACTGCGTCGAGCGGCCAGAAAGTACCACTACTAAGTATAGAGCTGTTTTTAACGCATCAATTAAGTCAACGTCGAATTTGAGCCTTAATGAACTTATGCATAAAGGACCAAATTTGCAGCAAGACCTTCAATTACTTATATTGAAATGGAGACAATATAAGTACGGGTTTGTAAGTGACTTGGAAAAAATGTATAGGCAAATTATGCTATCAGAAGAACATCAGATATACCAAAAGATCATCTGGAGATACGAGGAAAATCAGCCTCTCCAAAAATACCAGTTAACCACAGTCACTTACGGCACCAAAGCTGCACCTTTCTTGGCGATGATGACATTAAGACAACTGGCAGCTGACGAACGTAGTACTTTTCCCAAAGCAGCCAAAGTCGTGGAGGAGTCATTTTTTATGGATGATTTGGTCCATGGTTGCTCAGATATTAATGAAGGGAAAAACATGATCAAACAACTCCGATTTCTCCTATCATCTGGAGGTTTCAATTTACGAAAATGGTCGTCTAACGAACCTAAACTATTAGAAAATATTAGTGAAAATAATGAACAAGAGATATTCAACTTTAAATCTGAAAATACCTCAAAAATATTAGGCCTTGGTTGGAACCCCAAATCTGATAACTTTGTACTAAAATACGATGTAAAACCTTTGTCTGGAAATTTTACAAAACGAGAAATTTTATCAGAAATATCGAAGTTGTTTGATCCCTTAGGATGGCTTACACCCCTCACAACAAAACTAAAAATATTATTTCAAAAAGTTTGTTCTTTAAATTTAGCATGGGATGACGTCATATCTGACGACATAAACAATGAGTGGTGTAAGTTACGAGCAGATATGTTAAACATAAATAACTATGAAATACCTAGATGGATCGGGTGCGGTAACAACGATAACATTCAGCTTCACGGGTTTTGTGACGCGTCGCAAAACGCTTACGCTTGTGTCATATACGCCCGGCTAAAAAATGCAAAACAAATTGTGATTGTAGCCGCTAAGAGTAAATTAGTGCCATTATCCAAAACAACAAAAACATCATTTTCTATCCCTCAATTAGAACTTTGTGCAGCTCAGTTGCTATCTAAATTAATGAGAAAGGTGATAGAAAGTTTAAAACAACATAAATTGGAACTTTATGGTTGGAGTGATTCCATGGTTGTTTTAGCATGGCTGCAGAGCGACCCCGGACGCTTCAAAAATTTTGTAGCTAACAGAGTGAAGGAAATATTAGATGTAATTCCGGAAAATGCATGGCGGTACGTAAAATCCAGCGAAAATCCAGCCGATCCAGCTAGCAGGGGTATACTGCCTTCCCAACTTAAAGAAAACACTTTATATTGGCAAGGCCCAGAATTTCTAACAAAATTTAAATCAGATGATAGGAACAATTTAAACCAATATTCAACAAACGAACAGCAAAGAAAAATTAAACAAGTTAAAATTGTAACAAATTCATCTGATGACAACTCTATTATTAACCTTTTACTTAGCAAATATAGCTCGTTATCGCGCTTAATTCGAGTGGTAGCGTGGATTAGGAGATTTTATGTTAAAAAACAAAACAAACAACAATACTTAACATTAAGCGAATTAAAACAAGCTAATATCATGATAATTAAGCACATGCAAAAAGATAAAGAGGAAATAACAAGTCTAAAAGCAAACAAAAACATTTCTAACAAAAGCAAAATCTTAAATCTAAATCCTTACCTGGACAGTGACGGAGTAGTAAGAGTAGGCGGTAGATTAAAACATGCGAACATTCATCCCGACATGATTAACCCTGTAATAATTGATAAAAACAGTCGGTTAGCAGAGTTAATCATATTGCACGCACATCAACTTACCTTCCATGGTGGAGCCCGCGTAACATCCGCATTTATACGCCAAAAATATTGGATAGTAGGTGGCAATCGGGAAATTAAAAAACAACTTTATCGCTGCGTAACATGTAAGAGACATGACCCTGTAAAAAAATCTCAAATCATGGGAGACCTACCTCCCTCTCGAAGTAATCCGTCAAGGCCATTTTTTCATGTTGGAGTCGATTACACGGGTCACGTTTTTATCAAAAGCAACAAGGGTCGTGGCATTAAAACATCCAAAGGCTATGTGGCGGTCTTTGTATGCATGGCTACAAAGGCTGTACACCTTGAACTGGTCTCAGACATGACAACATCCACCTTCCTAGCTGCGTTAAGACGAATGGCGGCCAGAAGAGGAACACCAGGTCACATTTATAGTGATCAGGGGACTTATTTCATAAAAGCAAATAGGATCCTACAAGAAGAATTTAAACAATTAACAACTGAAAACAAAGAGTTTATGTCTGAAATAACGGAGATGCAGATTACATGGCACAACAACGCTCCCTTATGGGCCTCGGCAGGCGGTCTCTGGGAAGGAGCTGTAAAGAGCCTCAAATACCACACAAAGCGAGTTATTGGCGAACAACACCTAACATATGAGGAATACAGCACATTGTTGGCTCAACTTGAAGCTGTCCTTAATTCAAGGCCACTCTGCCCGATGTCGGAAGATCCTGATGATCTTAACTTTTTAACACCATCCCATTTCTTAACAAATGGTCCAACTTTAACAATATATGAAACAGAAAAAGATCTTAGAACGAGGTGGCATTTGACGCAAAAAATATTCGAAGATATTTGGAAAAGATGGAAAAATGAATATTTGTCACAACTAACAGCACGCAGTAAGTGGAAACAACCTAAACCAAACATTAAACTTAATGACATAGTCATTATACACGATGCGAACCTCCCTGCCGGGAAGTGGGCGCTGGGGAGAGTAGTACAGCTACATGCGGGAACCGACGGCAAAGTGCGAGTCGTCACTATTAAAACAAAAAATGGTCTATTAAAACGCCCAATTATAAAAATATCAGTTTTACCAACAAATCCAAAACAAGAAAAATTAGAAGAATACAAAGAAAATGAGGAAGAAGAAAATGAAAACAACGAACAACAAGTAACGAAACCTATTGAAAAGCAACGAAGAACAAGAAAGAAAACTGATAGATTTTGTTTAGCGACAACATTAACATCCATATTTTTATTTTTTATGACCTTGTTATCACCAGCTGATTGCAAGTATAACATTACAAACTTGCCCGCGAATCGTAGCCTTTATTATGATAAAATATCGCACATGCATTTAATCAGAGATGAATGGAAGCTCGTCGTGTACTACGATTTGACACCTTATTGGGACGGAATAAAAGAGTTTTCTAGAGCACTAGGTTATCTAGAAAACATATGTTTGCCAATAAAGGAACATTCACCATGCAACGGAATCATATTACAACTACGATATGGCGAGACAGAATTAGAATACTATAACAATATTATTTTAGAGCAACATTTTGGTAAAATAACAAGACAAAAACGAGGATTAGTAGACGGAATAGGATATTTAGCAAACACTTTATTTGGAGTTTTAGACAGCCGATTTGCGGAAAAATATAAAGAAGATATCAAACTCATCCAAGCCAACGAACATCATTTAGCGGACTTATGGAAAAATCAAACAACAGTAGTAGAAGCAGAATTTAACTTTTTGAAGAGAATTGAAGCCATTATGATGAAACAACATAAAGAACTAAACCTCAGGATTAACCATATGGAGACTTTTGTTAACAATTTGGCAACAGAACTACAAAAGGTTTCCATTGTTAGTGAGTTCAGTATGTGCAGCCTTATGTCCAGCAACATTTTGACACACCTCAAGGATATACAAAACATGATATTGAACACCAATACAAACCTTTATCAGGGACACTTTGACCCCCATCTTTTAACTCCTAACCAATTAAGAAGTGAACTAGATTTGATATCGGGGAAACTACCAAGCGATCTGTCCTTGCCGGTCGATACTGCTAACCTACCTAAACTATACAACCTATTGAGAATTCACGGAAGAATTTCTGAGGAGTACATGATATTTGAGATAAAAATACCACTGATCAGCCGAGACGCCTTCGACATATTCAGAATTCTACCCATACCTCGAAAATCAGAGAACAACATGATAACAATTGAACCTGTAACAGAATACGCAGCTATCAACCTCAAGAAAGACTCTTTAATAACTTTAACAGAAAACGATGTAAATTCTTGTTTGCATATAAATCCTGAAACACAACTTTGTAAACAAAAACAGCCAATTTACCATATTCAAGATGATGCTACTATATGTGAGACTAATAAAAACTCAAGAACCTGTAAACATAAAATTTCTCCATGCGCTAACAAGTGGGAAGAGTTGAACGAACCAAACAAGTACTTTTATTTTTGTTGTAACATATGTTCCATTAAGTTACTATGCGAGGATCAAATGACAGCGCTGCAACTTACACGCGCCGGCCTACTCATTGTGAGTCACGGGTGTGTTATCAAAACGAAAGATTTTATTGTTTATTCCCACAGACAGATGACTAGCGAATTGCATACGAAACCTGATACGTTTTCTTTCGAGATAGCTCCGATTAACAATATATTGAACATTGATATGACTCACGAAAACCTCACTAGCAATTCGTCCGAGTTAGAAGAAAGCTTAAACAGTAAACAACTAGAAAAAATTAAAAAACAAATAGATGTCTTACATCAAAGCACCCCGCTGATTGAATCTGTATCTTATCACGACATACACTACTATGTAGCTATTTATGTGTTGGTGGCCATCATCGCAGCTGTTGGAGTATTTTTTGCCTGGAGAAGAATACATCGTCACTTAACGACGACTGCACAGGAGCAGCTCCAGCAGCCCAAACAGAGTGACAAGTGTGAAAGCATAGTGATGTGCGATTTAAAAGAGTGTAGTAGTGGAAAAAGTGTAACACACTTGCGACCGAGCGGACACGCGCGGAAAATAAAACAAGACAGAGGCACTTCGCCAGTGCTCCGATCTGTACAAGTCTTAACGGATGAAAGTAGTTCTTAACATCATCTTTTTTGAACGTTTATATAAAAACTAACATTTCATTTAGATTTAAAACAAATTGTAGCGTATCATCTGTGTAGCACTTTCATTCATTCATACTAACAATTTTGTAACTCTTCTTTTTCTCTTTGATTATCTATTTTTTTCTTTTTCCCCCGGAACATGTACGAGGCACGTACACTTAGGTATTCTACTCGGGTTACATACTTATTACGTATTTCATACTTTTTACTCAGTCAGCTTTCAACACCCATTCATATCACCCATTTAACATTTTTATATCGGAAATAAATCAAATCAGTGTAAAGTTCAAATTATCTATTATTTAACATCTTAACTCAACTTAAAATCTAAGGTGTATGGTCCTGGACCGTACACATATTTTATGCGGGACGAGTCTATTTCATGTGTAAATCTACTACAAAATTCTATGAATTTCTGAAACTTTGATCTGTAAATTTATTTTGTTATTCTGTGTCTGTAACATAACAATAAGGTAGGGTATATAGCAATGCACTTCAAATATTTCTGGATGTCACATTTTAAAATGACAAAGTAGATAATTTTAGCTGTCTTACAAATATTTTGTAGTTATTAATACGTACAGTCGAGTTTGTTTCATGTGTAAATCGCACTACGAAATTCAATGAATTCCTGACAAAATCCAGCTTTTATAGTCGCAGACTGAAAAATATGTATTATGTATTCTGAAACTGTGACATAACATGCGATAGTCAGGTCTGATTTACACTTTATATGACTCAAACAAATTATTTGAACTGTCTTGCTTTTACACTTTGTATGACTCAAACAAGTTATTTAAACTGTCTTGCAAATATTGTGTTGAGCACACAAATGTTATTATTTCATATGTAAATTATTCTTCAAATTTTATGAATTTCTGACAACTTGGAACTAAAATGTATTATAAAAATGAGCTGTAAATCAATTTTATTAGTCTTTGACTACTACTAACATAAGATAGGCAGATCTGTTGATTTAAAGATGATTGATGAGTCGTGTTAGCGTGTTTCCAGTTGTATCCGTAGCTTTCGAATCCTGTACTCGCTTTACTCAGTACACACAACATGAAATAGTTATTTGTTGTACTGGATATAGGGTTTAGATTCATTGAACTATAAAAATTATTAATTTTATTTTCGTTCGTTGGATACAGTCCTTGCCATTGTAAATAACTTCTGATTGTAAAATTTTGCCTTCATATAAAATTTTGGTAGGGATTTTTAGTGGGTCCTTTCTTTGAAAAACATTTCTTCAAAAAAGTTTTGAATACCGTGGTCTTTGCAAACAATCTCTAAACATTGTAATATTTCATGATAATTCTATTAAGTAGTCTTAAAACATCTACACCTTTTGTGAAGGTACTTAAATACTTGATATTGATCTGCGTAAAATCTAGTGATCTTGATTGAGCATAACATCATGCAAATGTCTTATCGGAAACTATTGTAACGCAAGGAAATTACGTAGTTTCCTACATTACCTCAGGCAAACTTATTAATAGGCTTGTGAAAGCAATTTAGAATTCAATTTGGGGGGTCACTAGTCACTGGGTAGGCAATTTAAAACTGTCGATATTAAATTGAGGAGCAGCGAGGCTGCCAGTGGCCGCCAACTTACCTGGTGGCCAAATGGCTGACTACGTCAAACTACTGAAAATTAGTTTCGCTTTTCCGGTGAAAACTTTAATTGGTTCCTCAAAACCAATATGTGGCGGTTCTGTTAGTTCAATCGAAAAGTCCTGGTAGGTAACTAAGTTTGACAACGAAGATTGAATTCAACTTTTGTAATGAGATGTGACAATTTGAACTAAGTTTGGCGTAGTAAACAAAGTTTGATCGGCAATATATTGAATAACAACAGAGGCAGGGATTCGTGCAAACTAGTCCCTTTATAATAGTAGATTTTTCGTGGGTAGGTATTTACAATTTTACATGGGTATATGGATCATTACTTAACTTTGAAATTTGGATAAAAGTGCACTGAAAAAAATCTATTCTTATCAATTGCATTTTCAACTTGTTTAAAAAATTGTGATGCTATTAATAAAAAATATGAACGAAGTAATAAATCACAAATGTTTCCATTTACTAGGTAGATTGATATATTCCGTTACTTTGTCCAAACTATCAAGATATGTGATAAAATAAACTAAATATATGATTGAAACATTCGTAATCATTGCAGTGTTTAGATTTATCAAGTAATTGATTAATGTAATTATAAAATTGTTAAAGCTATCAAGTAACTGAATAAAAATAATCAAAGTAATGAGATTCAAAGAATCATTGAGTTTGATTGATTTAGTCATAAAACTTTATCAATATGATTATAACTGATTGATTAAAAACTTAGGTTAGCAGTGTTGCCACCTGGATTATATAAAATCGGCAAAATTACTACATAGAGTTCGCTACTTGAAAACGAATGACGCCACTATAACTAAGTGTTTTTGTTTAATTGGCTAAGTAAACGACAGAAAATATCATGGGTCATAATTAAATTTTATCAGTGGGCAGTGGGACTTTCTATTAAAGCGCCATAAGGATTTAGCTTCTTTATTTTGTACCGTTAAAAATATAAAACTGGTCTCTGGTTCTTGTGTAGCATTGCTGTTTGTATGCGAATAAAACCAGTGCCTAATACGCATTACACATTCACCTCGCCACGCCACACCATACATAGGGGATTTTACTTTATCCTTCAAATGAATACTGCACAGGAACTTGGTCACATTAACACATTTTTGACGCCAAAATGATGTCATCTGACGATTTACTACAAACCAAAAAAAAAAAATTAAATGTATGAATTACGTCATTAAAATAAGCAGACCGAGATCACCAATTTATAAGGTAATATAACGTTATTATTTTATTAGTCAAAGTATCAATTTCGTTAAGCTGTAACTTGTGTAAAATAGAACATCTTGTGAACTGAAAAAAAGAAGATTTTCCAGAGAAACGCTTACTTTGTTAAGTGCTTAGTCAGGGTCAAAAATAAATTATCTAGTACTATTAAGAAAATAAAACGTTACAAAATAATGTCACTTGTTATGATCATATCCATGTTTAATGTGATTTTAGATTTATAACGTCATCCGTCTTTATTTCATACTAATCCCGGATCGAAAAAAAATGGTTTTGACGTTTAGAAAAAATTATCTGATTTGTCTTGTTGGAAAATAGCGGATTATATAAAAAAGTCACAAGTCTTCGCAAGAACATCATTTTACACATACCTACGTCAAAAATATTTATTCTTTACCTGATGATGATATTTGTTTGTTTGTTACGCTTTCACGCCCTAGGTTTTTCAAAATCCGGCTGGCAACACTGCGATGGCGGTTTAAAGTGCGCGGATGTCGATCAAGTAACGAAAATTGCTCGTGTTTTTTTATGATTACTAATTAATAAAAACGTTGTTTTGTGAGTTGTGAAACAAGTGGAAAGTAGGTATTGTGATACCTAAGTATTGTGTGCTGTGACTTTTATTCATAAAGTATGGACGAAGTTAGAGATCTGCTTACGGCATGGGGAATACCAGATCCTTTTCCAACGTTTGCAAGTAAGTATAGATATTTACAATTTAGTCTGTAAGAAACAAAGGAACCAACAGACAGCTACATATATTTTTACAATTATTTTAAAACTAATTAAATGTAGGTTAATAATGTAATAATAATGTAATTAAATTACAAAAAAAAAGTGAAAAATTTATGCTAAACTTTTATTTCTTTCAAACTAGCTTTCGCCTGCGACATCGCCACCCTATCCCTAGGGAATCCCAAGATAAAAAGTATCTCATATTAGTCTGGATCATACTCTGCCAATTTGCAACATTTCATCTAAATCTGTTCAGTAATTTTGATATGATTGAGTGACGACTAGTCAATAAACGACCAAATCATCATACATCCATACTTTCACATTCATAATATTCTTTGTTCCACCCTGGGGGTGGCATAACTTGATCCTCATGGACCAAGTCATGGGCAAGTGACAAGTTCTATGTCAATTAACTAAATGAACTATGATGAACTGAATGATTTTTGTTTCAGGGAATGGAATATTTAAGCATACAATCGGTATCAGCTAGAAATAAAGGAGCTTAGTTATACCAATTACAAAAAGAACTTTTTATAAAAAGAATATGCTGTCATTTTTCAGAACATACAGGATGTTGATGTTTCTAGTTTCTAGTTTCAATATTTCTATGAGTGTAAGTACCTATCTGATATTTTATCTATATATTTTATGCACCTATGTACCTCTCTGTTCATTTGTAGTTTGTTTGTTGATAAATTAATTGTTGCTCATTTTTGTGTATGAATATATAATTTACAAACTTGTGATTTAAATATTTACCTATTAAAATATACCTAAAAAAACTTAACAATTAACTGGGCAGCAGCTATGGGCTGAATCAATAAATATTTCTTATGCATCCTATTTGAGCTATTTATATTTATACACCTATTATGTTTTGTATCTGTTCCAGACCACCTAAATAATTAATTGTTTGATCAAAGCTGTATCTGGACATCAAAGATTTTTACAATTTAAAAGAAACACCACAAATTGGTTATAATGACTTGAATTAGATGCTTCTGAAAACAACATAAATTCATTCTATTAAATTTTTAATATTATTAATGTAGAAAGAACAGTGAAATTTATTAATATTTGAAAAATGATGAGAGGGAACCATGAGGTCATTCATTTGCATAGTTCTCTTTTAATTTAATCAAATGGCACATTAATAATATTATATCTTATACTTTGACTCTATGAACTTTTCATAGTGTTGTAGTATTTTGTGATTATTATGCTTCAATTGCCCCTTAGATGTGAACATCTAGGGATTAGTGTTAAAAATATTGCAACTGTTTCAGGATCTTCAGAACATAAATATTTTAAGAACAAGAAAAACAAATCATAACCACACCACAACAAATAGTTTCTACAAACTAGAAACAGTCTCTGTCACAGACAATGTAAGTATATAATGTACTACTTAAAAGTATCTGCCTACCATTTATTTCATTTCATGACTAATAAATACAAGTAAAAATTAAAATAAATTAAAATTATTTACTCATTAAAAATTATCACATTTCACACATGTAGGTAGCATGGGCTCTCCTATTAAGTTTATGAACACCTGTATCTGAGGAGACCTGCTTTTCACAGAGTTTACTCTACAATATAGAATAATTATATTTTATTTACCAGGCTTTTATTTTTATTTAAGGTTGAGTTCATGCAACGATTGAAAGATAATTTTGAAGAAACAGGCCTGATAAAGCTTACCGAATGAAAATGCGAGAAACCTATTGGCTGTGGTGATAACGACATCTACTGACCAGTCGAAAACAACTCTGCAGCGCCGTACATTTACCGGCCTTTATTTGGTCCAATATTTTTGTATGAGGTTGGCAGTCTATTACGCTAGTATTATATTGTCTTTGGTAATACCCAAAAATGATGCAAGTTTATCCAAAAAATTTGTGAAATATAATATTTTTGCAGTTCTTAAAATATAGATCTTTTATGTTAACGCTAGTACATAATCGCAATATTTTGAAAGGTTTAAACATGTTGTTCAAATAATAATTTGTTGTATTAGTAAATATTATTACATTTAACAGAATGTTATATTTTTGTTAATTTTAGGAAAGAATAAATCTTCATCATTTCAGATAATAGGTATCTTTTTATTTACAACTTTATTGTTTAGTCCAGATTTGAATATTGTAATTTTGTAATCGTCTTTCTGTAGTCTCTGCAGATGCATTGTATGATTTACAGTTAACGTTTTCTTTAATTTTGCTTTTTTCGTTTTGGCGCTGACTGTACTTAGCTTCGAATTTCAAACAAAATATTTATTTGGACTAAACATAGCACCTAGTGAATCCCAACATATACACTTGATAAATATGATAAAAGGTTCATTTAAATCACACAAGTAAATAGCAATATTTATCTACCTTTCTTATTAAGAACAACTAAGGACAAAAAACTGTATGATAGATTTTATTAAGATCTTTTTTCTTAAATCAATTCACATATTTGATTTTACAATATCTTTGAGTAAATTAATCAATTGCAACTATTAGCATATACAAGTTGTTTATGAAATCAATCAAGTTCACAGTTAAATACATAAAGTGACACAATGGACCAAATCATTGACTTTATTTAAACAAATAAAGGCAATAATTACTTTTAACAATGTCCATATCAATGCTAACAAGCGAAGCTTTGTTAATCTAACTAAATACTTGATCACGTTTACAAAGTGGTAAGTTGAATAGACAACATTTCTTGATTATTTTTTTATCAAATTAGCATGATAGCAGGCATCAGTTCGCTTTATGCGAACGTATATAAACAAGTGCATTGATAAAATTAAACAAATTTGTGATTTAATTTATCATTTATTTTTTTCAGTGTGAAGATATTTAATCATACGTTCTTCATTTTCTAGCATAACCAAACGCATTTATGATGTATTCATATGTAGGTGTATTAAATTTTAAGGTTGACATATTAAAAAAAAAAAGAAACATAAGAATTGCATTCTCGGTAAGACGGTATTACGCGCAGTGTAGGGTTCCGTAGGCGAATGCCGACTTTCAATTCAAGCCTAAAAGCTTTTCTTCGCACATTTGCTAAAACTGGCTACTCTTGGCAAATGTGGGAAGAAAAGCTTCACGTTCTCACTTTAAACTATAAACTCAAGTTCATAAAATATTTTGAAGGGATATCTAGGGCGTACTCAAGACAAAAATCTGAATAAAATTTCCGTTTCCTTTTTAATAATTTATTTCAAATAAGGACAGCACTGAACTCCGAAAAAATCACGTATCCCCTTAAAAATGAATTTTATTAAATTTGTATGTCATTTTCATTTCCCGAGTACATTTTATTAGTTGGTTTACTATAAATCTTTAATTATTATTTCTTATTAGCTTTAATATTTTTCCTTTTCACTTCGTTATATCTATCGCCGTGATTTTTTACGTGTCCAAATACAACCGTTCAGCTGATAGAAGGGGACTCTATTTTATTTGAACCAAATATTTCACAAACGGATCTCTAAATTATAAAAAGATGATCATAAACTCACAATATTGTTTAAGGGACTTATTCAACGACACCACACATGACGTATTAGTCGAGAAAAAAATTGATTCCCACTTTACATCAAAAAAAAAACCACTTTTCTGGCGTGATTAATATATGTACATACTCATGCCAATTTACAGCTTAATAGAACTAATAGTCTCTGAGTAAAACCACGGACGAACAGACAGACAGACATTTACCTTACCTTACCGTACCGTACCTTACCGTACCGTAATGTACCGTACCTTGTTTGCTACGGTACCCTCAAAAAAGCTCTTGTAGTCACTAATACATAACTAACTAAAAACAATCTATTCAAGACTATCATAGGTCGTCGTCACAGATTTATTAGATGTTGGTGAGTTTGGAACGTTAGACAATTCTTTACGCGGCTTCTCGATATTTGAGCATCCTATGTCGTTGCAACCACAAGAATTATGCTTTTAGAAGGTGGCAAGGGCCATTAATAAATCAAATTTAAGTATATTTATAGAAAAAACTATCGCAATTATCTCAAATAATCCATTCAAACCTTTCGTAGGTCACAGATTTATTAGCTGTGTTTGGGCAAGTAGGGAACACTTTGGTTCGCTGGACAATTCTTCTCGCGGCGTCTGGTAAATCTGATCAATAACCGAAATATTTAGTACTAATGAATAATTAAGCAAGCAAGCGCTACGTCGTTGGAACAAGAATTGACCACCCAGAAAGAAGCAGGGCTCGTATCTTTAAAGCTAATAAAATTGTTCTTATAATACTAATATAAGCAGTATGAAAAATGATCCATTCAAGCCTTTCATAGGTCGCGGTCACAGATTTATTAGCTGTGTTTGGGTAAGGGGGGGTAACATTGGCGCTTTGGGCAATTCTTCTAGCGGCGTCTGGTGAATCTGATTAATAGCCGCAATATTCGAGCACGCTACGTCGTTGGAACCACAAGAATTGTGCGCCCAGAAGGAGACTCCGCTCGTAATTCAAGTCTACCTTCACGCTTGTACTATTAATATTTTATTGCCACGACTGCCCCTTTATGTATACGTGTGCCAAGTGTAAGCACTTTCTTGGATTGTTGTTTTGATTCCTTAACGCCGGTTATACTTTTTCATATTGATAGGGTCAATAATTGCAATGAAATCAGATTATAATGTCTCAAAAAATTTACTTTGTATTGTAGTAGAATTTATTGATCAAACATGCATATTAGATTACAATCGTTTTAACAAACATTTAACTTATTTACAACCTACCTTACATTAATAATAACGTTATCATAATCTTAAGTTCAGGTTGTTTACCTGTATTGATTTTCATTCAAAACAATAATAATTGTACCTACCTGTATTTACAGATATAAAATTTTTAGTGTCAATTTTTTTTCGTAGGTACCATAGAATTTTAATATTTGAAATGCGATAAATAGCCTTTACGGAAACGACACACAAATAAAACACAGCCCAGCATCAGGAAAAGCTATGATTAGTATTCACGAAAATACGAAAGCAATGAGTTAGGAATCCGTATTCAAATTAATTTGCTTAGTACAATTCGATGTTCACAACCGATTTAATTTGCAAAGCGGTGATCCTTCAAAATTTAACTGAGTGAATATTAACTTCTCATCTGAAAAATTGACGAAAATAAGCTCCCATTTCGTACTTTGTATTTCCATAGCATCCTGGTTTCGCTGCGCAGTTATAGCTTATTTGTCAATGGCATTGTGCTCAGTAATATTTTGAATAATTGTCAGTTTCCAACGTCAGTCAGAGTTTAGTTGTAACATCGATATCTACTGCTTTTATTTGTACTCATTATTCATTAATACATTTTTTTGTGTGACTTACCTTATCCACATATTGTGTCTGGGTAAGTATTAAATTTTATAAGGGCCAGCAGATTCTTTTGAAGCTGTGGATAAAGTGTTAATCATGATAATTGAGATAACTTAAAATAATGTGAAAACGATAAACAAGCTTTACCGTATCCTACTAAGAATGAGTTAAGGGAAGCAAGAAAAAGAATTTCAGAGTCGATGTCAAAGTATCTAAACAACGAAAAGGGGGTATCACCACGAAAGGGAGTTTACGTACGTTACGTAACTTTTACTATCGGACCGTCCCTGAAATCGCAAAAAAATCTACAGCTCCTTACAAAATTAAATACTTAATGGGCCAAAATGTAAAGAGCTGCAATTTTTTTGCATATTAAGAGACAGGCTCTCGTTGGTTTCATTGTATGAAAATAAACGCACAAAATGACGATCTTTTGGCAGACATAATGAATGTCAAAGCTGACAAGTCCCTTTTCTACTATGATAATGTATATTATAACTTCATGACGTTGTTTCAGTAAGCTGCAGGCGTTCTCAATAAATCAGGCGTATTAGTAATCAGAGGTTCTAATGGTTCCGTGGAGATGCATTTGATTTATCTGCATATGTTAGGTGATATGGCCTAACGATGCGTTATAGGTACTTATGTCATATAAATTTGCAATGCAATATGTACTCGTACTATTTTTATTATTGGTATAAGATAGTCATAGTAACCATTCGATCGTAGACCGTGGATGGTAGTAGTTAATATCACCAGAGAAAACTAGACAACGCGCCAGGGTATTTCAACTACGAATTCAGGATTTAGAGTTTGTAATTAAAAGCCCTGGAGCAAGTTCGATGAACAAAATCATTTGATTTGACTGTTAATTAAATTGTTCTGTGTAGAACTGAAACAAAAGCTTGCCCAATATTGGAAACGGGGATGATGTTTCATTTCACGCGCATGCATAGAAATTCCTCACATTTTATAATACCTAGAGGATAAACAGACATAAGTACCAGTAACAGCAGGTCTTCTTATCTAAGCGCATTCCTGGTTGCATCGTCACTGTGCTGCTTTGGAGCCCGGGGTGCGCTATTCAGGCTCCGTTATCTATCTTTTTTTTTTCAAAAATAGACATAGTCTGCAGCGCCCCGTGACGTTCAATTTGTGACCTCTTCATGGTTTCGTACTGGGTAATACAATGTAGGCAAAGTCATTATTAATACTCATTTTAATTGACTTGTATCTTCTTCAATTCTTGGTGCTCTTGCGCGCTAAAGTTTCAAGATTTTTTATATAGTCGATTAGTCTCTATCTTATCCATAGGTTTGT
Organism: Acrobasis suavella; assembly: GCA_943193695.1. Classification (NCBI taxonomy): domain Eukaryota; kingdom Metazoa; phylum Arthropoda; class Insecta; order Lepidoptera; family Pyralidae; genus Acrobasis; species Acrobasis suavella. Next base: position 9,875,850 of record OW971935.1, read on the forward strand.
GGAACACCAATAGTTTATTGGTCCTAACTAACGTACGCATAAAACAAATTTACTTAAATTACTCCCATTTAGTACCTTTAAATTATATCCAATCTTTACAAAAATACAGTGGACTCTCGCCATATTTTTCAAATTGTAGTTTTAATTAATATTTTTATTAAGTAATAAATTTCTATTAAGTATTACGTAATTTGAGCCGAAATAAATTAAATTCATGTGTATACTAACGACAACCAGGATCATAAAATTATTAAAAACATGGAACATCGACCCAACTACGTTAAACGCCGGGATTTTTATCTAGATTTACATATTAAATCAATTATGAGTTGAACATTAATGATGCAAATTGGCAAATAAGCTATCGTCCGCAACCCGGCGATCCCGCGAGCCGCTAAATAAATACCTCTTTGTGCGGGATCGCTTTCAATACTGCCTATTTGCAAACACTGTGATCCAACGGTACGATGCGATACTTAAATGTCCGTTTGCATAATTTTAGGCACTCCTTTATTCACGATGACGTTGTTAGTTTAGCAATGTTCAATAGAAAAACTTTTTTTAAATGTTTCTAAACCTTGCTTAACAAACGCTTAGAGATTGAATGTTGTATTTAATGAGATCGTAATGAAACAGATCCACCAAAGTTTTTACTACAATAAGTACAAGAACACAAACTTATATTTCGTTTAGAGAGTTATTTACGCTCATCATTGCAATATAGAATTATTTCTAAACATTGACTAGTAAAGGATGCAGTAGTGTAAAGTTCACCTTTTGTTTTTATGAAATTTTATCATCATTTTCCTCGCTACTTCCCTATTTAGGGTCGGCTCTGTATGTCAACTGTTTCCACTTCTTTCTGTCATTAACATACTTGCATTAGCCCCTCGTTCCTTCATATCTGTCCTTACACATTCTTTTCACGTCTTTCTCGGTCTCCCTATACCTCTACCTTCCTCTACCTCCAAATGAACCATCCTCTTAGCCAGGTCGGCATGGCTTTTCAACTTGTCTACTATTGGAGCAACTTTTAAACTTCCTCTTATGTATTCTTTTCGGATCTTATCTATTTTATTTTATTTTTATGAAATTTTACTTCTGCAAAAACATATTTAAAGCATATTTCACTTTTTAATATTGCTATCTTTTACAAAAATATCATTACGGGAGTACGTGTAAATAAACATGATACTTAATTACAATTTCTCTTTAAAATTTCCAGAGATGAGGTAAGGTTGGATTGTCACCAATTTCCACAACGAAAAGTAGGTAGGTACTCAAAAGTGTCTAATAACGTTTCATCAAAGTCGTTATACAAGCTTTGCCAGAGCCATTCGCGAATTTATTATTCCACGTTTACGTAATTGAAATTTATGATTGCAAAGTCAACTGTGCGTATATCTGGCAGTTATTAGCTTTATTATTCATGGAGTTTATGAAAAATAAATACTGGCAAGGTTTATCTGTTCCGAAAACCTATAATAAAACTGTTAACTGTTGTAAACTTTACAACCGTTAATTACGAGTATCAGTCTCCGACCAACGTCTACAATACTCCTACGACAACACTACGAGACCGCTACGAATCCGCTGCAAAATGCTATCATGTTCTACGTAATTTATGTATGTTTTGGTTAAATGCTCTAAGGTCAGGTATGCAAGCAAAGGTTTGCTTAAGAACTGAAAGTTAAGTGAAACTTCTTTTAAACACTACTTTAACGCTTACAGCATCAGTTTTGCTGCGTTGCCGTACCAATCCGAAGTTCTTTGCAAATTAGCATTTAAAGTATATAGTATTTGTAGAGATTGAACTACTTAGATTGCAGTTTTGTCCAGTGAATTTTAAAGATATCCTAACTAGCGGCCCGCCCCTGCTTTACAAATTTAGCAAATTGACTCGCTTCGCGTTCCTTGGTGGCGCTTACATGGCATCGCATATCACGGCATGCTGCCTAGCTAGCTGAGCGGGTTGAGCGGCGACTACACGACTTTTTTACTTACATTTTTAAACTTGTGATATCTTTCAAATGGAATATCCGAATATAATGATTTAAAAAGTTATATGAAGGTATTGAAGCAGTCTTGAATTTATTTTGATCAGAATCAATACCAAGGTACGAATAAAAAGGCTTTTCTAGCGGCGACATTTCTATTAATTTTTTAAAATAATATAACACTTATTGTGACATAACCATAATAGTTAGACATTTACACGAGTGCTCAACATGTTACAAAAAAGTAAGGTTTGATGTCTCCCCGATCTAGGGAAGACACGAGGACTAAAAAAATCATGATGTCTCCCCAAGGGGAGCCAAGGAGAGCCTTCACTTTTTGTAATTAATGATGTGTTTTAAAAGTTTTAATATATTACGTTATTTTGTTCTATCATCAATAGTTTCCACAACGCACGCGATGGAAGGATATTTTTTAAGTCATTTTTAATCAAAATAAAATTTATCGTATGCCACTCGGGGAAAGTGCTCCGTAGGGATATAATGCCCGTACACGTAGCTTTCTAGTGAAAGAATTTTTAAAATCGGTCCAGTAGTTTCGGCGTCTATTCGATGCAAACAAACAAACAATCAAATCTTTCCTCTTTATACTATGAGTTTAGATAAAACAGTTGATATTATTTGAAATTATTGATTCTGGAGAGTTAACATTAATAATCTAGAACCAATGTATTTCTGCACTAATACGAGTTACTCTTTATCTATAACCAAAAAAAAATGTGTACTATATGTACATAAACAGCAAAAACAATTCACAAAGGTACCTAACTTTCATAATAAAACACAAACGTATTTTATAAAACATGAGACAATTTCAAAATGTCAGGGAAAATTGGCGGTCCGTTGAAAATTTGATCCGCCCCGGTCATTTGGTTTTATATGACTAAAGGGCGGTTGCTTCTGTAACAAATAATAGATTTTAGCACCGGCCGCCATTCTCGTTCTAGCCATTTTTTTAAAATAACTATGCAATAAAGTTATAGCTTTTTGCGTTCGGAATCGCGTTACAGCGGTTGTCGTGTTTCATTCAGTCAAAATTAGGAAGCTGAAATTGTTTTTACATTTTTATGTTATGAATACAAAGACCTGTGGATCACTGGTAAAGCATCAACTTATTATTTTCCCCAGAATTTCATTTGCATTAACAACAGAACACATATTTACTACATTCCTAAAACAAATTTAATCTGAGTCACATGAAGATCTACCTGATGGAATTTTAATTATTATATAGTATCTTTACTTATGTAATGAATCGTATGCCCTTTTTATGAATTGTATTCTTGATGACTTTGAGCTCTTAGGAAGAGTCGATCAAACGTCCAAAAAGATCATTGTAATTTTATTAACCCCCGACAAAAAAGAGGGGTGTTATAAGTTTGACGCTAATGTCTGTTTGTCTGTCTATCTCTCTGTATCATCGTAGCGCTCAAATGGATGAACCGATTTCGATCTGGTTTATTTTACGTGAAAGCAAGTTTCCTTGCGGTGGTTCTTAGCTATATTTGATGAAAATCGGTTTAGACATTTAAAAGTTGTTGGAGGTTAACGCTTGATCGTCAGGGTGTTCTCAAGTAAATAATAGATGGCGCTACGGATATCAAGTCGTATCGGTAGTTCCAGTGCTCATCACTAGAAAGCGTTCTTGACAGTCGGGGGTTTTTTTCAGTTTGCCTAGGAAATAAACTTGTTATTATTTGTTATGCTACTATCAAAAATGTACCGTTGATAAAATATAAATTAAAAATTCCCTTCGGGTACAGAACACTTTAGAAATATTGAATATAAAATTCCAGCACTTATTTATTGGGGCGTAAATTTATTTCCCAAAGACATTGAAAGCTTTCTTTAATGGAACTCAATTTCACATTTCCCATTTTTTGTTATTATAAGCTCAGAATACAATGTAACGCGAGTTTCCGATTTTGTGTTTTTTGTTTGGCTTACATCTGTTATTTCACATACGAGTAGCCGCGTCCATCCCTTTTCAATAATATTCAAAGTAGATTGATACATTCGGCAAACAATATGATGCGGGTTTAAAATAAATTCAGATTGTTTCCAAAAAAAATATATATATAAACTTTTACGGTTTATATTTTTGGTTAGGAAATAATCTGAACGATTTAAATGTGAAACTTTAACGTCATTAGCCTGTATTTATAACAAATCTCACAGTAAATGTTAGTTTTGACGTTTAGAAAAAGTATTTAATTTGAGTTTTTGGAAAGCAGCGAATTACAAAAATAAAAATATTAACCAGTCCCAAACTGTTTATAATGAAAACTCAAGTAATTTCACGTCTTTTTTATGATATCGTATGACTGGAGGGTTACTCCATAAAATAATACGTTAGTCGTACGATTGTGACGTCCTATTTTTATTTGAAACCAACTTAGACTTCATCATCATATGTTAGTGCTCAATGTTGGTTGACAATAAAACGCGGATACGCAGTAACGACCGTCTTGCGTACCGCTTGTGGAGTAGCCCCCCTGAAATATATTTTAAAACTACTACAAGAAGAAGGTCCTTGTACAAGGGATGACAAAAATCTAATTCAACCTTAAAAACCTTCCCAAATTAGGTGATTTTCCTAAAACCTTTCAGAACGATGATATCGTCATAAAATATCAACATTGGGCCCTCGACTTTCTTCAATCACTCTATAGAGCCAATCCCAACCAGTTACTTACAAACTTTCCTATACTTATAGCAATTTCTTTTATTCTACGGACATCTGTCTATTTTCCGGACCCTTTTCTACCCTCGTCGTTTCCCAGACGCTATTACCTGTCAAATGTCTTCATAGTTTGTTGTCAATATGCTTTGAATATTTATTGTTTACCAAATAATTTAAAAGGGATTGAAAACAACATATACGAGATCTACAAGCAGGTTACCTTTACTGATGATGATATAGTTTCAAATAATTTTGTATTACCTTTATATGTACTGATACAAAGTACATTAAGAGGGGGACTATAGGTAAATTGCCTATCGCATATTGGATTTTTAAACTCGATAGGAAACCACAATTAACTTGATTTTTTAAATGTAGATATTACGTTATATTTCAGATAAATTGGTCCTAATATAAAAACATAATATTTTAGTGATGAAAAAAAATCGCAAAGTTACGTCTAATTTTCAACTAGAATCCTTTTTTTGACAAAACTATGCGTGTTACTGAGTCAATATTTTTATACATAATATAAAATTATATAGCTGATAAGCCGTATTAGCATTTTTCTAAAATAATATATATTTCACGAGTAATTAAAATAAAACGAATTCGGCGCTTTTGGGCGCTTACTACGTTCTTACTCCGTGCAGAATGCTCTCGTTTTGTCGCACATGACCCGAGGACTCTGGTAACGGGCATGTTTTGTTTCATCAATCAGTCGTGATCGCTCCATTGAGACGAGAAGACTGTGCTTCTGTGCTCCAGCCCAAGAAAATACGACATCGAAATTATGGCAAACAAAAACAATCACAGGAAACACTCCAAAAGAAAATACGTATATAAGAATAAGAAGATACAAATTAAACTCATGGCTAATTGTCGAAGGCATGTATCTCCTCTGTTTAGTTATTTTACTTTTCTTATATTTGTGTTACATCGATTATCATGCATAAGTATTGTCATCGTCATCGATGTAGTATAGAAAAGAATAGAGTAGAATAGAATATGTAGCAAAAGAAATCGATGCTTTTGACTCACGTGTTTCGACTCAAGGAGATGAAGGAAGACCGTGTTATTTTTTTATTTATAATTATTTAGTAATTCAGAGCTGCTTTAGCTTCTTTTTGTCTTTGTATCATTTAAAGTAAATACATTTTTTTTTTTACAATTGTTGATACATGTATATTTGCATGGGTGACCAAAAGCGGCATAAAAATTTTTTGATCTATTTCGTACTTTAGAAGCCAGGTATAAGTCTTGGTCCCGGCTGACATTATTGTATGGCTATCAAGCTAAGTCAGATGCCTTTAGGTAGCACAAAAATTCTGACACCCAGTTTTGGCCACTTACACACACCAAAAACAAAACAAACAAATATAAATAGTTATATTATTTACTTACCTTCGTTTTACTTACCACACAGACAGATATATCAATCCGACTCGCACTCACCCAATTTTTATCTGATTACACAGGTCTGCGATGAAAAAGTTTTTTAAATAAATTCATCACAAACATGTAGATGTTGGTATGTATATAGCAAATATAAACTTTAGTTTAACGTATCACGTCACATTCTTTTTGTATATAAATAAATATACAACATGTATATAGTATATATATAGTGATAGTATATTGATTCCATGGTCAATATTCTTATTTTATACTCTAGGACCAACCATTCTATAGTCTATTATTACTAGCCTATCTTTCCCCTGTGAGAAAAAGTAAAAAAAAAACGTCTTATTACGTGTTTTAGTAAATGAAGAGCGCATGCGCCAAACCGAGCGCGCGAAACGCTTTCTCCGGGACGACTAATAAACCTTCTGAAAAAAAAGTGTGGTAAAAGATTTTTTTATTTAATCTATTTATATTTAACGGTTTCATCAGGACGTAAAAGAGATGGAAAGAAGATATCAAGGCCGTTGGGACGTTAATATGATGGCGGACTATTACTGGATGATAAACAGAGATGAAATAAAAATTTATAAACGAAAACCAACAAAAAGCAACTTTTTTCAAAAAGAAAACTACGAAAAGCGAAAATGTATGCCTGCGCCCTGCGCCTGCTGTTTCGTTTAGGCGGCGCAGGGCGCTTGCGCGAATGTTCGAGTGTGTTTGTTACAGCGTGCCATGCGCATCCATGGAAATGCACAACGTTAATATTCAAGTTTTCACTTCTGCCGGCACTCCCGGAGTGCAACCCGTCGTTTTTTTTACTAATTTGCCCGTCGATGGTTAATATTCTATCAGTCCAATATTGAGCTACTCTGACGATGTCGTCACGATCACGTCCAGGATGCAGGTAGTAGGGCTCCCGGGGCAAGAAAGCAGGTGCGCCAAGTAAAAATTAAAAGTAAATCAAAAAGCGCAATGTATAATATATCGATACTACGGTAGCGCAATGGAGTCCTGGGTAATGTCATTAGTTAGTATGAAATGACGTTTACATGGCTTGTTGCCCATCTGTCCGTTAGAAATAGTATATAACCTTTATAATTTTTGGTAGCGACTTCGCTGAAGCGGTGGACGAAAGCGGGGTGTGTGAAGTGCGCGGGTGAAATCTGATATTTTTTTGGGTTTATGCACACTCATAATATGTTTTAAAATTTTGTACATTTTTATTTAATTCTTCTACACAACAGTAGTTTATTATAGTTTTAAAATTCATTTTATTTTATATAATAAATCTAAAAAACTTAATTTTAAAACTTAAGTGATTTCTAAATTAAAATTAAATTAAAATCTTAATGTGGTTCATGTTTATATTAAATATCTACGTGTAGTTCATGTGGTATGGTGCCAAGAACACTGGCTGCATTCACGCGTTGAATATCTATTGCAATCCTCTGCGCGAGATATGAGCCAGCCCTCTTGTCACCAGCGACGTTGACATGCCGTTTTTTTTTAATAAACCTTTTTGTACTTAGGCCACACGGACCAAAAGCTTCGACGCCAAAAATAAAAAATAAATATTTTTCTATTGCAAATAACATTTATTCCTTTTACAATGTGCTAGTTTAATACATAAATATAAAACGATTTAAAATTACTTATTCGAAGTGGTGTCCATTGGCTGCAATACTCCATTAAACGTTGCTTGAGGCCAGTTATCAATAGAAGCACGCACTCTACAAATTTATGTTCCCCAAAGGTTTCAAAAAAGCAAGGGGCAATTTTGCAATTAGAACATTACTTTCTTCTCTGGGTCACGTCAAAAACAAGAACGCCATTAGTGGACTGTCAGTTTTCTACCCAACCAGGATATATGATATGGAAGAAAAGAAAAGGATGAATGACCAGCTGCTTCTTTTCCAGCGCAGATCTTTAAAGCCGGCGATCCAGAGAATCTGAATCATGATTCTCGCCCATGGCTATTCTAATTCCCTTTTCAATCATCATGCTAATCGTGGCTTTTGGGTCTAACGGCTAAATGCTCTGTCTGCCCTGTAAGGAATAAAGACGTGATCGTGTATTTTTATCTATGGTTTTGGTTAAGTTACGCAAGCTGCTTGATCATAAACAACGAGCTGATAAAAGCACTATACTTTTTGGAACGAAGTTCCTTACGGCAGGCTTGGAGGAGATAGGGATTTTGCTGCGCGACCGAACTGAAAAAAATGTGATAGTAAAACCGTAAGGATGACCTCGTTAAATAAAACCGTTAAATGAGACGTGCGCAGGCGCGACAGTCGTATACACAAGCGAGTAGTGTATAATACCTTCCTTTGAGCACGATTTTTCTTTTGCAAATTGTGTCGATTCTACATTAGCCGAAGGAACTTCGTTCCTACCTGGTGTCCCACGACACCACATTTCTTTTTTTATTTAACTTCATGTATTTATTGAAACCTAAAGTATTGAAACCGAATGTTTTCAATTATCAAGATTCTATATACGAGTAGTTCATAACTTTGAATACTAATCTAGCCAGGCGTAGTACATTGTATTTGTAAATCAGATTAGCAAAAAAAACTCTATCATTTAAAAATAACTCGTAAAAATTGCAAAAAGTGTTTGGTTATTTCTTGCTCAATATGAAGCTCCAAGAATAATTACAGTCTATTTTTAATCATTTACTTTATACCGGCCGAATGGAGTTCACAAATTGCCCATAGACAAGTTTAATTCGTCCCAAAGCGGGAAAGAAATGGACAGACACCTCTGCCAAAATGAAAAGAGGCCTGATTTACAGCCTTGCGTAACCCGGATCTTATTAACATTACTTTTTATAACAAGGAGGGCGCTAAATTGTAACAATGTGGACTGAAATTTAATTAAAGCGTCTAGTTAGTAGGTGTTAACTAGCGCCATTAAAATGTGTGTTTTATGTTGTTAAAGTCGCGTCGCGCAGATCTCTGCATTTTTATGAGGTTTTATTTAACTTGAAGTGGTGATAAACTTTGATCCTTTTAACTGTAACCACTAGCTTAGATGGTTACTTCAAAATCAATGTTATTCAAATTCTCCTCACTTTTACGAATAAAACCAATCTATCAGAAACCCATATTTATTAATATTAGATTACACGTGACTCTGAAAGTTAAGTGCCTTATTCATCCAAAAAGAGAAAGATTATCTATTTTTGTTTGACAAAATACTTAAACACTTAATCCCACAGTAATTAAAGCCAACAAAAAGATGATTTATTTACGTAAAATTTATCCTGTTTTACCTTAAATTAAAAGGCTGTATTAAAACAGCTGCATAAATGGTTAGGCATATTTTTTTGAAACATTTTAATCTGTAAATTTAAGTTTCCATTTATTTTAAAAATGTTTTTAACAAAGAATTTTAAGGGTTTACTTATCTTAATGGATAATTATGTCATCAAAATTGGAACTGCTGCATATCAATATAACATTAGGTACCTATATAGGTAGTTACTTATATCAAAAGTTGACATTATCACGTGGAGTATCTACGACGTGCTTACTGTAAGCGAAAGGTGAGGCACTTATTATTTGATCTGGTGATTTATTTACAGGTCGCGATACATAATAATCATATAAGCGTACCTACTGAACAAACTTACAAATTGAAAACAAAGAAAATTTATTGTAAGATCAAATCCGAGCAGAGTCAATCAAAGGATACCATATTAAAAATGCACAAGTTTCTGAGGGTTTCTACAGGCTTTGTACTATATGAATTTATTTATCGTTGGAAATAGAAATCCTTACAAAGAGCATTTGGGCCGAGTAATTTGGAGCGAGCGCCGGGGGCGAACGGCTAGAAACACCTATGTTCTACACGATACATATAACATGACTTTAATTGTACATTTATTTGCGTTGTTTTCAGCACAAAATCCGCGGATTACTGTTAAATACCATCCCCACTTAAGTACGAGCTTGTAACGTATATACGTATTACAAGTTGAGTGAAATTAAAGTGGAAAGGCGATTAGGTGATTACTCGGAGTAATTAACTACCTCAGAATGGAGTTACTTTCGGTTTGAGGAAATGAACAGTAAGCTAGTTATGTGTTAAGTATGTACTTAGTTTCTATAAAATACTTATAATTGTAATTTTAGGGTTTCGTTCAATAAATAAAAAACCGGAACCCTTATAGGATCACTCGTGCCATGATCTCCGAAACTCATCATCATCTAAGGCTCTACAGCCGCGAGTGGGCCTGGGCCTGGTCAAGTATTTTCTTCCAGTCTATTTATCTATCTATCTTAGGCTTTCCGTCTCCAACTTTTGTCGCCAGAATTTCTAAGATCCTGTTCGACGCCATCCAGCCATCTGAGCTTGGGTCTGCCTCGGCTTCGACGTCCCTCGGGTCGAGTCTCCGGTAAGTGTTTTGGTACTCTGGCCTCGTCTATTCTCGGTACATGAGATGCCTAAAATTTTGAAAAGATACAAAATATACCTCATTGCTTGTAGAATACTGGAAAGCCTTTAAGAATTCTATCAATTGAAAATAAAGTGTTAAACTGAATATAATACGTTCACTTACAGAAAATAGTTCACTAAAACACCACTTGATATCGCTAGTAGTTAAATATTAATTTAAAAAGTTTGATGTTGTACGGAACCTTCTCCAAGGGAGTTCAACTCGCACTTGGCCTGTTTTATTATTTATCAATTCTTAGGCTAGGTTAATAAAAAGTAAAACATAAAATACACAAAATACGAATTTTACAAGAGCCTACTAAATATTACTTATGCTAGTATATAGTACTCTGTGATATTACCTACAAAACTTTACCGATGCCCGCTTGCAACGAGGCAAGACCCAATTCGTTATTGTTATTATTATACTTACATTCTATAACTACTACTACTAATTAATTCTTTACAAATTAAAACGCTTTTAACAAAACCAAAATCTTTTCGAAATACACATTTTCCTAGTCCGGGAGCCAGGGCTAAAATTACCTTGTAAATCTGTTTATTATTATTATTATATACATATGTGGATATATTATATACTAGATGGTACCATACTTTTCCTAATATCATACTTCAATAGAACATAGCTTAACTTGTATCTTGCTCCGAGCTGAGATTAATTTATTATTACAAACAGCGTGAATATCTATAAAGTAGTTTCTAAGATTAGCGTAAACATACATACAATCAAACATAGTTTTTATCGCCCACACAGTTTTTTTGATAATGACAATAAATGTACAGACACTCGATTTTTACTGTTTTATTATATGTTTGTTCGATAGTTTTATTAAAACATAAATACTTACGAGTTTTTGCCTCCTGAACTATTGAATGTGCCTTGCAAAAACAGCTGACACCATAATTCGGTTATTTTTATAAATTAACTAGGTGAATATAAAAATTTATTCCGTCTCATTTTGGTAGACTTGATTTGGGCGGATAATGGTTTAAGCCTAGTAATAAAGTTAGAATTTTGATGGATTAGCTTTAATTACAATGTTATAAAACCTTTGTGGTCCTTCAACTTTACTGATCTTGCCGGATTTCAAAGAAGGGGCAGTGATTATTCAACGCGTTCATTTTGAGGAAAATGAACATTCTAATTAACACAAAAGTTCCATTTGGCTAAGGTCTACGTCATATTTCACCTCCAGAATTAAGTTACAAACAATTTGTTTTTAGACGCACTTTAAAGATTTTCCTTATTATATTTCATTGTTGGGTCCAAGACGTTTTAAACTACCCTTTCTTTTTTGTTATCCCGGTCAAATTATAGGCTTGAATATTCAACTCCCGACAAACCTCAAGGTGCCTGGGGTGCTGAAACAAAAGCTGGCAGTGTTTTTCAACCAGTTGATTAGCTTAGCTATACAGCACGGGAATGCTACCAGCATCTCTCGCACGTTGCCCCCATGTGGTAAATAAGTTTTTTATTTTATTTTAATATGATTTTATGTAGGTATAGTTTAGTTTTAGGTGATAAGTACCAAATGCTGTTTTTTTTTTTAATATCTGCATACTTTAATTAAACGATGTAATGAAAAATAGTAGTATAATGTTTATGCCATATTGATCAAATTGAAAATAGTCAAGTACGTTGCAAATAGGGGATCGAACCGGTTTTAACTGAAACCGAAAAACCCGGGTTTTTAGAGTTAGGTTCAGGACGGTTTTCATAATCGAAAAAATCGGGATTTTCGGTTTTTAAGAAAAATATGTTTTAATGAATTGTTAACGTTAAAATTAAACAAACACGTAATGTTTAAAAAATAAGGCATTTTGTACTGATAAGAGAATAAAACTTATCAAAATGATGTCATTTGTCATTGATCATATCCATTTTTTACATAATTTTAGATTTAAAAATGCAGAAAAATTAATCAAATTCAATTTAAATTAAAATATATCTTTATTATCATAGTATATTTATAATATCTCTTAAAAATCGTCACTTTGATTTGTTGCACGTTTGTTGACGTCTAAAAGTTACTTAAGCCTAAGTTTACTGCCGCCTCCAAAGCGCTAGTGCAGAAGAAGCGGTAACAAACTGCACTGAAGCATTTTCTCTAAGAACGTCAACTCACAATGAAATGATATGTGGACACAAAATGCGTTGGTTGTTGTCATAATTTAAATATATATGTTTTTGTAATATCGGAATTTTAAAATAATGTCAAATCAAGTTGTTGATTCAGTATGTACCTAATGTAATAAATTATGACATTTCTGAGTATACAAACCTTTAAGAAGAACCCGCGCTAAGCTCAAGCCAGACTTTGTTGTCTTTGAGATAGTCATCGGTCCTATAATAAGCCTTCTCACAGAGTACCTTCTTTACATAAGCTTCAAACTTTACTTTTTGTTTGGCATATCAAGGACCGATTGTGCCAGTTTATTTTAAAAAAGTATACCGTCCCCATAAACGTTACGTTTACTAACTGTTTTGAGCCTATAATAAGGAGCAACCAAGTCACTCTTATTGCGTAAGTTTCTAAAGGTAAAATCACATACTTTATTGTATGAGGAAATATTTTTCCTAACATGCTTTACGTTTTCAAATATATATTGTTATGGTAAGGTTAGCATACCTATTTCCTTGAATAATTCTCTGACTGAGTCTCTAGATCCTAAGCTGTAGATAGCACGAATTGCCCTTTTTTGTAAAATGAAAATAGTCTGAACATCGCTGCACTCGCCTATAGCAGTATACCGTAAGACATGTAATTATGAAAATAACTAAAGTACACTAGTCTAGCAGTTGCTTCATCTGTCAATTGTCTTATTCTCCTAACAGTATAAGCCGCAGAACTAAGCCTGAAAGTTTAAATACATGAGCACCCCATTGAAGTTTCGAGTCGATCGTAATTCCTAGGAAGGTAGTACTTCAACAGAATCGAATTTTTCGCCATCTATCAGTATGTCAACGTAGGCTTGTCTTACATTGGGAAGATAAAATCGAATGCATTGGGTCTTGTTCGCATTTGATAGTAAACCAATCAGAAATGGAAAATAATGTGCTGTTTACCGCGCTAGCATCTGTGCTACGACGATCAATTTCGAATATCAGCAAACAGCACTATGCCTGCCTGTTTCTCAACCATGTAAGGCAAGTCATTGACATAAACTAAGAAAAGGAAAAGTCCTAGAAAGGAACCTTGTGGTACGCCCATTTTAACATTAGATCCGTGCGATTTTATGCCGTTTAAATCAACAGTCTGAAGCTTATCTGTTAAATAAGATTCTATAAGTTTAATTGACTTATCATCAAATTATATTGACGAAATTTAAGCAAAAGTTTCGGATGATCTACGCAATCAAATGCTTTGGAGACATCACAAAAGGATTCAATACCATCATTTTTGTTCTGCCATGCGTCGTGAATATGAGTAATGAGTGCCACTCCCGCATCGGTGGTTGATTTTCCGTCAGTAAAGCTGAACTGTTGGCTATAGAAAAGGTTGTAGGTCTTGAAGTGAAGTAGTAGAAAATATATTTGATTAAGTATTATCTTTTCGAACACCTTACTCAAAACTGGCAAGATAGATAGGTCTGTAGTTGCCAGGGTCTGTTTTTTCACCCTTTTTTGAATAAGGGGATTAGTTTACTACATTTAATTAGGTTAGGAAAAATGCTTTCATCTATACATTCATTAAATATAAAAGCTAAATCACCAGCTATGACATTTATAATATGGCTTACTACAGCAACTGACATGCCCCAATGATGATAAAACTAGAAACGCCCTAATTATCCCAATATTTCATTCCTTATTTTGATAGTTGAGTTTCAAAAATCCTAATGTTATCAGTCATCATTCTACATAATTTCAGCCGCATAACGTCCACTGCTGATCATAGGCCTCTCCCAAGGATTTCCAAAATGACATACATAGAGCGGCCTGCATCCAGCGCTTCCTAGCAACCTTAGTCAGGTCGTCAGACCACCTTGTGGGTGAGAGCTCCTCCATGCTTCGAAAGACACATAAAACTGTAGTTTTCGGCTGTCATCAATGTATGTCAGATGCCTCAGGCAGCTTGAAAAATCCAACACCAGTGTTGGCCAATTACACACAAGAAATAATGTTATATTTTCTCTCATGTCTACATGTGAATAGGTGACATAATTATGTACTTTGAACCAGCGAACTGTGGAAACAAACTCTTACCCATACTATCGAAGAAGGGTTCTGTCCGAGTCGTGTTTTTCGAAGATGTTTGTTGTCGAAGTACGTTCTGTCGGACTAGTCGATCTGTCGAAACATTTAGTATCGAACTATTGTTATTCCAAGTTGGGACTGTGTCAAAAACAATTAACTGTCGAAATAAATAACACAATACAGTCTTACATCACAATACTTGTGGTGGTTTCTGTTCAAAAACTTAATGATAACATTTATCATTTATGGAAATAATAATTAGATAATAAGCGTTTTACTTAAAATTGCGTATTTGTGAATAGGGAATAAAGGCATATACTTTTTTTTAAAGTATCTCGTAGTATGGGTACGTTCTCACATCATTTAGCCTAAAATGAATTTAATTTTTGTGTCACTCTGACAAGACAAATCTAACGACACTTCTCAAACTTAAATCTGTCAAGCCGTTAAGGCTAAAGAAATAAAAAAAGCACATCGCATCGCATTTGACGACCTCTATGGCAATGGTCATCATGCCACGCAATGTTATTAGTACTTTGAAATTAAATTCCGATTATAAATAAACACGAAATTTATTATACTTTATGTTAAAAATACGAGTTCTTTGTTGTCCCATATTTGCAAGTACGAAGAATTAAATAATTGGATATTTTTTTACCGGAATACTGTTTTTCGGGATAAACGTACATTGGAGTACGTTTATCCCGAAAAACAGTATTCCGGTTGTTTATGATGAACGCAGCTCTAATAAAATTGTCTTATAAAATAAAATTGACTCAAAGTGCTCTGTCTACCCCGTTAGGGATCAAGAAGTAACAGTATGTATGTATGTATAATAATAAATAGACATAAGAAAAAAATGAATGAAAATCGAAAAAACCGGGTTTGTCGGTTTCGAATATTGTTACAAACCGAAAAAACCGGTTCGGTTATTTTCGATGCCCTATTTGCAAACACCATGTGGTGACGGCAGAGTAGAATTTTATCACCACACTTATCCTCTCCAACAGGTCAATCAAAGTTATTCTTG
Source organism: Acrobasis suavella (assembly GCA_943193695.1). Taxonomy (NCBI): domain Eukaryota; kingdom Metazoa; phylum Arthropoda; class Insecta; order Lepidoptera; family Pyralidae; genus Acrobasis; species Acrobasis suavella. Next base: position 9,891,641 of record OW971935.1, read on the forward strand.
TAAAAATATAAGATCGGATAAAACTAAATCCATAACTCTTATTCAAGCACCATAACTACTTAGTTATTGTTGTAAACCAATTCCTAATCGCGACTGACTGCGTGCCACAAATTTCGAATGCAAGCGGTTCCACTGGTATTTAACTAAAAATGTAGCCATCGGATTATCCGGATAACTTTAGAACTAGTCCGTAATGGCTGATAATCTGATAGGTACTATTTGTCTTAGACGAGGCGAGTTATTCTTTTTAATATAATGCCTGTTTGCTATGAGCCGCAAGACCCAAAGTGCTCCATCTGCCCCGTTAGGGATAAAGATGTGATAGCATGTATGCATGTACGTATGTATGTTAACATTAAGTTTTTTACATTGCTCACATTCCTATTTCTGAATTTCAAACAAAAAGCATCAATTATATTTCTTAAATTGTGTTTGGACAAAATTCATTGTGCATGTTTCGAAAGGCGAAAGCCTAGTTATAAGTAGATATAATTGTAACAAACTGTTTTTATCAAAAGTATTATTTTAAAAATCATTCAAATGTTAATTTTGTTTAAAGGTAACATCTCTTTGAGCAAATATGTACGAGTACGAGATAATTTTAGGGCAGGTATCTAAAATATTACAATAATACGATTTTTTTTGTGAATTCCTTTAAAACTTCATTTAAGCTCGGACTAGAAGATATTTCGTCGAAAACCCTAAGCAGCGTAAACGAGTAGTGTCTTCGCAAAGAGCAGGCAAGGTCGAAGCAATTGTCAGGTTCCTGAATATAGCTTCGCATAATTATGCCGTCATTTACACGCTGCTTTCGGCGACCGCAGAAACCTCAATAGTTCAACAGCTGACACTGTAATCTGACTGGTTAACCAAAGGCATGTAATAATGTCGGCATTGGCAATGTACTTCAAAAAAGTACAACAATGTTTTCTAAATTATATTCTCGTTTTTTACAGTGGAGTTTTTTTCAAGAAGCACGATTTACCTAATCTCGTAACGTGAGCGCAACACAATTAACCGAAATTACCTTGTCTGCGTTCTTCATTAATATATTTTGAATAATGATTATTAATTTAAAAAAAATTTGTAAATTTCTTTGAATCTATTATTCCTGTATTTATTTTTATTATATATGCATATATTTGAGCAAACAGTACATAACTCTACATTTGAAAATATTTTACTGACTAAGAACTCTTTAGTTAACGTACATAGATCCTACAGATAACAACGTCTACTGAAATTTTAAGAAATTTTGTTGTAACAAGTCTTTTTATAAATTTCAATATGGAACACATATAACTAAATAATAAGACAATACCAAAAAAAATTACTTGACAACAATAACAGATACCAACTTTTTACAGAGTTCACCTTCGAAACCTTATTTTTGTATGTTTCTGAATTCTATTATCTCGATTTAGTAGTAAAAGTTAATTCTGTTGACAGCTACATAAGAAACATAGGTACCTACTTTATAGTTGCTGTATGCTGCATCCTTTTATCATCTACGATGTATGAAGCCAATATAGCAGAGTCCACGGCAATTCCTAATCCGATTACCTCACTCTGCGATATTAGGGCGCTGACACGAGGGAAATATGTCTAAACGCCGCAATCTGCTCGCTACACATTGCAAATGAAAAGTCGACTTAATATTCGGTACACACGCTTATTCGCTTACATTTCGTATACCAACTCCTCTTAAATAAACACTCATATTTAAAGGGGCTGTTAAGTCTATTTTAACCACTTTTTCTAAAGAATGTATAAAGGAATCCAAAAAAAAGTATTTGCAGGAAAATACATATACAAGCCAATTTGCGTACACTCTGAGGCGTATCGTACGTCCGGCGTAGTACAATAAATAGGTACATTCAAAATAAATGTATTAGGGATATGTATTTTCAGAAATTATATATACACAATCTTATTTTATTCAATATGTGATCTATTGTGTCTGACAATGTAACATTAAAGAAAAAGTATATTATATTTAAATTTTTCTTTTTTTTGACAAATTACACTGATTGAGCTAGCCCCAAAGTAAGTTCGAGACTTTTGTTATGGGATACTAACTCAACGATACTATATTTTATAACATATACATATATAGATAAACATCCAAGACCCAGGACAATTTGAAAAAGACCATTTTCCAACTTGCCCTGACCAGGGATCGAACCCGGGACCTCTGGGTGGCGGACTAGCATGGTGACCACTACGCCACGGAGGTCGTCGTTTATTGGTGGTAGCATACCTAGATACTGTTTGCGTTATTTTACCCCTTACGGGGTTAATAGGAATACAGTTGACAGGACGGGGTTACGGGATTGATAGAACTTGAGGCCCCAAAGACCACTTTAAGCGTGATGGTGAGAGTATTGGTGGTAAACATTAAATGCTTTAAGTTGTGAAGCAAACCATCCTGTAGGCCTATATACGAGTACAAGCTGTATACAAGCTAAATTGAATAATACCTTGCTTTGAAATCGGTTACAAATTACAATGTTGTAACCGATTCAAACAAATATAACAAAAAAAAACAAATATAATATAAATAACAAACTTGTCAAATGACTAACACTGGAGATCATCTTAATGCAAAATAAATGGTGAGAACTAAAAGAATGAAGGACAGGGCAGACTGTACGAGTTCAGTAGGTCGGATTCCCTGGAGACCACCTTCCGTATGAGGATGTGGAAGCTGAAATTTAATGCTTAAGTTAAAACTAGTCTCAGCTTATGAATCTATGTGCACAAAGATAGTGATTGTGCTGATAATATTTCAGTTCCTTGGTTTAACGTGATCATTGAATATATGTAAAAAAAAATCCGGCTTCCAAAATAAGATACAGATGATGGTATAATAAAACTATCTTTAATTTTAACTAACATAACTTAAAATATTTTGTAATACGCGAGATTCAACTATTTAGTTTTATTAATTCATATATATTTTTTAAATTATTCGTACATAATAGGTTTGTTAAGTGAAAAACTGCAGTTTGCTTGGGGAATTTAATCACATATAGTGTCAACACTCTTACTGATGACGTATTCTTAAGCGAATCACTTGACTAGCTGTCACGGGAGGACCACGCCAAGTAATTTACTTACCATTTACCATGATACAGATATAATTACATCTTTGGCCGTAATGGGGTGAACAAAGTCTAGGGTCGTTAGGCCACGTTTAGTGATGGTAGGCGTGAAAGTGGAAGTTGGGAATTAGCAAGCGTAGTAATAGTGCCTCTGCCTAGTCGTAATAAATAAGTATTTTTTCTAATGAGTTAATTTGAAATTAAATGTAGAGCAAGTTTTCAAATATCTATGTTTCCATTCCCACATGCTCACATCTTTATCTCTGGGGGTAAGCTTATAGTCAGCGGGAACTAGACTAGAGGTCGCGCTTGATCATCACCCATATACTCGTCGGTGGACTTCTCAGATCAAGATAACATTTTTTTTCTTAGTGAACCGATTCCAAATTAGCAGAAGAAATATATTCGCAAAATATTTTTAAGGAAAGAATTGGCAAATTTATCATCATCATCATATCAGCCGCAGGAAGTTCACTGCAGGACATAGGCTTCCCCCAAGGTTTACCAAAACGACCGATTGGTGAATGTATGTTCTATTATATAATACAAATTCATGTTATGAGATATATATATTATTTTAATAAATATATATCCATACGTTTAAGGTAGGTACTAAACAATAAAAGATAAAGGATCCGCTTTAACACGTCACAATTTACTAATTTATATGTAATATAATTTATTTTAAATATGTAGAACATCAAATTATAATTATTTACGCATGTGGCACAATTTAAACTTGTATTTATTTAAATATTACCAAAAGGAAATTTACCAAATTATCAAAAGTAAATTTACCAAAAGAGTAAAATGCTTGATATGTCCGGTGAGCACGCGGCATTAATATAAAAACATGATTTCATAAAATTATTTAAGTAAAATCTAATATTCCTGTAAACCCTAAGTGTCGTGATTTTAGTGAATTATAAAGGAACTATAAAAAGAATACAAAAATGTGTAAAAATATACAGAAGAATAATAAATAATCGGCCAAGTGCAAGTCGGACTCGCGCATGAAGGGTTCCGTACCATTATCTACAAAAAATCACGTTTTTTGTATATGAGCCTCGCTTAAATATTTATTTTACTCTGTTTTTGTATTTGTTGTTATAATGGCAACAAAAATACAGCATCTGTAAAAAATTTCAACTATCACATAATCACAGTTTATCGGATACAGCCTGGTGACAGACAGACGGATTGACAGCGGAGTCTTAGTAATAGGGTCCCGTTTTTACTCTTTGGGTACAGAACGCCATCCGATGTCTGATGGATGTTCTTTTTACTGTCTTCAAGTAAGTAATCTTCAAAGTATAGAAGGAGGCTATAAAGAACAGAAAACCAATATTTAACAGTTCAATTTGATACAATAATGTTTGGTATAAAGTACCTAAGCTTTACTAAACGTTATTTAACAAACGCCCTTAATCCAGTATAAGCGGGCTTACGTTAACTCTTAACACCCGTCTTGGAATTACCAAGGAGGTGTATACAATTATACCTACTATGAATAGGTATAATAACTGTAGATGTTATTATCTTTTTAGGGCATTCATTTAACATAAATAAATGAAAAAGATTTTGACGTCAAAGAGGGGTACACGCCTAATATAAACAATATGAAAAACAAATTTAAATATTCTTTACTAGCTGTGCCCGTGGGCTTAACTCCCCGTGAGAATTTCGGGATAAACCTATGTCCTTCCTTAAGTTTTAAACTATGTATAATTGTATATCCATAGCGAATTTCATTTTAGTATGTTCAGTGGTTGAAGCGTGAAGTGGTAAAAACAACAAATATACAAACTTACTTTCGCATTTATAATATTAGTTAGGATTAGGATGTTAGGATTAGGATAGGAGTAAAAAACCTATTTTAATTAAATTTTTATACTTATTTAATAGGTATGAATTCTATTATAATTATCTACAAGTAGTAGGTATCTACTGATACATTTCACCATCACAGAAGAGTTTATAATCGGTAAAAACTATAAACTCGTGACAAAGTTGCCCAACTTATTATTCGGTACAAGCTTACTTCATTATCCTTAATATATAAATGCGAAAGTAACTCTGTCTGTCTGTTACCTCTTCACGCTTCAACCACTGAACCGATTTGGATGATATTTCGTATACATATAGTTTAAGACCCGAGAAAGGATATAGGATAGTTTTCATACCAAAAATTATCCAAAATGAGAATGAAAAGGTAAGTGGAAATTATTATGGGGAATCCTATTTGCTATTCAAAAGTAGACAGTATTACAAAGTAATAAATTTACACAGATAAAGTCACAGGTAAAAGCTAGTTATAAATAAAGTTCAATTCAATTCAATTCAAATGTTTATTGCTTCCTTAATAATAATATATACAGGTGTTGAATAATAGATGTGTAACAATTACATAAGGACTCTGACGGGCGCTGCTATGTGAGAGGGGCTATATTTTGTGTATATACAACCCGAATTAAACAATCAATGAGCACTTGAACTTGCCCAAATACATATATATTATAATAGTCCCGTAACTTCGTCCATATGGGATGCAAACGGGGAATCGGTCATTGCCGAAATGAAAGTAACCCAATTTATTGCTTTGGGTAGTTGGGTAGGGTACATTGCAACCAAACTTTCTTATGGCTCAAACTAACAATATACATGTTCGCTAATTATTTTCGCACCAAGTATCGCTCGCAAGTTTTAATTGCACCACATGACTACAGTACTACATTCATACTTGAATTCCGCCGTCTCATAAAAGGACGTTCGTGGAGACAAGCACGCTAAGTTTATGTTGCATAAATCCCAATGTACAGTCAACAGCACATCAAGCATTGTAACACCACCACTAGTGCCGCTGCATGAAAGTGCCTAAGGGTGTAGGCTAGCTTACCTTGTTGTTGGCTGTACTCGTATAGCTGCCAGTTTTCCATTTAATCGCCGCGATTCAGGTTACTGCTATGAAAAGAACGTTACATTCGTACGGTTATGGGCGTCTTGCGAGCTTGGCTACATGGAAATTCATTACTTAGCTAAGATAGGTTTATATGTGTAAGACGAAAGTGTTTAATTTCGCAAAAAACTAACGGAGTCTTCGTTAGTATAAAATACTATTTAAACATAATGTATGAATTTTCACATTTATGGATTTTGCTTTGAGTCTTATTTTCTGTATAAATAAACTAAGTACTTTCCTGAAGACACCAAACTGTCTTGGTAATGTAACTAATTAGAGAGAATCTTTCAGTAATTTGTGCCCAAACATTATTATGAATACAGTGTCGTAGTCACACAGTGCAATTAAAACTTGCAAACGATAGGTATGTAGTGTGGTGTGACGTGTGAACATAATTAGCAAACACGTTGATTGTTTAGTTCGGGCCCAGCGATATGCGGCATAAGTTAGGAAGAAACTTTGCACTTAGTCCGATGGATCCAATTTTCGTGTACATGACACAATAACATTTATGCAATCTAAATTGACGATAACCTAATAAGAGTATTAGTTTACTCAGGTAGAAATCCTAACCTAAAGAAGGAAGGAATAGCAAGTTTTATGATATAGAAACAAATCCATTTTCCATTATTTTCATCCTATCAATACAGGCTCATACTTTGTAATATACTCGTACTATTGGTTCCACTCCAAACAACAAGGTGTACTGTCGACGGTCGAAAGGTAAAAACAAATAAACTATCCCAATATTGTTCGCCACTCTACAACAGCTTTGCGAGTCACAGTCCAGTGAACATGCAATAAATGATATTCCAATCCCGGCCTTTTTATTGTCATCAAAATATGCATTTGTTACTCTTTCAACGCGTTAAGAAGGTTGCAACGTAGTATTCCGCTTTCTAAATTAATATTCCTGTTCTGTTCATCTTCTTCATTTTTCCTTTGCTTTTTAATTTTTCAGCTTCAGTTGATTAATTCTATTAGTTTAAATTAGGTGATTAATTTTATTTTAATGCACTTGTTTGTCAAGATTTTATTCCTTTCAAATTAAAAAATTAATTACTAAACGTTATTTTGCAAAATGTCTTTGTGAGTTTTGTTACCTTATATACTCACCGCTTTTTTTTCTAAGTTTTTGTAAAAGCACAAGTAGCACCTCTAACACAACGGACTAAGCATCTCTCTAGTCTCTTTATCTTACTCAATATAAAAGCATCACATAAGAAAAATATTTTTTTTTCGAGAAAACAACAACTATTGTTCTGAGTTAACGATTAAGGTTTCGTGAGCATTTTCTCTTGGGAATTCGATGCCACAAATTCCTTCAACCAACCAACTTTTAGGCGGAAATAAGAAAGTGATCAATTATGCAAAGCAATTCGACACAACTTGTACACACAGACAACTTTGCTCTTTCTGACGGAACCCATATTGGTCTGGCTACTTTTCCATTAAATTCCCAGTAGACAGTCATCCATCAATTAGAACTTTTTCTATAACATGATATTTGATATCAGATAATAAGACATCATTGCAAAATACATTATCTCCATTACGGAACCAGCAAAGAAGATGAAATTAAAATAAGTAATTATTAGTATAATATAGGCTTCTGTGCCTATATTATTTCTTGTTATTTTTATTTATTTACCAATTTAGGTACAGTCAAGTACCAAGATACCTGACCAGGTCCTCTAGTTATATCTTAAATTTTCTCTTAAACTAAAAATAATATTAACATTAAAATTTATATTCAGAAAGACTTAATTAAATTCTGTCTGAATAAAAAATTTCATGTTAATATCATTTTTAGTTTAAGAGAAAATTCAAGATAGTAGAGGGCCTGGTCAGGTATCTTGGTACCTGACTGTATACGGAAAATTCATACAGAGAATACATCAAATAAAAGTTGTACAAAGGCACTACTTATCTTAAAAGAGATCTCTTCAAGTAGGCCTGTGTGAGGAGATGTTTATGTAAGAGAGAAGCATACAGACGTGACGTGACGACGTCATACATAGGATAAAGGTAGAAAATTAAAATTACATAAAACTACACTCAAAGTCAAAAAGCCAAAAATCATTTATTTATCTTTGGATATTAATATCACTTGATAATTGTCATTTCTTTTTTCTTTCTTTTGATTTCTTAATAGTTAGTTGTTGACGTCCAATCATTTACTTACAACTAAGTTTACTGCCGCCTCCAAAGCGCAAGTACAGAGGAAGCGGTAACAAACTGTACTGCAGCATTTTCTCCAAAAACGTCAACTTTACAATTATACTGATATTGAAGTTAGATATGTGGACTGAGAATACATTGCTATGTCATAATTATTAATTAAGAATGATGTCAAATTTGAAATTAATGTCAATTTGTAAATAAAGTACATGTACCGATTGTACTAAAATTATGTCATTTGTGAGTGTACAAATATAAACCTTTAAGAGGAACCCGCGCCAAGCTCAAGCCAGACGTTCTTGTCTTTAAGATAATTATCGGATCCGTAATAAGCCTTCTCACAAAGTACTTTCTTTACATAAACTTTAAATTTTCTATCTGGCATATCAGGGACTGATTCTGGCAATTTATTATAAAACTTTATACAGTTTCCCTTAAACGATTTACTGACTGTTTTCGGCCTATAATACGGGGTAACTAAAACATTTATGTTACGTAAGTTTCTACCCGTAATATCACCAGTTTTATTATATTTTCAAATATGTACTGGGATGGTACAGTGAGTATATCAATTTTCTTACAAAAATCTCTTAGGGAGTCTCTCGATCCTAAATCATAAATAAAACGAATTGCCCATTTCTGTAAAATAAAAATAGTCTGTATATCAGCAGCACTCCCCCAGAGAAGAATCCCGTAGGACATCAGACTATGAAAGTAACTAAAGTAAACTAGTCTAGCAGTTGCTACATCTGTCAATTGTCTGAATCTTCTAATAGCGTAAGCCGCTGAGCTAAGCCTAATAGAGAGTTTAGAAATATGGACATCCCATTGAAGTTTTGAATCTACTGTAATTCCCTAGAAAGTAGTATTATCAACGAGATCTAATTTTTGACCGTCTAGTAGCACATCAACATTGGCCTGCCTCACGTTAGGAAGACTAAATCTAATGCATTGGGTCTTGTTTGCATTCAACAGAAGGTTATTGGCAGAGAACCAATTAGAAATGGCCGATAATGTGTCATTCACCGCAGTAGCATCTTCGCTATGACGGTCTATTTAAAAAATAAGAGACGTGTCATCGGCGAACAACACAATACCAGCCTGTTTCTCAACCGCGTAAGGCAAATCATTGACGTACACTAAGAAGAGGAACGGTCCTAGGATAGAACCTTGAGGTACACTCATTTTGACAAGAGATCCGTTTGACTTTATGCCATTTATATCAACAGTGTGAAGCCTATCTGTTAAATATGATTGAATGAGGTTTATAGATTTATCGTCAAAACCGTACTGACGGAATTTGAGAAAAAGTTTCGGATGATCTACGCAGTCAAATGCTTTTGAGAGATCGCAGAAAGAACCGATTGCATCATGCTTGTTTTCCCATGCGTTGTAAATGTGAGAAACTAGCGCTACCCGCGCATCGGTGGTCGATTTCCCTCCAGTAAGCCCAAACTGCTGGCTATGAAAAAGGTTATGGATGATAAAGTGATGTTGCATTTGATTAAACATTATCTTTTCAAACACTTTACTTAAAACTGGCAAAATGGAGATAGGTCTATAATTGCCAGGATCTGTTCTTACCCCCTTTTTAAATAAAGGAATCTACAAACTACAAATAAACATACATACATACATATATTACACATATACTTAAATAAATACGATGTCTATTTAAAAGGAAATACAATATATACTTAATATTAACAATATAAATTACAATAAAGATGATTTCAATAAATAATGATCTTTTACTCGTCTTTTAAATACAGAAATCGTTTTCGATTCACGTAATACAGGCAAGGCAATGAATGAGTGGTGGTAATGAGTTCCATAGACTGACTGTATCTACCGAGAAGGAATAGGAAAAGGTAGCTGTGTTGTGAGGAGGGAATTTAAGGACAGTTCTTAGGTGGGATCTGCAAGGAGAATTTGGAAGATATAAAAATGAGAAACGCTCTCGCAGGTGAAAAAATAATAGTGTAGCTCGTTGAAAAGAAGATATACTCGTAGTATGCGAATGTCTCTACGTAGCCGAATAGGCAACCATTTCAGCTGAGCACGGTGTTAGGAAACATGGTCGAACTTCCTCAATCCAAATATGAAACGGATGCACAGATTTTGTTACAAACGCTCCAGTGTATCTGAAAGATATTCTATTGCATCCAAGCAAGTATCAGCGTAATCCAAAATTGGTTGAATAAGGGATTGGGCAAGAGAAATTCTAGTCTTAAAGGCAAGAAGTATTGGAGAGATCTAAGAGTGTCGAAGGAAAAGTATCGTACGACTGACTTCATTAGTCTATTATAATTCCTAAATTTTAGGCTGTGTTGGTAAAGGCAATCACAGAAACCTCAAATGTTACAGGCGAAATGTTTTGTTATTTTTGTGTGTTTATTATGATGCAATAAATTTCATTTGTATTGTATTAGTTTTTCTTTTTTTCTTAACCTTTCAGAGGTTGAAGTTTTGCTGTAGTCCCCCTAAAACCTTCGGGTGGAGGGTTTTCCAGTGTTATCCCCGTTTACGAACTTTAGCTAGTATGTTAATGTGCATTCCTGGTTGTTTTTACATAATTATTATGTCTATGGGTCTAATAGGTCATAATACCGCCAGAGGCTTTTGGCTATTACTTCGGTGACTTCGACAACTATGGGTAGGGTACTACTACCTAAATATTAAATACTACTATATAATTCTGTTTATTTATAGTTGTGTTATGTTGCAAACAAGACCCAATGCATTAGATTTAGTCTTCCTAACGTGAGGCTGGCCAATGTTGATGTGCTACTAGACGCTCTCTTAAAGGTTTGTATACTCAGAAATGGTCATAATCTGGTACATTAAGTACATACTGAATTTACAACTTGATTTGACATTATTTCAAAATTTCGACATTAAAAAAAATAATTTAAATTATGACAACAAACAATGTATACTCTGTCCACATCTATACTATAATAAAAGAGTAAAAAAAATGTGTCTGTACATTGAAAATTTTTCAAAAAAAAATATTTGGGGCGATGGAGATATAGTAATAGAGTAAGAAAATAAAAAAAAATGTCTGTCTGTTTGTCTGTTTGTCTGTTTGTCTGTTTGTACACGCTAATCTCCGGAAATACTGGACGGATTCGAATGAAACTTTTTTTGTTATATAGCTGTGAAGCCTGGGCAACATATAGGCTATAATTGATTTTGGAAAATGGAACACATGATGCAGAACTATAATGGTCCAGCTAAACTATAAGAAATATTAAAATGCCGCCTTAGCAAAAGTTGTTAAGTCTGATGAGAACTTTTTGTTGAGTTATAATACAACTGGCCAAGCGCGAGTCGGACGCGCGCGAAGGGTTCCGTACCATAATCTATGAAAAATCACGTTTGTAGTATAGGAGCCCCCCATCAATACTTATTTTATTCGATTTTTAGGGTTCCATAGGGTAGGGTAGAAACGGGACCCTATTACTTAGACCGTCCGACTGTTTGTCTGTCTGTCTGTCACCAGGCTGTATCTCATGAACCATTATAGCTAGACAGTTGAAATTTTTATAGATGATGTTTTTTGTTGCCGCTGAACAAAAACATACTAAATGTATCTATATATATATGTACTATAATAAAAGAGTAAAAAAAATGTGTCTGTACATTGAAATTTTTTCAAAAAAAAAGTTGTTTCGTCCGAAGTAGAACTTATAAGTTCAGTATTTGCGGACCTTCAGAGCATAACACACCAGAAAATTCTTGGTTATGTGAACGCGCCATATTGACACCAAAAAATTAAAAATCAATTAATAAAGAACTTATGACGCAAATTATTGTTAACTAGCTTGTGCCCGCGGCTTCGCTCGCGTAGGGGTGTAATTTATCAAAATCCTTTCTTAGGGGATGCCTACGTCATAGTAGCTTTATGCATGCAAAGTCTCAGCCCGATCGGTTTAAAATTGACAAAGTTTCATACAAACTTTCATCCCCTATTTTATCACCTTGGGGGTAGAATTGATCAAAATCCTTTCTTAGCTGATGCCTACGTCATAACATCTACCTGCATGCCAAATTTCAGCCCGATCCGTCCAGTGGTTTGGGCTGTGCGTTGATGGATCACTATGTCAGTCAGTCAGTCAGTAAATATATATAACTCAAAGGTGACCTTTGAGTTATATATATTTAGATTTAGATATATATTTAGATTTCTTGGATAGTGTTGTTGACGACGCCACCAATTATCCAGTTGAGTTTCTTAATTCACTTGCAGCAAATGGACTCACGGCTCACAAAATAAGTCTTAATGTCGGAGGGCCAATAATGCTGATGCGAAATTTGACTCCGCCGAAACTGTGTAACGGAACCTAACTTAAGTCTCAGCACTGTATGCCGAAGTTCAGCGGCTGAATTTCAGCCAATGCATGCCTGCAATGTTATTTGCATTACTAGCAACACATAACGCCGAACTTCCGATGCTTTTGCCTGAATCGTATCGTACCCGTATCCGTACCCGTACCCGTACCCGTACCCGTACCCGTACCCGTACCCGTACCCGTACCCGTACCCGTACCCGTACCCGTTCCGCTCCCGCTCCCACTTCCGCTCCCACTCCTGCTCCCGCTCCCACTCCCTCTCCCGCTCCCGCCGCCGCCGCCGCCGCCGACGCCGCCGCCACCGCTTCCGCCGACGCTGCCGCCGCCGCTTCCGCCGCCGCCGCCGCTGCCGCCGCCGCCGCCGCCAACGCCGCCGCCGCCGCCGCCGCCGCCGCCGCCGCTGCCGCCGCCACCGCTTCCGCCGACGTCGCCGCCGACGTCGCCGCCGCCGCTTCCGCCGCCGCCGCCGCCGCCGCCGCTGCCGCCGCCGCCGCCGCCGACTCCTCCGCCGCCGCTGCCGACGCCTCCGCCACCGCCGCCGACGCCGCCGCCGCCGCCGCTCTTCCACTTCCGTTCCCTCTTCCGCTCCCGTTTCCGTTCGCCGCAGACGCGCCAAAGACGGAAGATTAAATTCTCATATCGGCACATCACTACTGTCCGGCGTTTCCACCGAACTTCAGCAGCTGAACGTCAGCTTATTTAGTGTGTCATCCCCACCGAACTTTAGACACTCAACTTTAGCCACTAAACTTCGGCATAGTCTGCTGAGACACTTAAAGCTCACAGTAAGTGAGTGATGCCAGTGAAACTGTATTTATTCCGCGTATGCCACTCATCCCCAACAATTTTCCTTTTGAAAATACACAGTTCCATATGTTAACTTGCTTTGCTATGAAAATAAGTCACAGTTTTAGAGGCTTAAAGCTGCTGATGTCGATCTAAGGACTGGTTTTTCGCATGGCCTACTTATTGTGGCTTTCTCCAGGGTTAGTAACACTTCAGCTCTTTTCATATTGGCTCCCGAAGGAAAGAATTAAAATAATATTGACTTTTAACTCCTTACACTGTTACAAGTACTTTCTCCCTCTGTCTCTCTCTCTCTCTCTCTCTCTCTCTCTCTCTTTTATATTTATATTTATACGCCGGAGTCATAAAGTCCACGCGAACGAAGTCGCGGGCATCAGCTAGTATCAACTATAAATATTAATTTCATTGTGAGTTGACGTTCTTGGAGAAAATGCTGCAGTGCAGTTTGTTACCGCTTCTTCTGCACTAGCGCTTTGGAGGCGGCAGTAAACTTAGCTCTAAGTAACTTTTTGACGTCAACAATTATTGTGCAATAAAACAAAGTGACGATTATTAAGAGATATTATAAATATCCTATGATAATAAAGATATATTTGAATTTGAATTTGAATTTGAAGACGGTCAAAAATTAGATCTCGTTGATAATACTACTTTCTTGGGAATTACAGTAGATTCAAAACTTCAATGGGATGTCCATATTTCTAAACTCACTATTAGGCTTAGCTCAGCGGCTTACGCTATTAGAAGAACCAGACAATTGACAGATGTAGCAACTGCTAGACTAGTTTACTTTAGTTACTTTCATAGTCTGATGTCCTACGGGATTCTTCTCTGGGGAAGTGCTGCTGATATACAGACTATTTTTATTTTACAGAAAAAGGCAATTCGTTTTATTTATGATTTAGGATCGAGAGACTCCCTAAGAGATTTTTGTAAGAAAATTGATATACTCACTGTACCATCCCAGTACATATTTGAAAATATAATGTATTTAAGAAAAAATATTGCCTTATTTAATAAAACTGGTGATATTACGGGTAGAAACTTACGTAACATAAATGTTTTAGTTACCCCGTATTATAGGCTGAAAACAGTCAGTAAATCGTTTAAGGGAAACTGTATAAAGTTTTATAATAAATTGCCAGAATTGGTCGAATCGAAATATGCCATAAATATTAAATACTACTACGAGTATATATTTTTTTGGAAAGTTTGCAAAGTTTGAGCAAATGATATTAACCGAGTTTTTCTACTTCTTTTATTATATTGTGCTGTAAATATCCATAAACATTTTAATTCCAATTTTTATATTCATTTTCATAAACAAAAGCTGTTTATAACTGGCGGGTATGAAGTGAGTGATGAGTATCGATAAAGCGAAAGAGATCTGTCAGGAATCCTGACTATGGACCTCCACATGCTACGATCCTGAGTCAGGATCGTAGCAAGTGGAGGCCCATAGTCTCTGCCTACCCCTGTGGGAAACAGGCGTGATAATAGTGTATGTATGTATTTATTACTACCAAGGACATTATATTTTGTAAATATGTATAAATACTTGGACAGGGTACCTACATATTTTGGAGACAGACATTAAAATAAGGTAGGAAATAGCAGTGACCTGAGGTACGAGTAGTAACGATATTTTAATGTTCAGGATATCAGCACACGACAAACCTGCCCTAGGGAAAAATGAGTTTAGTAATAGATACCGTTTCAACCGAAATGTATTTTACGTTTTCAAGTCTATATAATCAAAGGTTGAATATCAAAACTGTTGATACCTAGTTTTTTTTCATATACCTATGTTCTTTAATGGTTTACATTTCCTTAAATAGTTCGTCGTATATTTCCAACTAACTGGATAACACAATTTCTTTTTGTTTTTATTTACCTTCTATACGATACTAATCTAATATTTAATCCACGTCAGTTCAACAAAACAGATTAAAAGTTGTCATTTCCAAACAAAACGTTTAATTGGTTTTGCAATATTTTTCATTGATATCTACAGATAACAAACTATCAAAGATGTGCGAACATTATTTATTATAGATGGTTTAGATGTAATAAAATTTCATCAACTGATACTATATCTACTTACTTAGTGCTAGATCGGGATTATGTATGTTAGTAAAGGTAGAAAGTAATATTTCCATGTTGCTCACATATATACAGTGACTTACCATAACCAGTCAAATCTTTGGAGCTAATCCTGGTCATGATACTGAACTACTTTCCAAAAAAGCAATGAACGAAAAACCTAAAAAAATATTCCGCTTCCCATACAAACTAAGATCTATCGATTTCAATAACTTTTTTTACTGAAATTTTAATGAACTTGCTCCAATTTGGCCCATGGGTAAAAAGTCATTCTGTATGTATAATATATACCCTTTTACCTACATTACATTAAAAACTATTTGTCTAATAATACAGACACCTTGCTTTATCAATATAATTCAAAACCTTGTCATACCCATTAAACTATAGGTACTCATACCATAGACATTCAGATATCGCCCACATGCACAGAGGAATGCGCGATATCATCGGCATTGCGCTTAACTGCTCACATGGATTCCTGTGGCCAAAACAATCGAATACCAATAACAAGGCACGGGATGGACATACCTGCATACCAGCAGTCAATGCAATACTTTTTCTATCATGAAAAGATAAATAATAATAGCTCAAAGATTTCTTGCTAACAAAATAATCTAATCTGTGTGCATGGACTGTAATAACGATCGTTCACTCACTCATGCAATATGAAACGGTCCAAAATCACAGTTTATATATTTAATTTATCAATTTATCACATATAAGTTATCACACATGATAACAAAATAAGAAAATCTATTTCTTTAAAAAAAATCTTTATTGTTGCTGTATCCGGCTTAACATAACAGTGACCATCATCATAATATAACTCCTATAAAGTAACGGTACCGTGAAAATTTTTATTTCAATAATTAAGCAAATTAAGAAGCTCCAAGTTATCTTACGTTTCATTATAAAGCGTTGAATAACGAAGGTATAATTGATGAATATAAAAATTTGCATAAGAAATAACACTGAGGAGATAAGACAATGAAATCTGAAGACTTAATTTAAAAAGAGACCGTTTTATATTAGAGGATTATTAACTTTAATTGGTTTCAGGAACTGCTGTGAAATTACGCCTATTGTAACTTCCCTTCTTTCGAACTGTTTGCCATCTTTATCTGAATATTTTAATTAAAATAAAGTTTTTTTTTTGTTATGTCGTTAATGGGTTTTTTAACTTTGAAACTAAGGGCTTTAAGTAATCAAAAATTTCAAAATTAATAGGTTTTCTTTACAATACCTAAAATTGGGCTTAAATATTAATATCTTTACTTAGAAAAATAGGTTATTACTTAATCCCTAACGAAATTGGGTATAAAATAATTAATAATATTCTCATCTTAAGTATTTACAAATACCTTCCTTGGATTTATTAAATAAAACGTACCTAAATAATCAAATGTTTTCTTAAAACCTTCAGAATACACATTATTTCGTGTACCTATGCTCAATTCATACCTTGAAGTGGTTCAAAAGCAATTTCCCTATTGAAACCTCTCATAAAACATGCTAATTGGATCGCGTTTACGTAATTTTTTATCGTAATTTGGTAAATTATAAAGTACTTAAGTAGTAAATGAACCTCGATGAACAAACCAAATCATTACGAGTTTACTCAAAGAAGATAAAGAAACGTAAAGAAATAAGAGGTCGAAAGATTTTGCCTAAATTTTATTGTACGTTATTCAAACTTATGATTTTTTAAAATAGAATTAGTATCTTTAACTAAACTTGCCGTAGAGCTAATAGGGAAATATTTGTTTTTTTTTAGAAAACAGAAATATCTTTTGGTATTGTAGAAATGCCGTCTAGAGCCTATGTTATATATTTAGAGATGCGCCGAATATTCGTTTGGTATTCGGTATTCGGCGTGTTCGTCATCTTTTTCACTATTTGTGTTCGGCCGAATTATTCGGTTTTGTTGCCGAATATATTCAGTTCAAGCATTTCTATTTTCTTGGTTACATGACAGGGTGGATAACTAAAAGACTAAGTTATATTATAAACCAAAGAAAACATTTATTTCTTAACCTATAGATAGTATAGTCAACATTTATTTTAAACCTTAAATCAACATTTATTTTTAAAACTCAAAACAATATTTATTTTTAAACTTTAGATCAATATTTATGTTTAAACTGAAAATCAACTATTTTTTTAAACTTCATTCAAATCCTCATTTATTTTTAAACTTATGTCAACATTTATTTTAAACCTCAAATCAACATTTTAAATTTTTAATGAACCACCACTCGTCGAAGCACTGCGCCCTGTTCCACCGCGAGAAATAACATCACTACACAAAGTGCACTTAACTTTTGTTTGTCATCTTCCATTTCGTCAAAAAAGTCCCAAGCACGTGATCTTTTACGCCCACTAATATTGCAAACACAATGAAGTTAATATTATCAATATTTTAATATTTTTGTAATGATATCTTGATGTGATGATAACTTTGTTTTTTATTTGTAACTAAATCGTGCGATGTTTTGAAACAAAGTGACAGCGCGGTGATTGAGCGGGTAGCGGGCAGTGAGGTACGGCTTGCTCGTCATCTAGCCAGCAGCTACACGTAGCGTACATGTTAGGACTTGCTTATGCAGCAAAACAATGTAATGGTAAACCACTTAGAGCACCCGTCTGAATAGCACCTGACCTATTCTACGAAGAGCACCAAATACTCGCAGGTACTGTTCGTGGACTTAAATTTATTTTTACATTTTTGTCCGCGAAGAACACCCATGATTTAGCAGCTAGTGCTGGGATTTATATTTTTTACTTTTTATTTTGAATAAAAGATATCGATACAAAATCACTAGAACGTTTATTAATTACGCCATATGCGTATTTTTTACATACGAAATCTGTCTAGCCAGACGATGCGACATTAGAAAATAAAATAATAACAAAATCGTTAGTACAATAATAACACTAGCTTTTATGATATAATATCACAATCAGTCTTCTCCAAGTCAAGTCCAAAAAAGTATTCACTATTTTAGAAATTCCTAATTTCACCCGAGTATCTTGCGCACACACAGGTCTTAGGACTGTTTATCGCGTAGCTGCGCTCGCTCGCCGCGGTGGACTACACGAATGTATAACGAATTTAACCGAACGCTTCCGGAACTTGTTTACGTAAAATAATTGCAAATGCATTAGCTCAAATAGTTCTGCTGTGCACACGAGGTGACGTAACGGGAATAGATTGATATTTTGTTTGTATTTTATGGCAAATATAATCTATTGGATTTATTAGTGTGCGTATTATAAACTACAATAATGGAGCCTGTTGCCGGTCGAAGCAATCAAAATACAGCTATTAGTTACATTTCCAGTAGAAAAGGAGCGCCAATACTAATATATAATAACAGACAGTACAGACAGTTCAAAAAATACAAACTTAATAGTAATATACTATGGCGGTGCTTGACACAATCTTGTAAAGGGTTCCTAACGGCTGATGGCAATGACGATATAATAAAAATTACGGAACACACATGTGAACATATAAACCGTGCCCAGATTGAATTAAAGAAAACTATAGACGAACTTCGACAAGAAGCTGCGATTACTGATGATCCTGTCCCAACATTGTACAAAAGTAAAATTAATATATTACTCGATCAAGGAGTTAACTTCGTAGAAAATATACTTAAGTTTAAAAACATTAAATCCGGCATTTATAACAAAAGAAACAGGACTTGTGGAGTTCGGCGAACTCCACAAGTCCTGTTTATAGGCACGGTTTATAGGTTCACAGGTGTGTGTTCCGTAATTTTTATTATATCGTCATTGCCATCAGCCGTTAGGAACCCTTTACAAGATTGTGTCAAGCACCGCCATAGTATATTACTATTACGTTTGTATTTTTTGAACTGTCTGTACTGTCTGTTATTTTATATTAGATTTGGCGCTCCTGTTCTACTGGAAATGTAACTAATAGCTGTATTTTGATTGCTTCGACCGGCAACAGGCTCCATTATTATAGTTTATAATACGCACACTAATAAATCCAATAGATTATATTTGCCATAAAATACACACAAAATATCAATCTATTCCCGTTACGTCACCTCGTGTGCACAGCAGAACTATTTGAGCTAATGCATTTGCAATTATTTTACGTAAACAAGTTCCGGAAGCGTTCGGTTAAATTCGTTATATATTCGTATAGTCCACCGCGGCGAGCGAGCGCAGCTACGCGATAAACAGTCCTAAGACCTGTTTACTAATGATTTTGTTATTATTTTATTTTCTAATGTCGCATCGTCTAGCTAGACAGATTTCGTATGTAAAAAATACGCATATGGCGTAATTAATAAACGTTCTAGTGATATTGTATCGATATCTTTTATTCAAAATAAAAAGTAAAAAATATAAATCCCAGCACTAGCTGCTAAATCATGGGTGCTCTTCGTGGACAAAAATGTAAAAATAAATTTAAGTCCTCGAACAGCACCTGCGAGTATTTGGTGCTCTTCGTGGAATAGGTCAGGTGCTATTCGCCAGGTGCTATTCAGACGGGTGCTTTAAGTGGAATACCTCAACCTAATAATGCGGCTGAATATCCAATTCGGTAAAGGTTAAACCGAATAATATTCGATATTTGGTTATTCGGTGAAACCACTATTTGGCTCATCTAGTTTAAATAATACACAATAATATATAATTAATATTCAATTATACATAAATATGTTATATGTTATAATAATGTTCTATATATAATATATAATTAAAGTTTATAATATAGATGAAATAGTTGTACTAATGTATGTTATACATATTTATAGGACTTAAAAACATGTTTTGTTCTGTTTCAGATATCTAGTGCGTGTTGCCACCGCTGAAATATAGCCGCTTTATTAACATGTAAGTTTAATGTAATCAATACTTACCTAATGAATTACAATAACGTGCTTTTAACAAATAAATAGATATGATTATCTTAGAATAATTAAGATGAAACCACGGCAGTTTAAATCTTCCTCAAAGTCCTAAATGACGAATGTACACCATTTACTTGTACAAAATTGCACAACAAAATAGGTATCATCGTTGGTAGAAATTACTTTTTACTTATTTAGTTATCGGTCTATTTTAGACAGGTACTTTTATTTAAGAAAAAAAACAAATCGTATCTAACCTGTATATATATAGCCTGTAGGCAGATTATAACAAACTACTATAAAAATATGAAGTATGACAAATCACCCACATGTAAACTTCCCCTGAGAACCAGATGTTACTTACAAAAACAAAGGAATCTTTTTTATTCTAACCCACATCATAAAAATAAATGATAATGTCGTAAAAAACAATACTTCAGAAATTTTAAGTAAGTGGTTTTTAACTGCTATAGCAAACTTTATTGTCCCATGTAACATTTTTACCGAATAGGGGCTTTAAGCTGATATTCTGGTGCAATTAAAAGTTGCTACTTGGGTGATAGGTATAAATCGATTAATGTAAATTTCGGATTTTTGCATAATGTCTAATTATAAAATTTAAAAAAAAAATTGTTTGACAATTGCTCAGGGTTGCTTACCCGAAATGTGTCAACAACATTCCATATCACTGCTTCCGATCTGTCTCTCCGTCATCGTCCATCTGCCAGCGACTTTTCCGTGTATATTTATATTTATTTATTTAAGTTCGGCATTATTTTTTCATTACTTTAAACGAGCAATTCTTGTAAAAATAAAAAATATGTCAAGAAAATAAAATTCACAGGAAATATCATTATATACAGGTGGTTAAACCTGTTTATAACAACGATCTCAGGAAAGGCTCCAACAATTTCTTGTTGACGATAGCTCACGCGCTATAGTGGACTGTATGACTTGAGTTCAAATTAAACAAAGAGTTCGTAGTACTAGATATTTATTTACACTGTTTGCTATGCCGATCTGGCTGAATACAAATTAACCTAATCACTGTTTTCACAATGGTTCTTTTCTTCTGGAGGCTCCTTGTAGTTCCGTTCGTTGATCTGTTCGTTGGCACACCGCAGATAACACTACACAATACAATACAACATTTTACTAACTAAACTTACAGCTATATATACAAAATCCTAACACTAATCGTAGTACATGGCTCGCGCTGGCCATGTACCAATAGGGACGCGCGAATATCCTCTGTCTCGTTCTACGCGTCCCGTTCTCTCCGGCCTCCCCTCCACTTCTGCCGCCAGTTGCTCACGGCGACCGGTCGGGTGCGCTGGCGCTGCTGCTGTTGTCCGCAACAATTTCTATTATTTTTTTTTATTTAAGGAGATCTGGGGCCCAAAAATGGATAAAATTATTTTCTTATGTTTTTAGTGCTTTCATTGAGCGAAACTTGGTCGTCCAAGTACCTACTTATTAATAAAAAAAGATAGATCGTAAGATAAATTTCAACTGTCAGACATAAAAATTAATTTGTGTTTCATCACTTTCAACTAAGCTAACACCTACGTGCTGTAAACACAACAATACTCCAGCGAATACCGCCACGTCGCGGCGACAGTATTTATATTTAAAATGTGAAGTAATTAATTACTTTAAATACGCAATGACACCCGGGCATCACACGTTACGGGTCGCCGGAATAAATTCCCACTGTCCGTCATGAGATTACTGTTGTGAGCCATTGTTTTTATACGCGTTAATTTATATGGGATTATTACCTACGATACCCATATTTTGACAAAAGAGCATACGGTATGTTATCAGTAGTACTTAAGCAGTCAAACATATTTAAATAATAACTCCTTAGTGCTTATATCGTGCTTTCTATGAGTTTTTTGAAAAGCTTTACTTCTTTGCGAGTTTTTTAAAAACAAAATTATATAAAAAATTATGGAATGAATATTTTCCTTGCCTTAACAACAAAAAAATGGTTGGCAGCACGTCATCTAGTTTGTGGTCAAAGTAGGTTCATAAAGATCCTAAATAGCAAGTAAGTGTGAGTGGAACTCACACTCAAGGGTTCACTTTTATAGATTATCCCACCTATGAAACACCTTGTGTGCAAGTTCGACTCAAACTTACTCGGTTTTTAGGGTTTTTATTAACCTACTTTCAACACAACCAGTTAAGCGGATTGAATCACATATATCTAAGCTTCCGCATTTATTTATTTTAACGGCTATTTACCTCGAGTATCTTCAGGTTAACGCTGTAACGACCGATGTAGTTATAAGTACGGTATGAAACGGGGCACATGCCACGTTTTCCTGAAAGGATTCTAGCACTAATGGCCTGCTGCTTGTTTGTAAACCAGATGATAGCCGCTCCAGGTAGTCTTTACAAAGTGAATACTACTTTTTTACTTCAAGACTAAAGCGGGTAAAGGTACGTCTGCAGTGCTTTATTTTGTAAAACACTTCCTTATAATATTAATATTTAAAGTTATTATCCCAAATGGGGTAGACAAAGCGTAAGCCGCAAAACCCTGGTTCGTGGCAATAAGTTATTGAATAGGTATAGGTAATACGTAAACAGATTTAAAAAATCATGGAAGTGTTGCCGCTATTCCATTTGCGAATTTTATCTATGTACCAAACTAATCTCCTCGTTTCCTATAAGTAGATATCCGCTAGTCCCCCTGTCGGGTCAAAGCTCAGTCGCAAAATTCACAACGCCAACCCGATCTGGTAAAGCTTGTCTAAAAGCTTAAGTGTAATTTGTTTTTCTGAAACTCATAGGTAAATCACATTTTCAAAGTTCCGGATTACTCTGCAAAATGCTCTAATATCTTTGTTTGAAATAATAGTTCTTGCAATGCGAGCCTCTTGATCCCTGGCAGTCTCGGCACGAATTAAATAACCTGGAACAATACCGTAACAACCTAAGAAATTTTATAAGAAATGCGTAATGAAAATGCCGCTTTTCTTCCCTTTGTTTCAATCTGATTCCTGCGGGCTGCGAACACTCGCTTTGTAGAAATTACCAAAAGTTAAATATCGAATATAGAGCAGATTTTCTCAGTCTCTATATAGGTATACGAGAAGTACGTACTTAAGTAAGAAACTCAATTAGATAAGTTATAGTTGTAGCTGGTTTACTCTATGATATCTACGTACTGAACATTCTTCCTTATTAAATATGGAATGAGGGAAAGAACATTATTAAAATTCTTATACGAATTTTTATTTATTTTTACAAAAGACTTTCCCACTTAAAAAGAATCAACGCTTGGAGCTCAAATAAAAATGAATTTACAAATTTTTCAGGCAAGTACGTATACTTCCTTATACTCAACAATAAAAAATTCCGTAAATAAAACACAAGATTTTCCTACAAGTTCCGAAGTAAATAAATAAAAGCAATAAAACTTAAAAGTAAAACAGTGAGCTCTGAGCATCTGCGCCCTGAAAAGGTTCCAGTGAGAAGTAAACACCATTTTTACAGCTCCAGGCGACTTCCAATTAAGAGCTTTTAAATTTCACTCCTTTTCGGTACATATTTTATTATCTTTCGATCTATATCTACTAAAAAAATCTGGTGCTTTATTTTTCTGCTTAATTTTAAAGTTTGATTAAATTGTGTCGTACCCAAGTAGTTATTTATGTGAATTACTTATATCTATAACTAAGAAACGAGGAGGTGCACGATAGGTGTCTGTCACTTTGTAAACAATCGCGACACGCTCCAAGAAGCTCGTCAAAGGCTTTTTGCAAATACAAGGACGCGTGAGACACAAGCAAATGAATTTTGCCATTTTGTTAGTACGTACCTTAGTAGAGCTAAAAGTAAACTAGGTACATACGTGAATTATGTACTTTCCTGATGTGATGTACTTAAATAATTTATATCTAGTGTCTTTTTAACCGGCTTAAAAAAAGGAAGAGGTTATCAATTTGTCGGAATATTTATTTAAATAGTAAGTAAACAAACTGGTAAATTATGCAATGCCAGTGAATAAAGGCGTTTTAACTCAGCAAGAGTTCAAACGGAAAGCAATAAAATCGATGGACGAATTTGCATGGGACAAAGCACTTCCAAAGTTTAATATAGCCGTGTAGGGAGCGATCACTTTTTGTAAAAAAGCCCAATAGACCTGTTCACAGTTTCGCACGAAATGTGATGAGTATTAAGCGTTGGAGTGTTTTTATTGCATGTTATACGTTTTTACCAAGTTTGTTAAGGAAAAAAGTACCTACTTACTTTATAACTTCTCAATGCGATACAGTCATTTAAGGTACCTATTTACAAAATTTAGAGTTCTACTCAGAAAAAAATATCTTTACGTCATAAGTTGCAAACAGTTAGGTGCTTATCTCCGGCATAATAACTGCTAGATAATTATTAGAAATTATAAACCTACAAAACTATCACGTTTTACACCCTAATAGGGCAGGCAGAGTATTTTGAAGCAGACCCAGGAACGCAATACTCAAATGCCACTTTTAGCGTGATGGCGGGCGAGAAGAAATATTTGTTTCACATCTTATTAAAACCCTCCCAAAAAGAAATAATCCGAAATATTAGTGGTAATTAATATACCTACTTATTTAGAAACTTCAAAAATACATTTTAAAATATAGGTAGGAATACCACTTACTTATTTACGGGCTGTTAAGTTTCCATGTTCGGCAGAAGGCAAAGAAGAGTGAACACCAACTGCTACGTACTCCTCCAGCAGAGATCGTAGAAGTCGGTCATGGGATTGGGTACTTTATATAAGCGATGAACTTTTTACTTGTGATTTACGCTTGTACCTAGCTATTAGTAGGTACTTCCCTACTACCAAAGTTTCTCTAGGTATAGGGTTGTCATCTGTTAAAATAAAAAAGCTAGCCCCAGAAGCCCGACGGGGATATGAACTCGAAGTTTAGTGTACAAAATAATTGATAAGACCTAAAAAAAAATTCATGCGCTTTGTCAAAAAGCGTTTCAGCAATACAGTGACAAGGCTAGATCAAAGTTTTTGTACAACAAAAAGAGGCCAACAAAAGCCGGAAAGGCCGGACACACACATATTTGGCCAAACGCGACCCGAAAAAGCCAAATATGTTCGGCGTTTAGCCGGCTACCCTATCTAGGCAAGGACTTGTAGTATGAGGTGACTTATACGTACTATCTAGTAAATACGAGTACCTAGTAAGCGTGAACCACTGGTTGTACTGAAACTTTTAAATTCCATCGAACACGTAACACATACAAAACCATACTTTATTCTTTGCAATCTTTCGATACTAGGCCTGTTTATCCAGAAAAGGTTAAAGAGGTGATATGTATACTTGCACGCGTCGTAACGTAACTACGTGCATTTATGGTGTGGTTTAACGATAAGAAAATTTGAATAACTTTTAATAAGAAAAAATATAAAAAATACCCCTTGTGAATTTTGTACAAACAAAACTTATTTGTTCCAAAATTGCATATCTGGTATTTCAGCGTGACACTGAGATGCAGTGACACGCTAAAAGCATTAGGTGAAACCCAAAGGATAATCATAGATACGTTTTAACACATACAAAACCATACTTTATTCTTTGCAATCTTTCGATACTAGGCCTGTTTATCCAGAAAAGGTTAAAGAGGTGATATGTATACTTGCACGCGTCGTAACGTAACTACGTGCATTTATGGTGTGGTTTAACGATAAGAAAATTTGAATAACTTTTAATAAGAAAAAATATAAAAAATACCCCTTGTGAATTTTGTACAAACAAAACTTATTTGTTCCAAAATTGCATATCTGGTATTTCAGCGTGACACTGAGATGCAGTGACACGCTAAAAGCATTAGGTGAAACCCAAAGGATAATCATAGATACGTTTTTAAGCAGGGTTCGAGGATATATGTCAATGGATATTGATATATATTAAACTAAATCAATTGATATATATCAAATGATTTTTTATGATATATATCAATAAAAAATGGTTTAAAAATGTTATATTATTAACCCTAGCACCCAGGAAGATATTGATATGATATATGCTAATTTTTGGAAAAAATCCGCAATTCGCAAAAAAAAATTACCAAACCATATTATTTTATTCTGTAAAAAACCATTTACTAAGGAATATATATTATTTCTGTTAGATATCAAAACAATAGTGATTATCGAAATAATATACATTCTACAAGGTTTTGTCAAAACTGTGGCATGGCTTCAATTTCGAGAAATAAATACCTACTTACATGTCGAGCTAGTTATCAAGTGCCATTTTTGCAACCCGGATTCACCTAAACAAATGGTTTATCCATATCAAAAACCGTTTCTTTTAGTGAATCCGCATTTGAAAATCGCACCAAAGGTGCCTAACTTTGTTTACAATAAAGCGTCGTCGGGCTTTTTATGTGAAAATGGTATAAAGGATCGTAAAATCTAATTGCAAAGCAGTCAAATACGAGAAGAGTCGTTCTTATTGTTATTTGACTTACCAAATTAAAAAACACTACTACCAATATCGCTATACATCTATCGCAAATGATCCCATATTGGAAATCATATTAACACCCGAAATGACATTAATTAAAATTATTAATTATGGTTTCATTTGTCTGATTTAAAATAACTAAATAAAAAAAATATATTAAAAAAACCGACGGGTTGCACTCCGGGAGTGCCGGCAGAAGTGAAAACTTGAATGTTAACGTTGTGCATTTCCATATATGCGCGTGGCACGCTGTAACATAAACACACACGAACATTCGCGCAAGCGCCCTGCGCGTTCTAAACGAAACAGCAGGCGCAGGCATACATTTTCGCCGCGCCGTAGAAAGAGAAGGGGATACTTCCTCTCCTACGCCGCGCCGCGCCGGCTATCTACTCTCCATCCGTTTACGAATTTTCGATCGAGTCACGTGTCCTGACGCCCTGACGCCCTGACGCGAGTTTAACATTCTACAACGCCGCTAAAGAAGTTTTCACATCAAAAACATTTTTTTTAAATAATGAAGGATGTTATGTATATAACACATACGCAAATAGTATAAATATACAATAAAATATTAATATGGCTTTTATAAAAAATGGTATATATTTCAACCTTTTGATACATATCGGATATATATCATAAATATCCGATATTTTGATATTTATAATAAATATCGGATATTTTCGAACCCTCTTTTTAAGAGACGAAACTTGCATACTAATAAAACGATCGAATCATCGAACGATGGAATGCCATTTCATTCATCTGTCCATTCAATACAAATATTCAATAACAAAACACAGATACATTCACAGAATATGAACTAGTACTCATCGATGCTAGTACTCACGTAAGTACAACTTACTCAGAAAATAAATTCGTAGAAATATGTGGTTAGCGCTATGGTTCAATTTAGATCGCGTCAGAACTCCTCACCTCTTCATTTCGATACCTAGACATCCATTGCAAGCCAATTTCATTCTTATTACCATTGACAAACTATTCATGTAACTGAATTTTTTAGAGAGCGTCGTCGTCCCCTAGAAGTTGTCGCCGCGGGCATAATATTAATCATCATCATCATCAGGTCCACTGCAGGAGCACGACCCTCTCAGTACTATATATTTTCGATACCTAAACGGGGAGTGACACAGGCCTGTGGTACTATTTTTCAAACGCGGAGTCACTAAACGAACGGTTTTTGTATGTACAAACTATTCGTTTAGGTGACTCAAATGACACCTCTGCAACTGTGCCAACTGAACTGACTACGATAGTTACCAGAGCTTGACGCTTATTTTTTATTGATATCGATACAATCTACAGATTGCAATGAGTGACGCATGGGTCCCCACCCCAGTAGATTTTATTATACTTTATACTTATTTTTATACTCATATTTATTTCACTTATCCGAGTCCACATTATAAATCCAATCGTTTCATTACGATTAAAATAATCATAAATACGTATCGATAATAATGTACATCACGAGTCAAACAAAAGAAAATTAAAATATTAAACATAATTTATCTTAATCTAAACATATTCATAAATATAATTATATAGAAATTCCACTGCTTACCGTGTTTTTTAAAGGGCAATTTTGTCATTTTCTTGTTATTGTTACATACCTTTTCGCTATATGAGAGTAAGATGTCAATAGCCACCATAAAGTCTTTTTTATTTCATATTTTTTCTTGTCTTTGGCTCTTTCAACAGGCTGGTGAAACCACTAATAAAATTGTAATGTAATTACACCTACAAGTACATGGAAAGTATTTATTATTTTATTTTTTACTCAACTCCAAATACTTTCATTCTTTGCCCTTTTTTAAAAGTTCCCGCCACAAGTCAATTTCTCTTTGACAGATCTGTTTTATCGACGTGCGTTTTATTTTTCCCATTGGCTGCATATTGGTGACAAAATGTTTACCCGTACTGCCAACAGAGGCGCTGCAATCACAGTGGCTTTGTTTGTAGTCTATGGTATTTTGACATTTGCAAGCTTCATACCGACGCGTCATCGTCGGATTTTATTTAATTTTATTATTGTAAAAATAAGCGACAAAGAAAATTGTGATAAGTGTGATTTTATATACACATTGTGGTGATAATATTAGTGATAAGAATTGTTATGTTATTGTTGCACTTTGGAAACATAAACGAGGTAAGGGAACTGCCGTGGTTTCGGTCTAGCTTGGTTGTTTGGGGAGTTGCGGGATCGATAACCCGGTCGGCTAACCATGAGGCGCGACGCTGAGGTTATGTCGCGGGTAGCGAACAGGTATCGGAGTTCAAGTAACGGTCTCGACCGGAGCCGCCGCCTCGCGTTGCCGCCTCAGAATCCGGTCGGCCCTAGGACCAGTTAGTTTATATCGTCTAGATCCTCATTTGCCGCCCTCATTCCGTTACGCTTACCACCGACCGCTACTGTAAATAAATCGGTAAAGCTTCGCTTTAAAAAAGGAAGAGTGCCCATGTCCCACACCTTTAGAACGCTCGACACCTCTTGACGTTCCTTTTGAGATGTGCGCCTGTTTTCCAGCTTACCCTGCCTGCAGTGCGTGCCAAGAGCCCCAGACTCCCAGCCATTAGATTGAGTGGAGTGTCCCCTGTGTCCAACCACACGTAGTCCCGTACGCAGTCAAAATTCCGCGAGACACAACGGACACCTCCTCCAGCATGGATCTGGAGAAAGCCCCCAACCTCCACGAGGAAGACTCCAAAGTTACCCTCACTATCAGACTGATCATGCAGGGGAAGGTAAGAGAGAACACTTACTTTTCAATTGGCACTGTTCGCTTCAACTTTTTTTATGGTGTTTAACTTGTGAAAGTGTACACTTTACCTTCTTCTAAATTACACTGTTTTTGTGTGTAGTGAAATTGACTCTAGAAACTTATTTTTAGTTGCCTTGTCTTATTAATTATTTTAGTTTAACTTGGTAGTTGTATATATAATTTGCATAATTATTCTATTTAAATATTTATGGCAACCATATAAATTTTGTTCTCTCTGATTTAATTATAACTACCTACATGAATTTCAACCAAATCTCATTTAAATGTGTAGGTAAAGTAGGAAAAAGAATTCACCAGTATGACATATAAAATTATTTATTCAAAAAGTACTTCCCCAAGTATTATTTGATCCCTCTGTCTGTCTAGTTTTTTAGGGCGCCATACAAAAAATTAAAAAAATTGAAGCCTCATAGGATCACTCATGTGTCTGTCTGTCCGTCTGTCACAGCTAAATTGCTCTGAATCTACTGGACCAAATCGGGTGAAATTTGGTAGGATGGTGTAATCTTATGACCCAAACCAGATATGCAAAGTAAATTTTTTTTTATAGTGTAGTTTTTTGGGTACCAATCAGGAAATATAAAAAAAAGTTTTGCAGACCTTACTGGGTCACATATCAAATGAAAGGGCTTGTATATTTGAGATTGTTATACAGATCTCAAATATATTTTTTTTTCAGATCTCAAATAAATTTTTGTTATTATTGTATATTATATTATTGACCTCACTATCAAAATATCATCAGCTGATAATGCATAAGCTCTTAGAAAGCATGTAGAAATATTTGTTCATAGCATAATGCTATCAGTATCACAGACTGAACTTGTATGAAAATATTATTCATGTAAAAGTTCCACAAAACACAAGATATTTATGAAAGGGTTGTTTGTTTAAAAGTATGGTAATCTAATATGACTTTGGTATTTCAATCCTGTTAGCTCACTTGTATGGATGCGGGATCCTATTGTTACCCATGTAGGCCTGCTTTGACTAGGCTTTAATTATTATATTCTCAGAAAACTACTTAGTAAGGTGCTGTGCACATTAGTTCCAATGAATAGTTTTGATCAGGATAAGATCAAGATGTGTTTATGATCTTTCTTTTTGCACACCCAGATAAATAATGACAATATAAGCTTAGATCTTCACTAATATACATGTATTCATTAATTATAAAAAACACTTTTTGAATAAAAGAAACTACACAATACCATGCTATGTAAGTCTGTAACTATGTCAGATTAATCAACAATGAATCAATGAAGTAGGTAATTATCTCCAGCAGGATAGTTCAATATAATTGTTAAGGTGATGCATAATTATTGAACGCTACTTTTCAACATTAACTAAGCTATAACTATTCAATTCTTTACTGGAATTTCATCACTCTTTTGTAATCAATTTGTACTTATTCACTGAGCAGTGTTATGCTAAACAATGGCAAACGTCATTAATAACATTTACTAACATTACTCTGCATATTAATGCATGTTCACATTTAATTAGGGATCGGTTGCACAATAGTATGCTAATTTAATTTAGTACATCTAGATGGTAGATGCAGTGACAAGCTAGATGTATTGATGTGAATGCGCCATATGCATACTCTTACCTATACACAATTTTAATTGGCTGTAATCCAATGCAAAGTACATCTGGCACTCTGCCAGCTATTGGTGCTTGCCCTGTTCATCAAACTTGTCGATTTTTATGTTTTTCTAATTGAAATAATACATGTGTAATCTAATCCTCTTTGGTTTCATGTTGATTGTGCTTCCTTAATCGGATATTTTAGCCTTTTTCTTAATATTTATGTATTGGTGTTATCATAGCATTTAAATTTCGTATTTATGTAATTTTTATGACTTGTAAGCATTCAAGATGCAAAAACTAAGGGAAATGTTATATTTCATGCAATGATATACATTTTCATTTGTACTCAGAATTAATATTAATTAAATTTAAAATGATTAATATTTTGAATATTTATTTAGTTTAATATTTGGATGGAAGTTGAATGCACTCAAAAATATGGCACAGTTCAATGCAAGTTGGATAGACTGATAGCAAAAGATTGTATGTAACAGTTCTTTGAACTCTATCCATTGGTTTCATCACCAGCTGGCACTATTCCTGTAGCAAGTCATGACGTTCACATGTTGCATTGTTCACATACTGCAGGAGTCAGCTTGCCCGCTGCCAGGAATGAACCAATGTGTTACGGCCACTCTAAAACTGTCTTGATACATCAGCAATGTATCTTACAGCAAAGAACTGCTCTGTGACTATTATTGGCCACCAGACGGGAAATCTTTTGTGCTATAAATCTCAATGCACTCAATTAATTACACTTGCATTTGTTGCACAATAGTTGCCAATGTTATCCCGCCACTAAGTTTATTTCAGTCCGGCTTTTAATTAACAATAAGTAATATAAGAGTAAATCTCAGCAGTCCTTGTGTTTTGATTTCAGGAAGTCGGCAGTATTATTGGCAAAAAGGGAGAAATTGTCAAAAGGTTTAGAGAAGAGGTAAGTTGAAGTATTCATTTTTATATTCTAAAATTTGCTTAGTGATGCTATATTAAATCATACAAAATAATGTTGAGTGGAAAACTTATTTATGAATTCAATCATTTAAATTTTAAATTACATTCTCTTAAACTGTTGTAGCCTATATTCGAAATAATATGTGTGTCATTTAGATAAAGCCTTGCAATATTTAAGGTTATGTTGTTTGTATGTCATATCTTTTACTCATATTTTTATCCCTGGCTGAAAAATACTTTTGTTTGGAATATTTTGCATATTAATATATTACTTAATACATATTTGTTTTCATTATATTTTAATGAAATAAAATTTCTTGTTTTCAGTCTGGAGCCAAAATCAACATTTCCGATGGATCATGCCCAGAGCGTATTGTCACTGTCACAGGCAACACCAGTGCTATATTCAAGGCATTCACACTCATATGCAAGAAATTCGAAGAGGTTTGTAACATTTTAATTTATTTTATTTAGAGTTCGTACGATGGGCTTACAAAAGAAGCAGTTTACTTATATGAAACTATTATATTCCAGTGGTGCTCGCAGTTCAATGAAGGTGGCGGCGGCGGCTCACGCGCACCCATCACGCTGCGGCTCATCGTGCCGGCGTCACAGTGCGGCTCGCTCATCGGCAAAGGAGGTTCCAAGATCAAAGAGATCCGTGATGTCACTGGTGCCAACATTCAGGTAAAACTGTCTGCCAATCTTCTTATATTTAAGAGCTGAGCTCTTGTCTGTGGAGTGCTTTCCATGTCTCTCTTTCATCCGCCAAGTTTACCTCCTTAAATGTGTTCACGTTTAATTTTTCTTAACTTGATTGAAAAAATTTCTTCTTGGTTTTCCTACTCCTCTTTTTCTTTTGTTGACTTGTTGTTATTGTTTTGAATCGTGATCGAAAATTTTCGCTCTTCTATTTTCTAGAATTTTAGTATATGAGTCACATAAAAGCAAAACTAGCAATATCCACTTGTTGTCATATAAAAGCAAAACTAGCAATATCCTTTTATATATTGCTAGTTTTGCTTTTTAACCGACTTCCAAAAAAGGAGGAGGTTATCAATTCTTCGCGATCCTTTATATTTTTTTTATGTATGTTCACCGATCATTCAAAGACGCCTGGACCGATTTAAAAAAATCTTTTTTTCTTTGATAGGGTATACTTTCCAGGTGGTATCATAGAAATTTTATCAAAATCGGTTGTGTCGTTTGGGGCTGAAGTCGGTTTTTAGTTTTGAAAAATTATATATGACTCAAATGTATTTCCTCTCCCACATTCTGTAATACATTTTTGTTTGTAACTTGTATCGAATTTATATTTTTTTATTCTCCTCCAGCACTACATTTTAAACGTTTCTTATCTATCTCTATCCTTTTTGGTCATCATCCACGTTTCACAAAGCAGTACTCCATATTAATGTTTTGATAAATCTTATATAGTCTGGCAAAACTTATACTGTATAGTTTTATTTCGCATGTTTCCTTATCGATTAAGATGGTTTTGAGATCAGAGAGATTTATATCTTCATGATCAAAACGTGAGTTCAAATCGTTTTCACTGTCAAAAAGGTTTAGGCGAAAGAAAAGCAAATTAAATTCTGCATGTTGTGGAGAACCTAAGTAAAAATGGTGGGATATCTTTTAAAAACTCGTGAATATCTATATAGTTCTTCTTCAGCCCATTATCACCTAATGCTGAGTGTAGGCCTCTATCAATGCACGCCATCACGTTCGATCTTGAGCTTTCCTCATCCAATTCTTTCCGGCAAAATTGACCAGATGGTCTACCAACGCCCCAGCGGCTAGTCCTAGTCTCCACTCCAGCACTTCTTTTCCCCAATATTCGTCTCTGGTTCGGCATATATGGCCTGTCCATTGACACTTTCTATGCGCTACCACCTTTGCTATGTCAGTGAGACTCATCCTTCTACGGATTTTATAGTTCACAAGGATGAAAATAAGAACCTAATATGTATACCGTTGTTAATGTAAAGCCACAGATATTTGTCTAATAGCCCTCGGGTCTGTTCTAATGTATATTACCTGTTAGATTCGCGATACATTTAATATAACATTGGCAAACGTATTAATACCGCCTAACTGTTTATCAGGTTGCGAGTGAGATGCTGCCAAATTCTACGGAGCGCGCGGTGACGATCAGCGGGACGTGCGACGCGATCACACAATGCATTTACCACATCTGCTGCGTTATGTTAGAGGTAATAATATTATAAGTACATATTACTATTATTTTTTACCCAACTACATGAAGTCAAAAGGAGGGTTATGTTTCACTGCTATGTATGTTTATCTGTTCCCTTGTATGTTCAACAATGTCCATGATACGTAGACAATGAGGTATCGTCGGAAGCGTCTCAGCTGTCCGCTGGTTGTAGACTATGTGATGTCACAATAAATTCAACGTGGCGCCCTCTAGGTCCTGAAGTAGTGAATTTAAAGAAAAAACCTACAGAATAAGCATTTACTCCCTGCCGTGCTTGCATTAACTGGATAAATGGGTCGAGTTTTTATTAGTATTTAAACTATTTTTAAATATTCAGTTCTCCCTCTATACAAAGGTTGACTGGAAGAGATTGCTATGCGATAAGTCCGCTTTTGTATCATAATTCTGTCTTCTTTTTTTCTGTTATTTGTTTTTTCTTTTGTTTATGGTGCAATAAAGAGTATTTGTATTGTATCGTATATATACTTGTCAAAATGCGCACCTGTCAATGTTTGGGCAAATGTTTTAATGTACGAGTACCTATTTATTTACACCTACTATTCTTGATGTTGGATGGAAAGAAATGATGATAAATTGATACATTATTTTAGTAATCATATATCATGTAATTAGGTTTAAACGCTGCGTCCTTATAAGCTTACAGTGAGCCCGCTACGATCAGTTGAATGCAAACTTATGTGCAAACTACAAAAGTACGTACAGTAAGCTAACTTTGAACACTTAATATTATTTAAATAGAAACTAGAGTCACTCACTGTTCGTCTAATGAGGACACGCAGGTTAATTACGAAGGTCACAAGACTCAAGCCTCGTTCTTCATGGAAGAAAATAAGCATTTAAAGATTCATTGATTCCGAGAATAATTAAATCAAAGTTATGGTTTAACGGTTCTGTACCCAAAGGGTAAAAACGGGACCCTATTACTAAGACTCCGCTGTCCGTCTGTCTGTCTGTCACCAGGCTGTATCTCATGAACCGTGAAAGCTAGACGTTGAAATTTTCAGAGATGATGCATTTCTGTTGCCGCTATAACAACAAATACTTAAATTAGAATAAAATAAATATTTAAGTGGGACCTATACATCAAACGTGATTTTTTTATAGATAACTGTACGGAACCCTTCGTGCGTGAGTCCGACTCTCACTTGGCCAGTTTTTCTGGTTCTAGTCTCGTGCCTTATTTGCAGAGCCCACCGAAAGGGGCCACGATCCCGTACCGGCCCAAGCCGACAGTGGCAGGCCCCGTCATCCTAGCGGGCGGGCAGGCCTACACCATCCAGGGCAACTACGCCGTGCCCGCACAGGACGTAAGTATAGCACACTATCGTACAGTCAGCACCAAAAATGTGTCACCTCATACTTTTATTTGGTAACACTAGCTGGGCGACCGAGCCTTGCTCGGTTACTTTTTTATGAAAATCATTTTTTTATACTGACTCATTAAAATCGTTGGAGCCGTTTCCAAGATCTTCTATATATACAAGAATTGCACATTTAAATAATAGGATATTTTTGCTGCTGATTGTTATTACTATAGGGCATTTGTATACCGGATATTGATGTACCAGCAAAAGCGGAAATGCTACTAGACGCGGTCACTAGTGGCGAACACAATTACTTGTGATTCCCGGATGTGCTTGAGTGCTCAGAGACTCTTGTCCAAGTCCACGTAATAATAACGTTTTGGCGAAAGCTGTAAGTACAGCGTTGTTGCAAATTTGTCCGCCTCTATACGCATTTTACTTGTGTATATCGCTACGATTTATTGCCGTGTGCAGTTTTTATACATTTTGTATAGACTCGCTGCACACTGTTGCCGATGACGGCCAGTAAATTTAGGAAAGTCGTCGGTGGCTGCGTTTTGTAGTTGTGTTCGGCCTGTGTGCACTTTTTGTTGTGCCCTTAAAGCTTAATTCTAGCTAGATGATAATGAGAGTTAAAGTCTATAAATCTGGTTAACTGTGAAAAAAAGTGTTTTTTTTTTGTAATATTTAAAATTTGTATTGAAATCGCATTGTTTACGTTAAATATAAAACGATTATTTATGTGCTTTGCGTTCTATGTCAGATTTTATTAGTAGAGTAATTCTTATTCACATAAATTGACGGCCATTATGGCTATACTTATATAGTATTAAGATCTCTATGTCCCGTAGGAGATTAATTTATATTGTATTACCATACACTAAGTCGATAAGCTGCACGAATTCTTTTTATACACACTTCGTTTATAATGTTCGGTGATATGTTGTGTTGGTGCAGCCAATAGTCCGTAGGCCAATCCGTCCGTATGACATATTTTGGCCCATCCAATGTTTACGCCAACGTGGGCCGGTAATGAATAGGACAGGAACGACCTAGCCAGTTGGTGGAATAACGCGGGCGGTGTGCAGGCGGTGTGCGCGCCGGTGTTCCCGCTGCTGGAGGTGAAGCCGCCGCTGGTGGGCGCGCTGCCCCCGCACCACCTGCTGCCGCCGCCGCTGCACGAACACCACCTTGTGAGTGCGCGGTACCACACTCCTCATAGAGTCAGGCCCCAAATCTTTATGCCGCCTCTTGCCATGTATAAGTCTGTATCCACGAAAATATCTCGATTCTGCCTATCTTACTAGTCCGGTCAGTGGGTGCTCACAAGGGGCATGTGGATGGAAAAAATAAAAGCAGAAAACTTGACTCAGGAACTTTGTTTGGACTAGTTAGGAGATATTGCTTACATCTCGAAAACGGTGCGTCGTACGAAATTGTGTTTTACTACAAAGCTGTTAAAATTTTCTACAACTTCGACTTTCACACTTTTTATATATTTATATCTTCAATTTATGCCTAGCTATGAGCTTCGAAAAATAACAGATTTCCCCTCCCCCTCCACCCCTCGGGTTCACCTCGGAGGGGTAAGGACTTTTAGTATGTTTATCTCCTAACTAGTCCAAACAAAGTCCTAAGACAAACTTTCTGCTTTCGACATTGCATCCACAAATTATTCGTTGACTGGACTATGCGTAATCTCTTTCCGATCTAAAATATTTATGCCGCCTCCCATTATGCTTAAGTCTATGACCCTTACGCTATGAGAGTCTTAAATTACTATTCTATCGCCACAATTTATTTATGCAACCTCCCGCCTTGTGTAATTCGACAATCTATATGCCAAGAGAGTATCTGAATCCTTATTCTGATCAACCACAAAAAATATGCTGTGCCTTCTTACTTCTTGTAGTTTCTCCGTCTCAAAGTAACTTATATGCTATTGTATACTAAAGAGATAATATTCATAATTTTAATTATAAGTAGTTCAACCAAATGACCTTAGTTCAACATATAAATCCGTGTTAGAAACTAAAAAAATGAGAAGGGAACAGGCTGGCATAACCCGTATTGATCACTCTTAACTTGAGAAACATTTGCATTATTTTTTTATGAAGTATAAACAAGTGGGAGCATTGACCATACATGTCGCGATCGTGAAGAGCACGTCGTGTGTCAATAACCTTAACGGTATGAGCAACCGACACATTTTCGCGTTCACTTAAATGATAAGTGTCGTAGTGGTTTCTCGTTTCACTTCAACTGGCAACCGACCCACCCACTTTGAAGTCTGTTATAGTTTCTAGACAAGACTATACAATTACGTATATTGTTTTCTGTTCAATTGTTCAAAATAGCTGTATTCAATGATAAAATGTCTACTTAAAAAAATATATCCTCTTTTACTCTTTATAAATACCGTTGTCATTGCACAGTTTCTTTATTGTAAATATATCTTGTGCATAAAATATTTTTACACAAAAAACCCAATAAGTAAGCGTGGTATAAATTTCCAATATAATTATTTGTAAATTCCCCCGACCATAGTAAGAATATAGTTATATACAACGTGGAAAGGACATACCCGTAATAAATCAAACCATGGTCTGTCCTAGACAGACTTACCCTCTTATTCATAAAAATAAACAACCGTTTGCTAAACCTTTTTTAGTTAAAACATCTTTTGTCCCTTTTCCTCTTTTCAATATTTGACATAGTAAGAACGAGACAAAACACATTTTAACTAAAAGAGGTTTAGCAAAGGTTTGATAACTTTTATGAATATGGGGGTTATGGTGTAATGAAATTAAAATAACAGCAAAAAGTAAAAACTTGGCCGTTCCATACGGAAGTGATGAGCCATCTGGGCAATTTGTATAAGAAAGTTGATTCTTTTTTATATTGGGTATTATTTTATTATCATTATACCATAGGGATCTAGTGTAGCCAATGGATCAATTTATTACGATTAAATCCCTTCCACGTTGTATAGTAAACGCACTTATACACTTTCCCAGTGACGGCATTAGTTGGATCGCATATTTATTATAGTTATTTTTATCTACCCAGTCATCTCTATGAGGTTTTGTGGAATACCGAGTGACATTATGTGATTGGTGCTGCCCCAGAATCCTATATCAAAGTGGTTTGAATGTGTGATGTCAAATCCCTTCAGTAGCGGACTTAATTATTAACATTTTATTGTAAATATTTAGAAAATATACCTGTAGGTACTCGTAGACCATGGGTGATGTGTAATGTAGGAATGATCACATATATTTTGCACTATGATTCCCTTCGCTTGAAACTCTTCTTTTTATTATTTAGTTGCACGCATCCCCTTTTATAGTTATAGTTTGATTCCCAGTATATCGTACCCCGTATTTTGATCAATAGCATTAGATTTTGGTAATAATTTTAGCACATACAAAGGTATTATAGATGGAATATTTGTATAGAGGAACACATTTGAAGCTTTATCTGTTTGTTTTCTGGCATTGCCGAGATACGAGCCTCGTACTTCAATCGTTCACGCACATAACGATGCAAAAAGTTACAACCCGTAAATGCACCTCTCCTTATTTTTGCCTCTGCCTTGTCTTTTCCAATATCTTGTTTTTTTTTCATTTCTTGATTAATAAAATTTTACCATGAAAGCGCATGGCTTTACGTGACATAAGTCATTTAGAAGTCAGTGATATTTTGCCTATTCCTTTTTAGTTGGTGCGTTAAAGGGCAGCACCATTCAAGAACTCACAATGTGGATTTAAATTTTTGTTTCGGAAATGTTCTAAGAAAATTCGCAAACTTTTTTTTAGGAATCCATTGTACCCGGATCTTTCTTACTTCCAGTATGTTTAATTTAATCGCTCATTGTTATGTTTGTTTTTATTTAAATTAAACATACTGTTGGACATTGCGAACTTTCTTTGATTTACTAATAATTTTCTAAATCTAGTTTCTACCCAGGTTACCCTATCCAGCGATCCCATCCCGGCTATGTCAGAGAAGACGAAAACAAGCAGCTGGAGCTATGTTACTTAATATTTTTATCTAAGAAACATTTTCAAACGTTTACAATTGTACAGCATGGTGAATTTTTAAGCGTTTTGAAAATGTAAAATTTTCCAGGTGTAATACAATGTTTAAATATTGTTTTTAACAATGTAATGTTTTTTTTTAGATGGGGGGACTAGCAAAGTCGCCGTTGGCCGGCCTCGCAGCATTAGGACTCGGAGGCTTGGGACCCGCAAACACAGGTGGATTGAACCCAGCAGGTATTTTATAGTTATAAGAAGATTTTTCGCCTATTCTTGCCGTCAAACAGCTATATACAAATATAGTTGTGTTCCGGCACGAAGGGGGAGAAATGCAGTAAAAGTACTGGGTACAAAGATGAAAGACTTGCACAGATAGTACCGATTAATTTGCCATATGTGTGGTACATTTCTATACTCTTGTGATACTGAATATAGTATCATACAACAGTCAGTAATGCTATAACATATAAAAATATTTCGCTTCTACTTCTAACTTTTATTGGAACCATATATAAACCCTGTTCTTACTTGTAGCTCTGGCAGCTTTGGCAGGCTCGCAGCTCCGCACGTCGTCCGCCACACGTAACCAGCCCACCACCAACCAACAGTCGCACGAGATGACCGTGCCTAACGAACTGATTGGCTGCATCATTGGCAAGGTATTTCCTGAAAATAAATAACTAAGATATGTATTTTTAGACGAATTGGCACACTTGCCCTTGTACTAAAAAAAATAGCAACTGTTTGTTAAACCTATTTAGTTAAAACATATTTTGTTCCTTTCCCTCTTTTTGATATTTGTCATAGTAAGAAAAAGACAAAACATAGTTTAACTTGAAGAGGTTTAGCACCATTTGTTACTTTTCATTTTAGGGGTTAAGCTCCGAAAGCCTAATATATCTTTATGGAGCCTCTTGCTATTTGTACGCCTGTGATCCACCTAAGCTTCATCGTTATTTTACGCTGGAAGATTTTTCTGCCTCATGATAAAATACCCGGCGTGCATTTTTAAAGCGAATTGGTAATAAACGTCAAAGTATATTTTTGTGCTAGATCTTAGCTTTTTCAAAAAAGTTGAGAATATCGTATACTGATTTGAGTTGATCGATTACCGAAAAGCTATCTTAGTAAGCTATTGCAATCGAATAATATCTAATACTACATTTAATTGAACGTGCTTTCACCCGTTACTACTCAATATAATTTATATACACTCCTTTGTCTAAAGGTTTGGCGTTACGTCCTC
The DNA here is from genome assembly GCA_943193695.1 of Acrobasis suavella. NCBI lineage: Eukaryota > Metazoa > Arthropoda > Insecta > Lepidoptera > Pyralidae > Acrobasis > Acrobasis suavella. The sequence goes on from OW971935.1 coordinate 9,932,716, forward strand.
TCAGTCTCCCGAGGGGATGGTTCTGAGCTAGCTTTTTATTTCAGGGCGGCACTAAGATCGCAGAAATCCGCCAAATCTCAGGCGCCATGATACGGATATCGAACTGCGAGGAGCGTGAAGGTGGCAGTACCGACCGCACCATCACCATCTCAGGGAACCCTGACTCCGTGGCCCTCGCGCAGTATCTCATCAATATGAGGTGAGTGACATAGACAATTCATACTAAAATTCTCTTAACTTCGCCGCATACGAGTCACTGCAGTAGCTATGTAATGCCGCCACTGTACTAGTAAAGAGAGTTGCGTGCACTAATGGCCTAAATATTACTTCGTTTGTAACTAAGACTATGGGCGAGACTCTCCTACAGGTGGGCGGAACAGAGCGGACTTTACAAAACGAAAATGTTTTTTTATTTCTAGATTGATATCTGTCAACGAAATTTTATTGGTTGCCTTATGTCCATACAGCCTAGCTATACTTTAAGTCTTGCCCAAATATTGCCTACTTATATTGCGTTATTTATACCGCTATCCTTGTCATATGCATTAGAGATTTAAAGAATATAGTGAGTTTTATTTTTAGTCAAATCGCAAAGTAGTCAGCGTTCACTTTTGACAAGACCTGTGATCTTCGGTGGCGGCATTTTGTTGTTAATGCCAGTGTCTCGTGTGCGGTGATACCAATAGGTCATCATCACTGCTTAAAAGAAATTTCCATCCAAGCCCTACCTGGTAGAAACTTAAGGCTTCTACTACTAAATCACTCCATCATAAACTCCTCCGACTCCATCCGTCCAAAGGAGAATTATTTTGCCCATTCTTGTCCATTTATAATGCCTAGTCCATAGAATACGTTTATTTGATATCCCGTGAACTTCCTCTGTATGTCTTCACCTAATGGGTCGCTTCGAAGTCGTCTGATATATCCAGTAATATTTTTTAAACTCTTAAAACCTGACCAGAGACGAAAATCTAGTTATGTAAGAAGGTATTATTTGCATTTTAAATGTCAATGAACGATTATGTGAATTCCTACTCTACAACTTTTAACATGTCATTTACAATTTTTTTTACTTAGATTCACATTTAGATAATTTTTGTAAAAAAAAAATCAAATACTTCGGATATTGAAGATAGAATAATTATCAAATGTAAAGTTATTTATATATGAAAGATCTATGAAATTTAAAGTTAATTTTTTTGTGTTCCTAGTGATATTGATCAGTTCAGCAGATAATTTAAATTAGTAGCAGCAATATCAATCTTTGAGTTTGATGGCTACATGATACGTATTAAAGGAAAACACGATTTTAATCTCTGGTGAACGCCAAACTACCTAAATTGATAACGGAAACGCTTCGAAGAGATCCGTAATGTCGCCTAGCCCTTTACAACATTCCTATCCCGCTCCCGCAGTGTGGAGCTGCAGAAGGCGAACCTCGAGGGTAGCTCCTCGGGAGGTTCGGGCGGGTCGTCGGCCGCCAGCCCGCTGGCCTCCGCCATCCCCCTGGCGCAACTCCTCAGCAAGACCTCCGCGCTCGGAGCGCTCAGCTCGCTCTCAGCGCTCGGCGGCCTCACCGACCTCCTCAGCGCTAACTCCTCACAGCCGGTCCAGACCACAGGCGTACATAGAAACCATAAATCCTTCAACCGACGCCAAGACGACGACACGCCGACCAAATCCTCCAAAGAGAGGAATAAGTACAACCCGTACTAGAAACGCCGCGCCGGTTGTTCGCGACGCGCTTAGATTTAGAGGGAATAGATGACGCTAGTTATCCAGTGTCTCGACCAATGCGTTCGCTCGCTCGGCTTTCAGCTTTGTTAGTCATTTTAAAAATGTTGGCCAACTTGATATATTTATGGATGGCATTGTTCTTATCTAAATTATCATGCAAAAGCAGTAAAGTTTCTGACAGCACCTAGGTTTCAAGTCGAATCAAAAATGCTGGCTTCGGATAATTTTCCATTGACAACAATTTATTGGGCTTGAAGTCACGAGTGTTGCCACAAGGCATTAACGCATTTTGAACCCTCATTAAAAAATGTCTTATCTATTTTCTCTAAATCTGTGGGAATTCGGCTAGTGGCTCGTTGGCGGTTCTACCGTTCGGACTGAATGTATCCAAAGATCTAGAACGACCGACGAGTTGACCTCGCGTAGTTTCGGTTGTCTTATTCTAGGATGCGAAAATGTATCCGTCTTAGGTTTTAAGATTTAATTTTCTTAATAAGTGATAATAATTTATTTGTGACTATCTTCAAAAATAAATCACTGTAGTAGCACCTAACTTTTTCTTTGTTGTTGCTTGGGAAATCATGTACCGATTGGTATGAATATATTTTGAATAAGTATACAGAAATATTTCGTTGAACTGAAAATATTTCATATTAAAAAGACAAGTGACATTTAATTTTGAAGTATTATTATTCTTATTAAATCATTTCCGGATCCTTCGGACTAAAATTTTGTGAAATAGTTCAGATTTTATAAAAAAAAATAAGTATTTTGTATTATCGAATGTCACTTGTCTAAAATATTACAAGACTAAATAACAAATCAATCAAACCACTAAGTTTCGTAGACGTCATTCACATTGTAATGAAAAAAAGACAATTAAACTGACTGCAACAAGGAATTGCAACATCGTATATGAAATTGGCAGCAAATAGAAGATAGTGGAATATTTCATAAATCAATATTATAAAAACGTAACAATAACAATCATATCTAGTTACATACGTTGTTATATGAAATTAAGATATTTCTTTTTTCTTAGGAATGTATATAAAGTTGATGCAAGTAAAATTTTATTCATAAAACTTCTTGGATTTTCGTATTTTAAAACAACTGGGTTATGATCGTATTTAATACTTATCTCTAAAACTTCTAACCAATAAACAATGATCGGTCATAATTTGTTTTATATTCTTTTTTTTTTACAAATAACAAATATGGGAAAATTTGTTGGATTTCTTTTTCATGTTTGTAAAATTTTTAATACACCACATAAAGAGTATTATTTACAAAAAAATATCTGTAGTTTTATTGCAAGATTAAACATTAATTTTAGGGAATTAAAGGGAATATAAACCTCTTTCTTTAATATGCAAGTATTTTCGTCATAAATAATTCCAAACGGAAAACATTTAAAAATTATATTAACACAAATTTATAATTGACTGATAAAATTGAAAGCCCTTATAAAGCGACAAAATTGTAAAGTTAATACGAGTAATGATAACTAGGGATCGTGACAATAGTAGAATACGTAGAAGCTTGAAAGCTGTAGAATATTACAGAGTGCTTCGCGGTAAAATATGGACACAGGATAATTTCAACTGACAAGAATCGAGGCCAGGATTATAGTTCTCACTATTGTCGTATCCATCGATCAGTACGCTTTCAAAATCTACTCTCTTTTAATAGGTATATACAGCCAACTACATCATTGTGTAAGAGCCCAAGATTTTTGTGATAATGAAGGTAAGTATTTTAAGATAAACATCATGTCAAAGACATGCGTAATAAAATCGAATCACGGGCTTTACTAGCTAACTATAGTATAGTGAAATTAAAATAATAGACTTCCGATCACATATTTTCTTTATTAAAATAAATAAGGTATTAATCTACAGCATAGTGTATACTATATAAACCAAAAAACTGATATATAAATCAATTTATTATGGATTTACCAAGATCTAAAATATAACGGTACTTAGTTTCAGAATGCCGTAACTAATCAACACGTCTGCCCATCGTGGTGATTATGGACAAATCCTCCCTAAGTGTAAAAAAATCGGCATTTCCTTACAAAAGATGAGCAGCTGTCTGGGGATTTTCATAGACAATATTAATTTGTTTTCTTCTTAATTTTAATATCGTTAAGCATATAGAGTGATCTAGTACAGGCTGTTCGAATTATTACGCATATTTGTCTTTAACCTTTGACTGACATGTAGCTGATATGAAGATATAATCTCGCTAGTCAGTTGAAATTATCTTGTAGATCAGTTTTAAATTGATACAGGGTTTCTATCGAAAACATCAAGCAGTACTTCAGGCCAGTAGTAATACATACTTTAATTAAATTACTAGGTGAGTCAATAGTTATTATATAAAATAATAAATATGGATTGAAACAGTATTACAGGTTTTCTTGTTTTATCAATTAAGCTATGTGATGCTTTACATATACAAGAAAACATTTGTTAAAATAACATATATTTTTTTTAATTTTGAAATCAGACTGAACATTCAAATCTGTATTACTATCAGCCATAAAAAACGCATTCAATGAAGTAAAGTTTGATGACTACTGATAACTCTGTATGTAAAGTTTTAAATCGGAATATTATGAATTAGACTTTTACTATTCTTAAAATAGTCGTAAGTATAGAGTTAGTGGTTTAACCAACATTTCTTTGGTTTGGTCGTTTTAGAGTATGCAACATTTTAATAATTGAATCATCTGTCACATTTTTTGTTATCACAAGTGCGATTTAAGAATTTTAGGGTGTATTTATATAAACCTCTTTTCAATAGCATGGCTCACATGTATCTAGCTAAATACTGTGTGAAGGAAGTGTATCTAGCAGCAATATTTATGTATTGCGGTGTGATTGATTCGGAAAAGCGGCAAATTACCAATAACATGAATATTTTATCTTGCATTAGTCCACGTTGGGAAATATGTCGAACCCATAGTTTATTTTGTACTTGCCTTACTTGCCCATATCGGGATTCCTGAAAAACGGTCTGCATACAAGCTTCGGAGCTTTTTTAAATAATTTAGATTTCGATTCCACAATTTCAAACGATACATTTCTGCAAAGTCTTTTCAGAATAATGCAATCACATTATACTGAAAAGAGTCGCAACAAATCACGATAGGTACTGAAACTCCTAAACATCGCACTCTTGTTAACTTGGCACGAAGTCAACTTCAATGTTATTTAATTTACTTACTACGTTTGTAATTTAATACGAGTAGACATTTCACGGTATACTAGGTAGTTAGTCTCGAGGATTTTGTATTGCATGGTTTTCGTTAAGCAAAGGCATAAAGATTGCATTTTTATAGTGTTAAATAATAACACATACCACGTGTTTATGCACAAGTGTGGTTATAATAATTGCAATATCTGTGCCTGCACCTAAGTAATATCGTAAAATAAGTGCGAATAAAAAAAATGAGGTCCAATTCTGACGACTCTGTAGTTCCATAGGAAACGTCATTATTTCTTTGCCAATACCAATTATTTGTATAAAAAATCATGTTAATTTTAAGGTGAATAGACATTTTCGTATCGTTTCAGGAATTATATTACTCGCTAGAACCCTTAAGTAAAATGTATTGTTTTTAAAAGTACACAATAAAATGATAATTGTATGTTGTTTTTCATTATCTACCATTCTAATTTGTAACATTAACTTGCGTCGCGCAGGTGATTGTCATAGCATTACTTGGTATAGGATAGCCTCCTCAAGACCCGCCATTATCCTGCCTACCCAGGCACAATCCCGTGTTACCTGAACGCCGAACTCTGCTCCACCGAGAACCTCATCCTACAGCTCACTGGATCATCCAATATCCTGGTAAGGTTATTCCTTTACATTTTAATTTGTATCCTAGAAATCCACGCGTTATTGTTGCGATTGGTCATAGTTGTCGATTTCATTTTCACCTATCCTCATGATTCCATTATCATAACACCCGGCCATGTCAAATTCAGTTTTATTGCATTCTTAGGCAACGGGGCGTACAAGATGACGAATAGTGTAATAAAAGGGAACGACGTGTGTTTCAGGATCACGATGGAGACTGCGGGGCTGCAGCTGCCGGGCTACCACTACATCGCCCCGAACCACATCGTGAAGGCGCCGATCCATTGAATGGGGCTCCGCGGCCAGACTTCCAGCGGCGCGTACAAGCTGTACAACGCGGAGCGCGCCTACTACTTGCAGCCGCCATACGGGACTCTGGCTCCGATCTACTTCTTCAAGTGAATATCGAGGACGATCTCTGGGGAGATGGGAAGCAATTGGCAGATCACTAGATAACGTGCTGAAACGTATGTTTACATTTGTTACGAGTTTATAAGTATTTTAGATATTCTTATATTTATTCTCCACTGTATTAATTGATCGGAAATGATAGGTAATCTTACGATAATGAGGGGTGATATGCATATATCGGGAATATTGTATTGGAAGTTTTAAAATGACTGACATTTTAAAAATTATCGGTTAACCTGTGAGCGGTAAACGCGTCAAAGTTACACATCTAATGCACTTATTGAAAAACATTTACAATATAATGTTTTACAGCGTTCCCCGCTCACCAGGTTACGAATTTATATCAAAGTATGCATCAGAAGTTAGCTAAGCTGATCGAATTTACTATGGATTTAAGCGGTCGAGTTATTCAATTATCTATTGAATTTATTTTTCCGTTATGATCAGTACTGACCACAAATTAATAAAATGTTCAAAATAAGTTTAATCGAGAGTCGGCGTACAGTAGGTGTAGATGCGTTACAATCGACCTCGGCCCTGCTGACGTAGCGTAGAGTTAGCATAGCGAACAGAGTGAGAGGGTTAAAGACAATATTTGTAAATAAAATAATCGTAATAACCTGGAAAATTAGGTATTACAGTAAAAGTTGCGTTGCTGGGAAGCGACGCGGCGATACGAAACCGATGGGATCAAATCCTTTAAGAAACTTACATTAAAGCGGACAGGCGAAGCGGACATTCAGTAAAACATTTAAAATCGTTATGATCACAAAAAGACGTTAGGTGTATAAAAATAGTGTTGCTAAATGTGATAGTCTTCTAATTTATTTTACATTTGAATAAAAAGATCTCTAACATATACTGCGAGTGCATCGGCAACTGGAAATTTTATATTGAGTAATAATATTGGTCTAGGGATCAAAGCCAAAGATTGTTGAAGTTTGTTTAACATTAATAATGTTGTGGATTTATGCTAAATTATTCTGAGAGTAGTTAATGTTTAGTGAGGTAGGACACTTTGTTTAACTTATTTTATCACCCTCTCTGGACTGCTCATTGTACTTAGTATTAGATCAGAATATAGATAGTCCTGTGGTAATCAACATATTTCCAAAAATCTAAAAAAAATCACTTAGGTTAAAGTAGAATAAGATAAATATAAGACCACTGTATTTGAAAGCTTTCCATTACGACGTTTCGTTGAAATTATAGATAATACTGTCTAGTGCCACTACACAACAAATTGGTGTGCCAAATGTCTGATGTTTGTACCTTCTTGATAATTAATAAGAGCATTACTCGAATTATGAGATGCATTTTAAACTCGATTGTAATAATATCATTATAATATCAAGTTGATAGATATTACAAGATGTAATTATTTAATCCACAGATAAATGACTAATTTTGCACCCTAGATTTAAGATACACAATTAGATGTAAAACATAGTCGAAACATATCCCTATGACATATTTCCCAAGTCTTCCCCTTTCATTATTTTACAATAATCGTGATGAATTTTAAAATAATGAATGAATGTGCCAAAGTTGTGTTTACATTTGCAAGTCTGTACTTGAAATGGCAGCGTGTATTGAAATTAAAAGATCTTATTCCGTCGAATGTTCGACGTGTAACTAGTCAAATTGTTCTGAAAATAAAGACAAAATAACTAAATTTTATATAATTCTATTCTAGTCAAAAAATTTTTCTTTTCAATTGGTAAGTTTACGTTTTTGTACAAAAATGGTGAAAGTTTATTTATTTTTTGTGTTGTACGAATCAAAGTTTTAACTATTTTTGTGTGGTCTCGCTTAAAAGTAAATTAGCAATAAAATTTTGATAAAATCAATTATTTATAGTCTAATGAATTGCAATTAAGACAATGTATAGAGCTTTGTAAATTAAGTACCACACAGGTATAAATAGAATTAATCTATAGATGTAACTGTGAACAGATTTTGAAATCGTAGTAAGTGACTAAAAGAGAAGAGATTTAATAGCTGTGATTAAAGTTTGGTGGCACTTTTGTGCGGAAAGCTACGTCAGGTAGACGCTGTATATTCGTTGTGGGCATAGAGCAGGTAGTTGTAATAGTGCACGCTTGTTATAGGCAATTATAAAAAATGACAGGGACGAGAAGGGACGTGCGCGTGACTTAGGAGTGGGCGACTTACGTTTTATATTGCGACAAGGCAATTGTAACGCAAGTACTTGATCAAGAAGTATTAGCTCATCGGTGTTGTCACTACATGTATAAAACTAGTACAATGCGACTTTAATACTGTAGTTAATAATTATTTGTCACGTGTAGCTATCATGTTCAGTTATATTAGTCACAGCAATTATTATGTAATCTTTATTATACTCATATTAGAATAGTTATTATGATTCAATATTGTTACTGTTATTTTAATTTGCTCAATTTTCTGAATGTTTATGTAAGCTAAGCTTCAAAATATTATTTAGTTTTGTTGGTTTGTTAGTATTATTATGGCCGGAAAGTGTTTTAACGCGTTTCCTGTATTACTGTTTATTACTAAACCGAATTATTGTCATTAAAAACTAAAATTTTACTGATAAACTGTGCATTTAAAAATTTTAATTAAAAATATTCAAGACACTATGATCTTCGTTCAGTGTAAATAATCATCATGCACAAACTAAGCATGACTTGGATACTCTGAAATACTTATTCAATTTCACCCTACGTTCACAAATGTACGCGTTAATTCTATCCTGTGAACACGAACGTCGTAAAGATATTTTTGTAATGTACAACCGTACATTTACAATGATAAATAGTGAAATTAATTATTAAATTTTTATTAAGTTGTTTTCAACATTCTAAATGATTTATAGAGGAATGAACATTTTGTTACTTATTAGTATTATTTTTCAGATGCTACTAAAGTTTGCGTTTTTTTACATGTTCGTGTTTTTACTGGTATATTTACGTAACGTGTTATAAATTTATATTAGCCTTTATTGACAGGGTCTGATGCGTTGTATAATAGTGTAATTAAATTCAATTTTAGCAAATATTAATAATGATAATAGTATTTTTTTTAGAATTTTCATGTTCGCACTTGAATTTGAGATACTTAATGCACCATTTTCAAGAATCCCTTTATTGAATTTTGTGGCTACTAGAATACAAAAACTAAAAAAGCGGTAATATTACGCACGTATTCTGTGCGTTTGTTCATGAATGAAATACGAGAAAGAGAGTGTTATTTCAATTGTTTAAGCAATATCAACGCTTAATATTTTTTTATCACCATAAATATAATCTATATTCACATACAGGTTTGCGACGATTGGGTAAATAGGGTTGTGTCATTTGTTATGCATATACAATATTCAATATATTCGCTTGATCCCTCTAAGTACACTACAAATAAATTAGAACCGAACAGTTAGTTCATCTTAATTATTAATGTAGTTAAACCAGGGTAACGTATGATACAGTTTATTTCGGTATAAGTTCACATTTATCGTACCAGTAGTTCAAATCAGTGTATTCCGAATGCTTATAAAATTGTATTCATTTGATTTTAAGTCTTCTCCAATAAAATGCATGTAAAGAAAAGTACATTATTATATTTACGCTCTTTAAAATCTTAGGGCATAGTCTACAAAGTATACGATAGTGCCAAAATAATTATGTAATGAATATGATATGACATGGCCAATTTCTTGAATAACGTATACATTTTTATGTAGGCTATGCCTATTTCTGTTATCAATAATCGTTTAGTATTAACGTTTATAGTAATTATTGACTGAGTATAGTTAAGAATAAATTACACAAAAGGCAACAAAATCTCTGAATTGTTTTAAGTTACTGCTGCAATTTCAATAAGCATTTAATTTTATACTCGCATTGATAGTGCACTCACTGCGCAGAGGCTAAATTCACAAGTATCACAGTGCCCTTATAAATGTGTTAAAATTGAGTGTTGCTTAAAAAAAATTTTTTGATTCAATATTTTAGGTAATTAAGCGGTTATAAGTTTTGTTTTGCTACTCCGTACATGATATACATTAAACAAAGATTTAATTTGTAAAGGTGGAGGAATGTTTTATCATCATACAAGCATGGCATGCCATACATTTTTAATTAATGTGTATTATAAAGCCTATGTGTACAACAGTTTTGACAATATTATACGTGCCATTATCATCTTTATCAAAGCAATATGGCTGCAAATATCTTGCTTTCTCTAGTAAGTATGTGGATTTGTGTCGACATAGCGCATGCTTGTGTGAAATATCTCACTACACCAGAGTTAGCAATACGTCGCCGAATAATACGTCTAGTTTTTGAATAGTTCGGTTCGTCGGTCGATAGCACCACAAAATAACACATGTTATCGTTGTAAAATCTACTTAAATGTCTATTGTTGGCTGATTATGTGGCAAATGTGGCGTTAGTACAACAAGTATGTATTAATAGGGTAGTTTTTCGATCGTACTTCGGCGTCGGAAATCTAGTGGTGTAGCGCGATACTAAAGGTGTTAACATATCTGAAGAATATTTTGCACCGAAAATATTTTTTACAATTCTCAAAACATATTTGGATACTACGTATTACAAGAGTCGAGAGAACTAAAACAAACTTTCACCAAATATTTATACGTCTCAATAATTTGTGTTCCCACATCACAATTAGATAGTCACTCTTCATATCTTTCAAATATCAGTGTAATTGTCGACATATCTAATCGTTTTGTGAATTGATTAATGTTAATGAATTATAAATGTTGTACTTACGGTTACAGTATACTGTCATTGAGGTTCATTTCGATATTAATGTTTGTTTTCTTATGTTAATTCAATAAAGTGTGTAAATGAATGTTTGGTTTTATTCTAAAATCCGTTATATTCGACCTGTCCGATTTAGTAATTGAAAACAGCAAAATGCGAGAAAAAAGGCTAACCCCCTAATTCATAAAAAAATACAGACGATTGCTAAACCTAAGTTTTAGATGATTCTGTTGCCCGCCACTTCACCCGCGTGTATTTCATGATAGATTAATTAGCTATAAGTATTATTTTCTCTCATTTATCAGTTTCAAAAGTGAAAAGGTAAACCAAAGAAGAGATGGTTAGAATTCTGTTTCCGTAAGGAATGGAGGGAGTTGGCAGGCGACAGAATTAGTTGGTAACGTGAAGAAGCTTTTGCCCTACAGTGAGACTTAATAGCTAATAAAAAAAAATACAGCAAAAACTGTTGGAATTAGGAACTTTATTATAAATCTCAAGATGCACATCTATTCATCGTCTTAAGATGATTCGGAGTATTCCGTTTCAGAATCACTTACATGTATAACAAAACTGTCTACCGCGCTGTCTATCATTTCATCAATGTTGCCATAAAAGTTATCTTCTTCCTTGATTACATGCTCCACACAACGCTTCCATTTATCGACTGTAATTTGCTGCAGTCCTTGTTGGAGTAACGACTTTACTTCTTGAAATTTAAAATTTGTATTTTTGCGAGCAACATATCCTTTAACATCTGCCCAAATAAGTTCAATTGGATTGAGCTCGCAATGATAAGGTGGAAGCCTTAAGACTTCCACTTTATATTTTTTTGCGAGCTCATCAACTGCATACCTTTTAAAATTATCTTTAATGTTTTTGACTTTTTGCAGCAATTCAGTTTTAATGTCTTTTTCATCGAAACAAATATTTTTGGATTGAAGCCAGTTTTGTATTTCCGCTTTTCGCCAGGCATTAATGGGAGTTTTCTCGAGACGCCTCGAATGATATGGTGCATTGTCCATTACCACCACCGCATTTTCTCCAAGTTTAGGCAGTACATTTTCAAACCATTGTTCAAAATGTGTAGCGTCCATTGACTCGTGGTAATCTCCTGTCTTCTTGCATTCAAATATACTTTCTCCTCCCTCTACAAAGCCATTTTCATTGCCTATGTGCGTGATAATTAATCGTCTACCTTTTGATGTTGGGTTAGACCGGTACTAAGTCCTTCTAGGAAAGCCTGCTTCTTGCTTTTGACTTCTTTGTCTACCCATGTTTTGCTAACAGTATGCCCTGTGAACACAATAAAAAATATCATTATAAATAAATAAATATATAGGGACAAATCACACAGATTGAGCTAGCCCCAAAGTAAGTTCGAGACTTGTGTTATGGGATACTAGCACAACGATACTATATTTTATAACAAATAATTATATATTACATCCAAGACCAGGACAATTTGAAAAAGGCCATTTTCCAACTTGCCCTAGCCGGGGATCGAACCCGGAACCACTGGGTGGCGGGCTAGCGTGGTGACCACTACGCCACGGAGGTCGTCAATCATTAACTCAATCATATCAACATTTTTAAAAGCAGGATATAATTGTTAAATTCTAACCTGCATTTACCCATGTCTCATCCATGTAGAATATTTGGCGGTTTTGCCGTCTAATTCTTTGATTTTCTTCAAATATGTTCGCCGCCATATTACTATATCATCTGTATCTATAAGCGCATTATTTCTCTGTCGTTTTATATAATTAAAGTGCAAATGCTTTATTAGCCGCCTAAGAGTCGATTCACTAAAATTAGGTAATTCATCATCATCATTGACTGCCTGCAGAACTTTTTTAATTGTAGGTAATTCATCTTTTAAAAAGAATTTATGACTTTTTTTTCTGATTTCACTTTTGTCAAAGTCGTCGACCTTTTGATGGATTTTAGGTCTCTCTTTAGTTTTGACTGGTGACGTTATTTCCTCGTCGGATTTGTATTGTTTTAATATATTATACACAGAGGCTATTCCATTTCCAAATTTATATGGATATTGATCAGACGGCCAATTCGGTTTCACGTACTTATATAGGTACGTTGATAACCATATTTTTCTCATTAGACGTAAAGCTTGTAACCTGAAAAAATGTAATATAACAAATAATTAAATATTTTTTGGACATTTTACACAGCGCCGTCTATTCCCAAACTAAGCAATTAACTACTTTTTTGTAAATACATACATAATAAACATACCAAATACCTACCTATACTCAAGACAAACACAAATGCTTATCATATAAATGTTTGGTCTTGTGCGAGAATCGAACTCGCGACACCCGGCCTTGTAGATAAGTTAACTAGCCACTAGACCAATGGTCAACACAAATAACTACTAAATTGCATAGGAACTCAAGAAATACATAAAACAAAATATTTATAACAAAATTAAGTAAGTAGGTACATACCTTTTGACGTTTTTTGCGTGGCGAATTAATTTCCTTAGACGGCCCTGGTTCCATTATACGTAATAAGTTAATAACGAATAAACTTAATAACACAATACTTAATTAACAAAAATATCAACCTAGTTTTGTTTTCTTCTAGTTAGCTCAAATTATTGGAATTATTTTTTTTAAACTGCTATTTTTTAAAAAATAGTGTTAATACTTTTATGTTGCAAAATTAAGTTCCACGTTTGACTATAAAACAAAATTTGATTCATGTTCCTACCTTTTTTTTTTCAAAGATATGTAAAGCTGAATTTGCCATGCCATTTTTAGTACAAAAATTAAAATACACATAGTATGGGGAAATTCAGTCTTCAGCAAAATCTTCTTTATCTCCTTACTGATATTAAATTTGCTAATGATTGAAACGCTGTAGCAAAGAGCAAGACTTTAACTGTATCACACGCGTATTTAAACAATTTTTTTTTTAAATTGAGGTTATCATTGTTTGAAAATTATAAAATTTGCAGTTTTCTACATCAAATATCATAATATTGAGAGCTGTTAGGCATATTTTAGTACTGGGTTCGTATTATACATACTGAATTCAGTAATAAACAGCTTTTAGTTTCATTGCAACTAAAACTTTGTTGCCCTGTGTTAATTTTTGTTTTTCCTAAAGGCCGACTGGTAGAGAATACATTGGCATTGAGTCCTCCTTTTGCACCATTATGGTCAATAAAGATTTACCCCCCTATTCATAAAAAATACAGACGTTCACTAAACCTATTTCAGTTAAAATATGTTTTGTCTCTTTCATTCCTTTCAATATTTGACATTGCAAGAACAGGACAAAACATATTTTAACTAAAATAGATTTAGCAAACGTTCGTATATTTTTATGAATAAAGGGGTTAATAAATAATTCGTAAAACATAATTTAAAGGTCTAAATAACCTAACCTAACCTAACCATTTGCAAAATGTTAGTTATCACCACATTTACACAGTATAATAGGTTGGGGAAAAAGTCTTTTCGCATTTTATATGAAAATTCAAAACATTTAAAAAAAAATATTTATTATTTTATTTTACCACTTTCTCCGCATACGTTAAATATACCGTTTGTTGCTTGATAAAAAATGGAAAGCCATTTCCCAAATTGCCCAGGCTAGTGAAGGTTTCTAGGGTCGTAGAGGTAAATAATGTGGCGTAGTATAGGTTGTTAGCTGCCATTTTGAGGTATTTTACGAACATCTGTTTCATTTTGGGATTAATGCAATGACAATCGTCTTATATTTATCGAGTCTGATTTATTTTTTGTAAAACTAAATACGGTTTTCACCTATAGGAAAGGTGTGAAAATTTTAAAACCGCCTAATTTTTTTTATTCTTTTAGGAATCATTTCTATTTATCGTTAATAAATATCAGATTTTTCGGTCCAGTCAATTAATTATAAAACATAAAATGTTTCAAATTGCAATGTTGACCCAAATTCATCCGTGTTGACGATATATGTACCCCAAATTTGAAAATTACGTCCCCTGCGCTAATTGTTTATTGTTTTAAAACTAAATTCTTCTTTTTTTTGCTGGAATTCCAATATTATTTTTGATTCTTTATAGATTACACTTGTGTTCAGGGGGTTACATCGAAAGTGGTATGTAAGATGGACGGTACTAAGTATCCGCCCATCAGTGTTAAGCAAAATTAAGCACTAACGTATAATGTTAAAGTGTAATTTGGTTTGACATAGAAACAGGAAGTCCTATCGTTCGACTAACGTATTATTTACGGAGTAACCCCCCAATTTTCAAATTGTTTAAACAGGTGAAAATCTGAAGGGGCCAGGTCAAGACTATACGGCGGATGCATTAACACCTCCCAGCCAAACTCTCTTAATTTTTGCAGAGTGGTTAAAGATGTGTGAGGTCTAGCGTTATCATGATGAATAACCACACCCCTTCTGTTGATTAATTTCGGCCGCTTTCTCTCAACTTCTTGCTTTAATCTTATCAGTTGTTCGCAGTAGAGTTCTGAATCGATGGTCCTGCCTGGTGGTAACAGCTCATAATGAATCATTATTCATTATCTTCCAATCCCACCACACACACAGCATCACCTTGTTGCGAGTTAACCCGGGTTTCGCCACAGAGTCTGTGAAGCCTGACCGGCCTTTGACCATGACCTTTTTCGTACGTTCTTGTCGTACGTGATCCACTTTTCATCACCAGTTATCAATTTCTTCAAAAATGGTTCGGTCTCATTACGTCGTAATAAAGAGTCATAATAAATACACGGTTCATTAGGTTTCTTTCAGAGAGCTCGTGAGGTACCCAAATATCGAGCTTTTTTGTGTACCCATTTTTTTTTTAATGCGCCAAAGCTGTTTAGTGGTCAATTGCCAGTTCTTCAGGTACGTCGTAACTACTGATATGCCGATCTTGCTCCACTTTTTCAAAAATAGCATCCATTTTATCCGTAACAGGGCGACCAGAGCGACGTGCATCTTTGACATCAAAATTTCCGGATTGACACCTTTTTGGTAGTAAAATTTTAAAATGTATCTAATTTCTTCATTAGATTCACTCATCTTGACGGTAAGAAAAACAAATGAAAATCACGCATTTTCCTAATTTGAATTTGGAATTATATTCTTTAAAATTTAAACTTTTAAATGATACCAAAACCAGCCAGGTACAAATAGTAAAGCCAAAGTGGTTTTATTACAAGTTCATACATACTATATGCGAAAAGACTTTTTCCCCAACCTAAAAATTACATTTAAAAAAAATTATTTAAAATGAGGGCACCACATCTGCCTTGTCTTTGCCTTATGCTCGTACACGGGGCCAAACAAACGCCAACTAATGTGCTGCATTACTTTTATTTTGATGTAAAAGAAACGAGAGGCAACACGTTGGTTAGCTCAGTGTGTACCAAGCATTAAGCGGCAGCGCAAACAGAGCAGAGCAGACCATTTTCTGAGAACACTGGGCACTTTCAACGGAGCTTGCTCTCGGAGGCGCGTGGATGCCGCGTGCAGTGCATGGTTGAACAGTCAAAATTTTTCTCGACCATGCAAAAGCATTTTGCAGTTCGGTGTGCGCTGACCCTAATAGATCAGGAGTGCTATTTTTCTCACCGAAAAACAATACGTGTCGTTTTCCATCTCACCACTCGCGTAAAATACTATTTGGCCGTATTTTTGATACCGTCATGTTAACGAAAAACAATATTATTTTGTGCAGAAAACTTCGATAATATGTCTATGGTTGTCTAAAAATTTCACCATGAATAAAAAATCTGCGCGAATCTCCTATTCTATAATAACGTATGGTCTAGACCACTCGTTGTAAATCGCCGCCCGCCCGCCCGCCCGCTCGCGCAAACCATTCGTAATGTGACAGTGATTTCAAAAATGCGTCCCCAGTTCTTCAGGCTGCAACGCTCCGGTGAGTATTACGGCGTAGACTGCTACTACTACTTCACTGCTACGGCGTAGACTGCTCTACTATTACACTGCTACGTTTGTAGCAAAAAAGGTCTCCAGCTATGCTGTCATGCCTAGGACAGCGTAGGTACACCAAAGCGGCTGTGGCAAATAGTTTCAATAATGAATGAATAAATTTACGTTGGTATTTGCAAAGCTTTAGTAGCTTTGTTTCACTGCGCTGTCGTTAGTCGTAACTGAAATATCGTAGGGTAGACCTAGGAGAGTTGTGACAGAGGAGAGTTGTGACAAAGACGATTTCTCGGAATTTATGACTGTTATATAGGTGGCAAAAATGCACGATTGTCTCTTTAGAAACGCGCAATTTGACGCAGACCACGCTGGAGGTGCACGGTAAGAGGTTGCGTGAATACGACGTCTGCACGAAAAAAAAAACGAAACGTTAGTTTTTTATCAATATTTTGATTGTATTTATATCGTGACCTATTAACCTAACGTGGCTATACTATTTTTTCATATATGGTGTGTTTTTTTAAGTTTCAAAGTGTGGCATTGTTTTATTGTATTTGCTTTGCAGCTTGTTTCGAAATTATGAATTATTATTTTGACGTCGTCGTGATTTTCGGCACCTAGGAGAGTTGTGACACGCTGTCACAACTCTCCTATTCTAGTATATATTTTGACGAGGTTATTTTGAAATCGTTTTTGCATTGTTTTTTTTTGTGTATGTATGTATGTTAGGTTGTTTTAATAAATTCATAAAACCAATTTTTTACATAAAAGATTGTAATGCTATTACTTACTTCAAAATATTTAATTAATGTTATGTTAATGTTTAATATCAATGTAGTTCCTACTATTTATGCCAAAATAAAAATTAAAGTACTTTAATGCAAAACAATGTGTGTTTTGTTTATAATCCATATAAAAATGTATTGTTATTTATCAATTATAGTCAAGAAATACGGTTTTCACAACATACCTTTGTACCTGTCACAACTTACCTCGGTGTTAGGAGAGTTGTGACAAAAGGTGTAGCTTCCGTTTTTGTGGAAATACCCAGAAATTTTATATCTTTCATTAATTAATATAACTGTTTTTGAAAGAGTAAGAATTAAGCTATAATTAGGTATAGGTTTGATAATCGTGATACAATTCTGCAACCCTCCTAGGTCTCCCCTACCTACTGCTACAACAAAGGTACTTCTGGCTTATATTATTTGTCCTTTGTATATCGTCGTGGGTAGTAGGTATGAGTTTTTAGGGTTCCGTAGCTAATTGGCAAAAAACTGAGCCCTTATGGATTCGTCATGTCTGTCTGTCTGTCCGTCCGTATGTCACAGCCAGTCTCTTTCGAAACTATAAGAACTATACTGTTGAAACGTGGTAAGTAGATGTATTCTGTGAACCGCATTAAGATTTTTACACAAAAATAGAAAAAAAACAATAAGTTTTGGGGGTTCCTCATACTTAGAACTGAAATTCAACATTTTTTTTCATCAACCCATTCGTGTGGGATATATTTTTTTTCTAAACTGAATAGTTTGCGCGAGAGACACTTCCAAAGTAAAATGTGTCCCCCCTGTAACTTCTAAAATAAGAGAATGATAAAACTAAAAAAATATATGATGTACATTACTATGCAAACTTCCACCGAAAATTGGTTTGAACGAGATCTGATAAGTCGTTTTTTTAATACGGATTTTAAAAAAATACTATTAGAACATCGATCAAAGGTACAACGAACTACAAGAACTTTTATATTATGTTACTTGCTGCTACGGAACTCTTCATGGGCAAGTCCGACTCGCACTTAGCCGCTTTTTTATTAATTTATTCAGTTTTATTTCTTGACAAAGCAAAGGTCTATCCCAAGAAATAAGTTAAATTATTATTTGAAAAAGAAAAGACCAATAAATATATGTATCTAAGTTTTCTCTTCTAAGGAGAGATATTTCTTAGGGTCCAAATATCTCTATTCTGTGCCAGTTAGAACCACTCTACTAGTAAAGTGTGCTGAGTTTTGACACACCTACGTCTCATAGACTTCGCTTGCTGCGTCTCTTGAGAAGCCCGTCTTCACAAGCTGCCACAATCAAGAAGAACTAGGTACATTACAAACACCGCTATGAGAAGAACTATTATATAAAGCTGCAAGATTACCAAAATGTTATCATCAATAAAAAGCTACCTACGCAAGCAACAAGACAACAAAGGTTTAACAAGAACGGTTTAATACAGAACTGCCTCTTAATACTATTAAAACTATATTTAATTATTGTTTAATCATCCGACGGGCTCTAAGCGAGGTCGCAGGGCTCGCCTGTTGTTTTGCCATTATAGCTCTTTCACGCGATGTCTTAGTGCCCTGACCTCCGAGGCTGTAATATTGACTTTCTAAGTCACAGTCACCAACTCATCAGCTTAAAGCAGGTCAGAATATTATGTTCAAAACGTTTCATTAATTATTGAAACATGGTATAATTATTCAATGGTTCATGAACATGATATATGTAAAGGTAGTGGAAGATAGACCTGTTCATAAAAAGTCAAATGATATTAGTAGGTCTCTACCGCTGCTGTGGAATGTAGACTAATAGAAATTTTAGTCATTAGAATCAAAACTTTTCGCATTTAATATACATTATGAAGGTGTGCTCTCTCTATCCTGGATAAAGACGTAATAAATAGTTTTATATGTAGATATTGTACCTACATACCTACCTATATCAAATGTAGAAATTTTACTTCCAACTAAATGAAACGTTCGTTTTCGAAACAAATGATCTACTAATGTTTGATTGAACAGATCAATTAACGCCCAGAGAGATGAAGTCTGATGTAGAGGGAAGAGATTTATGACGTGCCACGGCAGTGGTGGCCGGCCGCCGCCAGTGCGCATGCCCGCCACTGCGCCACTGCCCGCGCGCTCCCCCTGGCGGTCGCCGCCGCAGCGAGTTGCGTAACAAAAGCACACTCGCCTCCTAACGCTCCGCCGAAAACTTTCGCACAGTGCGCGCCGACGAAATGGAGAAGCGTAAAACGAAATAAAACTTTCCCGCGGTACGCGCTCTTTGATCACAACACGAAAATCACGTCAGATAATTCTCAGATACAATAGACGCTTGCTTCTGCCTTTTCTTTTTTAGTTTATCAAGTTAACTTCTGAAGTTGACTGTGGCGAAAAGTGAACGAAAGTGATTTTCGCCGGCTGCAGTTAAAAGTGCGAACGTTCTAAGTGCTGTGTTGATTTGTTTTGTTTTGCTTTGCCCGCTGGAGTGGTGGCCCGAGGCCGGTGGTCGGTGGACGGCGCTGGTGGTAGGAATCGATACTGCGGCGGGAGCGGCGAAGGTAATATTTTATTTATTTCTTCAATTAAATAGGTAGTCGCTTAAAATGTATTCACAACAAAAGAAAAAGTATAGAATGCGCAAAAAAGTTTTGAATCTTTCTTTGATATCTATGGAACCGCCTCCTTACTCTACACTAAATAACTAAACATGGATGTCAAGTCCAAAATTTTAGATTATTTTCATTTTTTATTCCTTGCTTGCACTTTCAAAGCGATTCAATAACCTAAACTGGGATACAGCCAAAATATTTAGTTTGTCATGTGTCCTGAGGTAACTGGGTCAAATAAATAGGTCTGAAACTATCTCTATAAAGTCTTTACGTCATGAGCTGAACGTTTACTTTGTCACTGAATGGGCGGTGTGGTTTCTCGTACAATATAATCCAGTTACGGGCAGAAATCAAGCAATCGCTGAGCCATGGCCCCAAATAAATGGTTAACAAATATTTGGGTACAACCTAAAGAGCTAGGTTCTTCACTAGCTTCTCTTAGGCCTTGTTCAAACGGTAAGCCGGGTCCTTTACTCCCGTTTACAGGACCTGCATTTTAGAATTTCTTTTGTAAAAAAATAAGGAGCATACAAAGGTCATCTTATTAGTATTTTCTTAATAAGCTTTACACTCTTCACTTCTTCGATATTAACGTGTAATTAGGTAATGTTCTTATGGGCAAGTCCCATAAAAAAGCTAGATTTCTATGCCATAACCAAAAGGTATCTACTGTAGTTAAGACTTACGGCGTAGCTCGTAGGTGTCCTCGTAGCACACAGCAGAAGCACGTCGTAGAACCGTCGTAGCAGAATCCAACGGTTAATAAATAAATGATTGATAACGATTTTCTTTTTGTCCGCCGTCGAAATATGACTTGAATAATACGATACTTTGTAAAATATTAAGATAACACCTATATTAAATAACAAGAAATTGCATAGGGAACAATATTGACATTTTAAATGTATAAAAAGTAAAACTAACCGTGTTAAAAATGTTTAAATTTATAAATTATTATATATGAAAGTTGAACTAAAAAATCAACCCTTGTAATATTATACGAGCAAGTACATAACTATTAATCTATCAGAATATACCATTATTATAGTAAATAACTACAAGTAGATTATGTTATTAAAATTGTCCATTTTATTTTATATATTACGTGATTAAGTAGTTATTTGCTTTCTCTGTTAATTCATATCGTTCTTTGAACCGATGTCTTATGTTATATTTAGGTACCTAGCTCCTGAATTTTTAAGGTAATTTATACAATAGAGTTTTGACGACTTCAAACAGCATTTGAAAGTTACGAGTATGCCCCCAACTTTTGTGAAATCGGTCATTTTGGATATAGATAGCCAAAATGACCCATTATATGAAAGTTGGTAGTCCTACTTTTGCCAGCAGTGGATTTGGTTCATGCAGCTACAATGAATAATGAGTCTGATTCTTAAAATTTTGTCAGTTAAGTATATATAATAAGGAGTAATGTAGTCTACACCTTCTTTCTAAGTTCCAATATACAAAGTTTGTACATTTAATTAAAGTATTTTTCATTTCAATTATTTTCGTAAAATTTCGACAGTTACAAAACTGTTACGGCCGATGTATTTCTCATTCGATTAAGTAACAACGAAAGGCGGATCGTAAAAAATAAATGGACTATTATAACGAAGCAGTGACACTCTATTGCCATACAGGCACCATCCGATTTTATGTTGATTAAAGTACAGATAAAATTAGTTATGCCTTTACACAGGATTCATAAGCTTGGTTATTACAGTAATAATAATCTTGTAACTCATATTGCTACGTGAAATTTTTTGATGGGTAATTTTTTATTCGTTAAAATTTACAAAACTTAAACATAAACGTTGGTACAATAATCTCAATTAAAAAGGGTGCTTTGTTTAAATTATTTATTATATATAAATACTTAATAATTAAATTAATTATTAAGTAAATTTTAGAACTCCTCACAGAGCTAAAATCAAAAAGTTGTTGCTCGTTTTACTACTACATAAATACTACTAATAATTTATCACCTATAATTGTTGCCGTAACAGTTACGGGATGAATTATGATATGTTTCTGAGTTACAGTGTAGCTCAATATCTATTATTCGATGTAGAATTGACTGGTGCAGAACTAAAATAGTCAATAGTTTATGCATTCATGTTGTCCGCAAAGAAACTATGGAAATTTGAATACTTTTCGAGCGAAGTAATCCCAAGTAAATTTGTGGTTCACCTAATTCTGCGTTACACCCGCAGGCGTGAAGTTTGTCTAATATTTGTGATTGCTGTGCCCAACGTGATCCATTTGGCAAATAAGTAATCCATCTTGGACAATAGCTAAACGCCGCCCCATTTGTCCCTAGTTATGGCTGTTACACTACACGTAGGTAATGATACGGTTGGACTGAAACATTCTTATATTGGGCACCCTCAACCAAACGGCTGAAAGAGTGGTAAAAATGATTATTTGGCTCTTTTCATTTATTGTTGTTTTGCCTGAAGTCTGAAATATCATTGATATCAAGTAGTAAATAAATGACACGTGTAGCAACATATAAATCAAACGTCAAAGTATATATATATATATATATATATATATATATATATATATATATAATATAAAGTTTATATATAAAGTATTTTGTTCTATATATTGATATACAATGTAACAAGACAGGGGATTTGATTGATTTATAGGCTAAAACGACCTACAAAATGTTGCTGTAATATTTTTAGCAACGTTTATTTTTAATCTCTGTCAGCTCTATCTGAACCCTGCCGCTACGCGTTCCCCTTCCGACAACATCACAGAGATTGGGATCTACTCGCCTTGCGCGGGCTGATTGACAGACTTCACACGCCTATCTACGTTTATTTATGCTACGACGAAATTATAAAAATAACCGAAAACGATCAAATTAAAGTAGGTACTTATTAATGAAAGAATATCTACGTAATAACCGAATCGCAAAGTATGATTTATAGTTAGTGATTAATATGTCGAAAATCTAAATCATGGCAGATATTATAAGCACAATAAAATGATGTAAGTAAATAAGTAAGGAAAGTAAGTTGGGAAAATTATTTAAACATTTAAAAGAAGACCTCTGTATTGGTAAGATCGTTGTTGAAAATGGAATGGAAATTTAATTCGGCTTCACCCGCTTATCATAAGCAAAACATATATAATGCACAATTAGTTCGTGGTATTATTTTTGTATGTAGGTAAATATGTAGAACAAAAATACAACACTTCGATACCAGGAATAAACCAATTAGAAATCTAGTACACCTTTATAGGTATTTTCTTCCAATTTCTTTTACTTCAACTATTTTTAATAATAACCTTCGAAAAGCCTTTTAAATATTATTTTTCATTTTATGTTTGCAACTTATTTACTATGACTACCAGTGGGATAGTAAAAACATACTAAAAGTTTTACTAGAGGTATATATTTTATTGTGCAATCTTCAGAGTAATTTCATCTCAGGCCTTACGGATACCATCTTTAAAAGAAATGAAAAGAAAAATAAACTCTTGTTTTTTTAACCTCAAACCATAGAGTTAATTACGTCTTTGTCTGTGTCAATATGTATGTATTATCGTATCATAAAATCTATGCACTTAAAATTCTCGACGTTTGTGTTCATACTCCTCCAAAACGGCTCGACAGATTTTTATGAAGATTTTTATGTTTGAGTAGTTATTTCATACGTCACGTAAAGCGGAGTCCACGGGCACGGCTAGTAATAAATATAATACTACTAATTCATATATCGTACCTCTCAAGCCAAAACTCGATTTCAACGTGGTATTCTGCCTATCCACTAGGACAATAAAATTGACAGGTCATGTTTTTTTATTAATGGATATTATTGGAAGGCCGAAAACATTTAAACAGAAATATCATCCATTGTCAAGAATCACATGTTTTTTTAGTTGTAGTTAATGTAATACATTTTGTAAGTGCAAGGTACCTCTACATCAAGGAAAAAGTTGGACTCAGGTGGGACTAGTGTACGTCCAATCTATGGAATTGCGTTCGATCGTGTATTTTATATAACAGAAAATATTGAAATGCATAATACATAGAAATAAAATACAAGTATGAAAATATGAATGCCCTCCTAAAGGCTTATTAAGAAACAAGAGAACACTGCAATTTAATTAAGTCTGATTCTTAAGCTGTACCATACATCAAATTTAAAAAAAAAAAAATAGAAGGGAGGCAAACTAATACAAACTAATGCAGATAATAAATAAGCTCAAAGCTATTTCTGCAAAGGCTATAAATTGTGATTGCAGTACGAATAGGTATAATAGTTGAGACATTATCTAAGCATTGTTGTCCGTTAATAGCTTTAACATTGTGTTAACTAAATTTCATAGTTAATGATTAATCTCGCTGATGCTCGCGGCGCGGCGGCGTTGCCCGCATGGTCGAAGTTTTGAAAATACCACCGTTAATTTTTTTATACAATATCTAGTACCTAGGCATATAAAAATCCTTTCATTTTCTTGCCAATTAAACTATTGAAGAAGTAGTAGGGTAGAAGTTTCTACTTTACAATGAAAAATGCGGACGGTTCTGAGAAATCAAACAATGCATTTCGTATAAATTACTGGTTAACTGGTATAACAACTGGCTTCCGAGGAACTCAATAGCAATTTCATTATTTAGTGAAACGAAGGCTAGTTTTTCGCTAAGCATCTAATAGTAAATATGATCTGATTTGTATTTCATCATCATCATCATTTCAGCCGCATAACGTCCACTGCTGGACATAGGCCTCTCCCAAGGATTTCCAAAAATGACCGATCAAGAGCGGCCCGCATCCAGCGCTTTCCAGAGACCTTGGTCAGATCGTCTGACCACCTTGTGGGTGGGTGTCCTACGCTTCGCTTGCCAGTACGCGGTCGCCATTCGAGAACCTTTTTGCTCCATCGGCCATCGGTTCTTCGCGCTATGTGTCCCGCCCACTGCCACTTCAACGAACTAATCCGCTGGGCTATTTCAGTGACATTTGTTCTTCTACGAATTTCCCCATTTCTGATTCGATCACGTAGAGAAACACCGAGCATTGCCTTCTCTATAGCGCGCTGAGCGACCTTGAGCGTTCTTATGAGACCCATGGTAAGGGACCACGTTTCAGATCCATAAGTCATCACTGGTAACACACATTGATCAAGCACTTTCGTCTTGAGGCACTGAGGTTTTTTGGATGAGAAGACACTGCGTAGCTTCCCGAACGCTGCCCAGCCGAGTCGGATTCGTCGAAAGACCTCTTCCTCGAAGCTGGAACTTCCTGCCTGGATCATCTGACCCAGGTAGTGGCGACTCTCAACACAAACAGGTAGTGGCTCGACATGGGCATTCAACATTATTTTCGTTTTGTCCATGTTAATTTTAAGACCAACTTGTTGAGAAACTTGATTTAGGTCTCCGAGCATAGATCGATTCTGCCATGACAACAATATCGTTGGCAAATCGAAGGTGAGTGATATACTAACCATTGATATTGATGCCAAATCCTTCCCAGTCCAGAAGCTTGAAGGCATCTTACAGTGCAACGGTGAACAGTTTCGGAGATATAATCTTACACCTCTTTGCAGTGGAATAGCCGTCGTGCACTGCTCCTGTACTCGGACTGACATAGTGGCGTTACTGTATAAGCACTTCAATATAGGTTTGTATTTGTGTTCTTTCATATGTACAATAAACAATCTTTTAATGGAAATAAAAAATGAGGAAGTCAAAATGCAAAAAGATTTTTGGAGGTTTCATTTGAGTTAGAAGGTAGGTGAAATAAATAAATCAAAGTAAATATCTAGATTTTGGACTTTCTTTGTCCATAGAAGAATTTAAGTACAACGTCAGTCTTCTCCCATCTTACATACTCCAAAACCCAGTACTCCGAAAGTTAATATACGTCAAAACCCATTTTTAAAGCAGTGTTAAAACTTATCTTATTATTATAATATAATGCACTTAGTTATCACATACATTCATTTGGCTTAAAAACACTTTTACGAGTATTATATTTTCAAAACGCAACGGGTGCTGAAACCGTCGAGGCTCCGCTCCTAACAGTCGCCCTGAGGAAGACCGTCTAAATCGTTCGAAACCTGGCTGGTCTTTCCAACACAAGTAAACAGTATTTAAATACATAAAGACGTCCTACGAATAGGTGTTAAAAAAGGGCAAGTACGAGAAATACATTACGCTTTATCGTTTTAACTATGAAATCGTGATGACACAGTAAAACTTTTATTGAACCGATACGAATTCATTGATTGGTCAGCCACGCTAGCTGTCATGTGTTATATTTTATTGCTTTCGCAGCCCAGTAGAGCATCGTGGATTTATGAGGGTCGGCCGAAAGACTTTCCGCAAGATAGTGTCCCAACTGCCATGCTCGTCTTTTACTGCTCAATTCCCCGTTTGACGTGATATGATTTGTCATAATTTTACGCTGAGTAAACTCGGATATCTTTGCCAAGTATCGACAAGTCTAACGTACGACAATTTGTCAGACAAAAAGTGTACTTCCGACATAATTTCAGTAAATAATGTTGCTCTTATTTCATTGGTTTTAATTTTATATTACTAAAATTAAAACCAATGAAATAAGAGCAACATTTTTACGGTTTAAGGCAATAGGAGAGAACTTTATTCAGCAGGATTAATTAAAAATAATACAGTTAAGTAAGATGTGTGATTTACCAGGCGCAGAAGAGTAGAGTTGTACCCAGAGCTTTATTATACTCTATGGATGTACTTCTCCAGGCTCATTATGTGGGTACAGTCACGGGATCTCTTTTCAATTTACTTCCCACCAAAAGCGCGCCCCATATAAAGCATTATCTTTACCTATACGAATAAAAAGTGTACTTAGTTCAAAAATTCTGAGTAAGTCCTTTTTTCTATAGATTTATAATATCTACGTCCATACCGATATTTTGTAGTCTATTCAGGAAGTCCAATCTAAGGTACCTACATACACTAGTATGCGGAGATGACATCTACCTAAATGTTTTCTTTGTGTGCTCTTCACTGCATTTTTGTTCTGTATCTCGCACAAGGCCACCATCTTTCGTGAATAATTCAAACCCTTTTCAGCGCCCGTTATGCAGTTTCAAACTTTAAAACGCCAAAAAACAAAACAGGTTGAAGACTCATTCAGAAATAGGACGCCAGTGTGCGAGTGAGTGATGAACGTGACATTGCAACGCCGTTTATTTAGACACCTGGGTTTAAAAATAGTTGGAAACATAGCGCGTCGATGTTGAGGCGTCGAGTGTCGCTCGTCGTGCCGGCCGGTGCTAACCGGATCGCTCATTAGCCGCTATTACGTTTCTCAATCAAAACGTAGGGCGGTATTTAGGGAAGTTAGAAGGATTCGTGAGTCATATGGCCCTGATGAATCTTCAACTTCAATTTAATTGAATAGGTATTTTTTCATAATACCTACTTAGAAATCAGACCAGTGTCTTAAAAAAACAGTCAATTTAGTCTTATTTTCAGCGGTGATTGTTCTGCTACTCTGCAATTAAAAGTCCAAATACAACTCATGATAATAATTATGGCCATAAAAATACATATATCAAATCTGAGGCCTTTGATAGTTTCTAAATAAATATATATTGTTTAGATTTTTGTTTTTTTTTTACTTCATCGAATTGCACTGACCAGGCAATGCAGGTATAAGTAAATTTTCTATACTCAAATATGCAGATCCCGCAATGCAGTACGGTCCGATCTTTCCACGTAGACGGCATTCTTGTATTTTTCCAAATACCTTATGAATTTCATCCCCTCAACGCAGCTCCTAACTAAGGCCTACTAATCTACAGTAGCTAGCTTCATACCGAACTCTTAATTGCCAAACATTGTCGTCGACGAGCATAATGGAACTAATTTGAGAATATTCATTATACTTTCCACAAAGAAGTTAATTTCTAGCGAAAGTTCTTTACTTTTATGGTTATTTTTAAAGTTCTTGGATTTTCAAATCAAGCTCGAGGTTAAACTTCTGGCTTCGGAATTTCATATATAATTCAACCATAATTCTTCGATAAGGGAAGTTAAGCAATGGTTTTTAGGATAGCAATCTTGTTTCTTTTTTACATAAAATTCAATACATATAGAAAATAAATAAACTAATATTAAATCGTGTGGGTTATTTCAAGCAATAAAGCTTGTAAAATAATGATTAACTAATTTTCCGTCATAAAGGTGTATATACTTGTCTGTAAAATAAATTAGTAGATATACATATATTAAAATATATATATATAATCGTCACACTATAAGTATAAAAATATATTTATATGTAAGGTTTAGGTATTAGACATTCGTCCAATGCCAATTAGTAAAGTCAAAAATTTTTATTCAATGTAGGATAAATTTATCTCTTATTGATGGTAATTTTTTTTAAAATATTATTTTATTGCAAAAGCTAAAAACTACTGATATTTCGGAACGACCACTGCTGGGAAGATTACGCCGAAAGAAACCCAGTTCAGTGATTGGTCCCTACCCAGCCTTATGGGCTATGTTTCAGTTACAATACAGATTTACACTTAAGCTAATATACATTATATTATACATATAAATAAAGCAATGAGAATTTGCAGTCAACTATTTAGAAGAATTTTGATCAGATAAATAGTCATTTACATGATAATAAGCATTTTTTAATAATGATTTTTAACGGCAGTGTTAAACTTAGATAATAGTAACGCTACTTTATTATCTGGAATTTCATTATAGAGACGCAAGCTGAGACCCACAAAAGACTTTTTGTTTTTTCTAACCGAAAAGCTGAGATAGCTAAATTATGAATTAATACTATGAATATCATAATTTTTCTTTTATGTATGTTTATTCTGACGGACGTACATAATGTTCGCATTGACGAATTGCGAAGGGAGAGTCAAAATATTTATGTCTTTAAAAAGTTCCCCTAGAGACTCTATAGCACCTAAGTAGTTTATATATATATATATATATATATATATATATATATATATATATATATATATATATATATATATATAGCCTAGACCTAACAGCACGTTTTTGTAAAACAAATATGGTATTTATTTCTGCAACATTACCCCATAGCATAGCTGTATCAACGACCGTCATCTGCCTAATTCTTCTAATACATGCAATGGGGCAAATATTTATATTTGCCCCATTGCAACCCAGAATCAAGCGTTATTCCCAGAAACGTTGTGTTATCTACCTTATCTACTGCTTCCTTATTAATAAGTAAACGTGTTTGGAACTCTTGTAACATTCGGTAAGCAGAACTTTACACATTTAGTTTTGTTTGCATTTAATACTTAATTATTTGACGAAAACCATTCCAACACTTGTGACAAAGTATTATTAATCTCATAGCTACAGAACTACGCATTGGTTAAACATGGAAACATATTATCATGCCTGTTTCCCATAGAGGGTAGGCAGAGATATAGAGACAGGCATTGATTAAATGTTTTAAGAAACCGAGAGAAGCATTATACAATTCGTTCAAAGACAATTGTTAAAACAACATCGCAGACGGCGTTCCTTCATTATTTAAGAAGCATGCTTGTTTTTCCCACGGCTCACAGTTATGGTAATTTAATTTGACTATGGACATTAAGTTGTTGCTTCAAACCTAATTCTACCTAATTGAAAAAAAAAATTCAATAACAACAACAAAAAATTCAACAACAAAAAATTTCCATCAGGTTTTTTTTCAATTAGGTAGATTGGTAGGTAAAAAAGATAATAAGTATACAAAATTCCTCTTAAAAAATTAACAAAGTTACTTTTCTATCCGTTTTAACTGGATAATCTCTGAAACTTGTAGTCCGATATAGTAGCAGTTTTAGAAAGAAAAAAAAAAATCAATTTATTTGATATATCATAAACATGGTTTAACAATTATAATAACAGTTCTCAGCTATTTAAATATTTGTGCCTATATCAAAAATCATGGTCTACCGAGGACACCAAATAAACAAAATAAAATTAAAATAAACATCACATACATAAAAAATTAAAACAAGCAATTTTGGTTGATCCATAAACAAAAATAATAATATCAAATGAATAGGAATAAGGTTAATAAATACTATTTACAAATTGAAATAATAATAATAATAAAGATATTATATTGCTGCAATTTTACAATTTCTGAACACTTAAAGTATTTTCAATTTAAATTTAAAGGTTATAATAGTTTATTTTTTTCGCTGACATGTAAAAGCCACAATAATCTTATATTCATAACATAAAATCTGTTCCCTATCAAAAAAAAATTCAGTATTAAGGACTTATATTTCCCTCCAGGATTATTTCGCCTTTACATAATAGAGCTGTTTTACAAATATATGCGTAATATATAGGCGTAACTTTACGTATTGAATTTTCAGCAAGAGCCATTAGGTATGCGCAACGCACATTTCAAAACAGACCCAGCTGTGTGCTGTCGGCGGCACACCCAGGACGCTCCCTAGGGAAATCCTGTACCTTGCAGCGAATTTAATCTGTGCGAGATATGAGCCAAGCTCAAAATATTACAAACCCTGCCTTCAAACCTAGAATGCCTAGATCAAAGTCCAGTGGCGTAATCAAATTGAATAAAGATGTTTGTTTTGAAATAAAAAAAAAATATAATAAAACCTATATTAAAATACACCTAAATTAAGTGTCTCTTAATTTACCCTTAACACCTTGACTGCTATCATTGCAGATTCAAAAGATTTTTAATTGTTTGTCGGTCATCAGGTGACGCCCATGGTGTACAAAGTTAAGTGAATAAAAATTAAATAAAAGACACACCTCTTTAAATACATTTGATCGCCGCAGACTGCCCAGAACACTGGCAACATCAGCTCACTATATAGCTTCATTCTGTGGGCGAAGAAGCTACCAGCTCTGAAGTCTCCTGCTGCTTGTTAATAAATTTTATTTAATCAAAAACAAAAACTCAACTTTATGATTAGATAACGCTTCTTAAATGTTGAGTATTTTACAGTCTATTCATTCAAATGGTATAGGTACAGGCTATATCTGGGTACCGACAAAAGCTTCTTCAAAGTACAGTTTTGCTCTGCATCCATATAAAACAAAAGTTATAGTTATCTCAAAAACCAGATGGACTAGGTAATATGCACAAGCAATATTAACGGTTTAGCTTTCAACAGTTGTTGTCTGAATCGGGCTGTGTGCCTTATCAAAGAGACAAAGGACTTGTGAATTACGAAAACTGAAAAACTTGAATTTTAATAATGTTACGATGTTTAAGACTCTTAAGAGGCTTTGCATAAACAACAAGAATTATACAGGCTCGTTTTCTTTTCGAGCTTTAATTGTGAACTTTAAACGTTTGTCAAAGTACCTAGGTAAGTACTGATGTTTTTGCATATAAATTAACAGTTGAATATTCACAGAGAGTGCAACATGGAATTCTGCAGGAACCAGAGTTAGATTTAAACCATTCCCCTTTTACAAATAAAAAATATCTAATAGATAGGTCCAAACAATGCTTTCATATATGATCCATTAGACTATAAACCAGTTAATTTCCATTAATTTATGTACTTACCTTACTACCCAAATTAAATGATTAGATTCAAGCTTCTACTTTTTTAATACCTACGAGAATGTTGTTACTGAATTAGGTCGAAATCGATCGAACTTAAAGATAGTTGTGTTAGTTAACTACAGGGTCACGTCGAATCACGGCAATTGTAATTTTTGTATGGCACATTGAGTCATACACAGACTATAAAATAAGGTAATCTAGAGAACCTATTACAGCCGTAATGACTTACTTATATTATCTTTATCGAGAGCTTGGTGGGAGTTTACATTACTGAAGTTTACACTATTGAACTGTCACATACAAAGCAACTTACGACGTGATCCGCCCGCCAAAATATCCCGAGCTCCTCTATGCTTCGGAAGCCAAGACAATGGTCCCGACTGCCATTATTTGATAGTTGTTTTAATATTTTATTTATGGCACCTTAAACTTTAAACAATAATGGTTTTAGGTAAGTTATTTGCCCCCTCCAACGCTAAACAAACACAAACTTATATTTGAGATTTAATTCTAATACAATAGAAGAAAATATAATAATATAGAAGTAGGATAAACCAGAAAACTTAATGTAAAATCATTTTTTGCATTTGAATTTAAATCCTATAAAAATAAATAAATAAATTTTGCTGTAAATGTATAGTTATTATATTCTGTTATGAAAGTCAACGGCTTCAACAACTAAGCTGGTAGGCTTATAGACCGGGCCGTGAGGGATACTTATAAATATATCGAATATATTTCTCTCCGACACACGTATAGGTACTTACATACACAAAAATAATATAACAGAACTGAAATACTGTCAACAAGGCGGACCAGATGCTCCATATAGGTACTGATTGTATGTACTTGTACTTGTTTTCTTTGTCTATGTCTAGACCGTTATAAGAGTTCAGTCTAACCGACTTATCTGGACGTTCTAACTCGTTCTAGCTTGAAAAGCTCGCGACCTTTTTGTTTGTTTTATCACAAAGTCTCAGTAAACAACTTCGCATCACCGCACTTGCTGAGGTAATATAGCCGTAAACAATGCTATGGGAAAATATTTTCAACCTAGATATCTTATAAAAGAATTTTATTGTGTTTAACCATTTCATTTCTTTTATTACTTTTTGATAAATATAAAAAAGAAGAAATAAATATCAGCTGTTATTTATGCGTTTCGTGATATGTACGGGTATAATTTTAATAAATGAAAATGATGAAACACCTATGTATAAAAAGTATGTACATTTTTTGAATTTCTTTGGACTGAATGAAGTGTTAGTTGACTAGTAATAAAGTGATCTAGTTTATTTTTAAATTACTCGTATCGATCGTGAGATAGTTAACCAAAAAACGTCTAACTAAATTCAAAGGCTTTTTGACATGTAAACGAATGCAGAGTAGCTAAAATGATAACCGACATTTTGTGATATTTCCTATTGATTTCAACCATTTCAAAAATAGTATCTTTATCTTTATATGTTTAGATTATAAACTACATTTGTATATTACCTATCTCTATGATATTAAGTCTGATCCCAAATGGTTTCGGTAAAATTATCTCGGCGAATCACTTTGTATACATACAGCTTGTCACGTTTGAAAAATATATTAGAAAAGATAAAAGTTCTCGTAGCACACGAAATAATAGCATTCAACGTCAATAAATGTCATGCAAATGGATCATACCGCACAAGTGCTTTTATTTAGAGTTGAAAGACCTTTCAGATCGATAATGCCTGGGTAATAGTGGCTGACTGTATTTAGTTAATAAAGTGACTAGAAAATTACTCTGTTAATTATGTATGAGAATAGGTAATGCGTGCTAGCATATCGATCCATAGTTTTTATTAAAGAGTAATTTGCAATAATATTACCTGAGTTATAAATACTAGGAATACTAATTACTTATCTACCTTAATATAGGTACAGACCTACACCTTATTAATTCAGATCCCACTCAAACTATAAAAGTATAACTATGGATCTTGTGGCTTAAATAGTTAAACCTACACACACGAAAAACAAACGACTTTACTAATTGACAAATAAAAATAATGAAAGCAACATTTGTTTTATTACTGCCTTTGACTGTCGTTACAAAGGAATTTTAACAGCATAATTATCATTACTTCAGTAAGAAAAATATATCTTTAATGTATTAGAGATCGTATAATTATGCACGAGTAGATTGAGTACTTACACAAAATATACCAT
Organism: Acrobasis suavella; assembly: GCA_943193695.1. Lineage (NCBI taxonomy): Eukaryota > Metazoa > Arthropoda > Insecta > Lepidoptera > Pyralidae > Acrobasis > Acrobasis suavella. Next base: position 9,966,578 of record OW971935.1, read on the forward strand.
AATTCAATTTAGGACATTAAATAATGTGCAATTTTTTTTATAAGAAATGTAGTTTTTTAGTTAATTGGCCAACTTAAATTAATAAACATTTTATCATCTACCACAGAGTAAGCTGTTTGATATTAAGAATTAAAAACCCTCACTTAAGATAGCCGCAAGCCTTAAAACATATGCTTTGAAACTGAGAGAGGAATTTTGTTTAGACGTAACATAATATACCTAATGCACTTTTTATCACCGTATAAATAAAATGTGGTGTATTTTCGTCGGGTTTTGGAATCCAAAGTATTTCGTAATTAAGCTCGGTTCAGCGATTGAGACGTGCTTTAGCCGCACTCTTCAAATATTCAAATCAGGTCCGCCCTGGAATTTCAGCCCCCATTCTTTCAAAATTATTTACAAAGGAAGTATGTATTATTTATTAAGTATTACTGTAAGAACATTCTGTGTGAAGATTCACAAATATCATAAGTCATTGAAAAATGTAGGTTATGGTATGTAGTTTATATATAGTTAGGTAGTAGTATTATGTACTTATATACAGTAAAAAAATCAAGGTCTAAGTCTATGATGCTCAAGTTTCATAACAGTTTTCAAATTACTTTCAGTTGTACAGATGTTCTAAAATTAAGCAGACTAAGTATGTATATAAAAAGAGAAAGGAAACCCAACATAACATAACCAAGATGGATTCTTTAATAAAAAATGATGCGTAAGGCCTGCTACAGAATTAGATTGATCGACTGAATACCAAACAAGGGTAACTTAAGCATACAAATTTGATTCACAAGGGATTATCCGGATAAACCGATTAAGTGCCATTAATTTGTTGGAATCGATTAGTACGAGTAAAGCCTTCGCAAACTGGTATTTACGGCTGACGACAATGGCGCCAAGAAGGCTAAACTAACGACAGAAAAAAATAACCGGGCGCAAGGCTGCAATTGAAAATAGTTATATGGATTGCTGGTGCTCAACTTTATAAATTATAAATAAAATGAAGGAAAGAACTTCGTTCTAAAAACATTTCAGGTTCAGTAGATAACTAAAAGACTATAGAAATAGATTGTAAACTCTGCTCCTAATACACAAGGTACACATACATAGATACTGTAATAACCCTTTCCTATTGCTAAAGCCTGAAAAAAACTAAATACTGTTTTCTTACTGTATAGCTTAAAAGCTTACTAATAAAAATTATATTATATCTAGGTAGCTAAAATAAAAAACATCAGAATAGACAGTTGTCAAACGAAGAATAGAGGTTTTTTTTAACAGAGGGACATAAATAGATCATAAAAGGCACACAAATTAAGGATAAGTATATTATTAGTAATTTATAATTTTCTCTGTTTATCCGTATGGTTGACTGGGAGAATATGCTCTTAGCATTAAGTCCGCCATTTGTTAATATATTTGTACTTTGGAAAAATAAAGTTAAAATTATTATAACATTCGCTACTTATTTTTTCAATCAAAAAGTAAGTTTTCATCAATCGAAATTTTATAAAATGGGATTAACGTCGATAAACTGGTCGTCCTTGCATAAGTAGTTAATACGCATTAGCCATTAAAAACATGTACACGTACATAATGACTCAGTTTAGTCGCTCATGCTCCATAAGTAAATAGTGACTCAGTTGATTCCAATTTTTTTTATAATTACCTTAAAGCCTTTTTCCGGCTAAGTAGGTATACAACTTAACATAAATCAACTGTGATGTGGGTAAACAACTTTATAAAGGAACGAGAGCTTCTTTATGTGAATCTGACAGTTGAAAACTCTTTGAATAGATGGTAGAATCACTTGAGGAAACAATTATTATTAGGAACAGAGATACTCAAATTCTTGCAAATGATGAATGCAAGAATGATGATTTGCAAGAATTTGAGAAACCGGAGACAAATGACACTGTGAAACATTTTACGGACAATCATAGTTCAAACTTTAGTCATTGACGACGCCTACTCTGTACTCAAAGATCTTACAAACTACAAATTAAACGTGCGAATGTGATGGTGCACTGCAAAACTTCTACCTTCTACGATTGTAGTGTGTGTAAACAAACCGTTTAGCACGTATATACTATAGTTGGCTTATACTGTCACGTTGGACGAAGTAATCTGAGGCATTCCGACTTCATAATTACATACATAAGGGAGCTCGACCGCCATTTCCATAAAATGCGACGCCTTAATGTAGTTAGCCCAAATCTGGAATGTCACTGCAAACATAATCTTAAGCCCCATGTGTAGTGCTGGATATTGCCGGTCATATTTAGGTTTTCTTGACTTATGTTCAGCGCCAATATTTCATTAAACTTTTTCCTCCATGCAGATCTGGGAGAAATGAAAAATCTTAGAATGTACCAGCTGCTTCTCTTCCCAAGCAGGTCGTAAATTTCAGTCGAGGGAATGCGCGAAAATACGAATCATGTTTGACGCGGCTAGCAACTCATCACTGTGTATTTTGATCTTTTTTTACATTCTCGCCCAAAATCACGCTAAAAGTGGCCTTTGGGCCTAGAATTAATAAAAGTATTACATACTTTGGGTCTTGCGGTCCTGTCTACCCCGTTAGGGATAAAGACGTTGTAATATATCTGTAATGTATCCAGTTTGTCACTGCGAATTACATGTACCTACAATAAAATTATGAATATTTATTTTCTTAAGAAACTTATGAAGAAATAAGAAAAATTAAAATTACTTTTGATTTGCTGATAGTAAGGTTTATTTGGGAAAAGTACCATGCATGGACTGAACTTCTAACCAACAAAATTGATCTATCCTAAAGTACTTTCTTTTTATTTGCTTAAAATAACATTATTTTGTTCTGGCAAAGAAAAAACCAATAAAATAATTACTTTTATTCTGCATAACAAACGTATGCTCTTAATTAACTTGGTTCCTTAGGAACGTTACACCGAGAAATAAAAACAGTTGAACGCAATGCGGAGGGCACTTGGAATTTCTAATTTAATTTTTCTCATAAACTCTGTTAAAAATAGCTCACTTACTGCGCAAAATAATGTGACCATAGAAGAAAGGCAACTTGTATCAATGTTTGTAGTAAATATACAAACATTCCTATATTACTCACGACTCAAGTCTTATATTTGTGAACACTGCCAGTTTTTAATCAACCTTTACAGTTTATAAACTAACGAAAAATTGTTAATTGAATCATACTTCTAAAAATATAACAATCTATTTTCCTAAGTCAGTAAACTGACAATTTTACAAGCGTTTTAAAGTATATTGTATTTACTCATTTGTATTTGTTTTAGGGTTAAATCTTGCAACTCAATTTTCAACCAGTTAGCCTTAACCGATTGAGCTGAAATTTTGCATACTATTGTAAGACGGATGACAAAAGAATACTTTAGGGTCAATGTGCTGTTGATGATGCAGCAGGGAGATATTCGACAGAACCCAGTTAAATAACCACATAATGTGATGGAACCCTTACTTATGTATATAATATACACAGTAATACACCCGCGGCCTACTACAGGAGTTCCAAATCACATGAGCTATGATCGTCTAGTATATTTTTTAAAACCTAAAAAGCTGTTCACTCTACTCTGAATTTATTTAAAAAGCCTAAAATGAGGATATCGATACTAGATATTATTTATTACGTAATTTAATCCCTTATTGAAATAGTCGTATTACAGAATTGTTCTTTCGCATCCGTTATGGTTTATATTATTCAAATAATTGACTTCGTAAAGCGAAGGAAAATATACGCCTTTCCTGAAAATCAGGTAGATCGATCTATATTTGTAATCAGTTAGGTCATAGGTTTGCTATAGCTTAATTATATGTTGTAATGTCGTACAAAGTACGATAATAGGCGTTGAGAGTCTTGGATATTTGGTTAACCAATGTAATTTTATATATTGGCTTACGCGAAACAGGTATCTTGGTCGCGATGACAATCGCGAAGAGCTCTTATAATAATAGTATTTTCACAAGACTCTAATTAGATCGAGTAAACTCGATACATCTTGGCGATACAAAGTCAATATATCTGGTTTGCTGTGTTGCGAGGAATGGGATATTATATCGTCATGGACAGCAGATTTCCTCTTTAGGATGAAGATGTCACGGTTGACACCTTTTGCACTAACATGCAAAGAAAAATATATATAGTTTTGGTTAATCATAAAGGCCTCACCATGAAAGCTTTTACAAAAAAAAATATACTTATTTAAGTAACGAAATGATGAACGGAACAAAATGGTTCAAAATTCATCCAAATTTATCACCTCATTGTAAATGTCCTTGATACAAAAAAGTACCAGTAAAAAGTACCTTGCACCTAGTATCTACTTACGAATATTTGACCCCAATGTTGGTTTTAATTCTATTAGACAGGGTCTAACAAAATATACTGAAACGATTTTAAAGGCGCATTCAGTCCACGCTTTAAAAGTGTGTATGTCTTTAGCACCTACGAGTACATTACCTACTTGAAAATAAAGTAGATTCAGTTCTACGGTCTCTCTATGTTTGTAACAAACTCTCTTGAAAACAGCTCACTTGGTGAAATGTAATTTACATACACGGAAGGTCCCTTGCCATTATGGCGGCACAAATGGAGACAGTGAGAGGCAATATAACAGCTTTAGCCACATTCGAGTATCAAGGGAATCACATACGGGCACGGGATATGCAGCTGAGTTTTGCTCTGAAATATTGGTAGAGTGAACATTTTGACAGTAGTAAAATTTCAACGATTGCATTGTCGCCACGAGTTCGATGGGGATGTGAGGTAAAATTGAGCTGGTGATTAATTGAGCTGGAAGTGGATGGAGTATTCGAAATCATCATCATCGGAGTGTATTCAGCAGGTTGCAACCTCAGCGGTAATGCTTCAGAGCCCGGGGTCCGCTTACCTGACCAAGGTGATTTGACGGGATTAAGTACTGGTTTTCTTTGTTTAAGGGAGTATTCGAAATATTCCTACAAAACAAAGAGTCTGGTATTTAGGATACTCAATTTTTTTTTCAACGTGCATATTAACTTATTGTAATTTGCAATTTTTCGATTTGCAAATTACAATAAGTTTTAATTTGAGAATTATTGATAGGCCGTCTTTGATTTAGTTATATTTTACAGCATTATGGTATTTTTTTAATCTGTCTAAACTATCACATAACATAAGCCACTTCACAAAATTTGTCGTCCATATAGGACAGACTGGGCATTTCGGGTATTGTAGCTCTAAGCAGAGAGAGCCCACTTTTAGTGTCTTGTGCTTATGACTTAAAAAAAAAGATATAACAGATATAACAAGCTTACTACGTGAGGATCCTGCCAACGGCAGTAGATAGTTTCGTAAAGACGACGTGCAGCTTACAAAATCGATTCATCCTTTAGAGGGAGTGGCGTGCTTAGAGTTGCTAACTTAAGCCATAAATCTTCGTCCACTTTGCAAAATTCTAGTAGCCTCAAACTTACGAAACTAATGATGTGCTTACAAAATATACGTTTGAGTATTTATAAATGACTACCGTATAATTTTTGGTTTTTGGCATCTCTTTGGTTCATGATATAAAAAGTATTTAACAAAGAAGTCGTAGAGCTTAACTAGATTGATTCTAGGGGGCCCAGGGTTGTGGTGTACAGTTGCTAACTTAAGCCATAAATCTACGTCACTTAACGAATTCTAACAGATTGAAACTTATACAATATTTAGGTTATCAAAGTATTGTTCTTACACAATTTGCATTTGTTAAACGTATCAATTTTCGAAGCTCATGTGCAGCCTGCTATTTATTTTGGAATATGTACTTCCGTTCGTAAAATTAAAAAGCAATGTTTTCGATGCAGTTTTGTCTCAGTATGAAATGGATCAGTAGGTAATGTAAACAGCAGTTTCCAAACTTTATGGTGTATGTTTTACAACTCTATTAATGATTTAATGTGAGTAGTTTTATTTCAAAAGTTAAAGTTCGTATTGAGATGGAAACTTCGTTTTACTGATTTAATCTAGTTTCTTACTTCGATATCTATAGGTACATCTCAGACGCTAGACCTGTTTACCTGTTCGATTATCTTTTAGAAACTACTTCTACTAAAGTAACTCAATTTTATCTCATTCTATTTTACTTCAAAAATATTCATGGATCGGCAACCTTCTCAATCTAAACCGGATTATTTCGACGATTTCACTCGATCCCTTGAACCTTTAGTGTTCTTTTGATACCAAATGAGGTAATCTCTTCAGCCATTTATTTAACCAAGGAAACTTTTAGCCACTAAAGTAATAGATATGAACTTATTTTATGTGCACCTTAGATTCACTAAGTGATGTTTGTGGTATTCAAAATATCGGTACCTACATATTTTTATTAGTTGTTTTCCAAATTAGTTTAAATATTTTATAATATGATAAAAACAAGTAAGTAGATGTAGAAAATGATTTTTTTTCATAAACATTGATTTAATGAAAAAGAGGTGGAGAAATAGCAAAGTAGATTTTTGATCAAAAATGAAAAAATTAGTGTTCAACAGTAGATGTGTACGCGTACCTCGTACCTCACCCGCCCAACATATTTCCTACTTTATCATTTTCCTCATATTAAAGCAAGGACGTTAAAGCTCTTACATTAGAGTTATGCTGCTATATTACGTTCATTACTCTAGAACAAGGAGTCTGTACCTAGCTGTTATTCCGGCGAGTCTCGCTAAATATTTGCTCGGTTTATTACCCGGCCGGCTGCACAAAGTACGTGTTTTGATGAATTGGTTAATGCCGCTTTACAACTCTGCTCATTAGTCGAGGGGATACAATTATCTGTTAACAATTCTGCCATTGTTTGCAGGGAAATAAATAGCTGTAAAAGCACCGGCATCGCCAAATTAGGTCTTAATTAGCGGGCTCTTAAAGCGCTAATGGAAACTGTTTGGACAGCGCTGGCATAGTATTTGGCTTAATATTCTAAGGTAAGCATGTACCTAACAGGCTATTTGCAACGTAGGAATATGCTACAATTCGAAAGTAGTACTTTTTAGTTTTCTTGACCTTTGAGAACGAATATCAAAGTTATCTGTGCAAAGACTACCATGTTTCTACTGCGATTAAAATTCCACCTGCCCAACGTAGTTGCTTAGGCCAATCTTCGCTTTTTTGAGAGAGGTATTTAGTCTAGCAGAGGACTGAAATTGGGTAGGTACAAAGTTGAAAAATAAACTTTGCCCAAAATGAGACACCATAGGTGAATAAAAAATTTTTCAACGATATTTTTTCTTAGGTGTGTTAGATAACATTTCTAGAAATAAAATTTAAACATCATCCGAAAATTGGGCCGTAGTCCACTCGAAAAGTGCCACAATTTTTCATATTTCCGATTTTTCAAAAAATGCCCTCATCATAAAACTAAATTTGAATGATGTGTTTTATAGAGCCCGCAAACGCAAGGGTCTCACATTAAAGTAATGCCAGAGGAGCCTGAATAAGGCATAACGACCCAAGTGGCATGATGAAAGGCTGCGCGGCCCGTCTAATGAATAATAATTATCGGTGGCAAGCAATGTCACCCGAGCCGAGACAGACTGCCGAGATCGCTCTGTGTGCGCGCCAATATAAAGCGTAGTAAAAGAAAACTTTCAAATACTCGTGAGGTCACGAGTTAAGATGACCTCTTCGTGTTCTAACTACTTTGGATATGTATGTACTCTAACCTAACACTGACCAGCTACGGACAGATAGCATTTACCTTTTATTGAGTAGATTTTTTTCCTGTAAAATGTTTTAATTGAGCTTAGCCATGCGACTGATGTGATTAAAAATACGGAATGCAGAACATGACTTCCTAATTGTATAATACTTCAGGTAATTCCTAAATTGATACATTTTTTATCTAAGTTAGTATATTTACTCTATCTCGTGGCCATTCAGAAGTTGCTTTTAATTATAAAATATTTAAATTTAATAAAATGTGTTTTGTCTATATTAAAATAATGAACCCAAACTTAGTTATCCTCTTTAAATTTGTTTCGTCTATATTAGAACACAATGAATTCAAACTTAGTCTGCAATATGTTTGTTCTGCACTGTTTGTTTAGGTACTCGACCGGTCATGTAAATGATCTATCATTGTAAATTGTATGCGCATCGTTATTTTTAGGATGTTGTTTTGAGGACATCATCGCAAGAATCTATTATAGACTTCTAATACTCAGATACTGTAAGCGTAAGAATCCATAATAGACTTCTAATACACAGAACTATAGGTACGTAATCGTAAGAATCTAGAATAGACTTCTAATAATCAAATACTATAAGTAATCGTAACAATCTATACATATTATAGACTTCTAAAATCTGTAACAGACTTCTAATACCCAGAAATTATAGGTAGGTATTCGAAACATCCTGCAAATCATTGTCATCAATATATTTGGACACAGCGCCTTGCAAGTACCTAGGTGACTTACAGACCTGTGTTTTATATATTACCAGGTCAATAATATAGACTAGCCAATGTCTGATAAATTTTACAAAATAAGTACGATGTAGGTATTTATTTAACCAGCAACTCATATATGTCCTTTCAGTCGCGACTACCTGAGACCGAGCTGCCCAAAATCAATACTGAATACTATTTCCAACAGTCAGATGTAAATTCAGTTCAAGGTTTTATTTTCAGTACAACGTCAGAGCTACTTTGTATTAAAATACAGTCGCAGGGAATACAAACTTCAAATTAAGTTTGTACTACGTACCGTAGGAAGGAAATGTTAACAATGCCTTTCCTGGCAGGAACTTACGCTAACCTTTTTATTTTGTTAACAGACTCCGTTCGAATAACTGCTTGCATGCGAACCCTATTCTATTCATGCCCGTAATACCAACAGAATTTGATTATCAAGTTCATGACAAGAAGAGCATCCTAAAACTTATATCTCTTATATATGATACCTTATCGTGTTGAAAAGTTCAAATCAATTAGCTTTGCGTAAGTATTTTCATTTCACTCATAAGAAGATTAAATAATCTCAGTATCTGAGAACAATATAGTAATAAATATAAATATATAAAGACAAATTACACTAATTGAGCTGGCTCCAAAGTAAGTTGGAGACTTGTGTTATGGGATACTAACTCAACGATACAATATTTTATTACAAATACATGTATAGATAAACATCCAAGACCCAGGACAATTTGAAAAAGGCCATTTTCCAACTTGCCCTGACCGGGGATCGAACCCGGAACCTCTGGGTGGTGGACCAGCCTGGTGACCACTACGCCACGGAGGTTGTCAAAAAATATATAATAGTAACAAAAAATTCGTAATTTAACAAATCACCAAAAGATTTGAAAATCCATTCATTAAAAGATAATTAACACTAGTTTACTAACCTTCAAGCCAAATAACCTTAATTTGAAGGAGCGCTAATTCCAGTAATGTGCGAAAGCAATCTTGCATCAGGTTATCACATCAGCTCGCGCAAACTCGGTCCAAACTTGGCGAAATTACTCCTCTGCTCGGCAATTACGCGAATCCTAGTTTACTATCCAATTCATTCTTTTATATCCGAGATTAACTCTTTGTCCTTTTTAACCGACTTGGAAAAAGGAGGAGGTAAATAATAAAATATAAATTTGTCAAAATCTATTATTATTATTTTTTATGTATGTTCACCGATTACTCAAAGACGCCTGGAACACTTTTTTTTTTGTTATTTGAAAGGGCATACTTGGCAATTTTATCATAATTTGTTGTGTAGTTTGGTGAAGTCGGTTTGTAGTTTTAAACATGTTGTGACATGTTTGGGATTGGTAAGCCCCTATACAAGCTCGCGGAATACCTCAGATCTAGTTATAACCATTACACTAGTATCTACTCGCAAGTACTCCAAGAAAGAAGCAAAACCTACACGAGAGACCCACTTAGCAAAATCGGAAACACTCACATATAAAACCGCTTGTTGAATCAAATCAACAGTTCATATGACATGTGATGCGCTTACGAGTAACTTAGTTTGGTAACACAGTTAGTTAGTCAGAGCCAGAGCAGAGCCCTCACATCGACCCTAGTAACATACACGGCATAACCTGGATGGTGTCGAATTTCAATTCAGATTCGTATTCAAAATCAGTCGCATCCGTGTTCGAATTGAATATTCATCGGCAAAACTTTGCCTAACAAAGCTGTCTGTAAAGTCCTCTGTGCCATTAATATGTCAGCAGTTATTTGTTCCAGAGATACCTTGGATAATTTCTTTAGTTAGATATCTTGTTACTACAACATCCTTATCTATTCTTAATAAACAAATCCCTAGTCTTATCTTCCTCACAATATTTTTATCCTTTAGTACCTAGATATTATAAATAAAGCCGCCTTTGGCTGTACAACTTTGTTCGTTCAAATGGTGTGCGGTGCAGTACACCTACCTACAAACTACTTTGTAAAATAATTATTTCAAAGCTAAACTTTTATAATTAGCTCTCAATGATATTATCATTGAGAGTTGTAAAAAATGTTGTAAAAAAACTTCATTAGCTTAAGATTGTGACTAAGAGCACCTCATACTTTTAATGCAACGAGAATATTCAGCCGGACGCTTTGGTCTCTGCATTTGCGCCAATTTTGTCATGATTATGTGTTTTACAGTCTTTTCATGTAGCCGCAGCTCGGTTGTTGAATTAACGAGCGGTGCGAGAGGTCAGGGCGAACGAAGTGGAATGCACTTTGAAAATACTACTTACCTGCCATTATTTTACTTTACAAAATGTAAAATGTTAGCACTCATTTTATTTTTGATTTTACCCATGACTCATTTTTGCAATGTCAGGAGGTTGTCTGAAGAAAAATGTTCACGTGCATTTAGTAACTCTTGTAAAAGTAAGCTATCTTTTTTTCTAAAAACAAAAATATTTTACAAAGACACTTTCTTTCTTTTGCGTATTTATCTCTTATCGAGTAGATGGAGCGTATAACCTACCATAGAGCCGTTGTAAAGTGTAGGAATAATAATTTCAAATGGGAATCAAAAATAGTGGCACATTGGTAGCCTGTTATAAAATATCCCTAAGTTTACACCTACTCTCTTGTTCAACGTTACCAGCTGGTAGGTAGCTTCCTACTGATACTAAGTTTTATCTGTGTTTACAGACCAGCAAATAAGGAAAAAAAACGACGGGTTGCACTCCGGGAGTGCCGGCAGAAGTGAAAACTTGAATATTAACGTTGTGCTTTTTTGATATTTTGGAATGGTTAGGGAATAATTTTGCACGAATTGCTTTAATTATCAGTATAAAAGTACCATCATTTATGTGGTAGAATACAATATTTATTTATTTATAGTGTGCCACGCGTAAGCGCCCTGCGCCGCCTTAACGAAACAGCAGGCGCAGGCATACATTTTCGCCGCGCCGTAGAAAGAGAGGGGGATACTTCCTCTCCTACGCCGCGCCGGCAGTCACTCTCCAATTCTCCATCCGTCTTACGAATTTTCGATCAGGTCACGTGTCCTGACGCAAGTTTAACATTTTTTTCCAATTACAATAAAAGTGTACAGCGCCGCTAAAGAAGTTTTCACTTCAAAAAAATTACACATATATTTGATTTATACATGTAACATAATAAATATTATTTATTATAATCCTCGGACAGCATCCGCCATGTTCTTTATATCATAACTCTGGGGGTGCATGCACGGCCATTCCTTTGTCAACCACCTAACGGAATGAGCAGGATTGCAATAGAAATTTTTTAATTTATCATCACAATTTATGGCTTCCACCTACACGTCACAATTTTTATTCTAGAAATCAACTTGTGTGGTGCTACCAGCTCTTTCGTCCTATAAGTAGATTTATTTAACATTTATTGCACAAAATCAAAAGATTATCATTATTATTAATAGTCCTAATTATTAGTAACCCCAGTATTGGGCAAAGGCCTCTCTTCTACTCCTGCAGAGCTTTCGGTTCTGCGATGTTAGTTCCCAATTTTTCTTCAATTTGCGCACCAGCAAAAGGTTTACACTTCATTAAGTTATTGACTTAATGTTTAGCATTGTCTACAGTTCACCTTAGGGATGTAGCAGAGAAGATAGTAAATGGCGTGCAAGATTAGATTAAATAGGTACCATCCGCCATGTTCTTCGTATCTCGTACCGCTCTATCTCAGATAAGCACTCTCAGAGCTCGCCCCCAGGGTGCCTGCACCGCTAAATCCTTTGTCCGGCCAACTAATGAAAAGAGTTGAATTTCTGCAGGCATTCTTTGTTTTATTACCACAATTTATGGCTTCAATATGTCACAATTGCTATTTCAGATAACTTGATTATACGACTTAGACGCGTACTTCGATTTGCTTTTACTTAGTTACAGAATAATATGAGAAACTCGCCAACGATTATTGATACTTATCAGAAATAGTTTAAACTTTAAAGTCATTCATTCTAATAAAAACATGTTATTTCTGATAATATTGAAACATATAAATAAATAAAGTCAAAAATAATATAATATATAAAAAAACAGATACTGACATAAAATACAACAAGAAATAATCGACTAATACTTTTAGTATATTTGTCGCAGACGGATGAATAAAAGGGGGCAGAGCGTGGCGTGATCGGCATCTGATATCTCAAGTGACGTAAACTACCCACTTAGTTACTTACAGTACGAGAACAAACTGATGTCAGGATGAAAACTTACTTACAGTCACGTCACCTCACCGATGCCGCCACATGAGAGATCTCACGTGAGCCTTATAAAAATGTGACGGAAATCCAGTGCCCCGCCTCCGCACTGAATCATGAATCGCAACCACCATGTCTGGATTCCCTGGCCCCACAGAATTGAATACTGTGTATACACCTGGGCTTTCCGTCTTGCTTAAACAAACTGTCATTGTAATAAATCGGTTCACCAATCCACATCTATTACAATAATCACGATTAAAGGAATCACGGCCAAGCCCACAGCACACTACACAACGAGATGTTCACAGTACGGCGGTCCGCACAAGACTGCCCCCACTGTCGCTAAGGCGACCGGTTTTATAACTTGTTGCCAACGAATATTGCCATTCCAACCGACCAAATCCAACCGTTGCATTTTGTAGTAAACAACTTTCTCTCTGCGCGTGTAAAATCATAAAACGGGAATTGTACATTGAACTCTCCGACATATTTATCTCTACTCTGAGCAAGTTTTCGTCTAAATAATTAACTCCCAAGCCTAGGAAGCTCTGCAAATAGTTATTTTGGTTGTGTAGCCGCGTTCAACCGTACGGTCGATACATATATATCTACCTGTGCTTCACAACACAAGTTTACATGCAAGGAATTTATTTATCGTAAGGTATTTATATGGTAAACGTTGTTCCCAATAGATTTTTCTACATACCACTTCAAAAAAGACTTCAAACTCGCGTACCCCATATTGCAGAAACGATAAATAAAAAATTAAAGCAGATGTTTTTTACCCTACGAAACTCTGATGTCTGACTCTGCTTGCATTTTGGCCAGCTGCAATCTTAAGCCGTCTTCGAGTTGAAGTCTGTGACGATGTTTAGTTTTAATTTTTAAGTTTGTCATCGCGAAAAATCCGCTCTCGCAAAGGTACGTCATGCAAAATGGCAGTAAATATTTTATGGCTGCTTCGCTGATACGATAAATGTCCTTAAGACCAGCCCAAAATTCTCTCTCTTTGGAGAAAAAATGTCAAACTCCGAATGTATCAGGCTTCGAAGGAACACAGCACATACAAAGTGAACTATTACAACAACAAGAAATCACATTTTAAAAAAGCTTCCCATTATATTCAATTGAATTATTGTGCTAACCGGGATTTAAAATTCTAAAAAATCTATTTTGCTTTAAATATTTGAAGTCAACTTTTGCAAGTTTACTACATTTCCTAATTATCGTACCAATTAGGCTAGTGAGAGAGCACGGAGAGACATTGAACGGTCGGCCTGAACACATCGGTCATTTTGTCACAAGAAACTGCCATTGTTGATCTAACATTCGGCAGCGCTGGGCCTATTGTGTGCCAGGGCTTATACTCAGCCTCGCCGAACTATATCACAAACATATTAGCCAGCTTTGTTCACTAAGCCTATTTAATTTGAATTAATGTTCACAGTTATCTTTATTGGCCAATGAAATTATTACTTCTGACTTTATGCGTGTTGTGTAGATATCTATTTACAACACACATTAATAATTATGTTTATAAAACATAATAATTATGTTTTAAAAATCGCCTTTATAAATATTACCTGACGATATAATCAGTTCTGTTCAGTGTTACTATATGTATTTATGTTAATATTTTTATGTATCATATAAGTATGTATTATTTATGCTTATGTATATATATATTTATTATGTATTATATATGTGTGTATATGTATTTAGGTATATATTCATATGTAAGTAGGTAAAATAGAATTAGTACTGCGCCCACCTTGTTTCAAATAAATTTTTCCTCCACCCAAAGGTTGGCTGGAAGAGATTGCATTTATAGCGATAAGTCCGCCTTTGTGCCTATATTGTTTCTTGTTGTTTTGTAATTTTTGTGTGTCTATTTTTTTTTGAATTATTGCTACAACTTATACCATTTCACAAAAAGATTAAGCGATATTTAATACTCAAGTTTTGTTCTCGTGAATAACTAATTAAGCACAATATTTTAAATTACGAAAAAGTTAAAATACATTTAAAAAAAACTTGTTGCTTTTAGGAAATTCTAAAACTAGTGACTTTATGGGATCAGATTTAATTTCCTGAAATGCAACGATTCTTCCATAATACCCATTACAAAATAATACCACCGATTAACCAGTAATAGCTACCAATTTTCGACTACCAACGTTTCATTTTAATTAGAAGCTGATTGTGGTCGAACTGTTTGGGAAATGATGCATGTAAATTGGTGAATTAACTTAATTACTGCCAAAATACTTCCGTTCATTTGTTAGTAAAAATTCAAATAACAAGCCAATCAAATATGGATATCATTGCTTAGATATCTTTGTGCAGAGATACCTACAAGCTATGCATAGATACAAGCATGGATAAACGTGTCTGGTAGAGAATTTCAGAAGCGCTTGTTGCTCTGTAGATCTGTGCTCAAGCGTCGATTTTGAGATACGCGTATCACAAGCGTCGAGAAGTACATACCGAGCCGAGAATTTCAGATGCGTGTATTGCTCAAGCATTGAGAAGCGTACCAAGCCGTGAATCTGAGATACTATTGCTCAAGTCTCGAGAAAATCATGCTCTAAGCATGCAAAAAGACCGTGGTGCACTTTGAGTACAATGTGGATCTTTGTTGTAGGCTAGTGATTCTTTTTCTCCCAGGGATCCAATCGGAAAGTGTCTATTTTTCATTTTGATACTCCATATCAAACCTAGCATCAAATGCATAACTGCATACAAAGAGGTGATATACTTATTTACTTTCTTTATGAAATTTAGGAAGGTAAGTACTTACCTATTGCTGATTAATTTGTGTGCACTTAATATTTTTTAAAGAATGAATCTATTTATGTAGGTAATTGACTATAATTTAAGTACGTAGACCATATTAAAAATAATACATAACCACTTATCGCGTATTGATCCTAATCTGATTAATCCCTGCTCAGATAATTTTTTTATACCCGTAGGTAAATACTTACAGTATTTTGAAAAAATACAAAGAATAATAACGTATAAAATCTACCATTTCGAATTTCGAACGATGTCAAAGCCAATTAATACATAAATTTAAAATGCCCGTTATTTCGCAATGGTTGTACCCAACTCATTTTCCCTTGCCCAGAAATAAAATATGGGCAATTACGTTTTAATAACAACGACAAGGTAGGCATAATGAAAATCGCTGTGAAAAAATTCATCACAATTCTCCCTAACGAATAACTTTTTAGAAGTAATTTTAGCAAATGAATTAATGGTTACCGTTTGGGTTGCTACTCGTACCTAGTACCTAATAAGGTACCTTACATATCTGTATTCATGATTCAGAATTTTAATTATAATAACTTTTTTAAGATAAGGTTTTAACGAATAAATATTTACAAAAGGAAATAGAAAAACCTGAAACAATGTATGTGTAGGTAAGTGCTGTGCAAATTTAACGAAAAAGGTTTGCAAAGCATGCACAATATTGCACAAATGGATTCGACATGTAAAATACATGTTTGATTCTTTGTTTGTCCCGCAAACGTCTAAATATAATTTGCACAATAGTGATGATTAGCGAAGTTATATCAACAGACCGTATATATGTGCAATGACCGTTTTTTACAGTTAGTCCTAGTAGACCTATTTAATTAGTCTTACTAGTCAACAGAGACCTTGCTGCACATAAACAGCTGTTGCAAGATGTTTTGCAAGCAGCTGTTAGTGCACTAGTTGTCTTCTTAATAGCACCAGCAATAGAACTTATTCTAGCTACCGCAAATAAAACTAAATACTCTGTGCTCATAGCTCTAATAAGTTTTATAACGTGTTTTTTCTTTACTTCTTCAATTTCTATTTCGTTTTTATTATTTCTGCTTTTAGTCTTGATTATTAATAATTTAAAAAATAATAAGGTACTGACTTATATGTTATCAGGTCCCACCAGTGAGAAATTGTTACATGTAACTCGGTGAGCCGACGTTTTGATAATCAAATATTCAAATCTTTTTACAAAACGGCAGCAGTAATGAATTAAGTTTTTTTTATTTCAGTAATATTGAAAAATTCGATAAACTGGCTCGACAAAAATAAAACTACATAATTATCGAACCTACTCACAAAATTTC
Organism: Acrobasis suavella; assembly: GCA_943193695.1. Taxonomy (NCBI): domain Eukaryota; kingdom Metazoa; phylum Arthropoda; class Insecta; order Lepidoptera; family Pyralidae; genus Acrobasis; species Acrobasis suavella. Next base: position 9,983,374 of record OW971935.1, read on the forward strand.
AAGAGAATCGGTTGATATATGTGACCTGTGGCAAGAACAACGGACAGACAGACAAAAGCATTTTTGCCCACTCTCGAAACTGAGACGCTTCGCTCGTTCGGTCAACAATTACAAGCAATAGGGTGATGAAAAAATTACCAATGATAAAGCTTAACCAACGAGGAAACATTGGCCACAGACTACAAGACAATTGGTAGATCAGATCGATATAATTAAACAGACGGGATGTTGCCAACTTGGCCAGACCGCCCGTGACCGACTGCTCCACATACATACATATACATAATCTTAATAGCGCTGGCTATGGCTTCTTTCTCCTAGTTTTTCATCTAAAACATATTGCCTTGTGAAATTGATTTATGGCAACTTATAGCAAGTTTCGTCTGCTTGTTACGATTTGTCAAGCCAATGGACACTTTTGCGTTTACATAAATCAAATTGTACATCCATATATAAAAATGATTATACATTTTTATACGAAATTGTAACCACAAATTTAATGTAATTTCGCAGCAATTTGTTAAAAATATTGGCACATTTTTTGTGCAGCATTCTATTCGAACTTACTCTTATAATCAATCTAATATTCCTATATTCATCTGTCAGTATATGTTTAGTTACTCTTAAAAATGGACATAAATCTAGTTTAAACTTCATTGAAACTGGATATTCCCCTGTGGGGGAAACCAAGGTAATAAAATAAAAGTAAATGTGAATTCTCTAGTAGTTTTTTTTAGAATATAGGTAACTGCTACCGCTGTGCTCTATCCAGGGTTACTGGTAACTAACGCAAAACCTTTTAACATCAGAATCAAACTCCCCAACACATTATAGAACTGCAAGAAAAAAGGCAAAAATTACAGAAAATAAAATGGGCCTCCCATACAAATTCACTGATCACCTGGTCGAGTTTCTATGGGGATTCCAATTTCATTTCTTAGATTTTTTTATTTTTTTCTTGCAGATCTATGTTATGTTAGGATTTTGATTCCGATGTTAAAAGGTTTTGCGTTAGTTACCAGTAACCCTGTATATCACGAATTCGGGCATGTAATGCATACTAAACTGTGCTATCGCACTTGGTAATTATTTGTGTTTCAAGCTAATGTTATCGATTTTCATTTATTTACGTTACAAGCGCTAAATGCTTGTAAAATAGATGGTCATATAAATTGTACGACCACCAAACTGGCTGCGTAGCATAAGCCTGACTTTATGGGCGCGATGTGCTGGCTTAGGGGAAAGCTTTTCGTAAAGCGTCGCTGTCGATCATTCTGTAAAACAACTTCTCGCTCACAAAAATAGCACTAAATTGTTAAACTACCGGTAGATTTTTTAAAGCATGCTTTATTTTCATGTTCTTTAATTGTTTTCAGAAGATTTACAGCATTACTTCACAGAAATAAATACTAAATACATTTGTTCACTTATAAATAAATAAATAAATATGGAGAATTACACTGATTGAGCTAGTACCAGAGTGATTTCGAGACTTGTGTTATGGAATACTAACTCAACGATACTACTTATATTTTATAACAAATACATATATTTAGGTTGGGGAAAAAGTCTTTTCGCATATAGTATGTATGAACTTGTAATAAAACCACTTTGGCTATACTACTTGTACCTGGCTGGTTTTGGTATCATTAAAAAGTTTAAATTTTAAAAAAGATAATTCCAAATTCAAATAAGGAAAATGCGTGATTTTCATTTGTTTTTCTTACCGTCAATATGAGTGAATCTAATGAAGAAATTTAATACATTTTAAAATTTTAATACCAAAAAGGTAAAAATGCAACGCAAGCCGCGAAAAAAATTTGCGATGTTTATGGACCTAGTGCAGTGTCTGTGAGAGTAGCACACATTTGTTTAAGCGTTTTCAATCCGGAAATTTTGATGTCAATGATGCACGTCGCTCTGGTCGCCCTGTTACGGATAAGAATGCGTAACCCCAGCAAAATGTTGCGCCTTAGAGAAATGAGAGTATTACAGATACTTGGTTCATAGTAAGCCTCAGTATGTTCAAATATAGCAAAATTCGTTCATGTTGTATTTTCGAAGTTATTCGAGAAAAACTGATTTTGCTGGAGTAACGTTACCCCAGCAAGATGTTTTTCAAAAAAAGCGTTTAGCCTAGAATCAAGTATATGAAAAGACAGCTCTTAATGAGTTGTAAATGTATACCGATAGCAAAATCTGTTCATCTTATACTTTTTGAGATATTCAAGATTTTGCTGGGGTAACGTTTTGCAATTTTCCATATCTCGAAAACTGTTAGTAGCAGAATTTTGAAAAAAATACTGTTTATAGGCCTTAGTAAGTTCAAATTTGTTTAAATATAAGTATTCCGATTCATCAACAAATATCGAAGTAATTTATTATTTAAAAAATACGGAAAATCCCGGTTTACTCGTAAACTAGTACATTTACTAACAAATAAAAAGCAGGTACATATACGTATGATATACCCTTCTAACGCGTACAAATTTGGATGAACAAACATTGCGTGATATGATGATATAAAAGGATTTCATCGAATTCCTAGTGGTGTGACTTTGGGTTTAAAGAATCTTTATTTCTCAAAAGAACATAGTTCGCTTACATGAGATTTAACAATATTTTATAATTTACTAAAAGTTAATTATGCTAGTGTGACGAGTGAGATAAATTAGGTCTACATAGTGTCTAGATTAATTTTTTTTTTTTTTACTTACAAGGTTAAATAAATTCTTCTTAAACAACGATAGGGTTCTACATCCGGTTACTTCTTGTGGCAATTTATTAAATAACTGTGCTCCCTCGTAATATATACTCTTTTTGCCATAATTTGTCCGTGGAGCTTTTACTACAATCAAATTCTTTTTTCTTAAGTTATGTGTATGAGAGCGTTTAGTAAGTGTAATATTAGTTTGTATGTTTTTATTCATTATTTTCCATATTAAGACACATATGTGATATGTATATAGTTGAATTAGATTAAGTAATTTAGTTTTTTTATATAATGTTTCAGTAGATGTTAAATAATTGTAACCATAAAGTACTTTTATGACTTGATTTTGTGCTCGCTGTAATTTTATTAAGTTAGATTTAGCAGCACACCCCCATACTTCTATCAAATAAATTAAATGAGACTTCACTAGAGAGTTATAAATTGTCAATTTGACCTTGTCAGGAACGCAACTAGCCATTTTACGCAAAGCACCAGTGACTGCGACTAGTTTGTTACGGATATGTTGAAGATGTGGTATCCAGGTTAACTTATCATCAAGTATAAGGCCTAAGTATTTTTCTTCGTGTGATTTATTCAGTACATCATTATTTATGGTCAATATTTTGTGTGTAGTTAGCTTTTTGTTTTTAGCCGCAAATACCATGTATGAAGATTTAGTTGCGTTGATAGTCAGCAAATTACACTGGCACCACATGTTAAACTTGATCAGGTCATTTTGGGCCTCAGTCATTACTTCATCTACAGAGTGTCCAAAATAGAACAGGCAGGTATCATCTGCATATAAAGTTAGATGTCCAGTTAAGCCTATATCAGATATGTTATTAATATATATTAGGAACAATAAAGGACCTAATATAGAGCCTTGGGGAATACCAAAATTTATTTTATGGGGTGTACTAGTGTTATCTTCTATTTTTACTACTTGTACTCTATTTGTTAGGTAAGATTCTAGAATTTTATAAGCCTGCCCAGTAACACCGATGCTTTTTAGTTTTTGAAGAAGTATTTGGTGACAAACGGTGTCAAATGCTTTCTTCAAGTCAATGAACACTCCCAAACTTATATGTTTTTGATCTATGTTACTTTTAATTTTTGTGACTAGGTCTATAGCAGCTGACAATGTACTTGATTGAGGGCGAAATCCATATTGGTATTTTGTAATGAAGTTGAAAGAATTTAAATATTCATTTAATCTAGTATAAAGGACTCGTTCAATTATTTTTGATAAGATCGGTAGTACAGATACCGGTCTGTAGTTACCCGGATCTGACTTGGTTCCTGCTTTGTATATTGGACAAACCTTAGCTACTTTGAGATCATCAGGGAAACAGCCCTCTGATAAACATTTGTTGATACAATCGACTAAATCTTCTAATATAATGTCTTTAATGCATTTTATAGCCTTCGAACTAATACCGTCAATACCAGTACTAGTATTGGAATCTAAATTATCTATTATTTTAGAGATTTCATCTTTTGTACATGGTTCAAAAATTGATAGTCCTTTATCCGGGTTTGGGCAATTATTTGAGAGAGTATACGTAAGATTGTTATGGTATTTTTTCGGAATTTTATTACATAGTGTCTCCCCGATTGAAGAGAAATATCTATTGAATTCCTCACAAATATCTACCAGGTCAGTTATTTCCTTTGAGTTAACGATTAGTTTAGAGGGAACACAATTATTTTTACATTTATTCTTTGCAAGGCTATCAATCAACTTCCACATATCTTTAGGACTTTTACTACATTTAATGAATTCTTCTAAGTAATATTTAGTTTTGCTATCTTTTATCATTGACCTGATTTTGTTTCTTTCTTCTTTAAATTTCTTTCTCAGTTCTTCATTTTCTGGATCTTCTTTTAATAATTTCCATAACAAATTTCGGTCGGCAATTCCGTTTATAACATTTTTATTAATCCAGTCTTCACGAGGTAGGTTTAATATTTTGCTTTTGAGCGTTTTGTTGCTGTCCACCTGCTGTTTTATAAAGGATTGTAGTTTGTGAAAGTCTTTTTCTTTATTATCTGTCTGTGATTTTGTTGCGTTGTTAAATAATTCTTTATAGTCTAAACTGTGATATTGTATGCGTTTTTTATTATTTTTTGGTTTTGATTTTCTTATTTCTAGGTATATTTGTCGATGATCAGATATAGGTGAATCAATCAAAGCAAGAAAGAAAAGTTCTGGATCTATATTTGTGATTACATGGTCCAAAAGAGTTTTTGAGGTGTATCTCGTGTAGTAATCTGGATGAATTTTATTGACAGTGGTGTATCCGCATTCCTGAAGAGTGCTCTGATAGTCTCGAGTGTCACGTTCTGAAGTTAATAGATTAATATTGAAGTCACCAATTAAGACACTTCTCTTTCGCTTCTCGAGTTGGGGTGTTAATTTTTCTAGTAATCTTGTGCAGTTTTTTCCGTCTGGATTGTATACAGCTCCAAGGCTTAGTGCAAACTGATGGAGATGAACCCAAAGATAATGGATCCCATTGTCATAAATCTCTTCCGTTAATTCATGCTTTACGCTGTCATGCACAAAAATTGAGACACCCCCACCCCCTTGGTCTTTTCTGTAGTTGTATATATGCGTATAGTTGTCTATGGAGTATAATTTTGCATCAGCTTCGTCTTTTAACCATGTTTCTGTTATTATAATTACATGTATAATGGTACCGAAAGACCTAATAGTGCATAACAATTCGTCGAATTTACCCGCCGTGCGTATACTGCGAAAGTTCGCGTAAAAAACTCTTATTGAAGATATGTTTGTGCAGATATCTTGATAGTTTGATACTATAGAATGACGACATTCCTCTTGTGTATGAAACGGTGTAGTTTGCCGGTTAATTTTTTTCGTTATTTTTGACATCCGTGTAGACCCTACTTGGAGTTTTTTGGCGGTTTATAGACTATCCTAGGTACGCCTCTGTAATACTTAATCATGAGGTTAGTTTCACCATCAGATTCTCTTCGTTTTAATTCCTCCTTAAGATTTTTAAAGTAACTTTGTTGACTAGGCGTTTGGTCCGCATAAAGCCGGAATTGGTCGTCTAGCTTGTTTCTGTTGCGTAACAATAATTTGACCGCCGCTGTGTTTTCGAAAAATATTTTTATTGGGCGACTTTTTGTTGGATCGTATTTTCCCACACGCATGGTTTTTAGTGGTTTAGGGCAATCTGGACAGATGTTACTTATTATTTCCGTAGCTCGCTCGTGATCATAGTTTTGCCTCGATGAGTAGCTTTTATCATTCAACTCGCTAATACCCCACAGTACGATATTTTTTTCTCGTTGTTGACGCTCGTTTAACTCCAGTATGAGGTTTTCGTGATTAAGCGGTAGCGATTTTGGTGAAAACGGTTGCTGAGAGCGTTTTTCTGTCGAGGATGGACTCTGATCTATTGCTAATTCGACGTTTTTAAGTCTATCTTTAATTTCAATATTTTCCGATTTTAATGTGGTAATTTCGGTAAACAATTTTTTATTTTCTTGTACCAAATTTTCGTTACTCATTTTAATGCTTTTGTAATCTTCTTTCATTTCCTTCAGTTCTTGTTGAATTTTTAAAACGTTTTCATTTTGGCTTTTAGCAAAATCTTTGAAAAATGACATTATTTCATTTTTAAAATCACTTAATTGATTTGAGATATTGTTTTCAAAACCGCATTCAGATACTTTGCGCTTAACTCTTTGAGTTACATGGTATTCATCTCTGCTTAGTGAAGATAAATCAGGATTCGAATTCGATTCGCTTCCGCTTGTAGTTAACCCGCTATTCGACGGCTTGTGTAAACTCATATTGTTTACGAGTTCGCAAACCAGTGCGTGAGCGAAATGGGAAGCGATGACAATCGCGTTGTAAACGTGTTGATGAAGTGGGATAGCAGGTCAGCGTCACTGCGACTCGTCTGGCGGGGGTCTATACATGCAGTGGTGTAAGTGCGCAAAGCGTGTACGCACAAGAGCGAAATATGAATGTGTTAATTACCTGCGTCTCGGACAGGTGTTAAACTGGTTATTCCATGTAGAAGCAATAGGTGTTATGTGCCATCTTCGTCACTTGCAGACTACGCCGTAATTCTATGTTGTTTAAGTGCAAACTCCCTGTATACGGGATTTATTTTTTAGTAATAACTTTGTAATTCTCAATGTACGCGTCCGCTCAGCTCGACCACTAGCGAAGTTCCTTTGGCCATCGAATACCCAGTTTTCTCTGAACACAAATAGATAATCTATAGTGAACATATGTGTTCATTTTGTTACAAAACATGCCTAAAAATTTCGGCTTAAAATCTCGGATGGAATGAAAGTTATTAAACAAACAAGAAAATATCATCAATTCTCCTACAAACCGACTAAATAACGGAGGCTACGAAAAAGCGGCCGTTTCATACTTGCGGGTTTCCTACGCAAATTAGCAACCTAATAACCGATAAAAAGTACAGTCGAGCAGTATAATATTCATGTAGCCGATATTTAAAATCTTTTAAGTATATTTACTATAGTATTATTTGGTGTGAATTCATACATTTGTGATTTAATTCGTTTTTAGCAATAGGGTTGACAACTCTATGGCAGTGTATGTCGGATAGATTAATAAATGTCGCATCCCCTACTCAAACAAAGCAATAAATACGAGTTTTATGTTTTATTATTATCTAGGAGACAGATTTTAAATTCCTTGTCGTCATTAGTATGAGGTAACCAAAAACATAGTTAAAACTTAAAACTAAGTACATATTTAATAATAACAGTTGTAAATTAATAGATGATTACTATGCTCGAGTCCTTTTGTAAAAGAAACAAAAATTATATTGATATTGAAATGCATAAAATTTTATCACATGTCACGGTGTCCAACACAAGAAGTTTGTTTTACAGTTCTGTCCCGCTTGACACTATGTAGGCGTCTCTTTCTCACTACGCCGCGAAGCACAGGCATACATTTTATTACCATGAGTCATGTTAGTCAAGCCATACCATTGTGAGACCTGAAAAGTTGCTGTTGTGCTGCGCTATTATATTTAAAAATGATGAGTATTTTTATTTTTTCATTAACTTGGTATCGTTCAGTATACTAAGTATTTTTTACTAAGAAAAGTAAATTAACTTTTGTAAATGTGTTTGAGCTTGTACTGAAAAGCGTTTAATTATTTAAGTCTAAATTAGTGATAAAAGTACATTTGTTTAATAATACTAATTTATCTATGATTTTCTTAGTTTGAGTTATATAGCATACTATTATTGTAAAACAGTAATTTGTATAAAAAATAATCATGCTCATGTATTTTCTTTATCCACCAAACGCAAGAACCTTTTTGTATGCGACTGTACTAGCAAAAAAAGACTATTACACCATTTTTTTTGAGATAGTTACGCTCAAGTATGAAACGGCCGCTTTTTCGTAGCCTCCGTTATTTAGTCGGTTTGTAGGAGAATTGATGATATTTTCTTGTTTGTTTAATAACTTTTATTCCATCCGAGATTGGAAGCCGAAATTTTCAAGCATGTTTTGTAACAAAATGAACACATATGTTCACTATAGATTATCTATTTGTGTTTAGAGAGAACTGCGTATTTGATGGCCAAAGTCACACCACTAGGAATTCGATAAAAATCTTTTATATCTTCATATCGCGCAATGTTTGTTCATCCAAATTTGTACACGTTAGAAGGGTATATCATACGTATATGTAACTGCTTTTTATTTGTTAGTAAATGTACTAGTTTACGAGTAAACCGGGATTTTCCTTTTTATTAAAATAATAATTTACTTCGATATTTGTTGATGAATCGGAATACTCATATTTAAACAAATTTGAACATACTAAGGCCTATAAACAGTATTTTTTTCAAAATTCTGCTACTAACAGTTTTCGAGATATGGAAAATTGCAAAACGTTACCCCAGCAAAATCTTGAATATCTCAAAAAGTATAAGATGAACAGATTTTGCTATCGGTATACATTTACAACTCATTAAGAGCTGTCTTTTCATATACTTGATTCTAGGCTAAACGCTTTTTTTGAAAACATCTTGCTGGGGTAACGTTACTCCAGCAAAATTAGTTTTTCTCGAATAACTTCGAAAATACAACATGAACGAATTTTGCTATATTTGAACATACTGAGGCTTACTATGAACCAAGTATCTGTAATACTCTCATTTCTCTAAGGCGCAACATTTTGCTGGGGTTACGCATTCACGGATAAAACGGATGCTATTTTTGAAAAAGTGGAGCAAGATCGGCATATCAGTAGTTACGACGTACCTGAAGAACTGGGAATTGACCACAAAACAGCTTTGGCGCATTTGAAAAAAAATGGATACACAAAAAAGCTCGATATTTGGGTACCTCACGAGCTCTCTGAAAGAAACCTAATGAACCGTGTACTCATTTGTGATTCTTTATTACGACGTAATGAGATCGAACCATTTTTGAAGAAATTGATAACTGGTGATGAAAAGTGGATCACGTACGACAAGAACGTGCGAGAAAGGTCATGGTCAAAGGCCGGTCAGGCTCACAGACTGTGGCGAAACCCGGGTTAACTCGCAACAAGGTGATGCTGTGTGTGTGGTGGGATTGGAAGGGCATTATTCATTATGAGCTGTTACCACCAGGCAGGACCATCGATTCAGAAGTCTACTGCAAACAACTGATAAGATTAAAGCAAGAAGTTGAGAGAAAGCGGCCGGAATAATCAACAGAATGGGTGTGGTTTTTCATCATGATAACGCTAAACCTCACACATCTTTAACCACTCAGCAAAAATTAAGAGAGTTTGGCTGGGAGGTGTTAATCTTCAGATTTCCACCTGTTTCGGTCTCTTCAGAATTCTTTAGGCAGTATCAGGTTAACATCACGAGAGGACTGCCGAAACTACTTGATGCAGTTTTTTCATCAGAAGCCCCAAAATTTCTATAGCAATGGGATCATGTCCCTACCTATAAGATGGCAAAAAGTTATCGAACAAAATGGTATCTACATACTTTAGTTAAATGTGAATAAACTATATTAAAAATGTTTTGAATTTTCATATTAAATACGAAAAGACTTTTTCCCCAACCTATTATAAATATACCTAATTGAATAAACATCCGAGACGCAGGACAATTTGAAAAAGGCCATTTTCTAACTTGGCGAACTAGCATGGTGACCACTACGCCACGAAGATCGTCTAATATGAGGTACTACTAGGAATTAATGTAATTTTATGTATACTTAGATCTGTGGATAGATCATAGATTGTTCGATCATAGTCAAAGTTTACAAATAATACCATAATACGTTCATGATCATGGTAGGTTTTGATTCCTATTCGATTCCAATTCAAGCCGAATTTAATTCCAATTCGTTCTGAGTAACAAATACCTATCCAAACATCATAAATAACATATAACATATTCTCACAAAAGCTAGTATTATTATTAGGTAAGATTAATATAATTGTTCAAATGATTTTGTTATTATCTTATATTCTAATATCGTATCGTCTAGCTAGACAGTTTAGATTGTAATACAAGCCGAATTCTGTTCCAATGCGTTTTGAGTAACAAATACCTATCCAAACATCATACATAACATATAACATATTTATCTCACAAAAGCTAGTGTTATTATTGGGTAAAATTAATATAATTGTACAAATGATTTTGTTATTATCTTATATTTTAATATCGTATCGTCTAGCTAGCTAGACAGATTTCGTATGTACAAAATACACATATGGCGTAATTAATAAACGTTCTAGTGATTTTGTATCGATATCTTTTATTCATAATAAAAATTAAAAAATATAAATCCCAGCACTAGCTGCCAAATCATAGGTGCTTTTCGTGGGCAAAAAAGTAAAAATAAATTGAAGTCCACGAAGAACACCTGCAAATATTTGTTGCACTTCTTCGAACAGGCCAGGTGCTTTTCGCTCAGGTGCTATTCAGACGGGTGCCCTAAATGGAATACCTCACGGGAAGAGACACATGTTTACTGCCTATACGTATTTTATTTATTGTTATAACTAACAAGTAATAATTTTATCCAAATTAATACTGCATGTAATAAGCATTGTAATGCTGTTAAAACCAATAATTTTATAAATTAAAACAGTACGATGACAAATCTTTGTATCAAAAGGTCAATAGCCGTCCAGTCACATGTAAATAGCAACCCATTATTCTCACCCCATCGAGTTTACTGCACTCATAAAGAATCTAGATAAAAGTTGGCGGCGGTACCTAACCTACTCATTCTTATCCAGACTGTCTAGCTTTTTTGTTCAGAGCCAGTCAGCTTTATATGGTAATTATGTACGATCAGATAAATCTGGCTCTAAATGTTTTTGTTCAGAACGACAAACAAATTGATGTATTGCAAGTGCATTTTATTCTGAATTGGAGAGAATATTTCTTTTGTTGTAGCTGTGTTTACCAATAGCATCTCCTTATACATATAACGAGTATCCTTAAAAATTAATAAAACAATTGGCGAATACTCACTACTCGGTGACCCGGTCAGCGTAACGCTGACCGGGTCACCGAGTAGTGACAAGAGATCACATATTGAAACAATTGAATAAGGGTTTGTTGTATATTCTTACACTAACCTTTTCATTAAGTACAACGTTCGATACTAACTTTGTTTAGGGAGTTTAGGTTTTCGGTCACCAATAAAAATTAATGTTTTTTTTCCATTTCTTTTCGGACATAAATTTTATACTTTACAATAACAATGATAACTGAGAATCAAGTAATCGTAGAAAACGAAAGTTCATCGTACACGGGTAGCGTGCTGCCCGCACTTTAATGCCAGCATGATGTAATCCATCGATCGGTTCGCGCTACTCCACAGTTACTCGCATTTGCTTAACTTGACTTTACAATGGATACATTGTTTACTTTACAATGATAATAGCCGTTGGTTCCGGCTGTCATTCATTCATCATTGTACGACAGTCGTCAAGCTATGTCAGATGCCTTAAGGCAGCTGAAAAATCTGACCTGTAAAAATTTATACATTGCTTTGTATTACCACAGAATTAACGTACCTACAGAACGGAAGCTCTCCTCCTTCCGTGAGATGACGTTCCTGAGCTGAGTGTCGCCCTCTGCATCGATATAATCATAGATTCCTTTAGTCTCACATCTCTAGGGTCGTCATTTATATGGAAAAATAGGAAACAAGGGTTACAAATATCAGATAGCTTAACAACAGCAGCTATACAATAATGATAGTCAAAAAGAGTTGAGTAAAATGAGTCGGCGTTTCACTCACACACTGACGCGTGTAGTAATAAGAAAATCTTCATCAAAATTTATTTAGCTTCATAGCTGATCCACCACTATAAAAAAATTAAAAATACCTAAGCTTATCTAGTATTAGTATGTTGCAGGTGGTAACCACATCATCTAGTTAGAACTGCCAGGCAGCTTGATAATTTGACACCACACCAGTGTTGAAAATTCAGAAAAGGATAGTGCAATACAGTAGAAACTTCTTTGATGTAAACATCTTTATTTACATAGAAAAGATATTATATTTGATGTAGTTCATCGATCGCTCTCTGGTTTACAGTTCCGATCTTGTTTGCTTAACCTGGTTTTACCAGTGATTCTGCTTACTTTGTATTTTTATGCAAACTGGCTGGTTTATGATTAAAAGATACCGTACTAGTATTCACAAGTACTCCGGATCCAATCAGCTGATTGATTCGCCGCTAGAACACAGTAGGGTCGTATTTGTTTAACATTCTTTGTTATATATTTCTATGCATTTGGTTAAGAACAAAGAAAGAATTTTAAAAGGAGCCAATGAAGCTATTAAACTAGTTTTATACATTGGTATTTGGAGTACTATTTTTTAATAATAATTTTTCATAATCCAATGTCTATGTAACGCAAAATATATTTACATTCATTTGCAATTTAATGTACCTACCTAAGTTTAAGTACTGATCCAAATAACTGTATTGAAAATATTGTTAGATAAAATACGTACCTACGTTCATATGTTAAGGATGTTTCCTGTTTGGCACTCAAGATCCATAAAGCCAAACAATTGATGTTGTGTTAAAAGTCTTTCTTCCTAATTGACTTGTTAAAACTTCACGTTCCATCTCCAGGAGGTGATAGTCATAAGTAAATGGAACGCCTACCATCCAGCGTCGAGGTGCTCAAAGTGCGCACAAGTAAATTTTTCACGCACCTGTTGTCACGTGATCCTTAGGGAACCCATCTCTTGGTGCCCTCTTTTTTGTATGTAGATTTTTCTGGGCTACATTTCAGGGTTCCGTGCTTCAAGATGTCAACAATCCTCAGTAGGATGACTTTGATGGCCTCGGTGGCTTAGTGGTCATTTATTTTATAAAACTTTATTGATCCACAATATACATTGTTTACAATTGGCGGACTTAACGCTAAAAGCGTTCTCTCCCGGTCAACCATAAGGATAAACAGAGATCTAGTTGCGGCGCAAAATAATTACTAAATATACCTACATATACCTACATTTATTATATGTATATACATACATAAACATACATACAATATATAAATAATGAATGATGATGGTGACAATGAAATATACTATACGTACATTATTTTAGAAGATGAGAGTGTAATTTTCTTTTTCAAGAAAATTTAGTTGAAGTCCTTGATGTCAACGGGTAAAGCATTCCAGAGTCGTGAAGCTTGTAGGATAAAAGAGTTTGCCATAAAATTTGTGCGATGTAAGGGAATAGAAAGAAGACGAGTATCGGCAGAGCGAAGTTGCCGATCATGAGTGTCGGAAAGAAATTGAAATTTGCATTTTAGGTATTGAGGAGAATTTGGATTCGAAACAATTGAAAAGTTATTATGTCAGGTCAAGATGGAAAATGATCTTTTTCAGATTGACCTCGGTCTTGGATATCTAAATATATATAACTCAAAGGTGACTGACTGACTGACATAGTGATCTATCAACGCACAGCCCAAACCACTGAACGGATCGGGCTGAAATTTGGCATGCAGGTAGATGTTATCACGTAGGCATCCGCTTAGAAAGGATTTTGATCAATTCTACTCCCAAGGGGATAAAATAGGAGATGAAAGTTTGTATGAAACTTTGTCAATTTTAAACCGATCGAGCTTAGACTTTGCATGTGTTAGGAAATCTTTATTTATTGGGATTAAAAATAAACAAATAAATAATTGCAATTAATCTACTTTTATTCTTCATTTGAACCTAGTCAAGCTTACAATGAAATTCTATAATGAAACCAGGAATTGTTATATTTATATACTTGTAAATGGAGATAACTAGGTAATTTATTTTATTTATTATAAAATTCAACATTAAATCAATCGAAATATCAAAATAATCATAATTCGTATAAAATATTTTAGTTCCAATAATAATAAAAAAATAACACATTTTAAAAGAAACATACAATTTACACATGTTATACAATTTTAAGAAAAACATAAAAAATAATTTTAACAAGAGGTAACACTTACGTCCGTCCGGTCTGCCAAGTCGAATCAGAATGAATAAAAATTTTTTTTTTTTAAATGACTGACATACGTTGCCTCGGACGGCATTTCCTACTTCACCCGGACAAGGTTTGAGGAGCGGGCCAGAGGCCCGGCATCCTATATTTATATACTACTAGCAGCAGCGCAAAGAGCTCCCAAGGGGGAAACCTCGGCTTTGGGCGCGCTAGGGATTATGGCAAATTTTGGGGTGCTGCAACACCCATGTTTTGCCGGAAGGGCCGAAGCTACGGTGCCAGAAGGGCCTACTTAGGACGTAAATCGTCCAGGTACCGCTGGGCGGTACCTAGTGAATGAGCTAATGTTCCTACGCCTACGTATTCGATTACGACGAATGCGGGGGGGTCGGACCGCGAGGTTCCTCTGGCTGCTCGGAGCCGCAGAGGTATCGAATTGGACTATGTCAGCCATAATCTGGTCATCGGAATCAGAGAGAACATGCCTCGGACGTCTGCCGGTGAGTCGGCGAGGTTTGTGCTCCGGAATGTAGTTAGCTGCCTCTCTAACTAGTCGGTTCGGGGAATTAAAAATAAAATATTGTTCGCTTTTATACCCTCACTGAGCCGTTTTTCAACCAATCATAGGCGAGCTCTGTTTATCAACCAATCATAGACGACCGTTGTTTACATCAAAATGAATCACTAACGTTTCATAATTACTAATCACAAAGTACTGAATTTTAAATAAGCGAAATTAAATTTTACAGCGATAATTCTTAAAAACATTTTACATAAACATTTTGACAATTCTGTCACATGCATAAAGCTACTATGACGTAAGCATCCCCTAAGAAAGGATTTTGATAAATTACACCCCTACGCGAGCGAAGCCGTGGGCAAAAGCTAGTTTAACTATATATTGTAGGAAACACTAAAATAACCAATACTTTTTAAACTTTTGCAACGTTTATTTAACCGTTTAACCTTAACCTCAACTTTAACAATAACCGTTACAACTATCAAGTTCAATTTAAAGCGCGCACAACACAACCGTTCGCTTCGACCGGTCAACCAAGAATGCCCCGTTTCACCAAGTGCTAGTCACCGTTTTTAATCTCGGTGTTCCCCGTTCTCAAAATCTAATTTCTTCTAATTAATAATTAAAATATGATTTCTCAAAGTAGCTCCATAATTGGATACTTAAATCACCATAAATATTTATATTTTTTTGTAAACCTTACACTCGACCATTCTGACGACGTGTATGTCCTCATACACGCATCTGGTGAAACCTTACACTTGGCAAAATGAGGCTCTCCTTCTTAATCTTAAAGTATCTAAATCTTTAAATCGATTTTAAAAAAAAATTTGTGTTAATCAAATTCAATGAGTGAATAATAGTGACAAATGTATGAAGAATGACTGATGATTAGAATATTTACATAAAATACGTTATAATTATTAGATTTATACAATGTTTTATAATGATAAAGATTGTATCAATGATATAGGGTCGCAAAATTTTATACAAATAATATCTTATTACTCTAAGTATACTTTCTCCTGAGTTGCAACCATTTAGCTAAGAATTATATTTTATATAGAACTATTCACATTTATATTCATTTAAACAAATAACCATTTACTCTAGCAACAATGTGTCCAGAAGTTTGAGTAATCGATTAAACAAGTAACAAATAATAACGTATATAAGTATTCAATCAAATAACTAATGATTAATCTAGTAACAATGTAACCAAGTGTTTGAGTATAACCAATTAAATAAGTAACAAATAAAGCCAATTATCCAAGTAGCCAAGTAACCAAACAGCCAAGTAACCAAATAGCCAAGTAACCAAGTAGCCGAGTAGCCAATTAACCGATTAACCATGTATCCATTTGTACAACCAATTTATCCAAAAATCAATAAACCAATGCTTCTCTAGTCATTGGTTTAAGGATCATCGCTGTGTTGATCTGGTTTCAGGTCAAGTCGGGGGACTTTCCGCATTCACCTGCACTTGACCTGAAACAATATCACAAAAATCTTGAAACCATAAAGTTCTAACCAGATAACAAAATTACACATTATATAGGAACCAACATGAGTTGTTATTTGTAAATGTGAATGTAGTCTTAATCCGAAGTATTCCCATCGCTTGCATCATTCCCAGCATCACTGTCGTTTTCGGTACCGATTTCCAGAGAAACTATGTGAATCCATGGTCGTAACCGGTCTGCGGCAACGGTAGTTTTCCGCTTATTTTTCATACCTTCAAATCCCGCAATCGGTGCTACTTTGTACCGATCGTTTCCTAATACTTTTACCACTCTGTAAGGGCCTTCGTACGAAGGCAGTAATTTACTGCTTTTACCATTATTTTGAAAAGCCACTTTAGTTATTTTGACTAAATCA